>JAJKLI010000003.1:1200000-1800000 GCA_023159215.1 Xylariaceae sp. AK1471 | reverse complement strand
AGATAGATAAAATCCAGCTCTATTATATCGTGTTTGAATAAATATGACTTGTTGTGAATGGACAACAATACTTCAAAGCAGGAAGATTTAGTAGAACAATATGGAGTCATTAATTCACGTGATTAGTACTCTCCGTCCCGCCCGCATACTCCTTCAGAAATGCATGAGCTCATCTTGTGTGATAGCACTGACAAGTGAATGTGAATGCCTCAGGAATTCATCCGAACAATGGGAGGGGCAACCAATCAGCGCCAGCCATTCGCCACCAAACAAACCAACAAACATACAAACAATAGGAGCGCGTGCAGGCTACATAAGGGCAACTAAGCAACCGAACATCCAACAAGAACAGAACAGCCTGGTTGGTGTAGTGGTTAAGCACACTCAGATCCTGATACCCCGCGTCCTTCGCACAGCGTTTGATATTCACTCCCAATTTGGGAGCAGCGTTTGGAATTCGTTATGTATGAGTATAAGTCGGAGGCAGTACTCTGAGAGACCTTGGTTCAATTCCAAGACCGGGCATTCCCCCCCCCCCCCCCCCCCCCCCTTTTTATTTTATTTTATTAGATAAAATTTCTACTCTCTTTTGTTCGCTTGCAGTGAAGGGACCTGTCACAACATTGTAATATTAAATAAAGGAAGCTGTGCTAATTAGTGGTAGCGGCGTGCTTAAAGCATTGGGTAACATTAGACACAATCATGGTGAAGAAAGGTGTTCGTGGTAAGTGTGGACAAGTAGGGTAAATTGCTATGAAGGATAGGTAAAGGATAGAGGCTGGAGCTCGATTTTCTAGCCTGAAGAGCAAACATAGGACCACGCTGAACGTTGCGGGGGGTTGTTAATTGATGTCATTTCAACAAGATTGAGTACATCAGGCTTGCCCTCCCAGCATGAATGACATTATCCGTCTAAAACCTAACATGAGCAAAGGTATTTACAAGTCTCAACTATATGTATTCAGAATATATATATCTCATCCTCTGTGTGCATCATCTGCCTTCTTCATCCGTCCCTGGTTACTCCGTCTGTCCTTCAAGCTTTAACTTTTGTTACATCAATCCCGTCATTTGAACACTTATAAGACAGGAGGTATATGGTCACAGAGTGAAGTAGTGGTATTGGTAGGTGAGTCACTTGTAGATCGTACTATGAGGCTAAGGGGTCAATAATATTAATTCCCGATTCTCCATCCAACCAAGTGGGAAGGCTCCTGGCCTTGTGTCCCTACAATATCTCATAAAACCACTCCCTTTCGGGCTTGTGTGAACCTGACACCTGACATTATATGGCACCTGAACAAAATCAGAATCAGATTCTCTGCCGTTGAACGCCCCAAACCAGTAAATCCAAGAAATAGTGATACCACACTCACCCCAGACCCGAAATCCCACTGCCAAGTGCTACTTGCCCCCCCGGCTCATCACCAGATGTAGTAGGACACCCTTTCCAAAGAACAAGCCTTATCCCATCCTACGTTGCGGTCCGCTATCACACCTTCTAAACCTTGCATCACTCTAACGCTGGGTCCTTCAACACGCCATCTAGGTGGGCGAAACTGTATTTCCTCGACAAGTCTCTTCACAGAGGCAGAATCCGAGGGTAGAAGCTCAAACTTGAAAGTATTCAGGTTGCCATCAATGTGAGAACGATCTTCGAAAGATACCGGTGGAAAGACATAACAGCAATAGTCGGTGCAATGGCCGGAGATGCTAATCCAGACTTTGTTTTTGCACCTCTTCCCAAGCAGGATGTCTAGGGCTTTATGGCGGATGCTTGTATGAAGCAGGTCGTCACCGTGATCGATGATGAGCAAAGGTTCTGCAACAATGTAGTCGACGGCACGAAGGCAGACCCGAAGAATCTCCAGCGCGTGTTCTGTCATTTTGGTGTATACCACTTTACTTTCTTCGATAACTTCTCCTAATCGGAGGTTTAGAATCTTCCGCCAACTCCCATAGGCAGGTAAAGTGTCGTACAACTCCAGTATTTGGCCCAGAAACTTCTCGATATGGTTCTGAATTTGCACCATTTCGTCGTCCTGAGAGATCATACCAAGAGTTCTGTGTTTCGCTGGTTGTTGCTCCAAGATTTTGTATGCCAGGGTCATGACGCAGGCCAGTCGACGCTTGTCCTGGGCTAAAGGCCCTAAAGACCCTATGTGGTAGCTGATGCGTGGTTTGAGGGAAACATAATTAGCTCGTTGGCGTGGCGCATATAGTTCGAATTGTCTAAAATCCTCCCATATTTTCCTGTCGATATGTTCAGCGAAGTTCTTTGGCCAACTTGTCCCTTGACGGGTGCTGAATAACATGCATGCTCCTTTGTCTAAGTCGATCCAGTGCTGGATAAACACGCAAGCTTCCTGGCTAATCGCGGTGCCAGGGCTAAGTTGACGTAGATGCGACGGATAACTATCAAGTTTATTATCGACATTGGGGAGCCCGAGTTTGAGTACGGATTGTTTCATACAAGCAACGATTTCGCTGACCGTTAGAGGCTCTGAAACTTGGGCACTCATGTCCGCAGATGGCTTTAGTTTGAATAATATAGCGGTAAAAGTGAGGTCAGGTATAAAAGGGTGGTGTTGTCATTTGGTGGGCGAGTGTGGTTGTGTTGTAAGGTAAAAGGGGCGGGCGCGCATGAGTGGGAGATGGGATTAATATATGCTTAAACTGATGAGTGAACAAAGACTCGTGGGTGCTATTTAAATAGAACTTGAACTATTGGTAGATAAAACTTGCGACAGCACATGGTAGTCTTGTGTACCCAACAGTGTAGTAGTGTACATAAAAGCACAATAAAGGAGGACCCCTTCCGAAATCCCCAGTCCGCGTGCAATATACTTGACATTGATTTGATTTCATACACTTCTCTTCCGGGTCCATATTAAAATTCACATTTCATCTTCAATATGTGTGTGCCTCTTCAAGAACCGGTAGTTTCGATCTGGGCCCTCCTTAACCGCGACTCCAACAGCAGGATGACATGGAATAAGAAGCATAGACACCAAGATACCACTGACGCGGGTAGCTATTGATTCGGGGATAGGGTGACACGGCCACTTAACTGAAGTCGGGATTGTTCTGATCTTTCGTGTATTTATCCTTTTTCGCGTTCTTTTCACATGGAATGCGCAGTCTTACCATAACCACCACCGGCATCAAGAATAGAGATTTCGTTAAGTCACATATTCGTTATGGCTACTGGGCCATCGAATCGCTCTGTTTGTGTTTTCTCTTACTTACCTTTCTATTGATCAATATATTGCCCATTTTACCGCCAGAGACACAGCTGAGTCCACACTCCTGGGTGAAGTCTTTTGACTTCTGGTCCCCCCTCTTAGTCGAATCCTAGGGAGGCTACTGTATCAGGGAAATCACCGCTTCTACGTGTTCCGCACTGCGGGTGTTCTTTTCCCTTGATCACTATATTTGTTAGGCTACCAAATAAATCTACCGCCCTGACGAAGGGCAACAGAGATAAGTTGCTGAAATAGTTTGGATGACCAATGTGCAAGGCGACCAACATAGGAAAATACTCTTCAAATTTCAGTCTTACTATAGCTATTGCACCCAACACGCTACAAATACTAATACTTAAACATGACACCTCGCAAGAATTCATACCAGAAGCATACCTAGAAGCCAGTGTGCTAGGTCGATATTGGTGCAAGAACAATCCCCAACTTCAATCCGCTCACACATCACCATTTTCAAGAGTTCGCTCGTCCTTCCGCCTCTATCGTTTCAAAGGCGGGTTGGAAGAAGGTGCAGTTAAAATTCCGACCCTATTGCCCGCTCCATGTGGGTTGATGAATCCTTTTCTTATTAGCTCATCCAACTCCGATTTCGTCATCTTGTCTTCGTATTTTAGTGTCAAGGGTTCAGGAGGTCCCGTTCCCGGTTTATCCAGATCCCTCAGTGGGTATAAGCGGAAGTTGGAGAGCGACTTGTCAGTCCATTTATTGAAAAATAACCAGCCAGTTCTACTAGGCCCTTCATCCTTTTTGTCTTGACGTTCCTTGTAACTCGACTCCTCTGCCGAACCGTGGGAAAAAACGAGGACTTTGTGTTTCGGTTTACCCTCTAGAAGGGTGCATACAATTTCTCGAAGCCAGGCATAAGGTTCTTTATCTTTGTGACGAGTAACCTTGCTCTTGGCCGCAATCCTGATAGAGATGAAGAAAGTGTATTCAGAATCAAGCTCACGAATGAGCGACTCGAGATACGCAAGTCTTGCCTTGCTTTGATCCAGGGGCCTGAGTTCTGTTGACATACTACTTAATAGGTCATCCCTTATCAGATTCCCACGACGGCAACTTCCAGGCGGAAGCTTGTCTATCATCTGACGTGCTAGACAAAGGGACAAAAAGGCGGCTGCGTCATACGGGTCTGTCGGCCGAACTTTGCAGGCAATGATTCGATTTTCGTCTTGACTATGGAGTTTGGCGTATATATGCTGTGGTATTTTGGATAGCAGTGCTGGATATGAAGGGATATGAAGTTCCAGGCAGCTTGCAGCGTCCCCGTGAAGCCAGCGATGGATTACCCCAAAAGCAACGGGATGGATCACATGGGTACGCTCAGGTGCCTTAGGAGGGTAATCATCCTTGCTGATACATTGCTTCATCGATGCAATTTCTGCGTCTTGCTCCTCATCCCACATCGGGCGCTCCTCTACGTTGCACTTCCACATCACATATTTAACGCGCCTCTCCAGTGCTTCTTTCGTGTCTTTAGATATACCCGTAGAAGTGGGTGTCTGGTGAGATTTAGTCGATTCTGCATTGCTAGACGACATGGTGTACAAAAGAAGCTGTGTAAAGATATGTATATATGTGGGAGTGGGAGTGGGCGGGTGGTATGTGAGGAAAAGAAGGAAGAAAAGGTATGAGGGGATACGTGGGTGCGGGACTGGATTTATAGACGGAATGCACTAGTCTGGGTGCACGCACAAGTCTGTTGGTACTCCCGTAGAAGCCTGTTGGGAATTTAAGGAACAAAGAAGCGTGACACAGCTGGGGAGGTTGCTGTTGGAAGCTAACATGAAAGAAATCAATCAACGGACACTTGTACACATGACAGGGGGATGAGTACGTAGACAATACGAGTGAAGGGTCTAATATGACAAAAGAATTTTGAAATGCATCTATACTCTTGTGCTAACTATCACTCGCTGGTTTACCTTCGCAGAAAAGAATAAACAAACGCCTCACCATGGTTCAGTTGACGATACGAAGTTTTGGGGGCTATCAATGTTAGACCATTAATCACTGTGGTCCTAGTTTTCATGTTGGTAAAAGGCTGTAAATTAAAGAACGACTAATGCGTCGCAAGTAAACCACAAGACCGATCACTCTTCAGACGGACTTGACCCCAACCTTCCCTTGTGGCACTCGACCGCAGCGTTATAAAATCAATGTCCTAAAAAAAACAATATGGGGTATACAGGCGAATAGGGAGCTGATATGAAAGAGCTAGAAAGCGCACGTCGTCGACTTATCCCTGCAGTCCTACCAAGCCTTTTCCCTTTCTCAACATCGTCGCCGGGCAGTAGCTACGCGATTTGGTAGAGGATATCCGAGGTAATTGACAGAACTCTAGCTCGTGCATCTTGCGGCTTTTGTCTATGGGAGTACTCGGGTATATTTCTCGCTAACCACGTAGATGACCTTGAACTTGTCGACCTTCTTGACTAGGCCATAGCAATATCGCATAACGTAAGACGTGTAAGGTTTCTCGCAAGGTTCGATTGTAAAATATACAGCTTGGCCACCTTGGAAGAAGAAACGATGCATCTAGTCGATTGACGCCTTGTGTGTTGGGATGTTCATGTCATCTTCGTCAAGTTCTAGGAGAGGTGGTTGGTTGGTTATCAATCCATTTTTTGAGGCCCTCCATGATTTCTTCGTGGAAGCCATAATAAGTCTGATTAAGCCGGCAACGGCAGTACACAAGTGTAGCACTTATTAGTCACTTGGGCATCTTGGGGGGATCCCGTAGCCGGCGACAACGTTCGGTCCATGACCAGATGAAGAAGGATAGTTGAAACAGAAAATAAGATGCACAAAAGGAGAAGATGTGATTTAAAATGAGCCTGCAGACCAAGGTAGCATATTGTAGCTAGGAGACGCTCGTAAAGGGGGTCGACACCAGCATGTTATACCACTTCGGACAAGGTCTATTGGTAGTCCATATTTGTAAGGGGCGTAGAGGAGAACCTACAATGTTATACTCGCCTGTTATCGATAGGTACCGGCGGAGTAACCGATAGTGCCATGCAAGTAGACCATGACGCGAGAAATTACCCCTTTCAGAGCTTGGGATAATGGCTGTAAGGTTCTAACACGCAATAGCAAACATGGCAGTTCAAGTATGGCAACTTAGTAGGGCAGTGTAATACCCGCGTAGAAACCTCACGAGCTCATGTTTAGTCACGTACCATACAATAGGGGAGCATAGCCTGGTCGCGCAGTAATGAGCGCCAGGAGCAAATAAGGGAATGGAAGAGACAAATTTGGCCAAGACGCTGTATGACCCAGAGAATTATCACAAGACTACCAAACGTCTATTGTTGGGTCACACTAATAGTATCCGTGTCAAACTAGGAAAACGAACGATGGACGCATCCGGTAGAATGACGACAGTCATTCTTGAGCTCGCTAAATGATCATTCAGTCACGGTTCGGGTAATAAGTACCACAACGTATTCGAAGAGAATCGAGACGAGGTCGCCTAGCGTTAGTCGGTGATGTACTAATGTCCTATGGAGGTCACCGAAGGGGTTCAAGCTACAGCTAGGCTAGGAGACTGGCTAAGTACTCGGATGTGAAGGAACAAGGGAAGGATCCCGGAGAGGTCTAAAAGTAAAACCAACATGAGAAGGTTGAGGGGCCGGGATTCCAGGAATGATGAGAGGTGCCTTCGATCAGGATCGAGTCAAGAAAGTACCGATACTCGACAATTTGTTCACCGGTGACCTAGTTCTAGGTATAGATACTGAATAGGGAAATCCGGAATACTTAACCGGACGGTCCCATGTATCCTTGCGCGCAAGTGTGTATGGAAAGTAGAATATAACTAACAGCCGATACTTATTGATCCCATATCGTAGCACAAGCGCCTCAACACATGAACAGAGAAGCTTATACTTGCACGGCGCATGTGAGGCTCAAGTGGAATGAGGATGTGTAGTTCAAAGTGGAGATATCCAGGTACATGTGCATCAGCACAAAGCCCGTCTAATAGCATATTCTTCCACCAGCCTTGCTTCAATTATATGATGTTATACGGTTATTACAGGTATAGGCTATAGTACCTACCTGATCAATTTGAAAGCAAATGTGACCCAAGGGTTAGCCACCCGCTGAACACCACCTGCAGAGATTGGGGTAACGCAGCGTTGCGTAAGGGGGCTTGGAAATACCGAACGTGTATTGCAGGCATTCAAGTGTCACCATTCAATATTGCTCGCTGCAAGCAGAAACGGCAGTCACGCGTACACCGGGCTGGCTGTCTTCCTATCAGCACCCTGTCATGTCACATACCAAAACCAATACCGAGGCGCGTCTCAAATGCTGAATTCATCTCGTCATTCCTTTCCCGATGAATCCTAGAGCGGCATCTCAGAACATTCCTCTTTGTCATTGCGATTCCAGAAACTACATTCAACAACCAGTAAACCCAAATAATTTCCCTGTAGAACCCAAATGCGCACAAACGCCATTACTGATATCTGACCTCCTTTCCCAAACACATGTCGCTCGTAACGGATTACATCGAAACACATTCCACGTCGTTGCGTAACGATGAATACCATAATCAGCTGCGCACACTACTCGCAACACTACTCATCGTCTCGCTGACACGTGATCCAATCCCGCCCATCCACTCGGGCATCTTGAGACTTATGCGCACACGCCCCTCCACCACCATATTGATGACGTTGAGGATGGCAAAGGTCGTACTACCGATGGCGCGGAAGACGGCCAGCACCGCGACGGACCACAGGATGAAGGAGAGGTAGATGTTATTCCCGACATCATGAATACCGTAGGCCTCGGACACGGCCATGGCGAGGATGACGTTGGCCACCATCCAGATGCCGACCATGTACGTACGCACGCTACGATAGTAGTCCTCTTGCATCTGGGCATCCGACACCACCGGCGGCGGCACCTCGACGCGATCGCGTAGGTTTCGCAGCGCCTCATCGTACCCGGAGTCGATGTCCAACTGCTCTGAGGGCATCTCAAGCTCCACGGTGTCGCCCGAGCCCATGGCACCACCCAGATCCGTCTTCATCACGTTGTCACCCTTGGTACCCCACGTCACGTCGTGCGTGTTACAGAATGCGTACACCTGCAATGTGCAGATATAGCCAGGCAGCAGGGCGAAATATTGTGCCGAACTCGTGAACAGATGCCACGGGTCCAGATATATGAAGCTCATGATGAAATACAGCCCCACCGTGGACGCGATAGAGAGAACTAGGTTCGTGAATGCGCCGCTCCCTATCTTGAGCCCATCTGTCGTGATGGTGTGGACGATGATCCAGATCGTCGCGAAGACTGTGTATATCATGATGATGCTGTAGGTGACGATACTCGCCATATACAATTTCTTGGCGCCCTGTGGCCGATTACCCAGCGACAGGATAAATTGCATGCCGGTCAGCAGGATCAAAGCGTAACGCAGGACCGTGAAGAGATAAAACGCCACATTATGCCCGAAAGGATCGACCCTGGGATCCGAAAGGCCACCACACAAGAAGTAGAAGGCAAGGTAGTAGTTGGCAAGAGAGAAGTAGGTGAAGAGGAGTTGAATGAACTGATAGACGAATTCAATATGCAGCAGGACTTTTCGGGCTACTGTGTGGTCGGTGGCCCAAACCTGCTTAAAGTGTATCAGGGAATAAACAGCAGCGAAGAAAGCACCATTCAGCCAACGTCGACGCTGTGAAATGAACTCGGGGACAGCATCTTGTATATGTCAGTACTTCGAATTGAAACATTATCAACCCCCCAATGGGACTTACCAGGCACATCTGTTTCACCTGTACAGCTCTTCACGTACTTCAGAACCCATCGCTCGCTCCTCTTCGCCACCAACTCCCAGCACAGGATACGATCCTCGGCCAGATACATGTTCGCAGTGAAGACATCTGCATGCTGGCCATGCAACGTCTCACCCTTGAAGTACTGGCTTAATGGACCGTGCCCTGTCTCGTCGTTCTGAAGCGCATGGAACCGATACGCGCTGAGGGCTCCGGGCAACACTGTTATGTAGCCGAAGACCGATTCCAGAGGCTTGTCGAGGATATTCGACATCTTGTACTCGAAGTTCTGCGACGCGACTAGCGGGTTCAGGAGGTTCTTACCGAACTTGCCCTTCATGGCTTTGATCTCACCGCACGCACCCGCCACGTTGGAGTCTGTGTCGAATGCCTTCCACAAATGGTACAGCGAATTGTTGCCGGGCTTCGTACCCACGTCCAACAAGATGCAGACGTTGGGATTGAGCGCCTTGCCGAAAGCATTGAAGAACCATCGGTGAGAGTTCAGTTTCCGTTGATTGCGCTCTTTAAGGCAGAATATCATCTGGCAAGGCACAATGCCCTTCTCGGCACCCTTGAATTTGAGATCTGAGTCCAGCGATACCTGTGTTGTGTATTCGTACACGTGAGCCTGAACCGCTTTTGAGTTGACGAAATTCTTCGCGATACCGTGCTGATAGACGCCCATTGCGGCCAGCGCATCTAGCGTTCTCGGGTGAACCTTTTCTCTTCCGTCAGAAACGACGCAGACAACAATTTTCTGCCATCCCAAATCCCCCCAAGTACGTGACTTGTTGCGACCGCAGAAGTGGCTGATGTTCTTCATAATAGCGTGCATAGTCCGCGTGAACCCTATCTCATCCTCGTTGTACATTGTGACGCAAATGAACAACTCTGTTTCTCTCGTCGTCCGTCCGATGTTCTGTCTCAACTTGTAGCCCCTCTCAACAAAGTCGTCGGGGTCGCATGTCACGGCCGTATACCGCATGTGGGTGAACTCAACCTCGTCCCGACGCGGTAGGAAACTATACAAAATTGTCGGGATCTTGCATTCTAAGATAAGCTCACCATTGATGAGTTGCACCTCCTTCTTCGACGTGACCGGGGCACGAACACCACGACGCTCCTGTTTGCCTTCGGGAGCGGTACCATAATACTCAACCTTTTCGCCCATCGGCACCTGCAACTCCTCCTCATTAAGGGTGACTTGAGAGTGCGCGAATGAATCGCGATATGGATGGGCGGCACTGATATCTGAATCAGGCCCGAAGACGTCGTCGCCTTCTTCCAGTGGGATGCTTACTGTCGCATCATCGGCTGTGAAGGTCGAGCTGCGATTGGGTCCCGAGAACAACGGCGCCGGCGGTAGCGGCCTACGAGGACTTCCACCATACCGCGAAGATGGCGTACCTGGTCTAGGACTACCATTGAGATCTACTGGCTCATAAGATACATTAGAAAGTGGTGGGCGAGTGTAGTCTGAGATGCCCGACATCCTCGATGACGGTGTCCAAGGTCGGGTGGGTGATCCGTCTCTTGTTCGGAAAGACTCGTAGGCTGAGTCGGGCGGTGGTATATGAGGGATGTCGCGGATGGAGGATGCTCGCGAGGGCGTCGAGATAATTGATGGTTGGTAGGATCGACGGGGAGTTGGTCGGATACTATTAGATTTGCTTGGTGAGTGACTGCTGTCCTGAATCCCTGCTGGGCTTGCTTCAGATGATTTGCGAAGAGAGCTCTTTCTGGGTGATGGGCCCTCTGGTATGGTCGGCAGGTTCTGTAAGATCTCTTCCTGAATGACATGCATCGGTTTCTTCTTCTGTAACTTTACAGTAGGAGAGCGCTTCGGCACTGGCTTGCGCGTGGGGGAAGAACTGTCAGGCGACGTGGGCGATAGCGCTGCTTCCTCCTGCTTCCTAAGCATGTCGATGTGTTCTGGTGTTGATATCCTGACAGTCTTCTTCTTACCCGCCTCTTTTGGCTTGTCTTCTATCTTCTTCAGGTTGAGGGGCTTCGGCACGAGTGTTGGAGATACTGGGCCAAGCTGCGGGTGTACATACGGTCTTGTCTCTGGAAATGGCTCTTCCATTGATGTCAATAATCTGACTGCCGCTGAATGCCCTGAGCCCGTGTGCATGTGGTTGGGCTCGTCGTCGTAGGCCGGGAGTGCGTACTCGGGTGGTCTCGTAGGTGTTCCGTCCATGATTGCTTATATTTAGGCCAAGATGCCGAGTGATTGTTTTTTGAGACAACTCCTGTTGTTGCGACAGTTGGAATGCGATGACAACACGGGTCTTGCGCTTGTATATGCTGTACGTAAGTAAGTTTAGAGGACGTCAACAAATGCAATTGCGACGATCACTCGATGATGCGATAATTGATCTTCCAAATAAATGACGGACAACCAGTGATTACTCTCAAAATCGAAATGTCTCCAAGCCACCTTTTCTATGATCCGAAAGTGAGGTTGATTGAACGTTGTGGTGGGGGTTCTTCCAAGGTCTTTAGAAGCTAAGGTCCGTAGAGGCTGTGTTGAATATTTTGGTTCGGAATTAGTTGGTTGTTGACAGGGCAACGCGCTGTCACACTAAAATGGCCCGCACGCCGTCGCCTTGGCAGGGCCCCCTATTTGTCACTTGTGCATCAAACAGGCAGCTACCGATTATGTAAATGGCATCAACTTTTTTACCGCGTGTTTTTACTAGTTAGTTATTACATAGACTTGGTATTTGCCAAGAATAAACGATAGGGTCGGATTGATAGAGCTACAAACATCCTCACCTGAATTCTTTTCTGGTCCAGGCAACTTGATTCGCTCATGTCCATCTACCGTGTTCAGCTGGCAAGTAGTACCTTTTGCTGTCGCTGTTTCGTCTACTAATCGGAACTATGATCACCAGCGCGGACCGAGCTGTAGCCAACTTCTCTGCCCTATAATAGCAAAGTTGGCCAGTTACATCTATTAGTAGCAATTAAACAGCGTGCTCGGTGATGCGTTACGGCAGTGAGGGCCCCGGACAGCCAGACCAATGGCTTTCTGTTGGTCAAGAAATTGACACTTCCAGTGGTGTCGTAGCTATAATTAATGTTATCTGCTATATACCCTATCTTTCTTTATAGCTAGCTATGCGAATACAGCTGAAAGTGCACATACTAAGTGAACTGCCGCTCCTGAGCTATAGCTGTTCATATACAACTCGTGCCTCGAGCCAACACATAGCCGCTCAAATAAGATAAACAATTGAATATTCCACACATCCACCCATGCCCCCAGAGCAGCCAGCTCCTCCTCTCTGTCTTTATCAACCTAGTCTACCTGCCCTAACTCCAGACCCGTCTAGTATGTGTACATGGTTGTTGTACAGTATGGTGTGCCATCCATGGACAAGTAGCTCGTCATCAGGCGCAATAGTCCATGGACAGCTTTTATATCTCCGTACTATATTCAAGAGTGTTCATGATTGTTGTAATCGGGAGAAAAGGAAGATCATCCCTTGGTTTCTCTAAGCATTTCCGTCAGGCTCATTACCCGATATCCTTCGTGCTTCAGCTGTCTGAGAACTGTCCGCAGCATCGGCGCAGTCCAACTTCTCCTATCGTGACATATTATGATCGCTCCCGGCCTAACCATGCTTAATATGTGTCGGCTATTCAGCCACGACCAGTGGATCTGGGGGTCGTGCGGGTACACGCTACCCAGCACGAGCCTGTACCCCAGCTTTTCCACGAGGCTCCTCATGCGATCACTGAAGAACCCTGAGCCGGGGCGAAAGTATCGGGGCGGCGTAGGGCCCTCGCCCGTCTTATAGGCTTTGCGGATCTTCTCGCGGACGGTCTCGATCTGCTCCGTAAGCTCGTCGTCGGATAGAGATCGCGAGGGCTCATCGTGCATGGCGTGGTTGCCGAGCTCGCTACCGCTACGCACGATGTCAGCGAGGATATCCTCGCGGCCGGCGACCTGGCCCCCAATGACGAAGAACGTCGCCGTAGCCCCGTGGCCGTTGAGTATGCCCAAGATCTCCTCTGTGTGCTCGGACGGCGCGTCGTCGATCGTCAGCGCCACCACCTTCTTATCTGTAGGCACCTCCCATAGCACGTCGGGCCACCGGTACGCGAAGTACGCGATCAGCCCTCGCGGCGGCTTGTAGATGACGTAGAATGGTATTATGAGCAGGGCGAGGATGGTTAGCAGGGAGAGGAGCGTCGTCATTCGGCGGCGTCGCGCCCGGCGGCGGAGCTTGGAGGGTAGGCGGAAGAGTGAAGAGAAGCGCGGCATCAGTGGAGGAAGCCGAGGGAGGAAGAATAGGTAGTAAGGCTCGCTCGCAGTTCTGACATCAGACGCGTGGCAGCAACATTCGCTAATTTCGAATTGGCACCTATTCTAGATGGCTCGTTCGATGAGGTGGGATCGGGATCTAACTCGGCTTTGGCGATGGATTCAGCACTTTCGTGCTATGTTTCGTCATCGTTTGCACGGGTTGAGAGGAATATCAGATGAAACATCTGAAGAGATGAAACGCACGCATTAAGCTACTTTCCGTATTTGGTATTTGGCGTTCAGCGTGCTCCTCAGCGGAGAATTTACTGGCTGTGACAGCGGAGGCATGGGTGCAGCTGTCCACTGCCGCTCCTCCTAGAAGGCCCCACCCCCTTTCCATCGCACCCCTTTTCGAAAAATACTGGGTAGGCCCGCCCAGACATGTGAGGAACGCACCTCTGACTGAACGGCTACATATTTAAGGGATATCGAAACCACAAGACTTAAAGTCGAACTTCTAGCGGTGAACACAAAATTCAAAATATGTGACTGACTGACTGACTGACTGACTGCCTGCCTGCCTGACTGCCTTGTTTCGAATCATCATCAGCTCAGCGCTTTACATTGTTATCAACACCCAGAAGACGAAACAAGACTCGAGAGACGGATCAATTTAGCTAACCTTCAAGTTCTTGCAAGGCATATTTACTCTCTAAACAAATCCCCCACTGTATCTCTATGCAGGAAAGCGCCCAAGGCCATGCTATCTAACCGATGAACAAACGGGGTTGGTAAACAGCAATATCCATTCAGTCCATCTTGAGACACCTTGAGTTCCTCGCAGTGTCATTTTGCAGAACTTATCTGGCCTAGCTTGCTACCCAGCTATGTATGGGGTTTTTCTTTAGACATGCTACCTATGTATATCTGGGACATAGTACAACGACATGACGTCGTGTTACCATAGCATTTGTTACGGAAAAGTTCCCCAACCACTCGGACATTGTTGCATGAACCGACGCCCGTATCGGCTTTTCTGAGCAAAGTTGTCTTGAATGCGCGCTATCCGGTTCCGTTAAAACATGATGTACCTGTACCCATGTATTGTGGACGATTTGAGTCAGTTGGTTAATAATAAGATTAGGTTAGGGGCTCAGTGTTGCTGTTTTGCAGTTGAGGGCGGTATCATATGTCCGATGCACTCTATCATAAACGACTTACAATCCGCAGCGCTTACTCAAGTATCTGTCTGAGCGAACACAATCAAGGGTGGCTAGGCCGTTGTTACCAAACAACTGTTGATACATATCCATGTCAAAAGGCCTTTATTAATCTATCGTCAAGCCACACGGCGAGAAGGCCACACGCCGGATTCCCGAAAATGTTACCATCGCCCTTAGGTTAGCAAAGTCGTTGCCCGCCTGTCTCACTCACTTCGTTGAAGGGGGGCCAAAGCGCAACGACGGAATACCGGCAGGAAGAGGATTGATGCAGAATATCAAGTTTGAGGCAGCCTTATCCAGCGTATAGAGGTAAATCTCAAACAATGTCCATCCTATCATAAAGTGTATACGTCATCACGCTTGTGAGTTGCTAGGACCTGAGTGACAGGTCGACATATAGAACATCAGTTTGCTTGTATCTCCTCTAAAACATACAGAATGGTCTCCTACTGAACACATAAATCCGTTAAGTTGGTGAGGGTGATTTTAGCCACGCAGCGGCTTGGGAGGCAAGTTAGGCGTGTCTAACACTACCTACTCACTTAAAATGTACCATGAATAACTTTAGGCATAAGACAGTCTTTCTCTGTCATGAACCGACTTAGATACATCTAGCAAGGGGCGGAGAGAAAAGGGAATTCGATTTTTTTACTCTTCTTTTCAACCAAAATATATGAGCCAAAGAGAAAGGAAAAGAAAAAGGGCAAGAAGGAGAGGGACCTGAACTTCCGACGTCACTCGAGCCTCTTTAACCCTTTTTTCTCAATGTACCGTTAGAAAACTCGAACCAAGCTCAGGTTCCTCTGTACCTGACCAAAAATATGCCTAACCGTGAAAGTTCAACATTGAAATCGACCGGCGTTTTTAAACTCGGCCCTCGTGCAAACTTTGTGCCAGCTTTCTCATTGCCTGATCCGTCAAGCGAATGAGAACTTGGAGGGTAGGGAGGTATCTGATGGCATTCCCCGACCCAACCAACAATCCATCGCAAAACAACGCAGAAGGTACGTATCTATGTTGAAACAAATACGGCAGATTAGGCTACGAAGTAACTCGGTAGTCGTCCCTGGTGATGCAAGACACGGCATGCATTTGGATATGGAATGACATTATCGAGGATCGCCGTTGGTAACACGACAGATGCAACCCTAAAGACCGGGAAATGGCAGGACCGACCGGTTGAGGATCAGGCTGATATTGGACTGGAACGCGTTTCTTCAAGGTCATGTACCAACAACGAACCGAGACTTTAGGACTAGGGGTATGCTGAAGCCATTTCTAAGTCAATCGGGTACTTAAAAATTAGGACTGGTAGAACCGCTACATTGGTATCAAACGTTACAATTTCTAGCGAAGCTAGACAAGTTGTAGAACACAAATCCATTATTGAAGATCTCGAATTCATGATGATGTCTCTATGCACAACATCTAAACCTTGGGACATTGCAATTCGTCTACCTTAGGAAATTGAAGGAGTGTCTGTGATAAGTCCTGTAGGTCCTTCGTGTGCTGCGGTCACTGGAAACACATCGGTTTACCCGTTAAAGTTACGCTAGCAACACTCAACTTCGCCGTCAGGATCTAATAAACTGTCCTTCATAACAAACAGAGAAAATAAGCCTTTGCCTAGGCTCAACCGTTTCTGACATGAGCTGTCGAATCGTAGGGTGTGTCCCTCAAACGCCTAAGGGTCTCTGGCTCCTCAAATAATTCGCCTCGAATGCAAGAGTAAACTTGACCCAAACTCCAAACCATCGCTCCCCACCACAGAATTTGTTCGGTAATTTGTGCGTCGACTCGTATAGTCGTTCAAGTATGTACAATGAAATATCGTGATATTGACTCCGGAAACCAAAATAATGTTGATTGCTGATCTTTGATCTTTGATCTTCTGGTAATGACTTGCGTGTCGCTTAAATCCACACGGTCTGCTGTAACGGAGCGGGCTCCGGTATCATAAAGGTTGACAGCAATTCATGGATCTCGGCTAAGTAGTCCTCGGCTGTAAACTTGAGAAGACCCTTCGTGATGAGCTGTTCCTCTTCCTCCTCGATATCCTGCAGCTTATCCTTCACACCTAGCTCTTCGGCTAACTCGGATACCTTCGCTAATTCCTGACCAAAGGGATGCTGGGACTCGGTACCATCAATAGGTCGGCGGAAGCGTAGTGTAGGTGATGGAGGAACTGCCGGGGTTGACGAGATTATCGGCATTGGCATTGCTGATTTTTGGGAATAAGAACCTGTTGATACGGACGTTGCAGAAGTCGAAGTGGAAGAGGATCGAGAAAGTGAAAAGCTAGCCTTGGTTGAGACCGTCTTGCTTGATTGATTAGAAAAGCGAGCGTGCTTGTTTGCTAGGTTATCAAAGGATGCTTTCTTGGTGTGCGACGGAGCTCGCTTGGGAATACTCGGTGCTTCTCGAGTGCTCGGGGTAAACGTCTGAGACGGTGCGGTGAAGTAGCACGACAAATGATTCGGTCCTAGAGATTCAGGTATTTGCTCCCCTGATGGGATCTCTGGACTAGTGGGTGGCGAAGACATCGCAGTGCTCGGACTGTCTAAGGAAGAGTCATCGTCAGACTTTGAAGAGCGAGTCGGCGAAGGCGTTGCTCGAGGATACAAGTCCGGAGCATTGTACGCAAGCATGTTTGTCGTATGAGTTAACTCCATTGGACTCGAGATCTTGTTGCGAATAGAGCCAGAGAGCCCATGACCCTTCGTTGTCGTGTTGCTCCGGTGCGGTAAGATACCCATGTCGGTCGACGACTGCTTCGAGCGCCGTGTAGTGAAGGCTCGTGCAAGTGACATCTTGAACGATAGCTTTGAAATAGGCTTGGGCGCACGTTCTTATACCACAACTAGGAGGGGGCCTTGACAAGACGTAGGCAGAAACGGCGAAAACTAGGTTGCTTGATGCGAAGACAGGTTACGACAGCCCTGGAAAGTTGGCTCGGTTCGGAGAGCGCAGATGAGCTTTCCAAGAACAGGCTTGATGCGCGTGGTGAATGCCCGTTGAACTAAGAAAGTTTCTCCTGGAAACAGTTGGAGAAAGTATAGTATGCTGCAAGTGAAACACCCAAAACTTATCGCCTGGACGTGGCCAGTGACGAATATCAGGCAACGTGACAAGTCCTGAGTTGGACAAAAGACCAAATTGACAGTGGCTGCAAGATAGTGATACCTGGTATCGCCGTGTGCGACTGTGTGGTCGGACTGCGGAGTGAGTTGCGATGCGCGCGCGCCGAACTCACGATGGCTGCCCTAATTGGGAAGGTGGGTGGTCCGGTTTTGTCTTTTTGGCCGAGATGGTCTGGTGACCCTTCTTCCCCAAGTCACAGGTAAATAGCAACGTAGCGCTGCAATGCCGTGTCCTAAGGCGATTGTGAGAAACGCGGGAATGGCGAAAGCTTGCTTGATATGAAGACTGTCCCGGCTGGTGGTGCTGTGAATGAGAAATCAGGCGGATAAAGGGCGATCAGAAGTTGTTGGTAATATGTTGCATGCCAGAACTCAAATGAAAACCGGTCGCTGGCCGAATCGGGTCGATCAAAAGTTTGTCGCTGTGTACAATGTGAGTGAGTAGCTATTGTGGTATGCTAGGTACACCTTGTTGAATGCGCAAGTTTGAATATTGAGGACCGGAGGTTATCAGATGCCTGCTGAAACTATCCAGATCTTATTGACAAGTTGATCCAAGTATACCAGTTGCAATAAGTCGACTTATTGATCAAAACTTGATATTCTGATAGATGGAGTCCACGGTGGCGCAATAAATTCGAGATTTCGTCTTGAAGTCGGTGTGCAAGTACAGATTGAAGCTGTCTGTACTGGTAACGTAGTAACTTAGATACCTTGGGTAATACGCAAACAAAACAGTGAAACGTCCAGGTTTCTGAATGATAAGACAGGAAGGATGGTGAGAGAAGAAGAACCTGCTCGTTCTTGGACTCTGTATTCGAAAGGAAAGACTGTGTGAGTGTGTGCAAGAACCTAGCAAGCGCTCGAATTTCGTAACCGGCGAAAATGGTAGTGAATAATCGACTGATTCAGAATAATACGTCGAGGGAGTGAATAAGAGAAGATACGACAGGGAACAGGTCCCGACGGGATGGAGAACGTTGGTGACCGAAAAATGTAAGAGTGAGGTAAAATGAAAATTAACGTGAGGAACAGCGCGATAATAAGAAGCTCGTCCGGGATGGCAAGGCCTCTCTGCATCGATAGATTGAGGGAACAATCTACCGAGATGTTGTGTGTGTGTCCAGGTGTGTGGGGCACCCAAAGACAAGGGGGAGGGAGGGGAGGGGGAGCAATAAGAGACTGGCGTGGAAAAAGGGCGCCAAGCATTAATCAATTGATATCAGTGAATATAATTAATACCTACATACATACATGAATGTAGGTAGTGCTGGAGCGCATATACTACCTGTAGAAACTTTCCAAAGTTAAAAGTATTGGAGTCCAAGGTACGAAACAATTCTACCTCGAGGTACACCTAACTAAGGCTTACATGAGAAGAAGCCGTCACATCTGTATCTGCTACTTGCTCATAATGTTTTAGGTACTGGCGTCGTCAACTACACTACACTAACATGAGGACATTTCAAATTTCAGGGGCACATGGCTCAAGAATTCGTCTTCTTGTCACCTGTGTCCCCTATTTTAGCACCTGGTCCAGAGAGCACACGCAATCCTGGTCGACAGGGGTTTCAGGGCTGGATGGACGAATGACCTCTACGCGAGCAGGTGTTATCACTGGAGCCAGTCTGCGGATTGGTCCAGCTTCCCGATCGGTTTAACGGGTCTTGGCCACGAAGCGGGTCAATACCTAGAACATCACCTGGGCACTGTCAAATCATGTTTCACCCACCTCCTTGGGAGTCTTGACTGCGGCCAATCATTTTGTGTTTCTGTATTTCTTTCCACGTTGGCTCTTTATTGATTCTGCAGGTACAGCAGCAAAGTGAGCCTGGCATCCTGGGCGCTATTCCGTCGTTGGCAACTGTGTCTTCCTTCAAGTGGTTGAGAGAAGCAGATAGTAGATGTCCGCATACTGTCAGTGATCATGCAGCTGCTGCAGGTTACATGTATTAGCGGGATATCCAATTATTACTGTACGTGGCCATCCAAGGACGCTCCACGCCATCGCCACCCTTTTCACAGGGCGAACGCTACCTCTTATGGGTATGATGGAGGGTTGGCATCTGAGTCGTTGCGCTGGTCAGCGAGTAATAAGCAATAAAGTAAGCAGAGACAAGCTGAGTTCAGTAGACCAGAACAGCTGAGGACATTGGAAACTAGTAGAGCGCCATCCCGTTATTCTTGGAGAATGTAAACTATGGAAACTTGGCCTTCTGCAATGTGCTGGAGTTGAAGAGATTAGCTAATTGATTGAGCACGATTCATCACCCCGCGACGACGAACTCCTCCCTCAGCTTCCCTGAACGGCAGTAGCGGCAGCCAGGGCAGAACCAGGCTTGCCAGGGTGAGCTAGTGAACCACATCCCTAAACAGGATTGCCTGATCAGAACTGATTAGCCGGAAACGTACAAAGCGAGCCTGAAATGGAGCGTGAAACGGACAAGGACAGCGAGGTGAGGTGTTGAAAGAATATGATTGGCCAAATGTTTTCGCTTATTCATGTTTCAAGTTCAGTTCCCTTTGTTCCTTTTCCTCCGCTAACACGGTCTAGTCTGCATAGTATCGCCAAGTAGCACGGTGAGGTACCTAGGTCCACGGGTGATGGTAGGTATGATTGGCAGTTCAACTAAAGTGTGTGTTCTCAGAAATGTTTGCTCGGCAGGCCACTGATGGTGGTTCTTTTCTCTTTGCGCGCGCAAAGAGCAATGCCTTCTCTACTCAGCCTCCAAATAGAGGCGACGGCGGACACGGAGAGTCGATTGTTGTGGCGGATGAGACGACCTCTCCTAAGACCACAGTACTGACCACATGAATGGCTAATATTAGACAAGCGAATGCTTCACTTGACAATAATGAGGAATGGCATCATGAACGTTTTGTAGGCTCGTTCCTCGTTCCTTTTGTGAGGCAATGATTCCTATGGCTTACCGACCGGATGATTCGTGGTCGGTCCCGCATGATCCTCATGGCTATGCCATGATCTCTTTTTTATTAACCGGTTGTTTAGGAGTCCCTGCGCTTGCCCAGTTAACGCATGATGTTTCACAATCAACTTCCAACATGTTCGAACTGCCCAATGTTATTTTTTACTCTCCATCTTCCATGTATGCCGCATGATGACTTCTATGTCTTGTAGAATGCTGTTAGATTACATTTGGTTTGAGTATAACAAGTCTGCAGAACAAGAAATCATGCTAACATTGCTCTACGTCGATATGCCATCAGGTTCACGCGCAGCAGACGTTTGACCCAATTAGAGACCCCCAAAACCCTGTTGCTAACCTCAAGTGATGTCACCTAAACATATCCTCCATCTGATCTAGCGATTCAAACATACATAGTTGTTCATTAATGCGAAACCTGGTCAGGATCAAACATCGCATGGATCAATATGCGTCGATCGAGCGGGTGTTTTCAGCCTCAACGTATACCTGGTCGGGGCTCCCTAATCCTCGTCCATAGAATCTCCACTATCTTCCTCATCATCATCCTCATCCTCGTCTTCATCGTCGTCCTCTGAGCTTTCATCGTTTGCTACACCAACTAGCCGTTCCTCCACATTATCGGTTGGCCTTACCGCCAGCTTGTGCGCAAAAGCCTGTCGAACTGCTGCATTGGTGCTTGTATCCCAGACATGCATCGTGCCCTTGCTACCAGCCACCGCGAGACGGAAGGCTACTTCAGCATCGGGGGCGAAGTTGGTGGAGAAGATTCTGCCAACGTCCAAATTACGTGACACGACCATGGCGGGTCCTGAGGGCTGGATATTCCAAAGCTTAACAGTCTTGTCTGTTGAGCCTGTGGCCATATAGCCAGGCACATGAGCATTGATATCGAAGGAAGATAGCGACTCGTCGTGTGCCTGCAGTGTCCACACCGGCTTACTGGCAGAAGGACTGGATGGAACATTGCGAATGTCAAAGTAATGTATTATCCCATTTTCCGTGGAGACATAAAAGAAATTGGGATCATGGGGATCCCACTTGATATTCTCAACGTCACTCTCAACACCCCATCTCGGAACCTTTGCATCTGGAGCCCGCATATCAGCAGCGACTACAGTTCGGTCGTAGCTTCCGCTTAGGAGCACCGTAGATTCTACCGCATGCCATGCTAATGAGCATACTTTATCGGTATGGTACGAGTATGACTTGGCGCATTTCGCTGTGTGCAAGTCCCAAAGCTTGACGGTCTTATCGGCTGACGCAGAGGCCAGGAGGTTTCTGTGCTTCCGGTTGGCTGCTAGAGACAGAACGGCATCCACGTGGTACTCATCATTGGCTTTCTTTGACTTTTTTTTCTTTTTCTTCTTCTCTTGCTCTTGTGGGTTACCGCCTTGGCCAAGGATCGCATTTGGATACAAGCAGTCCACAGTATCCAAATCCCATACCTCGATATCGGGATCCATAGTACCTATCGCAACAAAGTTTGCCCTTGCGTCCTTCTCTACGCCCGCCTTGGACACTGGAACATCTAGCCACTCGAGACAGAGCGGTATGGCGGGCAACATAATGTCATGGTGTACGTAAAGATTGTCGGCCTCATCCTCATAAACGTAGACCTCAAGGTGCGCGAGCTCGTCTTCGACCTTGGCAGCGAGCAACAGGTTGTCCGTTGCTAGGATTTGTAACTCTTCACGATCTTCGTCTTCGAAATCCTTCTCATCGGGTATCGTAATGTAAGGGTCCTCTTTGTTGGATTCGTAATAGGCCAGAGATTTTATGTTGCCAAACATGTCCATTCGCTGGCCTTGGACGTCGTCTTCGTCATCGTCGTAGTGTTCGAGGTCATATTCTTTGAGATCATCATCATTAATGTCGATGCTATAAGCATGTTAGCATGGCGCATGCAAGAGAACGGAGATAGGATTGGCCGAGCGTACTCTCCTGTCTTATTTTCCTTGACTGAAGTGTTTTCCTTCTTCAAGTCAACAGTAGCAACACCATCCGCTATTTCGTCTTCGGTGTCGCCCCTTTCTCTTGCTTGCGCTTCCTCCAAGTCATCATTGGCATCATCGAGCTGTAGTTTAGCTAGCTCTGCTATGCGCGCGAACTCGGCCTCGTCAAAGGTGTATCTGGAAGGGAAAGGAGCCGCAAAACCTCGCGGCACCCAGGCGGACGTGGTTATCATGGATTCAGCCATGGTGTCGGAAGTGTGCAGCTGGTCCTCGACAATTGCTCGTTTCGAAGCTACGACAACCAAGTGCCCCTCCAACCTTTTTTTTGAGAGTTTGGAGAGTTTGACCAAAATTTAGCGGGGCTTTCCCTATCGATAACTACCCGTCCGTCCATCCATCCATCTGCCCCTTGAACTACATATGTACCTAGGTAGAGGTACCCGTATCTAGGTAAACAGAGCCAAACAGCTCCAACCTTTAGTCTTACATCATTGTTCATGTCCCTTTAACCGACTTGACATAGTCCGAAACGAAGGAGAAATATTCGAGAACTCATAGTTTATTTGTCACGTATAGATTCCGAAACGAAGGGGGTTGTTTCACTGCTCACAATGAATCGCGAAGATGGAAACTTCAGTCCCAAGCGACGCAAATTAGATTTTAATCCCTTGCGCTCCGACGATCGATACTCATCTCTCCCGACTCGAACCAACAATGCTTCTCGTTCACACAGTCGAGCTATCAATAGCACCAACTCTCGCGCTTCTACGCCTCGAGGTCAATCGAGCTATGCAGCGACTCCTAGACAGCAAGAATTTGACGGCCCCGAACCACTCGTCAGTCAAGAAGATCAGCTTGCCTTAGATCGCGATTGGTATGGTGGCGACGAGACGGGTGGGCACACTTTTGGCGACGATTCACACAACCCTTTCGGCTCCTATGACACGTCGTGGGTTGAACAGCAACAACGAGAGGCTCAGATGGTCGAGAAGAAGACAGGGAGGCATATGAACGCGCGCCAGTTGCAGAGGCAGAAGGATAACGATGCATGGGAGACGAATCGTATGCTCACCTCTGGTGTTGCTCAGCGGCGCGGGCTTGGAGACGACTTTGACGACGACAACGAGGGCACCCGTGTTCATTTGTTAGTGCACGACCTGAAGCCTCCGTTTCTCGACGGCCGGACCGTCTTTACCAAACAATTGGAACCTGTACCAGCCATTCGGGACTATCAGAGCGACATGGCCGTATTCAGTCGGAAGGGTAGTCGTGTGGTGAAGGAACGGAGGCAGCAAAGAGAACGCCAGCGGCAAGCGCAAGATGCTACCAACATGGCTGGCACTACGCTCGGAAATCTAATGGGTGTGAAAGAGGACGAGGGCGACAGTGCTTTGCCTATTGCCGCAGAAGATGATGAAGCCAAATCTAACAACAACAAGTTTAGCGAACATATGAAGAAGAATGACGGAGCAAGCAACTTTAGTCAAAGCAAAACCCTGAAAGAACAGCGAGAGTTCTTACCTGCGTTTGCAGTGCGCGAGGATTTGCTAAGAGTCATTAGGGATAACCAAGTGGTCATTGTGGTGGGCGAAACAGGCTCGGGGAAGACTACTCAACTTACACAGTTTTTATACGAGGACGGATACGGAAAGATGGGAATGATAGGGTGTACACAACCTCGCCGAGTAGCTGCAATGAGCGTTGCCAAACGTGTGGCAGAAGAGATGGAGGTGAAGCTGGGCAGCACCGTTGGGTACGCTATCCGGTTCGAAGACTGCACAAGCAAGGACACTGTCATCAAGTACATGACGGACGGTGTTCTACTCCGAGAATCTCTCAACGAGAGAGATTTGGATCGATATTCGTGTGTCATCATGGACGAAGCCCATGAACGTGCTCTCAATACAGACGTGCTTTTAGGGTTATTCAACAAGATCCTGCAACGTCGGAGAGACCTCAAGCTAATTGTCACATCGGCCACGATGAACTCAAAGAGGTTCTCCGATTTCTTCGGTGGCGCACCAGAATTCATAATACCTGGAAGAACTTTCCCGGTCGACATCATGTTTCACCGGTCCCCAGTTGAGGATTATGTTGATCAAGCAGTTCAACAAATTCTTTCCATACACGTCTCTATGGGCGCCGGGGACATTCTAGTATTTATGACCGGACAAGAAGACATTGAGTGCACCTGCGAACTAGTACGCGACCGTTTGAATGCTCTTAATGATCCGCCAGAGCTTAGCATTTTACCCATCTACAGTCAAATGCCTGCAGATCTTCAAGCGAAAATCTTTGACCGAGCGCCGCCCGGAGTACGCAAGTGCATCGTGGCTACGAATATTGCAGAAACAAGCTTGACCGTGGATGGCATCATGTATGTTGTTGATGCCGGATACTCGAAGCTGAAAGTTTATAACCCTCGGATGGGAATGGATACTCTTCAAATCACGCCCATCTCACAGGCAAATGCTGGGCAAAGAGCTGGCCGAGCCGGCAGAACAGGGCCGGGGAAAGCGTTCCGACTCTTCACTGAAAAGGCTTTTAACGACGAATTATATATACAAACGATTCCCGAGATTCAACGAACCAACCTTAGCAACACGGTTTTGCTTCTCAAGTCTTTGGGCGTCCGTGACCTGCTTGATTTCGACTTCATGGATCCACCTCCACAAGACACCATCACGACATCTATGTTCGACTTGTGGGCCCTAGGCGCTCTAGACAATCTTGGAGAACTAACAGATTTGGGTGGCAAGATGAACGCCTTCCCCATGGATCCCTCTTTAGCAAAGCTTCTGATTATGTCTGAAGAGTATGGATGCAGCGAAGAGATGGTGACCATTGTCTCCATGTTGTCTGTTCCAAATGTCTTCTACCGGCCAAGAGAACGCCAAGAAGAGTCAGATGCTGCGCGGGAGAAGTTCTTCGTCCCAGAGTCTGACCATCTCACTTACTTGCACGTTTACTCGCAATGGAAGTCTAATGGCTACTCAGATGGGTGGTGTACCCACCACTTTCTGCATCCAAAGTCTTTACGCAGAGCCAAAGAGATCAGAGATCAGTTGCTCGACATCATGAAGATGCAGAAGATGCAGATGATCAGCTGTGGTACCGACTGGGACATAATTCGCAAATGCATCTGCTCTGGCTACTATCATCAGGCGGCCAAGGTCAAAGGTATCGGAGAGTATATCAACTTGCGGACTTCAGTCACGGTACAGCTTCATCCTACTAGTGCACTCTATGGCCTGGGATTCCTCCCAGACTATGTGGTGTACCACGAGCTGATTCTCACCTCGAAAGAGTACATGTCAACGGTGACTTCTGTAGATCCGCACTGGCTCGCCGAACTTGGTGGTGTGTTCTACTCGGTGAAAGAAAAAGGTTATTCGGCCCGAGAGAAACGCATCACGGAGACGGAATTCAACCGGAAGATAGAGATCGAGGCAAAGATGGCAGAAGATAAGAGGCGGCAAGAAGAGCAACAGAGGTTAGAAGAGGAAAGATCGATCAAGAAGCCAGTGGCAGAGAAGGCGAAGAAGATCATCACATCTGGCGCAGTCAAGAAGCCAGTCTTGAAGAGAAAGGGTAGAGGTTTTTAGGGTAGGATCTATGTCATCTTTGGATACAATGGGTATATAAATACAACTTCAACCCCAAACTCTTACACGAAAGCCAAGACGGCACTTTCTTAGCGGCGCACCTCGAAATCAACCTCGCCTTCCAGCACCTCGCGATGTTCCTTGTCTAGCTTAACAACGCGGGCGAGGCGTGGTCCCTTTTACTCAGAAATCAGGAGTCAGTAATTGCCGTTTTTGGTATAAGTCGGGCTCGTTCTAGGGGGTTACAGGATCACGCAGGAGTCTCAGGAGTAGAAAATCCCTGATTAGGCAGCGCTTGCTCCCGAGACGCGTCGAAAAGGGAAACCAGAGATTCTAGAATGCTAACCTTGTCAATGGCTTTGAGAAATTGTTTAATCGCATCGGCGCTTCCCTGAGCCTCGCCTTCCACCTTGATCCCTCGAATTAGCTAATCATACTCGCCACTTGAATCCTAGCCTCATAAGCCTTACCTTCTCATTATCAGTGTTACTGCACCATCCTGTGACGCTCAACTTCGTGGCTTCTCTTTGCGTGAAGTTGCGGAAGTTGACGCCTAGCCTGACGTCAGTTCGGACACCGAGGGGCTCTTATTTATAGCTCATGAGCGATGGAGCAGACCTTGGACTTCGCCATGAACTAAGAAATAGATCTATATCATCTTAGCTATGTATATGACTGCGAATCCTATTTTTTTTTTAAACTTACTCTCTGCGACATGCTGTATAATTCCTTTATTTTTCTCCACTGATGTAAGGTCTGATGTTGTTGAAAGAATTTCGTGATAATCCTGGGGAACCTGAGAGCTAATAATACACTGGGGTCCGGGGAGGTCTACCGAGCTTTATCAAGGCTAGGGGATTAAGGATGACAAGGTTGCTAAAGGTGGAGCAATCGAACGGGATATCTTCGGTAAAATATTGACCTAGAAACCAACCCGATGACGGCAGAGTACTCCATCTTCCAAACGGCATGTTACCATCATCCCAAACATCACAGAGGCCATGTAAAGTCGGACACAATGGATTCTACATCACCAGTCGCAGATGCACAGCAGCCCGTAGTCTTCCGCGGCAAGAAACGCAAAACGTATCGGCAACGTACCAGCGCCGAAGACGAAGCATCAATAGGCACTATAGATCCAGTCCTAGACGCGCCGAACGCCACCCACACCCAAGCCTTGACTCCAGATCCTATCGCGACTTCCACAAATGAACACCGAGATGAGGTGCTTCCAGTCAGCGAGGCGCTTCGCCTCCGAAACGCGCGGAAGTCTAGATTGCGCGGCGTCGCTTTTGGTGTAGACAATAACATGAAGACTGGAGGCGTGGAAGAAGGAGACGATGAATTAAGTCTGATGATTCGCGAGGAAGAGAAGAAGGCCATCGAACAGTCTATCATGGCGGCGAATAAACGTTTTGCGCCACAGACTGGATTGTCCGGGGAAATCGTCAATAAGCACATGTGAGTTTTGCCTGCCTCTTAGAGAATCACTTTCCCTCTCCAACCCGTGTGCAATTACTGATGGAGCAAGGGAGGAATATATAGAAGCCGAACTAGCCAAAAGACATTCTATGGCTTCCGATCCTCGGAGACACCAGTTATCTAGTCAATCAGGCGGAGGCACAGCCCCAGCGACCGACAAGGGGGAAGACAAGCACACTGCTTTGACGGGCAAACTTTTCGAGGTAGACCTCGGCGACGAGGTCCGTAGCCGCAACGAGGCCTTGACAGATCGTGCCAGGCGGAAATTGCAGGGTTTGGCTGTCGATGACGAGGAACATGCCGAACGGCCAAAGAAAGTTAGACTTGGAAGAGACGGCAAGCCTTGGAGGCCAAGGAATAGGAGAGATAGCGACGCTATAAAGAGAGACCAGCTGGTTGAAGAGATTCTACGAGAAAACAGACGTAAGTCATTACTTTCTCTCTCTTCCTAAGCAGAATGAGAGCTTTAGTTAACAAACGTATTAGTGGATGTATATGAGACACCAACGCCACCGCCAGGAGTGAACGCAGGCGAAGAAGACGAAGGAGAAGGCGCCGCCGATGATCGAATAGCCGAGGAATTCCGCCGAGAGTTCCTGGATGCTATGGCTGAGAGACAGAGGAGGAAGAAGCCCGTAGGCCCACCGACCAAACCAGGCGCCAAGAAAGAGGAAGAAGGGTTGAAGGGACCGAAACTCGGCGGCAGTCGCAACACACGGGCTGCTTACAGAGACTTGCTCCTCCAAAAGGAAAAGGAAGGGAAGAAATAAAAGATTGACGGGACTTCTCTGACATCCGCCATCATCTGCAGAGAACCTGACTTTCGAATTAACCCCTATTGACATTGAGACGGATCGACGGATGCATATCAAAATTCCGTGGATACACTGCGTCATGTTGCTTCCTGACTCTTTCGATATTCACCTCTGAAGGGACATATACCCAACGCCCTCATGCAGAAGACTCTACCATGAGACCTACTTTAGCGACGAGGCCCGCCAATCTCTGGGCATGGTTAGAGTCTTGGTATTATCCATTCAAAAATAACTATATAAGAACATAATGTACCGTCCATCATAAACGGCGTACGGTTCTCGGCGTCACCCGCAGCATGGAAACTGGATTTCTATCCCCGACTGCTCGTCTTTTACAGGCATTTTAAGTAGCAAAATAAGTCCCATGGAGACGTTCGCGTGCCTGGCTGGCCGTATGCGGTAGGAAATACGTATTTCCGGCAGAAAGGGCGTTGTGAAGATGACATTTTCATCAAGTTTCTTTGCATACTTTTGTAGGGAATGGCACGTGAATGAGTACAAAACTCAAGTCCATAATATGCCTCAGTCACAACAAAGACAAATCAAGAGCATTCGTGATGTCAATAAAGTATGGGCTTAAATAATATATATGAGTCCCTATCCATATTTCCGTCAAGATATCTACCACGATATCGCCCGAAGAAGAGGTCCATTACCATAATATGTCCTCGTAACTGCGTATATGCTCGTATGTTGTGAGAAATAAGTATAGATCCCCTCCGTCAAAATCTATGCTAGAACGTGGTGATACCTCCCACACGTTAGAGACGGATACGAGTAGGCCTCGGCCTCGGATCTTAGCTGGCGATTCCTATATCGAGCTTGAAGTGCTCGGTGGTATTTCACGTCATCCCCGCAAGCGAAAGAGATCATGTACTTTGCATGACCTGATTTGACGCTTTCCATCTATAACTATGCCCAAACTCCTATAAACTGATGTCCGCGTGGAGCTTCGCATTCATTCAATGCAATGCGCGAAAACTCCCAAACACTTAAAAAAAAAAGAGGTAGTGTCCATATAGAACATCAATAAAAGAGATTGCTTGTTTTGAACTCCATATGGAGATCATGCAAACCGTGGCAAAAAAATTCGTATGCATATAAAAACGATCAATGAGGGAGTGCTTCGAATAGAGAAAACGAATGTGAGTGTCGGTTACAACGCCGATCACAAATCATTTGACGTCTGATTGCGCAAAGCCCTCTTTCATCTCTCTTCATTGGGTCGCAAGGATGATAGTCCCCGACATCGACGTTGTCATCCTATACGGCCGGAAATCACGGGATAAGATGCGTTTATCGTGGTTCCAAGAGGTTCCTGATTTCCTCATCGGTAACTGCCTGATCTTGCCTTTCACCACTGGGTATCTGTCGCCTAACAAGCGGCCCGGCACTTAAGAGGCTTTTCTAAGCCTGTCGTAGGAAGCTGCATGGTGCAGCGACGCGAGTTTCTCGTATAAACACTGTTGGGCGAGTACTGTCTCCGTCTCGAAGCAGGATGTTTCCTAGAAAAGGAAAGCAAGCTCCAACCTTCGAAACTATTAAGTGTATGCTTTATACGCGAATACATCTCATCGAATGTCTAATTGGAAGGGTTTGTACCGTCCCCCTATCGTGGCACATCGAGGACATTTCCTATGGGCTCCTTGCTCTTCCATCAGGATGTTAACGCAGTCTCGACAGAGACCACATATACATTCCGTACAAGCATATGACTCTCGCAACTTTGATGTCCGTTGACATGCTGCGCAATAAATGAGCACATCCTGAGATGAATAGCTTGGCGATGAATCTGATAGCCCTACGGGTCCCATGTGGAAGCCATCTCCACTTTCACCGCTTTCTACGGATGGGAAAGGCTCAGGAATCTCTTGAGCAAAGGACGGAGGGGTAAGAGCTTGCTGCTGTAAGGGAGATGCTTGGTAGGCCTGGAAATGTTGATGAGGAAATGGCGGGAGAGACGCCCGGTGAATTGAAATAGGAGGAGATTGAGGCACCTGGTATGTCAGATAAGAAAAGCAAGATCGTTGTTCGAGGCTTACTGGAGTTCTGTCTTCGTCAATGTCTTCGGTCGCCGAAGCTGCGGCATCAATCAAGTCTTCCCAACGTTTACCGTAGTCTGCCGAGGGCTCAACCGAATGCGCCTTGCGGTCGGCTCCACCGGCCGTAAGATGGTCGTCGTTCTGAATCCTGCGAAGCCAGTCTGCAGCTGTTCCACGGGATTTCTGTTTTTTATGACCACGCTTGGTGACAGACTGTTTTCTAGGTCGGCTAGGCCCAAGGGATCGTTGCAACGGGGGCAGCGTCGAACACCGCTCAGGCGGTGAGTTGGCGAGGATAGAGGGAAGTAGCTCTCGTCGTCCTAGGCCCGACTTCATCGGAGGGTACGGCTCGCTGGTCGGATCACCACTGTATTGTATCGGAGGCAGCTCAATCGTGCTCCGGGGGATTCTTCTCCCCTCTGTGTCAGATTGCCACCCCTTAGGAAGCCCAGTCAGTGGGGTTACAGGTAAGGTTGGAGGCCAAAGGTGGCATACAGTCTCGGAATCCCAATCTGTCTCGAATTTGTGCTGGCCACCCAGCTGAGCCAGGGCTGCTGCAGCACTTGCAGCGGGCAGCAGCGAGCCCGAGCCATTGGCATGCTCCTCGGCGTGCCTCGGCGTCACAGGAGCGCTCGACTCATCTCGGAAGAATGCATTGCGGTCGTGTGGGTAACCTTTCGTTGAGTCGATGCCCGATTGAGGTGGACCAGCGGAATTCTGGGCCTGTGGTCTTTCCGAGGGCGGGGTATTAATCATGAGCAAGAAGCTCTCTTCAGTCGCTGGGAGCTTCGAGATATAATGCTCGGGATGTGCTCGTCGAATGTGCTCCTGCATCGAGCGATATCGCTTTTCCTGTTTGTCGCAAAATAATAGTCAAGTTAGTCGATACCCGTTCAAACTTTATCGCACAATAACTCCATAGCTCCCTAGCTTCCTAGCTAGCTATGGCTATGTATGTTATGTGTGCATTGGTCATGGGGGTCACGGAGACAAAGAGGCGAGCAAACTTACACCGATGCATCGCTTATGACAACTTGAGCCATCTTGATTGTGCAAAGGACAAACGACCTCATTGTTAGCGTCAGTAATAGAAAATGAGGACGTCAAGGACGATCGAGGTGGCATCTTTAGCTGTTAAGCTGTTACTCAACCCCACCATGCGCTCGCTGGCTGGGTTGGGAGCGGGGGGTTTCTCGTGAGGTTGATCGATACGCTGTTGTCGATAAGACCCGAATTGATAGCGATCAATAGAGGACTGAAATCGCGCGATTGGGAAGCTTTGGTATTGACGATGTTGAAATCTGGGATGAAAACGTGCGTGGCAACCCTGCCGAGGTAGCTCTAAGCTTCTTTCCAGGTGCTCAGGTGTTACATGAACTGTTTCGAGGATCACTGAGTAGAAGTTGGCAGGTAGTTGTAGGTAGTGGTAGGGAGAAAGCGACTGGAGACGGCGGGGTGCCCAAAGGTATTCTTGGGGGAGGGGAAGATCCTGGGGTTTGGCTGAAAGCAGCAATACCTGTTTAGGAGGTACTTGGATTTAGCGAGTGGCCAGCCACAGCGTAGTCAAAGGCAGCACGGGACTACAACATCCGCTGTACTGTCTGTTGTATCTTTGGACTTGGTTAAGTACCTACCTTAACGTGTGTCAAGAGCTAGGGGGGGACTCCTGCTGAGCTCTAGGGCTTGGATACGTTGGATATGAAATGTAGATAGCTACAATCAAGGCAAAGCACAGCTGAGGGTTGGGGATTCAAGGGGATTTCCAATAAGATACGCAACGACGGAATAGGGTTGTGGTAGTTTGACAACCCTTCTTCATGCAGCTCTTTCAATCAATGGGCAAAGACGGTGGTCACGGTTCCACGGTTCGAGGGAGACAAAGACAGCCTCTCTGTTCCTTCATTGGTTACCCGCCGTGATTGGTGTGAATAGCCAGCTTCCTTTCTGACTCGATCGAGGATCGACTAGAGGGGATTGTTCTTGACGGTTGGCTCTTACTTGTCCGGGTGGGGTGTCTATCCGGCGGGAGCAGAGAGGGATAAGAGGGAGACGGCCAGATAGACAATTAACAATGGTACATTCATTGACGATTACAGCATACCAAGGGCAGAACTAAGGGCATCAGCGTACAGCCTACCTTATTATCTACCAAGTACGTAATGTTGAGCAGCGTGAGGCCGTCAGCCCCAGTGAAACCTGGCGGCTTTGAAGTGGTTTCCTCTAGAGTTGTGGGCGCCCGTCAGAGCTTTGGATCTGCTTTTTATTTGGAATACCACACGGCAAAGCTTCCTCGGGTAAGGGAAGCTCTGGCTCGAAGCTGTAGTGCAACGTAAAGCTAGGTAGATGGGTCAAAGGGAGCTTGTCTCACAGCATGATGCTGTATCGCCCCGCCTAGTTATTGCGCTTTGTACGTTGGTAATGAGGAGGAGCTGCTGCTGCTACCACTACCGGCTCTCACTTTCGATAAGAACGGCGAAGGGCGGGGACTACATGACCTCAGTGCGACGGTTGAGCTGCACGACAGGCGTTGCTTGCAGAAGCTTGAAAGAGGGGTTCTGCAAGTGGGTAATGTGATGCCGAAATCCTGGTACCCTCCTTTATCCAGTGGATCTTGGCGGATTTGCAAGCTCTGGCATTGGCTCAAGACGAAAGCTTGGAGGGGTTGCTTGAATTGGTGGGGGCAGAAACTGGAGTTCTTTAAAGCAGAGGACATCTGCTGGCGAAGGCGAGCTCCCTACCTCTCGTACAATGGATTGATTCAGCTAGTGGTGGCTTATGAGGCCAATAGTGGTTGAAGCCATCACAATATGACTGGGCGAGTCTGATAGAAGGTTGTTTGGGCCTGTTTTGCCGTCAGCGCGTGGCCGGTTATACAGCAGTACGGGTGTGACCTCTTTCCATTACCATGGGTGACATCTGACCCTGACGTTCAAACTCGCAGGGTTTGCGGGTTTCCGGTATTAAAAACAGTATGAATGCCTCTTAATAAGCTGTACAAATTCAATTGAGAATGGTTGACGGCCTTGAATGTCGGGCAGGATGTTGGAGTTTTGAGCTAGACGAGTGAACCAGAGGTTTGATTTCCCGTTGTTGGCACAACGAAGCTACCTAACTGTAGCTCGACTAGGTAGCTCTTATTGCTCTTGCCTTATCTTACATTGTCCCTCGCAGGGGTGCCACTTTCTAAACGTAATGCCTTTGCTTCGCTTTCAATCTTATTAGCTCCCCGACATTTGCTGACTTCAAGTATGGGCTTGAAGAAATGTATGATAAAATGCCTTGGAGCATTCACTTCAAGTATTACGATGCTTCACAAGCTTGGGTGGATCTCTCTGGTTTATTTATTACTTATCTATTCAGTTATTTCCTTTAGATGGCGGCCTCTTCTCGTCTCATTGCTCAATGCCGAGGGACAACTGAATGTGCCCCTCTCCCACAGCTCATTTTTCAGGGTCCAAAATGGGTTAAGTAAAATGTGGGGAAGGGAAGATATTCTGTATAGCTTAATCGATAACCGACCCTTTCCAACTTGAAGTCTTTAAGTGAGAATTAGCATCGTCAAGACGATTATCTAAGTTAATCTAATTAATTTTAAGCTGTACCTTGTCATTGATTTCTTACGCAAGTGAATGTCTTCTTAACTATGCTCCACGAGGGGAATACTCTTCACAGGTACTACATGGAATGGCCTCTTGGCTGAGAGTTCTGGCTGAATACCGTCATGTTCGTGCACGCCCTCGAGAGCTCCAAAGTTTCATTAACATCAGTCTGAAGTACCAGAAGAGTCCTGATTGATTAATCTAGGTATCGTGCTTATGTAGCTACGGAAATTGTGAGGCGCGTGATTGTGGGGCTCGTGACGTTTGCATAGCTTGATATAAGGAGGCAGCGAGCACTACCTACGTCAACAGGTACCTTGGGCAAGTAGAGAGTACAGGATTCAAATGCAACAGTACTTCGATAATAAAGGTAATGCTGTAAGCCAAACAAGTGTTATGACAACCTAAGCTATTTCATTTTTTGTTTTTCTTGGTGTGCGTTCAATTGCACTGTAAGCCACGTAGTGAACAATCTAATTACTAGGTAGACTTAGAATGTTGCGGTTGGCTTGAGTGGCTAACCTAAACTCGAATGACATCTTATAAAATGTGTTGTGTTTCACGCTCTGTCAGAAGCATATGACTCCAGAATGAGGGCGGCGGTCACTGGGACGTCGCTAGTAGGTCGTGGTGTAGGGTTAAGGGCTCAATTATTGAAATACTGATTTTCGAGTTCTCATAAACTAAGCGGGACGGCTCATGACCTTATATCCCAGGAGAATCTCATAGATTTACCTCTTTCCAATACCAATAACCATTGTTTGATCCTAATGTCCACGCTCTCAAGCCCTGAACTCCTTGTAGACTCTATAAAGTGCCCAATGATCCTTTTCGTAGCTCGTGTGCCTAAACACAGTGTCACCTAGTCTTAGCGCTGCCCATCCTGAATCTTTTTTGTCGCGGACTGTTGTTGTCATCCGGTCCCAGCGGCTAACCATACGTAGCCCGGCATCTCATGCGCTAGTAAATCAAGCAAGATAGCTCCTCAAACCCCAGTATGTGGCGGCAACAGTTCCTAATACCATCGCCCATCTCTTTAAACCCGTTCGGATCTCACTCCTAAAGATCTCCTCCATGGCCTTAGAGTCGTTGGACCGCGGGAAATCAATACCCTTTGGCACTTCACATCCAAGTGCCTTGCATAGAGGCTCCCAGCCTTCTCTAACGTCGAAGAATACCAAGTTCTCTGGCGGTACGTGCTCCTTGAGGAACGCGAGATGTCTCTCCCACACTTGACCTTCTTGTGCACCACCCGCCGTCTTCCTCGATGGGAATACCTCACCCCAACGACCGTCTCGCATCGCAGTCGTCCAAGAGCTAAAGTGACGCATCTAGGGAAGAAATAAACGTAAGCAGGTAGCTTTTTAAGAGTTTAAAATTATAAGAAGTCGAGCATCCGGCGGAAATGTAGGTGGTGCTGGCGACTTTCGTCAAACGAACAAATTAGAACAGTAAAATACTTACCGGGTTGTTAAACATTAATACCAAACCAAAGAACCAAACGTGAGCGTTGCTTGCGGTCTTGTCGAGCGACTCGGCCCATTTGTCCGAATCTCGGACAGTGCAGATGACCTTGGCCTCCGGGTACAACTTTATTAACTCAGGCACAAAGACACAAGCCGGCGTGTCTGTGACGGCTACGTAACCGTCCATGAGTTGGGACAGTTCGCGCATGATGAACGCCTCATCTTCGGCGCTGCGGATCGGCGTGTGCTTTAGGATCTTGGTCCACGTCTTGATGTTATAGCTTTCGCCCTTGCTGATCTGGGTGCCGCAATGATGTACGGGGCCGTCGAGGAGGATCGAGAGCGCCTGGCTGAATGATGTCGTCCCCGTCCGCGGTAGCCCGGCTCCTATAACCTGGAGTTTTTTCCCGGGCTGTGGCCTGGATGCTTCTTGACCCATATTTAAGAGTAGAGGTTTTATTGTAATCGGTCGATGGAGGGTTTTATGAAGGCTAGTTGCTATGTGGAGACGACGTGATCTTAAAGTGTGTTTCTCTTATGTGGGGGAGATAGTCGTTGTGAGCTGAGAAATTTATAAACCAGAAGAATAAATTTGTGAGTAAGCCGAGAGATGGTTGGTTTATATGGCCTAGATATTTTGTATGGATATGGTCTAGATATACAGGTGCCGATGCCCCCTTATTACTAAAGAACTTGCTGTAGGGCTGTCCGCAAGATAAGTATAGTTTATGGAATACCTAGGCATTGCAGATGGTCGTGCATATTCCAATGACGCAAAGCAACCCTGAAGCGCAGCATGAAGGATTTGCTCCTGCTTGCACAGTACTAGAAAATATCATCAGATATGTAAATGGAATAGCCAGTGCACAAGCTGTGCATGTTGCAAACTGCAATCCATGTTCCCAATGTTGTCATTGGCTAAGCGGATTCCGTGCGTTAAAATACCATATCCAAGTGCAGAACTCCGACAAAGGAATCGGAGCCACCAGCCAAAAAAATATATATATCAATTATCTCTAAACCGTCTTTCCTATTATCTACATACTTAATAGTTGGGCTACCTTTGCTCTCCCGAATATAAATGATACACAGTTCTGTTCTGGAGATATCAGGCTGCCCTCGCTTTAAACAGGGGAATGAAATATTCACTCACCTTGGATTATGTACAAAGCCTCCGATTTCCTTTGGGTGGCTGGGTATCTTACTCTAATACTGTACATATCCTCAGACGGAAACCCGACTGACGATCGGACGGGAAAGCAACATGATAGCCAAACAGGTGGGTCTCAAGACACTGCCGTTAATAAGTTATGACCTAAGGAATCCGTTGAAAGCACTCCCGGCTTGGCGTGATAACTAATCCAGCTAATCCGCACCATCTTGACTCTAACAAGTATATCCCTGAAATAACGTTGTTTCCTTGATCTTTGAAGTGACTTACAAGCCTATGGATACGTACACGGCTACAGAATGCTATTATAAGTTTCGGCTTATGTCGTCCTTTTATAACGCATTGTTTAGTATAAACAAGCAGGTATAATATCAGAAAAAAGGAGCTGCCGCATAAATTTCAGGGAACAGAATGGGTACGCCCAGGGTGCTGAAATGCAGCTTTGGGGGCGGGCAAAACAAAGTTATTTCAGGGATTGACCTGTAGATCAGTTTCCAAGGAGCTATCAATTGACAACAAAGCTTGTCCTATACTCGAATTGGTATATCTGAATCACCTGCATTATTTATTGTCGAAAGTGCCTTAAGTTGTATGGTCTTGAGCCTTGGCATTATCTATTCGTTATTAGTTTACTCAAATAGTTTGAATGCCTTAGCGGAGAAGTTGGTGAACGCTACTTGTTAGAACGTCTAAATTGGTCAGCTCAAGGTTCCATGGTAAGGCTCTCAGTGATCGACAGCTGATGGATTGAGCCCCAAACAGATTGGCAGTGCCATTGAAGATCATTGCAGTGATCTAGCATTATTGTTTGCGCTAGATAGAAGGAACAATGTGAATACTTAATTGACGAGCCTCGGGCCCTGCCATCGTCTTTCTTGCTAACCAGTGCTTCGTATCCGTATCTTGTGCATCGACTACAGCAGTGCTTGGTGGACAGTTGCGATCAGAGTCGGACACAATAACAATCTCGCAGCGTACCGCCCATTGTTTGGTGGATATAAAGCAGACCGACGTATGCCAACGTTTGCATGTGTCAGCTTGGCCTTACGGACTGGGAAATATTAGGAGAATGGATATGTTTGGTGGGTGGTGCAGTAGTAATGAGTGGCATTATTTCATCTGAACACAATGAGCCATCCGTATTAGTAGACATGTGGTACTTAGTAATATCATTGGGGTTACCCTGTCCATTGTCCGACATGGGATGACATTCAGGCTTTTGGTACGTTGTTGTGAACCAGGTGCCTGGTTGTTCAGCTTGAGGTAGGGTTGAGCAAGTATGCTGTGATGCGTTTGTCAGATTGCAACATTGACCAGGTAGGTAGCAGGCACTCTAAATCACAAATTTGTCAGTAGTGTTCTTGGATGGAAGCGCAAGTTGGCTGAACCCGCTAGGTGCAGCTTTTTATGGGGATATATTATGCCAAGTCAGTTCGAAACCCTCGGGCATCCCTTCTAAGACTCCAAGGTGACCGGGCCAGGGAGGACATTGCGCGGCCTCTATGCACGATTCGGTAGAGCCTTTACAGGGGTAAGTACAAGTCACAAGATGATGATTGTTAGCGTGGCGCTTACTACTGTGACAGACAATATTAACATTATACTCGTGCAGAGTTAATTGCGAGGCTGCTACAGATAATACTTGCCTGAGGAAAAAAGTTTTCCTGCAAATAATATTTTCAGTGCAACTGTGAGTCTTATCATAGCAATTGCCATCTTAGCGATGTATGGGCGATTATACGGTACTGGACTGGATTCCTGAGTGGTGCTTGCCCGGTTGATTTCCGTGCCAGACGTTTGACAGACTGATCAACGACCAAGCCATCACGATTATAGGACCCGTCGGAATATAACAAAACTTGAAGTCAGCGCACTGAATTCTGTCCGCTGACAAGGCGTACATACAGTAGAAAGAGCGGAAGCAAGGGCTGATACGCACCCAAAGTCCTGACAAGGCTTAGCTCATCTTCATAGGAGGTACTGTATCCCGCAGGCTAACCCAGGTAGGTAATCAAATGCCAAGAGAAAGTATGTAGTACAGTAGCTAAGCTACCTCGGTACTAGTACATATGTAGCATATCGATCTAATGTTGGTATTGTGCACTTACCTAGTATTTTCCGTATGGAATTCATCGAGCTCTTATTATAATCATTACCCATCATCCCACAGAGCTGAAGGCAGAGTGGTTGGCTACATTTCTCATAGCAGATATAGATGTTAGTGGTTTGTTAGGTACATGCTGCTGACTACCTATTGGCCTAAGTGGAAATGAAATGCACCCAGTTAATAATGAGCGTTGCTATGCGCACCCAATGGCTGTGCTTGTAGGTCAAGATTCAGCCCAACTAAGACCTACTTCTTATACTGCATGTACGAGACATACGATTCGCTCGGCCATAGAGAAATCATTTACATTTTTACATGGGAGAAGCAGGGCAAAGATGCATAATCAGACCTATTATACACCTTAACTTTATTTACATTGTGAACTAAACCATGTCGATTGAAATGATTGATGGAAGGGTATTACTTTATTATAGGTCTAGTAAAAGTATCTAATCGTGGCGCCGGCTGGAACTATTGAAGGATCCGCGAGGCCGGTACTGGGGATCTGCCGGCGTCATTCGCGCCTGGCATCTCGTTTCCACTTGCCATCTTGTGCCGAGTCGTTGAAACATTATAACAATATCGACTTTCAACGCATTCTCACTATTGACCTCATGTGGTTTTCTAAGTAACAGCAACAGAAGAGAGAGTTCATCGCTCTATCGTTATCGTATCTGTCCCTCTCTTATCACTAGTCCCGATCTCCTTCGTTTTGTCGTCAGTCTGTCAGACTACAATCAATCCATCACATTCCTCGTTATCGTTCACATCATTCTAACCCCATTGTGACCATTCTGACCACACGTACTCGCTCCCAAGGGTAGTACGCAATACTGCGAGTGAATGATGGTGTTGGGCAAGCACAGAAACCATTCCCTTCAACCAGCCAACTGTCCTTCTCGGCTGCGTGTCTCTCCTTGGTGTGCATACGTCCAGCTGATCAGCCGCTGCCCGTGTCTTATTCAATCTCACCAACTATTGTTTCTTTTCTCGTCCGTGGCGAAACCCGCGACCCCGTCACCACTTTTCTTTTTATAACACTCGTCCTCCCTATGTCTCTAAAGTGATCCTTCAGAATCCTCCAGATCCTCTGCCTTTCGACTCCTCAACAACGAGCGCCGGCCAGATGATTCTCCGCCATACTCTTCGTCTCACAAGGAAGCTCACTCGAGTACAACCGTCACCAGGACACCAGCTTCATTCAACATGGCGTTGACAGTGAAGCACCTCAACTCGGACGCGTCTTTTCTGCTGTCTTTTGAACCCATCATACCAGAGTCTATCGCCGACTCGGTAATACCCCAACCGTTTACCATCCTGCTGGACCCATGGATTACAGGGCCGTCAACGATATTCCATCCCAAGATCTCCACCACGTCACATAAACGCCCGGCCTGCATCTCCTCACTTACAGAATTATTGCAGCCTCCCGACCTTGTCATTATCAGTCAGCACAAGAGTGATCACTGCAACGAGGCTACACTACGCCAGTTGCCTGCGAGCGGGACGAGCACACTGATTCTCGCTGAGCCTGCATCGGCACGCGTAATTAGAAGCTGGAAGTATTTTGACAAGGAGAAGATCCGCACCATTGTGCGGTGGGAAGATCCACGGATAACGGGGAAGCAGTCGGTTATACGAATTCCCGTTCCATCTTTGCGACCCGGCAGCGGCGAGGGAGAAGTCACTGTTGCCTTTATTCCTCAGAAGCGTGACCTCGCCGGTCTACACGGGGCCATTGGTATCACATATAGACCACCGCCTACACAAGACCTGATCAAACAAGGGCCGCAAGTCAGGATCCTCACACCGCCTTTGACACCTGAATCGCATATACAGAAATTTGTTGATGCAGAAAACAAGCCGCCCGCCGCAACATCGCCGGGAGACACGTTCCTTCTACCTCCCACTCCGCCCATATCGCCCATTTTACCCAGGTCGTTGCGATCTATTCGCTCCGCTTCCACTTTAATCGCGTCGCCGACACTTTCTCCTTATAGTCCTACCTTTCGCCCTGTAACATCTTCTCATAACGAGAAAACCCTACCACTAAGCGCTTACAGTCACAGCCGGCCAATTTCACTCATTTTCTCACCTCATGGGATACCCTACAGTCACCTTTCTCCTTACGCGACATCACACCTCGTTGCTGAGGCAGCGCTACCATTGACAGCACTTCTTCACTGCATGGACAGTATCAGCAATCCTTGGTGGCTAGGCGGCAACATCTGCGCTGGCGTCCCCTACGGTGCCGAGATCGCCGCGAAACTGGGTGCCAGGGTATGGATAAGCGCACATGATGGGGAGAAAGACATCCGGGGTTTAGCGACGGGAATGCTCAAGACACGTCGGTGGAGAGACGAAGAGATTGAAGGCGCTCTTGAATCAGGACTCGGTGATAGTGGAGACGATCGGAAGAAGCTGAGTCGAGACAGCGGCCCAGAGAAGAAAACCAAAGGCGCACCAAAGACAGGCGGCACGGATATCCTACGCCTGAACTGTGGTGGGGAGATTCTCGTCTCTGGAACAGGCCGGCTATGGCGTAATGCTACTGACGATGACGAAATCCAACCGAACGTGGACCTTGCTGTTACAGAACCTGCCAGTCCTCCAGCACCGACGAACCAAACACTTGTGAAGGGAATAAAGCATCAAGGGAAATATTACAAAAAGGCCCCAGAGGCACTAGTCCTACCCAAAGTCCAGGACAGCATGTCACCCCAAAAGCCTAGCGTCTATATGGCTCTCAGGACCAAAGACTTGATCAAGCCATCGCCAAAGCTAACTCTAGAGCAAGACGTCACCACTTTTCCATCGTCGGAACCGAAGCCCATGGTCGTTCAGGGCCCCTTCGAAGGGATTGACCAAACCGTACCCAAGAGAGGTTCGAGCGATGATGGCGTGGTGAGGGTCGAGTTGTCGACCTAGGTAGTTCTAAAACGATGTGGTTATGACGGAGTTGTGTATGTATAAGGTGTCTTGCCAAGCAGCAGTTTTGCCGTTCATTTTCTTCTTCTCTTTCTCTTGTCATCATGTACAATCACAAAGAAGGACGGAGGTCTCACGACATTGGCACGGAACGGTACGGTACAGTCTATTTGAACAGGAAAATGCGCGGAAAGGGGTGTTTCGGAAAATTCAGCAGGCACTATTCAATGATACCATTGCAGGCGGTACAGCACGGAAAGGCGTCAAGGTTTTTTGTTTTTGCCAGTTGGTATCTGCAACCGCTCTGGGGGTTTGTTTCCCCTGCCCTCAGCTTGCGAGTGGTATGCGATGAAGTGGATAGATATACCATAGATGACTGAATGAAGGTAGAAAGCAAACAAGAGGACTATCTCATTTATACTCCATGAGTGAGCTACCTGGACACTTCCCTTAGTAATAAAGGAAGATACATATCACAGCGTGCCCCCAAATACTCTGAAGTTGCAAAAGGGGATACGGATACCATATCCAGACATCATATGAAATTCCTTCTCACATGCGAAAGTGCCCAGAGCCATGGTGAGATGCGATAGATAGGTATATCTCATTATCTTACCCCTTTCAACTCCGAGGGGTATTTATCTACTTGGTCTTAAAAATCCATCGTGCTTGCCAAGCAAAAATGAGCCCAATGCAGTCGCTCACAATCTTCTGAGTTGTTGCCCTTCCTACCTCTCTTCCTGTGGCTCATCATCATCCCTTCAAGGTAGCGGGTATCTATAGCGTTATCTCGTCCTATTCCAAATCCCACGGTAGGTTTTCCTGTTCAGATTGAGATGCATATCTCGCAGAACCCTTGGTTTCCGGGACCTTTCTCTTAATTCAGTTTCGTCCGGGTATCAGAATCGCAAACCCCACTATCCTACCCGAATCCTCTCCCTCTAGGATTAGGGTTGTGTTTGCAATACACCCCTCCTAAGACCCGATTTCACTCCAGGAGCGGAGCAACTAGGCGCATGAACGGTCTCTTGGACGCCCTGTTAGCCAGGTGATCCTACTTGAGCTGCTTCAGGATCTCAACCAGGAAATCCTCAAAGCCTAGCGTGATATAACCATCACGATCATCGTCATACTTCTTGAAAACGTCGGTCATGCGCTTAAGGCTGATACAAGCCTGGACGAAAAGGTCGAAGCTCATGACGCCCTCACCGCGCTTGTCATAGGTGTGAAACAGCAGCTCCACGAAGCCGGGGCTCAGGCGGTAGCGGAAGGCAACGAGAGCGTTGGTGAACTCATCGAGGCTGATATTTCCGGAGCGGTCTGTGTCAAACCTGTCGAACAGCGTCCGCCATGAGGCAAGGAACGACCACAAGCCGCAAAACTCATCGAAACCAATTGTGCCCGAACGGTCGCTGTCGAACATCCGGATCATCATCCGCACCGTCTGCGGATCGAACGCTGTCCAGTCACCATTGACGAGCGCCGCCGATAGTTCGCGCTCTGAAAGCTGTCCCGTGCCTGTTGTGTATGATCAAACTGGTTAGCGCTAACTGATGCTTTACGCATGCTTATTATACGAGTAATATGATGAAAGGCCATGCGTATCCAATAGAGGTCGGCTAGATGCAAGTACGCACGCGAGCTTCCGAGACAGTTTAGCCCAGGCTCGAGCTCTTTGATCCCGGGCGCACTCCTCTTGCTCTCCGCGAATAATAGCGTCGATATATACTCCAGTGCATATCCCACGGGAAGGAACCAGGCGTGAGATAATATATCCGCAACTTAGTACTCCCATACTAATAGAAACCGAACATACCATCTTTATCTACTGCGCGAAACAATGGCAAGAGACTGGAATCGGTGCCGCCGTCTTGAGGGGCCGGCGAGGGTGGGGGTCTGTTTGAGGCAGGTGGGCGGTTATGCGCTGTCGGACGCGGGCCAGAGGCCTGAGGTGGCGGCGACATGGGAGAATGCGACATGGGCGAGTGTGGACCGGAGTGCGAACCGGAGTGTGAGCCGTAGTGTGTTGGGCTTCGACGGCTTGACTGATGACTTGGCTCTTGCCTTCGGCTTGGGTAAGTCTCGTGGCGGGAAGGGCCTGGGACTGGAGGCGGTGGTTTGGATTGATAGTGCGAAGGTGCAGGTCTGGAGCCGCCTTTCTGCAGATTGAGGAGCTGAGTGTCAGCTGTGTCGCGTTGCATGCGCTACATTCTTATGCGCTTAAGGGAAAGGGATCACTAAGAACAGGGACTGTATGATGAGGAGATATAGATGCAAGCAGTCATGTTGCTGCTGCTAGATAGACAGTAAAGGAGGGAAGGTTGCCTGGAGGCACACACCTGTTCAGGCTCTGCGAACCTATGAAGGGAGTTAGTGTTTGATCACCAAAATGCGTTCTTTGTTCTACCGGAACAGCGCTCCCCGAACAGGAGCATGGGAGAGTATTGTGATGATGGCAGGGTGATGCGATTCGTAGTAGGTGTTGCGACTCACCTTGGCAGTTCATCTGGGTTGTACGGCCTATTGTATGCCATGTTGAGTCTAATGTATCCTTCCTTAGTAGAAGAACAGGAGGATAACGAAACGAGTGAAGGCGACCTAGAACTGTACTTATGGAACAAAGTGCAAAGCGGTAATCGGGGCTGAGTTATTAGGTGGGCATAGAGAAGGGATTGATCGCCTGAATATCATGAGAAAGCTGCGACAAAGGGGAAAGGATGAGGATGAGTGAGGATGAGGGTTGTTATTAGTGATAAGAGAGGGGATGTCAGCCGCAAGAAGACTCGAGATAGATAGAGGGGTACCACTACCTAAGTATCCAGTACCTGGTTCGCAGGTGGATGCGGCCCTATACCTAAAGTACCTACTCAATAATACTACCTAACCTAGGTAGGTGCGTTGACCATGATCTTAGGGCACACATCTCACTGGTAACTATCTGCAGCCCTACCTACATATGTACTCCGTATAGGTAGTACTTATAGACTACTTGATACCCAAAGTAGCCTTAATCTATGCCTACAACAGGCAGACATAATTCCTCCAATGTGAGCAGTTCCTAAGGGACATAATCACCAGCGTGTACGCGTATCCAAGTAGGTATTGCAATAGACACTTAGGTATGCAAGTTGTCTGCCAAGTACCCTGATACCGGACCAAGTGCCACGATGACATGGCAGTGCTCAGAGACAGTCTTAGACTAGGTGATCGAGAATGGTGACCGAATGGAAGAAGGAAGATGAGGCAATGCTTATGCTTAAAACATTGGACAAGGGGAAAAAAAGGAAGAGTTAAAGGAGTCAATGCTAACAATGCCTCACGAGGTTGATTATTAGCTGGGGCTGTGTGCATCAAAGAACGTATAGTCAAGTCTAGCGGACAACTTAGATAAAGACAAGTCCCCTTGCGACTCCGGCATGTCCGGCTATGCGGCTGGACAATAGGTTAAACATTCTGCGGCTGAAGCTCAGCACGAAAGCCGGATCCGTAACACTGAGCCCCCTTTGTACGGGGTTCAGGCATTGTAACTCCTGTCCGCACTGCATTGTTAGCACTGCCAAAAGGAACAACAACACTTCACCAGCCCGCCCGCCTAATTCCTATCATCGTAAAGAGCCCTATTTCATTCTGATGAACTATACCTCAACATACCAAAATATCGATGTGGCGTAATCTGGTGATAATAGTCCAATAGTAGCAAAATCGTCCTTTTAGAGACTAAGCGAGCCATAATAACTTGTAGGTGACGAACATCTACAGTACAGTATAGCAACGGCAAGTAACAGAATCCCGGCAACAACGGCATGGGGCCCGAATTGCGGAGACAGAAGCATCTTCTATCTACCTACAGTAGCATAATTGTTAGTGCGGTGACGTGATATTGTACATGCCGACACAACTGTCCCGCAGAGCTGGGTTCTCTTGGCACTGCTAATAACGCGATTCAGCTATAGGGTCTTCACGACGTATAGCCATGTAACCAACCTAACGATGTGTATTACTAATTAGGTACCTAACTCACCCACAGTCAAGTCGTACGAATCACGACTAGGTGAAAAACGAGTTTCAGCAACTCATAGTTATTCAGTTTTACAAACTCTAGATTAGACATAAATATAGAATAGTCAACATTGATCATGGCAGAGGCTAATGGAGTCATCGCGGGTCACCCTTCCACATCGCCAGACAAGGAGTTTTGGATATTCGGCTACGGGTATGTAACCACGTCCTTTTTCAACATATACCATCATACAACACTATATGCCGTCTAAAATATATAAAAACGACAAACAACACTTTTTTCCCGATCGAGATTCGCTAACTCATTTACAGCAGCCTAATATGGAAGCCCCCGCCACACTACGGTGAGTTAAGCTCGGTCCCTGTAGAAGGGAGCACGGGCGAGGAACTGATATGATGGCTGTGGGTCAACAGATAGACGGGTGCCCGGCTGGATAACGGGCTACGTGAGACGGTTCTGGCAGGTATGGCGATGCTAGGCGAGCTCCTTCCTGTTCTTCCGTCTTCATTCAAAGTGTTCAGATGACTGGTAACACGAGGCTAATATTTGGCGCCTCAGGCAAGGTACTTACTTACTTACATTCCATCCACTCTTCTCAGCTCTGACCGAGTTTTCAAACAAGGCAGAGCCAGAACATTATCTCCTTGTCACCTAGCCCTCGCCAGCGAAAACTAACAAAAGCCGTACACCAGCCAAGACCACCGCGGCACACCCACAGCACCCGGCCGTGTCGTGACGCTTATAGAGCGCTCCTTCTGGGCCTCGCTAGCCGACGCGCACGACAGCGCGCCTCAAAAAGTCTGGGGCACGGCGTATCGGATCGACGCGGCCTACGTGGCCGAGGTGAAGGAGTACCTGGACATCCGGGAGATCAACGGCTACACGATCCACTACACGCCGTTCCACCCGGCTGACGAATCCCAAGAATCCATCCGCACGCTCGTGTACATCGGCACGCCCGAGAACGACCAGTTCGTCGGCCCCCAGGACCCCCAGGCCCTCGCCGAGCACATCTACGTGAGCAAGGGCCCGAGCGGCCTGAACCGCGATTACCTCCTCGAACTCGAGAAGGCGCTCGACGAACTCAGCCCCGAGAGTGGAGATGCGCATGTGACGGACCTGTCGAACCGTCTGCGTGAGATTGAGCAGAGGGTTAAGAGTGGTAAGGTCAAGGTCGACGTTAACGGGCCCCTGGAGCCCGTGTCGCACGAGTTCACGAAAATGAGTAGTGTGGATGAACAAGAGGAAACGGAGAAAGTTTAGATGGGAGACTAAGCCAGCATACTGTGGCGCTAAAGGAAGTTAGACGGCATGTGGTGATAAACACAAGATGAAATAAAATACACGTTTTAAGTCCGTAATAAGACCGGGAACATAGAGCGAGTCACATGTAGAAGCACATAGAGTGGGCATACATTTCGACAAGTTTGTTCATGAATGGTCGATTCTTGGGGGTATGGGCGTCGCGATCAGATGCTATCGTGCGGTCTCTCCTTAGTCACGTCTTCTACTAAGCGCGGTTGACATTCCCCCTTCTGATTTTAACCATTCTCTGCCATATGCATAGCCTCTCTGTCCTCGTGGGCCTATCCTCCCCCCCAGGGGTAAAAGTCGTTAAAGATCGTACGTTCATGAATGTCATGACAAAACAGCAGAACAAGAAAAGATTCGGTAAAGAATGTAAGCAGCACTAGAGGTTGATATCTTCTGTCTGTTTGCTTTCGGATGTAACAGATATAGTAGAGGAATCAAATATTTAGTGCTGTAAATTGCTATTGGTAGAAGGGTAGGCGAGCTGTTGTTTGTGAATGCGTTGGTTGGGGAGCAAATTGATGTGGTGGTGGAGGGTCGAAGACGAGGCGTAAATGGAGTATGCGGATATTGTATGGCACCCGAAGCTCGACTTCTTGTTCGCCGACAGCAACGGGCTGTGATTGAGTTTGCTCAGACTCGAGGTCAGGGTGGTCATCCATCAATGCTCTCCGGTCCCGCGGGTGCGCTCTGAGAGGAAACAGTTAGTATCGGGGCGGCCCCTGAGGAGGCTGTTGGCCGCCTTGGTGGTCTGGATAGCCGTACGGCGTAGGCATACCGTAGCCTAGGCCACACTCGTTAGAAAGATCCAATACTTGAGCGACATACTTAGGTGCAGGGATATATGGTTCTTACCCTGTGCCGGAGGAGTGCCGTAAGCGACTTGCTGTGGTGGATAGCTCCCTCGTCCGTAAGCCGCTTGTGGATACATCGAGGAGGCGTTGGGCATTCCGTAAGCTGCCTGACCGCCGGCATACGGCATCTGCGGCTGTTGCTGGGCATATCCTCGGCCTGAATATGATCCACCTCCTCGGCCATAGCTGCCCTTTGGCCCCGTGTCCGAAGCCTTGTCGACGCGGATTTCTCGTCCGTCAAACCTGCCAATGCTTCGTAAGTGTCATACTTAAAACACCTTCGTGGGAGGGTTCACCTACTCGACATTGTTCATGCTAGCAATGGCTCTATCGGCGTCGGCCTCACTAGTGTACCGAACGAAACCGAAGCCACGGCTTCGACCAGTGTCTCGATCCTTGACAACAACCTAACGTTACGCGGTGCAATCAGCTCATGTTCTCTCCAGCAGCAGCTTCGACATTCTGTTCTATCGCAGTGCTTCTAACAGACTCGAAAATCCACGGCAACCTACCGCTTCCTCGATAGGACCAAACTCCTCGAACTTTTGCCTCAATGTTGCCTCCTCGGTATGCCAGGCAAGGCCTCTGAATTCCTACGTTAGCGCGGTTTGGCGAACAGCGTCTGACTTGGGCTGGAACTTGCCCGATAAACAGCTTCGACATATCTGCTAGCGATACGAGCCTGCGTAAAACAATCCACCGAGACCTAACTCAGTGACTTCGTTCTAGAGGCGAGGCGAAAGAGACGAGATTAGCGGAAGTGAACGATGTAAGCCCGGGAGGGTACACTCGAGACTGTAGATTGTTACAACAACGATGCTTGCGCTTGGGTATATGTGAAAATACGAGTAAGAAATCCACGAACAGGTTGGTTGATGGTTGATGATAGTCTAAGGCTGTTGGAATGAAGTTGGCTTGACTTGATGTGTATTCTGGGGAGGTTCAAGTAGGTGTACAAAATTGTGGGAAAGCTCTTTCGAGTTGTGGTTTGTTGTTTCCAATGCAGTACGGGTCGCAAAATAGATTGGCAGGAGAGGAGCAAGCTAGTATATATAGCGGGGTTGCTGAAGGAGATGGACTAGTTGACCAGTTAGGAGATAACAGTCAGTGACGAGGGGTGGGTGGCGATTCCCGAGGATTGAACGATATCCGTTGATGAGATGGAAGTGCATGAGGGCGATCAATAGCTTCAACCCGTCTGATTTATACTTAGTTCCCTTCCAACATGATCTACGATATGCAACTAAGTCCTCACCAGGTCCACCAATACTTCGGCTTAAGTCCTCCTTGTCGATTGAGGAGAAGTATTCATGATCGCTGACGTTGTGTGTATACCTGAGTGTGCCAGCAGGGTTATCCCCAAACAACCATCAAACAGATGAGCTCAAATCGTTTTCTAGACGCTCGAGGTCGAAAAGAAGGAGACGGTGTTCAAAACAACAGATCTAAACGCCAAGATATCTTGCAAGACACACTCAAAATCTCTTAGACTAGCGAGAAGAGAGATCGTCAAGAATTAGCGACCTAATCAACTAATCTGGAGTCAGGGGTTCGATGGGTTCCCATTGACATGTTCAGGTTTGTCACTGGGCAAGACGGTGCTCCACAGATCTTCCTATGTTGAGTGGTCTAGGAAACCGAGGTTGCCAGGATCTTTTGGCTTGGGTACTTGATATCTGCTTTGAGGCTATCACCGTTTCGCAATCCTTGTCAAGATCATGAAGATCATCGAACTAACCTTTATGCTCGTTACCTGGGTAGCTCATCTCCTTTGTGAATGGCTTCTCCTTGGCTCCGCCCGGATATCATAGTTCTAATGTATAGGAACTGCTCATGTACAAAGGCATTACATGGGAGCCTTTTGCCGGCAATGCCAACCAAATATTCAAGCCTGGCCGTTGTGGGGACGGCTTTGGAAAGAGATACGATTGACCAACCCCGACGACATATCAATTCGAGAGGAAATAATAAATAGCCGATCTGCTGGGCTATTACATCCTAGTAGGATGTCGCGACTACTCTACATCAGTAGCGATGGCGATTCTAAGAAAAGCTATATACTACTACAGCTGAAGAGGCAGTCAAGCTTTCTCAAGCCTTCGTCTCGACGCTCAAGGACGGTTTCAACAAGAGTGACAGCACCAGATTCCTGGATAATGTTACCCTGAATAGTAGCAATTGCCATGCAAGGCGAGGCCGATTTTCCAGCGGCGCCCTGATCCTGGTCTAGATCCTAGTCATGATCTGTCTGGGGCTCAACCGTTGTAACTTATAGGTAACTTCTGCCCCTCATTTTTCCTCATCGAGGTTTCCCGCGGGACGATGATGGTCAAGAACAAGATGCTACGAGCAAATAGTCTCCCGAGCGGAACTAGGCTAGGCTAGTAACAGTTGGCTAAGTGCATCTATACCGAATGGGTCGAGAGTGCGCCAAGAAGAAGATAGGAACCTTCTACACTCTAGACTCTGGACTCTGGAGGTATCAGACACCCTAAGGGTGCGAAACAGGGGTGGAGGACGAGCAGATATGTCAGGCTTGGCCTGATTTGAAACGGGTAGGCCAAGCTTGACTCGATATAGAACCCTTCAGGTACTGATCAGAGATGAGTGGCTGAGACAAACGAGACTGACGAGACTAACGAATGTGGATAAACCCGATACGTAAAGTGTTCCGTAATGCCGAAGGCTCGGCGCTTGGTTTCCACACAAGCTTCTCGATCATCATGCACTATTTTATACTTCCCACTCCAGAGACTTGACACAAAAGTGCAGGTCTCCTGATATAATGTATGACAGAAAGGCTTGAATAAAATAAAATATGATAAATATCGGCTAGATAAGGGGCTGATGGTCGACACACAGATATGAGTACTCAATGGCGACGATTGATTTACTAGCATATTTTGATGAGACAATTGGAGAATCGACCAGGCTGGATGATACAAAAGAACTTCCCAGCTAGGGAGGTGCGTAGGTTATTGCCAATATGATGCTCATGGTGTCAGGGCTAACTTCTCTTCTGAAAGTTGTCATCTCTAGGATACCTAAAAATGACTATAAAAAAAAGAAGCTGTAAGAGAATAGAGGTAAGGCTTGGTACAGTAGATCCCTGGTTATCTGCACCTGGGTACATGTAGGCCAGAACAACACCTGTCTTTGTGGCGTGAGGCTTATTAACTACCCGGGGCAGAAACCCGGGAGTTAGGGTAGGTCAACCATACCCAACAGGGGCTATTGTGGGGGTGACATTGCATACTGCATGCATTGTTATTAGCAGGGCAAGACAGGTAAGGACCAAGCACCGACGAAACTACCTTACCTTACCTAACTAAGAAGGGACATACATGGATGTGTAGGATTGGAAAGCAGGGGCAATAACTATTACTGGGCGACAATCCGACAATCCTACAAACCTAGGAACATAATTATTTTTGAACGTATGAATGAGTCAATTGCCCGGTCCAGATTCAAAGCAGGACACTAATTAGCGGCCTCTAGAATTGGGGATCTCGACATACCGGCAACTGTACGTTTGAAGAACATAGGTGCCCCGTGTCAGAACAACAGGGATCGCCGAGATGCATTCGACAATTGATACCCTACCTAGTATGCAGAAAGGTAGTAGGTATTTATAGCTACCTTCTTAGGAGGCAGTGTCCTTCTCTTACATGGTACATGTAGCGTTACGTTTACTAAGGTACCTTACGTAGTAGTCGACGTACATCTACCTAGGTAGAATACGATATGCATCCTTGTTGTGAACCTAGAGGAATCCTCTCGCAAATAGGTGTGTGTTCTAGTTATTGGGCTTCCACTGGCAGTATCTAAATTTCGACAACCGAGACCAAGCTCTACCTGGAGGATCTTCAACCAGAAGCCTGCATACAAACCCTATCTACCCCTTTGACAAATAATTTGTTTGCTGCGACAGTTGTCGTCGACTCGACGGTCAGTCCTCCAGACATTACGTACAGACAGCCTAGACCAAGGATGAAGCTTACGAATCGCATTTGGCACCTGTTTTTATCGCTGCGGGTCAGTTTCAAGTGGTACCTGTGCTCAAGGTCTCCATATGCTGGTTACCTAGGTTAGGATTTACTATCATTCATTATTAAGGCAATGTTAACATTTTCGCAAACTTGCCGACCAGGTCATCAGTCGAGATACAGTACATACAGTACATACAACCAGCATTCAAGATCTTAGTCCCTACATACATATATGTGAGATTAGGTAACGGCAAGGGTGACAGGGGAGATCCAACTTTGAATTCTCCACGGTTCGTCCTCAAGCGTCTTAACGTGCTCATGCTACAGTACATAATGCGTAGCTAGCCTGCCGTCTCTTCTCTGCTCTGCTGATCATACTCGGTACCGCCTGAGCAAACAATAAGGCACTCCTGGGTTCTACCCGAGATCGTGTCTTAACAAAGCCACGAAGGTGCGATGCCCAGGCGGTTTAGAGTCCACTCCACTTTCCTACGTGAGAACGCAAGCGATGGGCCCCTTGTAACCCTTGGGGCAAGGACAACGTTACGTCGAAGTGACGGGACGTGCCGAAAGGGCATTGAGGCAAGCGCTAGTGTATATGCATTATGCATGTGAGGATCGACGCACCAGGGAAGGGGCACCGCGAACTGCTCGAGTTTCATCGACTACTACCTGACTACTACCTGCCTCCGTAGGTAGATACCTTTTTAGGTGAGCGCAACGGACCCGACTCCCCCCTCCTCCCTCCCGCTCCCGAATGTTGTAGCCCGTCTAGGCCCTTTCATTTGGGACACCAGCTGTGAGATTCCATATCAGACAAGCTTATACTCAAGCACTTGGAGGAAAGCGTTGGCTTTCCATTGCCTCTCTACTACCTGCTATCTCCCTACCTCAGGAGTTTCAGTAGCTCCTTATTGCTGCACTCTATGCTCGGAAATGGGCCGCCAGGAGTCATCTCCACCTCGCCAACGTCATCGTATGCCTCACCACCGTCGCCATCACCACCACCATAACCATTACTCGGACGCTCAGGCAACCAATGGCAAGTCGCCTTTGAGTTTGGGAAGGTTGAACCGAGTATCACACGCGCCAAACAGCCATGCCATTGTGGAGAGCTGGCTAGGGCAGGTGATAGCCCCTGCGCCCACTAGACGCCTGGTCTCGCCAGAACCTCGAAACCAGCCGGTCCATCATAGGAAACGACCACGTTCCCGGGATAGTGACGACTCTCCTTGCCGTCGACATCCTAGACTCGTAGATCCGTTGTGGAGACCGCAGCACACCCCCCCTGCTCAAGGACCCTCGTCTCCTCCTCTACCACTGACGACGAATCGCGAGAGAAACCTGAAGCGATATAAACAGAACAGTCATGATAGCTCGCTAATTAGTGAACTCAGTCGTCGCCAAGAGCTATGGAGATGGGACCGCGTAGAAAACCCTTCTGGACATGAAGAGAGCTCGCGCTACAAGCCCCTGGATGAAGCAGAGGGGGACACCGCAGGTGTTTCGTCTCCAATGTCCCGCATAGGTGAGGTACCAGCCTTCGAAAAGCGGCCGAGGAACAAGACAAGGGCGGACAAGTACAACACAATGAAGCTGGATGGCAGTGAGAGAAGAAAGAAAACGCTAGACCAAGGCGAGCACCGGCCAAGGAGATCCAAATCGAAGAAAAGAAAGCACATAGCCACTGGGAAGAATGTGATGGACAATTTCACTTCCGGCGCTGTTGTCAACGACCGAATTACTGTGCGTGCCTGTATTGATCAGTGACCTCGCCTTGTCCTTGACTGATTGCCAGGTTCAGCCAAATCTAAAGCCTGGCCTATTCAACAACAAGCGTGTATCAAAAAAGCATCCAGGTAAGGATGTCTGACACGCATTTGTGGCACTTCGTTAATATGTCAGGGATAGTCACCGACCTTTCCTTCTCAGAAATGCGGTTTCTATCACATCAAGAACGTGAGGTACCACAACAGACGGGATTGTCGAGCTCCCGGCTACGACGCGAGAGCCGTGAACTTGAGCAAATATCTTCATTTTTCCAGCCGACTTGTGCGGACAAGGCGTTGCACAAAGCAAAACCAACCACCTTTAAGGACAGTAAAGGGCCTAGAGGTGAGAGGTTAGCTTACAGAGATGGCCCGAAATCAGCGTTTTACCGGGACTCATTTGCAAATCCGTCTTCGCCTACTGCCCTAACTCGGAGCCACCGCGAACAGTCTCTTATATCTCCAGGAAATCTTGGCTCACTACCTACGGCCACTCCCAGCAACCCTGACTACCGCCCAGACTCATGTAGAACCACAACATATTTCACATGGTCTAGCAGCCATCACTCACCCCCAGCTAAGCAATATCGAGTCGATACACGCCCAAACCATGTAGAACCAGCAAGGTCTGCGACACCTGAGAGCACACGAAAAGCTTTGGTCGCTACTGGCGTTTATAGAGACACGGGTATTCGTCCGTATGATGTTTCAAATGATGAGCAGCAGAACCACATTCTAAAAACACGTGGCGAATCCACATCCGCAAGCAGCGGCATAGTAAGTCGTGAAGACACCTATAAAGACCAAGCATTAGCTGCAGACCAGAAGTCGGAGATGAAGCTGAGGCATACCAACGATACAAGAGATACAGCGGCACTGCCTGCTTATTTGGAAGAAAGGTGGAATATAATACTGCCTCCTGGGTGGAGATCGCGGAGATCATTAGAGGCTGAGGACTCCTCAGTAGACGAGCAACGAGCGGGCGCAACTCCAGGCATATCGCTGAGCACGAGGCCCCCTAGTCGCCAGGAAATAGTACAAGAGGCTCAGATCAGATCGATGCGAAAACCTCTTCCGGTTCCATGCGTTTGCTCTCGCGGTGAAGGCAATTGTGGCCCTAATCGTAATTCTACAACTAAGAGTCCTGTTTCAGTCCCTCAAGAAACAGAAAAAATTACAGGCCATGAAATCCCAGCCGCTCAGGATCGGGCTTCGCTTGCTTCCAGAGACGCGATGCCACCTCCTCCTATTCCTCTACCTCGATGCAATTCCCTGAACGTCACTAACCCCAGACTGAGAGATCACCTTAGTTCATTCACACGACCCGCAACAGTCAGACCACTCGAAACTCTTGTCCAAATGTCCCATTTTAAACCCCCACAACTGATCGATACATATACTGCGACAGGTCAGCCACATGAGCCAAGCAGAAAAACCGAGAAAGTGATTCCTACGCTTGACTCAGCCTCCTGGATACCCCAGGCGGCAACACCCCCTATTGCCAGCTATGAGCGACATAGAGCCTTATCCAGGTTAAGTACAAGGTCACCAATATATGAAAGTCAGGACAGAGATAAAGAATCCCACAGGGCCCTGCGTCCGGTCCCGCCTCGTACGGCGCATATGACTGAGAGTATGGCCGACTTCATCGCGAGAATTGAAAGTGAAGTCGAGAAGCAGATTTCTCTCGATGATTACTGTGAACCAGAATCAGCTGTAGCGGATCAGGAACTTCTGTTGGATCTAAGGATGAGCGCCTATAACGCGCAGAATCAACAGTTAGCTATGTCTGACGGATCACAGGGAGACTGTATTCAGCCCCCAGTCGGCTTAATAAATGATCTTGCCTCTACCGGGGCCTTCGAGATGGGTAATGATTTCCACAATTACGAAGAATTAGGAACGTCTGTTAGAGGTGAATCTATAATGATGCCCATAGAGGGGGCCAGAGATGACACAGACGAATTTCTAGAGATGTCGAGTTTTTGGCGACCCAATCAGTTTTCACATTTCTGAATGTAAATATATACATACCGCTTTAGATACCATAGTTCATTATGTGGATATGTAATATATGACGGCGTTAAACATAGGGAACGCACACGGCTCCCTCTACTCTGGCTCCTGATCTTTCCATTTATTCCTGAACCCTTCGACGTTTATGTCACAATTCTCTGCCTTGGCAACAATGGCCTTGGCCTTGCCTACGACAGGTGCATCGATCATGGCGCCATCAAGCGTCCAGGCGCCTCTACCGGCGCTTGCGGCCTTCTCATCTGCGATAGTGATGCGCACAGCCCACTCGACCTCCTTTTCGGCGGGCGCGAACAGGTGGTGTACAGTCTCGACCTGTGAAGGGTGAATGCACTGCTTTCCGTTGAAGCCCATGGCTTTGCCGTCGCGACACTCTTCCTCGAGTCGCGCGAGGCCCTCCTCGCCCTTGTAGGATGTGCAGACGAGATCAATGGTGCTAGGCAACGAGGCGGCGCGAGCAGCCGTCGCGATGGCAGAGCGTGCGTACAGGAATTCAGAGAGCGACGGCGTCCGCGTAAGAGACATGTCGAGCGCGAAGTCCTCGGCCGCGAAGATCAGACCGGAGAGGTACGGAGATGCGGCGCAGATGGAGGATAGGTTCATTATTGCGCGGGCGGACTCGATTAGAGCTATTAGTTTTATAGGACTTGGGGAAGATGGTGACGTAGAGGAGGAGGAGGAGGAGGAGGAGGAGGAGTGCCGCTCCGGCGCCAAGTGTCGAAGCGCATCGGTCACGAAAGTCAGGTCGCTTGCGCTGTTCACCTTGGGGATCACGATAGCGTCGATTTGTGGTAGTTTTGCTAGGGTGGTTAGGTCGTCGAGGGCGAAGGGCGTCGAGACGGCGTTGATGCGGACGCCGAGCTCGCGGATCGTGGATGGTCGTTTCGAGGAGGGGAGGTTTGTCAGGAAGTGCGTGCGGAGCGCTTGACGTGCTTGCGGTTTTGCTGCCGGCGTCACTGAGTCCTCAAGGTCGTAGGTCACGTTGTCGCTTGTTAGACCCAGGGACTTGGTCAGCATTCGAGGCGACGAGGCGGGCACTGCGTTTCGGACGAACGTTGTGAGCGAGCGAGCTTTGTTTCTTTTTCGGTTTGGTTTGGTGTTTGTGCTGAGAAGCCAGTTGACGACGTACCATAGAGAAGAGCTCGCCTCAGTATCGCGCTCGACTGATTAGCCGCCATTATGAAGGGTATATGAGCCAAGCTCGTAAGCTGTAAGCTTAGGCGTAGTGCATAATTGAACTTTATTAGATTGATAAGATGAAGCTACCCCACGATAGTGTCGTCATTACCTAAGGTTAGCTTGGGACTGGAGCCGAGGTGATCGGCGCTCAGTAGTTCCGGAGATAACAGATTTCCCCTTTCGCTGGAAGTAGTTGGGTAGGGGGTAAACTTCTGTTGTGATTGTAGACTTGCTGAAATTCTCTAGGTCGCTATAGTTCGCCTAAACACGTCCTTTCGCTCTAGGTAGACTCACCTTTGGGACATCAGCAACAACTCTTCGATCCAGCTGAAAAGCTGATAGAACAGGAAAGCCGCTGCTACAGCGCCATCAAATTTTAGGCTGCGACTGCTATGTGCTAATAGGTTGCTCCCTTTAGAATAAGGACCGCTTCATCGGGACCCCTTCTGGAGTACATACATAGATCTAAGCTATGTATGGGGTGATCAAGGCGGCTTGAAGGCTCGACGCTATTCGAAGCCAACAACACTTCCTATGAAGTCAAGGATAACGTCGCTCTCGGGGATCGGTATCGTTAACAAATAAGTTCTGTGTTAACCAGGCCGGCATTGAGGACCCGGAAAGCTTGTAATGATGGGTAGACCAAGCTTATAAACATACTGTGGTCATAATTGTTGATGTGGTGGGCGAAGACGACGAGCATGTCTGAGTCGGTGCTAGCACACAGTTATTAGTCTTTCGTGAAACGTGAGACGTGCATGTGTTGAAGACGATACGTTTACACTCACAATGGTCGACGCCACTATTGGGGTCAAGGGTTATGGATGGACGACGAGTTTGGACGCGCCAAGAGGCTACACCGTCGACGAGAATTCTACTCTTTACCAACTGCGAGTCTCTTCCGTGTGCACAATCACCTCACGTTGCCATTGCCCTAAACACCAAGGTTGAAGATAATCACACACACTGAGGTCACTCTCAATAATCTCTTCAGGTTAGTGTCGCCCAGTGAACAGATATCACTGTACAAGAACCAACCTAGACTCATTATCTACCCCATCGATTAACATGTCCCAACCCTCGTGAGTTGACGTACACTCCAGATAGCTTGGACGCTTGCTTGGGTCTCCTGGTTCGGCGCGTGTTTAGTTCGTACATATGGATTCTTTCTATTGCTGAAAGGTTATCTTATCGGAACGGACGATACTAGCGAGATTTGTTCGAGGACGGGGCTGACGACGTATCGGACTGCCTTTGCTTGTGGCCCGGCACGGACCGCCCATGATGAGAAAACAACGAGGTACAAACGCATGCCCACTTCATCTTAGGTTAGCTTCAATGTAGGACTCTAGCCGTCTCTGCCCTCGCCCCCGAGTTTGGATAGGGAAACCGGGGAACGGGGCCCATTCTTGTCGGTTCTACGTTGCGTAGGCGTCCCGATTAATGCCATGAGCGCAATGACGATAGATTCTTGACTTTATGGCAGTCTTCGAGACCGCACTAATGGGCATTAGAAGTGTCCCCAGGCCCGAGTCGATCGTAGCAAAGGTCACCAACAACGGCCACCGCGGGCAGCGACGAGACTGTCAGGCAACTCATATCGACTTTGCCCAAAACCCGTACAAGAAGAAGGCGATTCGGCCGAGGGTTTGAAACACTATATGCGGGTTCAAAACCTATCAGCAAACTTTAGCTTGATACTCTGGGTTAAGGTAAATAGTCCCAGAGCCAGACCCCTCCTGGATATTCTTACCGTAGGCGCCAACGTGGCAAGCTTGACGGCCATCTCCAAGCAAAACAACTCACCATATTTTGGAGGGTCTGTGCGACAAAAATAGTCGTCTTCTAGAATGACCAAGAGAATCATTTCTACATCTAGATGTAACTACCGGCTGCTTTGGAGAAACTGGAAAAGTTGGTCTGGACCGCAACGGTTTACCTCATTAAATCGAAGAAACTCCCAGCCTAGCTATAGCACGGTTGAGTTATTGGTGTTTTGTTTCTAATATTCACCAAGATAATACTTCAAAGAATTTCAGAAAGGAACAGTGCGTCAACCAATCTTTTCTACCTCCTTAGGCTAGAGAGAACGATGTTTCAAGAAGAGTAGGGTCTCTCGACGTGTATACTAGCGGCGACGTCCCAAAACCAAGAGGCCTGAAGCAGAAGACCTTCATGCTTGGTTAAGGGGAATTTGATGATAGTAAGGTAATCACAGTAGGAACGTCACACCGATGGCGTTCCGGGACTTGAAAATGCGATGTCTCCCTTATTCAATGTGTTCTAACAATCATGCCTTCGTACTGGATTCGGCTTGTATCTGTTCCCTGAACTACAGTCCAGCCGCTCAGTCCTCTCGAGACTCCTCTAGACTCAGGCACAAGAGGCCTGGAACCATCGTTCTGCTCATAGACCTCTGACTTCCCCCGTACATTCCGTCCAGACTACTCGCGGAAAGATTGCGCTATGTTGGTACGCAGAGACCAGACATTGAGAGAGCCGACTTGCCGGTGGCAACCGGTGAGCTCGACCAACTGAAAACCAGTTTCGTTATCAGCGCTAATATCGCGATGACACGCTACTATTCCCAGCACATCATCTGTTGCAGACGACGCGCCGGCACATCAGGCTAGAGTCATGTTGAAGATAGCCTGGCTTTTTCAAACACCCTCGTCATTCTCGAACATGTTCCTTGCATCGTGAAGTGGGCTTAATCCACTCGGAGTTGTACATCGTTCCAAAAACGATATATTCGAGGCCCGTTACCAACAATGCCTTAGTTGCTGGGCTCATCTAGACAAGCAATGGCTGAAGTCTGGGCTAGAATAGGCTCACGTACGATGATATCCAAAAATAGAGCCTACCAGACAGAGTGCCGTCGTCATTATCACATCCCTGTCTAGTCTCTGCGTCCCAGCGCCCACGATGGCCGTACTATCGGCGGCTTTTATATCGGCACAAGTCATAAGTTATCACCTGGGTTTCCTATTTAATCTTTCTCGCTTGGTATGGGACATATGATTGTGACGCTGCGTGCCTTGGATGGTTCGCTAGGAGACTCGACCCGGGTAAATGGCACCGGATATTTGGATGATACGGCCCAGTCCTTGCCAGGCCTCATATATCGAAATTGCTTCTAGATGAAATTCTGCGCCTTGTTCGCAGGTCGCTTGTTTTGTCTATTCTGGTTCTGGATCCCTATCTTTTCCAAGCTATAGTGGCGGCGACAAGTTTCAGCTCTATAAATAGGGAAGAGGTCGACGATGACGAAGAAGAAATATTCTTAGAAGAGCAGGAACAAGACAAAAAAGCAAAAACGCCATTACCAATTGAAAATCTTTTCTTGATCGCAAGTCTTCGCAATTGGCGACACAGATATCATGCACCGAACAGTCCTAGCATCTCTCGCCCTTGTGGCGCTCGTTCACGCAGCCCCTATCACGGGGGCCACGAAGACGGTGGCAGAGAGGCAGCTTATAGTGGGAGACCCGACGACCGGTGGGATCACCAATCCCAAGCCTACCTTCATCATCTTCCCACCCATCACCGGCCCAATCGAACCCTCAACGAAGCGAGACACTGAGGTGAAGGAGCGTCAGTTTTCCTGGGGCGACCCATCCGACCAGCCACCTGTCCCTGGCTCGGGCGATTCGACCATCGGGACCCCGATCACGGGCGGCCTAAACCCATCGAACAAGAAGCGTCAAGTCATCATCAGCGGCGCGGACCCGACTAAGGCCAAGATCGAAGCGCTCGAACTCGAATACGAGACGCTACTACACCAGTTCGGCACTCAGGGACCCAAGCCTATCCAGAACCGCCTCAAGGCTATTAAGGACGAGCTCCTCCACAAGTATGGCATCACCATTATTCAATCCCCCGACGGTACCACCACGACGTTCACTCCCGGGAAGCGAGACTTCACCTTCCCCGGCGGCCCCATTCCCGGCGGTCCTCTAATCCCCGCAGAGCCCTTCCCCGGCGGTCCTCTGGTCCCTGAGAAGCCCGTTCCAGGTGGCCCGCTTGAGCCGAGCACTTAAGATATTACCTACATCAGGGCTGCCACTGTCTCATGGTGTGGTGTCAGAGGAGGATGTTGTTGTTGGTGAAAGGAAGCAGTATGAGCGGACGGGCAAAAGTTTGACGACTCAATGAGAGTCAGTGATATCCCTAATTTTCTGGTATTTTTGTAAGGCTTTGGAAGGCCTTGTTTGAACTAGTTTTATGTCGCCATAGTGTTTGTTAGGCTTTGTCTGTTTAAGAGATAGAGTGGAATTCATTTGGCGAAATCCTTCACTCTTGATAGTATTTGTGCCACACAACTCGTAAACTTTCCCCGCTCATAGCACGAGAGCGCCCCCCTCGTATCAATGACTTGATAACCCTCCTGAACTTCCTACGGCCAGGGGCAAAATGCCATTGACTCGTTATTACGCAGTGCTTCACTTGGCGGAAGCTAGATTAGCAGCGCATCCAGACGACAATCACAGTAGATCTCGTAACAATTTCGCGCTTCGGTACTTGACATCGTACATCTATTAGATGTTTCAGGAAAATAAGCATACGTATCTGCGAAACACGTCAGCTACCTTCGCATCGTAGCGGGTCGTATGAGTAGAGACTGCGGCCGACGGCGCTGTCGAGCGCGCGCATTGTCAGCGTTGGCCTCCCACTGACATCCGGTATCCTGGGATTCTCCGTCTAACTTAGTCTCATGGCGCCATCAGCCAAAGCTCTCGGATATCGGGATGATGGATATCGTGATCACCCGTGAGCTCCGCAAGCAGCCCCAGTAGGGAAAACGGTCGAAGTTTAGATAGACGACTGACCAACAGCCCTTGCGTCTGTTGTTATGCCACTTGCCAGACGGAGCCAAAATAAAGGGTCCGGGCTTCGTACCATTTGGTCCAATCCAATCATGCCCCTCCAGTAGTAGCACACAACTCGACTACTGTAAACTGTGACACGCCGATAGAGGTCTTGCGAGTCATGCCCGCCAAGGATGAGCCTCACATTTCGCCAACATAGCCTATGCCATTTGAATAAGGTTCCAGCCTCATGGCTATGCATTTCTACATCATCTGGATGATGGGAAAGCAATCGAAGGCAAGTGTCTGAACTTGCTCATTCATACCCCCAAGGATCGATAAATGACTTGTGAGATGTACATAACCGTATGGTGTGGTAAGAACTGCGCCAGAGTCTTATTAGTGTGATGGCTCGTGTGTGGCTTTGCTTTAGCCGGTGCTTTGTCTGCCTAGATAGATGGAGAGTAACGATAAAGTCATTAAAGAGCGAGCTAACGAGAAAAAAACTCAAAATATCAGACGAACGTGTACGCTAGATGACACGTCGGCGGAGATGTTTCGCTCGGCCCTTTCGTCTGAGCCCCAGATGTGGAACATCGGAAAGCAAAAAGCTACCGCAGATAGGCCACGTTGTCCAATGTTTCATCGGATGAGTCTTGTAAGTTAGACATTCAATATGGGGGAAGTAGGCTTTTGCGAAACGCCATCGCACTATGACGAGGCCATGGGGGCAAGAAGAGACGAAAACCTTTGAATCACGGCTTAGATCCTAGATGGTAGTTCGCGAGCCACAGCCTAGCTTGCATTCAAACGCTGAGGCTGAGACCCCGGGACGATTATGCCAACTCGCCACAAAACATTTATTTCATCCGGTCAGCGGGATCACTCGGTAATGGTAGGGTCTCGGATAGTTCCATGGTAGTCCTACATACGCAACTTACGGAGTACTGCTTGCTAGTTAAGGTGGGCAATGGTAGCGAATGTAGTTATTGCTTACTTCACCTCCAACTAATCAAGTTTGGAATCGATGAATTCAGGACCCCTCGACCAATGACAGGTGTCTACCTGTATTACACGGAAGATGCCGTCGTTGAGTTGTGCTGGGTCTATCTCAGCCCTTTTACATAGTAACCACACAAGCAAGGAATGACGCCGAGAAAGAAAGAGAAGAAGACGCCTGTTCCCGCGGCAAGACATGATGAACCGCCCTTGCTTCGCCCACTGAGGGCACTTGATCACACCACATCATCGTCGATGAGGGTCTGCTACTGTAGAGTACCATGCGCCATTGTGCCGCTATCCACGCGCATAATCGTAACACAAGGTGGAGGAGACTAGAGGGGCGCATCACGTACCCTACATTCCATCTGTAAGAACAATAACATTGATAGAGGGGGGGAGAATAGCTATGATTCCATGTTCTGTACGGGTAGCGTAGGAGAGAGTATCGTAGAAGCCCATGCAGGCCCGTGGCCTAGACCACTACCTACAATATTCATGCTACCGATGACATTAGTGGTGTGAGTTGCTGCCTGCTAAAGCTGGGGGCTCTCTATCCGCGTTACGCAAGGTGTATAGCAGTAGGCAGAAACAAATTTGTTTCATATGACTCTTCTACTGGTGTAGATAGGCATTCCACGCAGACAACCAAAAAAGGCTGGAGCCTGATAAGTTGTAAAGCTTACAGAAGGGAGAAAGCGGCATACCACCACTCGATCCATCCCATTTAGACTTACGGCCGACAAGCAACCGACTTGGCTCAACGATGGAAGACCTGAGGAGGCTCCCACCTCCCACCTCCAAGCGAAGACAAGCCAAGGCGGTCGGCCCCGTGGAGAATGGCTACCGCTCCTCCGAAGGCAGCCAAAGAACTATCTAGATGAAAAGGAACCTCAAATGTGGGTTTCGGTCGGAGAAATCGCGATAGCCGTGGACCGTTTACAGCATATGCCAACCCTTACTAAAGTAAAGCGGAAAGGTCATCGAGATGACACGCAGTCGTATACGATCAGGTGTTACAGATAGGTAGGCCTGATCATCTTGCCCTTTGGCGGACCATCACAAGACAAGGCATGAGGCCAAAAAAACAAAATCGAGAGATCCAAACTATGTCGCCGTTCTATTGCGTGGACTAGATTGATTCTCTTATCGGGTGCAACCACGTCACAAAACCCTGCATGTTCTCCCCCCACAAATCACCTACTTGGCAACTTGGCACCACGACCCATTCATCGTAACGGGGCACAAAGGCACACCCACCAATCTTATCACTATGGCGGTAGATAGTTGGTGATGGCCTCACATCCGGGCTCCGCCGTCTCCATCTCTACAGTAGTCTTCCTCGTCTGCTCCGCTGTGGCTACACATCCACTGTAACATCGTAAAGAAGAGTTTTTTTTTTGGTGAATACTTGAGCCCTGATCGATACTTCAAGAGAGAAGGTTCTAGGCATGGTGACGGCGGCTATACTAGACCGAGTCATTAAATAGGACCCCCAAACGTATTGGATCGAGGACGTTATCACAGTAGTAAAGTAGTGTTTCTCGACATCATTCTATGATATGTTCCTGACGAGGGTATGACAATTGTTTGATATCATTATGAGCTTGTCTAAGTGGACGAAGCACTTATCGTTGAAATCTGCACTTGGGCGGAGCTGAGTGGGATTCCCGCCGCGTGTGCTTCACTCCCAAGGGGGAAAATTACTGTAGCAGACGACCTGTGGTAGCGATGGCCTTCTTCTGCTTCTTCGTTCTTTCGAAAGGGCATGGATGGGGGCCGAGATCCCCTTTTTCACCGCCATGTGCCCAGCCCAAAAAAAGGGGCCCAATCACCCACGCGGAGCAGGGTCCTCCATGTTGATGAATAACGGTATACACCACCCACCTGCACCAGTCCTTCCGAAAGCGTCGATGTGCATGCGGTTCTCTTCAGCCCATCGAAGATTTGATTCGCCCGGCCCGAGAGGAAAATCAAGAGTACAGAAAGTAAACGGGGCACACTTTTTTACAGTCACTACGACATAACGATTCCCGATTCCCACACCAATGCATCGGGAGCGCGCTACTATTACCTACAGTAGTATATCGCTACTGTATCAAGGAGTGTGGATGGTTTGGTTTGGGTGGGCGTCCTAACAAAGTTTTTTTTTTATTAATTTATTTTTCTTTCTTTCTCTTTCTAGTGTACACTTTCCGTGCAGTTCTCTCTATCTACATACGGTAATGATGAACTGATCTAACCGTAGGTAGGTACCGTGGTGATAAATAATGCTAGTCCAGGTATCTACTATACTCGAATCCGCATGAAATGTCACTGCTGCTGCAGCTGCACTGCACTGCGACCTGACGCCGCGCAATGAGGTATAACATGCAAGTGGATGAGCTGTAATAGGCCAACATCTTCGTGGATCGACCACCTAATAATCAACCTAGCGAAGGGGGCAGATTTCTGTTGGTTGATTGCGAAATCTCTATTGACGCACGACTATACTCGGCAGCCCATATTGCAGTAGCCATGTCTGCCTAGGACCACCAGAGAACCAGTCGAGAAGCCCGTAGCAGCCGAGCCAGTCCTGCAATGACTTCTTCATTATATAGTATATAGTATAGTACTATACTATAGTGTTATGATGGGGTTGGTTTGGTTTAGTTTGGCTTGGCTGGCTGGCTACTGTAGCTATGCAACCAGCCTATTCGCGCGCGCGCAGGAAATAAAAAATTGGCCCAATGTGCGACCGACGAGGCTGCTGGGAACCAGTTATCTTGTCGTCCTGAACCAGAGCCATCCAGCATCCGTGGCTAGTCCTGAGTCGCTGCGTTCCTAGTGCCATAGAATAGCTATGATACATACCAACAGGCACAATAGATAAATAAACAATACTTGCAGCTATAAAATAGCCGAGATTCAACGAATCGGTATCCGTATCCATTGGTATAGCACCCACGGTTCTTAAGCAAGAATGTAATCTTACGCGAAACGGTGTAGGGCAGGGCAGGCAGGTAAGGTAGTATCGTAAGACCTAACCAAGTTTCCCAGATTAGTTAAGAAGGGAAAGAAAAAGCTAAGGCTCATGCAGTCAAGTCGCATTTTTTGACGGTAGTCGGCTGCGGCTCGAAGGCTCGAGATTGGACCGGATGCAAGTGAGAAAACACGCAGACACACCACACAGGACCTCGATGCAACGCCCTTCATGCAACACCAAGGCATCTCACAAGTCCTGCCATGGTATGTGCTTTTCTAAAAGTAAGGCGGGTGGCGTCGACCGCTGCTGGCGAATCAGCTGGGTCCGCTCTCCCGGATGATCCCAGTGTCGTGGGAGAGGGGTCAAGATTTGACGGGTGTGCATCGAACACGAACGCAGCGAAATAATTAGACAAGGGACCTTGCAAATAGAAATAGAGAAGGTTCAGGTCATACATTTCACTTTGTCAAGGCAGAATAGTTTGGGAGAAGCATAGTAGTAGTTGTAGATCAGCGACTACTCGCTTGTAACATTGTATTTGGGGTGGTGAAGAGTCTATCCATTGATGTGTAATGATATCCTTTCCCAAGAACCCAGGGGATCGCTAGGCTCACTTGCCAAGCGTCCACCATCGTAGAATTTTAACGTAATTTGTACGGACGCGCCGACCTTCCTTGGTTCTTGCGCGCCGCTGATGGGCTATTGACCCGTCTTTGTTCTAAGTTTCGTGCCCCCGGAGACACCATCCAGAGCCTCGCAGGCTCGTTTATCAGATTTCGATCTTCAATCCCTCCGGTAACGAGAAATATTGTGTGGTATCATCCAAGCGAAAGTATCGAGGCTTCTTCTCTAGCCGGAGCCCGTAGCCAAAGTTCGGCAGATTAAACATCAGTAAAGCCGCTCCAGTCTTTGTGCGTGGGAAAAAAAAATTCCAATGCCGTGTATCCTGCGCCATATAACAATGCTTTGGCCATGTCTGTTCTCGAATAAATGAAATGTATCTCGACTACTCGGTCTCCACGTCTTCGTTGGTTTAGTACTGTCGAGCACTCCGCCAACTCCACGCTGTAAATAAACAAAAAGAAATTTGAATCAAAATAGATACAGTAAAACGATAGAAGTTCCGGACTTTTTTCTTTTTGAGATCCTTTTAGGGTTTGCCATCCGGGTATTATCGTCCGTTGTCCAGTGATGTTCATTAAAACATATATTAGAAATTTTGGCATTTGTCGTTTTTATAACCCGGAAAGTGTATTGAGTCCAGGTGTGAGTGTGGTTCCAATGATGTCCAAAGAAGAAAGCAACATGAAGTGAGGTGGTTCGCCCAAACTAGGACATATACACACCCCGGAGCGATCACTGAAGCTAATAGAAACCCTGAAAGTTGGCCAGTAGGGGGAACTGTTGTTGATGGAAAGGATTGGGTTGATGTAGTTGAGGAGCTTGCGCATAACGATTTACCACATCCCAGAAATAGGGAAGGGTAAATTTGTTTGGAGGACAGCTAGGTTGAGCGAGAGCTGGATCAGAATCGCAAGGTTGGTAAGCTCCGTGTATGGGTCCAATGTGCTGCGGAACAAACTCTTGTGGAAAAAGCATCTTTGGCTCCTCTGGGTCGAACATTTGGGGTTCCTGTATGGGGACTTTCTCATTCTGGATCTCAAATATCTCATCATCGTCCAAGTCATCGATGGTCGAGCAGCTCGAGGTAAGAGATCCTTCATCCGAGGAACAGGTAGACTCCCCATCCGAGTCCGAGCTAGCGGGAGAGAGTGGTGCATCGTAACCCAGGTCGTCAATAACAGTATCCTCACAGTTAACGTAATCATGAGGTTCAGGCGATGCCGGCGGTGTGAGCAATGCCTGTGGTGCCGCCGGTATGGTGAACTTGGAGCAGGCTAGGATTCTACTCCTCAGCTCTGGTAACGTAATTCTCTGATCTGGGTTGCGGGTGAATATCCGGCCCAGAATGTCGTTCAGATCGTCCGATAATGGCAAGATGGTCCTCAAGAAATCCGGACTCCTGGTGAAAGCCCGGTATGTGGAATCGTCAAAAGACGCCTGTCTCCATGGGTTGCGACCACACGTCAAGTTTACCAGGATAACTCCAAGGCTCCAGACATCATTTGGAGCACAGAAGTAGTAAGGCCTCCGGGACGAAGGATCCAGACATTCTGTAATGGAAAAAGAAAGTGTCAGTTGGCATCCACGGGTGGGGTGGGTTGGGTTTGCGCAGAAAAGAAATCCTACCTGGTGACATGTAAAACGTCGACCCGCAGCCATAGTCCTCGGATCGATCATTTGCTGTAGCCAGACCGAAGTCTGCCAACTTCACGGTATCTCCATGGTTCGAGACAAGAATATTCTCCGGCTTCAGGTCCCTATGGTAGATACCCAATGTATGGCAATGCTCAACGGCGTCCAGGATTTGAAGGAAAACACTTTTGACCATGTCGTCCTTACCAACATACTGGCCACATTCTGTTATATTGAAAAATAGGTCTCCTTCCGAGCAGTATTCCAAGACCACGTAGATGCAGTCTGGGTCATCCACGATCTTGTGCATGGAGACAACGTTGGGATGGGCAGAAGCTAGATAGTGAAGCCGAAGTTCCCGATGCTGGAAGGCCAGTTGTCGTCGGTCTAGTGGGGATCCATCGGCGTTGAACTTGCTGAGCGTCTTGACGGCATATTGTATTCCAGTGGTGATGTCGACGGCCAAATATACTACCCCGTAGGCACCGGTACCAATGATTTCTACTAATTGTAGGCTCTCTCCGAGAAACTTCCCTAGTCTTTCCTGTGGAGCGACTGGTGTGTAGCGTGGACAGGTTGGCGGTATCGCGAACGGCTGTTGCAAATATGTGGGTTTACTATTGTCGTATAATGGCGATGCCGGTGGCGTGGGATATCCGTATACTGGTGCATCATTCATGGTATCCTGTGGATTATGGGCCTTCCTGAAGAATCCGGGCTTGATCTTGAACAAGAAACCAAAGGAAAGAAGAGGAGACAGCCTGTTTTACGGAAACGACGTCCTCGAACCGAAACAACAGCCAAAGAAAAATTCACGGCAAAGTTCCTTGGGTCGAATATCCAGGATGGGTGGTGTCCAGGAAACCAAACGGCTAAGATAGCTGTCGGCGCGTCGGTGGGAGAAGGCGAGAGGGAAGAGGAGGGTATAACAACTCAACAACGAGCTATCATCGGATTCCCTGGCGTTTTCGTGATAGTATTGAAGGTGTTTATGGTGAGGTGCAAGCAGCGAGGTGAGTATCGTGAAGTCTGAAGCAGGTCTGGCTTGCAGATGCGGCTGTGGGAGACTGATGTAGATATCCAGACGCTCTACCCTATATGGTGACAAGGGTCTGTCTTGGGTTGTTTGGATGGATCAACCTTTCGCCTTGGCTTGCTTGGTGAGCGAGTTGAGTCGGCAGGCCGTGAATAAACAGCCACCTCATCCACCCTTGTCTCACCAGACACACACGTACCCTCTGCGCTATTCTTAAAATTCGATGGCGCTAGCCGTAAGAGCGGCCTGCCTATTCCTGTGGGCGGGTGGGAACACTGGAGTCTTGGAAACTCACAAGACGCCAGGGCAGAGGGCAGGGGGCAGGGGAGGGCTTTGGGAGGTGTCACGGACTGGATCCAATGCTTCTAGGGCGCTCCACTTGGAGGGAACGAACGGATGGGATGGGCCAGATGGCAAGGATCGAGGCTTGCGAGCAACAGATGTACATAGACTGAGATTTTCCCTTGCGATATACGAGGAACGAAAGAGCAAGGATGCTGTCTGACACACGAAAATAGGTGATCCACTCAAACGCCTGATGTTATTAGTGAGCGTCTTGGATGTGCCAATGTGCCACTACCATCCTAGGCTACGAGCCATGTCTAATATTTAATCCCACACCCTGGACAGAACCCTGGTCGCCTTGGCTGGGAAGTTGGAAGAGCCACTCGAACCCTTGTCAAAGAACGAAGAGCAGCCAGTGGCGGGTGGAAAATGAGCGTGGGACTAATGAAGGAGTAAAAAAAAATACCTAGCACTCAATAAGGGGGCGTGCGTGTGATCTGGTCGAACAACCAGACCCAGGCTTTCTGATGCAGGCTGGAGTGTGGCCACTGGCCAGCAACTTGGAGCGACTGCTGACACTCCACATCCTTTCATCTCGTTCGTGCATTGTCCCCTTGTAAGTTGTCACTGGTCGGGCAAATCGTCATAGTCTTGATAGTCCATAATCGACAAGCCCGTGACTCGCATGGTTTTGCTTCTTTGCTCGGCTTGGGTAGGTTTTGTCGGGCGCTTGAGACATTTTCTGGACAGCCATACCACGGGAGAAACGTTCTTTGACCCAAACTAATCAAAGATTTGCCGCTATTGACAACCAGAGGAAAGAAACGCAATTTTTGCCACTATGTTTTATCAAGGTTTGTTCAGATATTGTGATAATTCTTGCCATTAGACCCGTGGGTACTATTGTCAGGCAAACTCACAAGTGTGCGGGGAGCATGTATGCGGCAGTATTTTCAAGGCAAACAAAACAATTGGCACTGATAAACGCCACTTAGTCCTCATACTGGCTGTTGCTTTGTTCAATGGATTCTGTGTGCACAAGCTCTGTGGTTTGTCGGCTTTATTTTTGTTGTTGTTTCTGTTGCTGTTTTGATTTTACGCCAAGGGCGGGATGCATGAAGTCATCAGTTGTGGGACGAAGGCTTCTGAGACCTTGCGCCGCTCCCTCCCTATACTGCTCCCTACTCTGTTGCAAGTTGTGCTTCGTCATTTGGCGGTGCCAGTGCTGATCACCAACGGGGACAGGCAATACGGAGTCGCAATGCCTGCGAAAGACTCAAACCTGTGCTTCCAGAATCCAGATGGCTTCTCCGGCTTCCCGTCTACGCAATGATGAGGATCTACTCATGTGGGATTCACTAATAAAACAACGCTAGCTGAAAGTTCGTCAACAGCAGTGGTCACAGTCATCTTCTTGTTCATCCCAGCTTTCATTTGAAAACCTACGCTAGTAGTCGATCATCAAATTATCTACAGAGGTGTTGGTGGAAGGATTCTACTTCTATTGCCCTGACCCGCCTGGCAGAGGCTCAGCTAGCTAATCTTGAGATGCAAGCCCAGAGACACATTGTATCTTTGGTGATCAGATAGCACCACCATCTCTGCCCTGTTCGCAATGCCAATTATACCATATTGCAACTCCAGATGGGGGTTTTACTACGTAAGGTATATGTTCCGTCACACTATGGGTGTTATTGCCGCCCAGCACTTTCATCCACGAAGAGGCAGCATTGTTATATTGATACACCAGTGTCTTCACTGGAGAGCTGAGTTATGTGTTATGTATGTGAATGCAGTGAATAGCCGTGAGGCGTAGCGCTTTTCGGTCAGCGGCAATGAGGGTGTTCTCTCTCTTGAATCACCTGGAACAGGATGACAACATGCTGTTCATTCATGCTGACCAACGGGCGACGAAACAGCCGGTAATCCTTTGCGCCTTTCTGCCCGCCTACCGCAGTACGGTCACCACGAGCGGCAACATCTGTGCCAGCAGACTGCGTACCAATGCATAATAGGGTGGGCGGGTATAAGCACCTACAGCAGTGAGAGCAAGATGTCTGCGACTCTGCATGCAGATGTTGTATGACTATGACCAATGGCACCAACGACTGCGCAGCCTCCTGACACTCTGATTCGTTAAGTGGGAGTCCCAGCTTCGAGGTTGCAGGCTTTCCCACCCCTCTAGGCTCTTGTCTTGGATATAAGTTGTTGCCATTGGCCACAACAGATGAACCACACGATTATCTCCGACTGGTGTGGGTGGGATTGAGAGACATTTCTGGTCGTCTCGCCCGTGTCGCATGCAACAGCCTTGCAAGGGATCAATGATTGGTTTGACAAGCCCACGTCCTAGACAGAAGTGAGGCTGTCAGTGCCGGGGGTCTACCGCCAACCCGTGGGAAGGACGGACGAACTCAGCCAATGAAAGCATCCCCGAAGACTTGTTTGAAAGGGAAATCCACGTATGCAGATTGTTTTAAAATGAGATGACAAGCTGACTGATGGCAAGCGAATTACTCGCTGTGCAATATGCAAAGTACATTCTTAATAATGGTACAGTAGGCAATACCTATGGTACCAGAGTCGAGCTATCCTAGTAAATGACTAGGCTTCTCTACAGTGTTTTCTCAAACGACTTGATCGGGACATTCTTAAGCCGCCTCAAGTTGGTCTTATGAGACAATTCCTAGACACCACGAAACAACTTCTCAATACGCCGCAGCCTGCCACAACCTTCGGTCTGCGAGGTTGCATGCGAGCTATCTCTTATTACTACTGAGCTTGAGATATACATGAATTGTATGCTGTATTGCTGATTACCCAGCTGTTTGAAACTCACCGCCAGATCGTAGATTCATCATGTGGCTGATCCCTCCAATGACTCTTTTAGGCTTTACACACCGCATAGAAAGACTTATCTCTCTTGGTCGGTCTATTGGACGGGGGGTGCTTTGGTGACGAGAACCGAGAGCGCCACACGAGCGAACACTCTCAATTCTTGTAAATTCACAGTGAACTACCATGCTTCTGAAAGAGGACCATTCACCCGGTCCATCACACTGTTATGTAGCATCGTTCAAGGAAACGTCCGAGACATCGGACACGCCAGGAACGACTCACCACATCACGAGGCCGTCCCATTTCTCAGACGCTTCTCAAACCAAGCTGAGCAAAGTCATTCCAAGAGTCTCATGTGCAGTAATAATATCAACTCCCTTGCATCAACGGCTTGATCTAATCGCTCCAGGCGGGTAAAATAAGTTTCGCGTCCCGCCGAAGCCAAGTCCGAGCACATGATTTTTTACCTAAATTCCATGGGAACGGTATTGATCGGCATGAGAAAAACGTGTTCGGAATCATGGTTGCAGCAGTATATCTAGGTTGGTTTCATCTCGTGTATCTACATAATTGGTGATCTGGTAAGGAGTTTGTACAGTAGATGATGATTGTGTACGCGAGAAAGGATTGGATTGACCTATTGGTCGCACAACTGACGATTGGCGATGAAGTGAGTCCAATGAGAAACGAAAATCGTGCACCAGCAACTGCTATACTCGGTAAGAGTCGTAGATCGTACTCGTCATCTAGCGACGCAACGAGCAACAGAAATCCCGCCCCTCCTCCGTGTTCCTCCCGCGAAATGCGAAATCTCGTCACTGTCACGTTTTCATAGCCCGTTATATGTCTCCTCGGAGATCGCCCAACACCAATATCAACTGCCCGTTTAGGTTTAGCATTTGACGTCAGGGCCCGGTATGGTGGAAGATCTGTTTTTTCGCCCATTTTTGGTGAAACAGTAGTGAATGAGGCTAAGAGACTGACGATGATGAATCTTACAGTTCTGCAGTTTTGTCATTGTAATCTATACTGCAGCATTCATCATTATTACTTATTATTGAAGATCTCTCCAGATTACTCGCAGTTTGCTCTCCCACGTGATAGGACCTGCGCGTGCGTGCAAAGTCGTCATGATACCGCAATTATGCCGAACATTGATACGACTCAAAGGACTTTCGTGTCACCTATAGGACTTTTCATCAAAGCAAACGAAACCAACCTAGCCAGAATCAATGTGTATAAACCAAAATGGGGCGCAGCTCGTCGTCTAGAGTAGTGCGATCGTGGGGGCCGAGCAATGCCGAGATGCACATTTGCTGAGCACCCAATGGCACACTCAGACGATGATGCTGATGTGAGAATCTGGATCTCCTATACAGCTTATGATTACTTCACCGGACTGCAGATCGGGCGATGAAAGGGTAGCACATTCGGCTATCAAACACAACTCTGCAGGAATGTTGATCCCCCTTTCAACATCCCTTGAGAACTACTCCATGCAGACATCACCGAAGATTCGCCAATATCGAATTTCCGATGTGACGATAGCATGCACCACGTTTTCGTTTTGTGAACTAGAGGGGCGAGGCGTTCGGTCATTCCCACTTGTTATACGTTTCTACGTGAGGTGGCCAGATCCGACCCCCAAAGGGCTTCTAGTTTCCCCCATCGAGGCATCCCAGGTTACAACATCCACCGTGTATACACGGAATATAGGCCGTGGCCAGCCAGAAAGGATGACGCAGAGCCTGCCTGATCCGCCACCCGTGCCGGTGCGAGATCTGACATGTTAGCCTCCTTCGGTTGCCCGCATATCCATCGGGTTTGCCTCTTAAAATTCAAGGGGCCCTCGCTGATTGGGGATTAGGCAAGGAACATAGAACATGAGCTAACTAACGGGTGGCCGGCGGCAGATTATCCGTTTGAACGTTCTTTTTCCCCACAGCCGCAACTAACGATAACGAACGAGTGCGCTTGCTTTGCCATCAACTGCCGCGCGCTAGGAGGCGAACGTTCAGCTACGGCCCCAATGCCTTGTATGTGCCTTGTATGTCTGTCAGTCGATGATATTACGTACTCCGTCTTTCAGTCATGGTTGCTGATCACGGCGACGGCCCGAGGCCTCATTTATGCCTCCCATGGAGACTAGGGTTAAAGGATCCTCAATGTCTCTACATTCCTCTCTAAGTGGCCGGTGAAGTCGAAACGAGGATACCGACTTATTAAAAGGCATGTAGATAAGTCTAGGTGTGCTAAGTTATCGGGTATGATATCACGGGATCTTGAATGTGGCCTTTGGTCACACTGGCACAATCTGGCTCTCACTTGTTTGTGCGGTCTGCGGCTAGGACTGGTGGTACTCGTATCACGGCCAGTAACCTCTCCTTGCGTCAGTTGGGAACTGCTAAGTCTACCCAGCTCTTTTTTCCAAAAATGTATGGAGAAACCGTTGCACGACGTCTATGTAGGCCTCTCGCTTGCTCTTCTACAATGTTGCTTTTGATCGAAGCTCCACTAGACAAAGTGAGCGCTGCATCGTGAAGCAGCGCACCCCAGTAGATCAAGTAGATAGGTAGCATACATCTATGAAGGGATATAATATGGCCGTCCTGTGTGAGGGAGCTCATGTGTGCCTCGCAGCCTCTGGTGATACGCCCGCCTCCCCGGCATCCGGCATGGCCTCATATGCATTCTCCCGCGACGGCTATCTCCTCAGCCACATCCTGCGATGTCTTGCTGTTGTGGTCCGTTAGGGATGACAAATGTATTGGCCCGCACGCAAGGAGCTGGACTAGAGTCACGCTGTGTATCCTGTCATGTCACTTAAGAGTGTGCACCCAGGTCTAGGACACTATATTTGTCGTGAAACAACTTATTATTATGTCAGCCTCATACCGACGCACCAGAATAGCCCGGGGAAGGCTGGCGACGTCCTCTCCGCTATGTGCCATACGTGATGATCTCGCCCTACGAGTGTATCTACGACTAATGAAGGAAGACACGGAGCTCTTTGACTCACAACCCTGCTGGTGATATTCATCCATAAACTCTCACTCCCCCGGCAGGCAGCATCGTGGAGTGTCATGCCCTTCAATGCCATGTTGCCGGATTATTCGCCTTGCTCAGGCAGTGGGGTTATCGGCATTGGCGCGCAAACGGTGCTGCTCCTTGTACGTTACTATCCGAGTAGAGTGGCAAGAGTGCGAGGTCGACATAGTATAGATTTTGATGGAAAATCTAGGCCTCCGCCTAAGCTAATAAGCGAGCAATGCACTGCAGGTGACCATCTCACCATTATCGACTTGCAGGTAGCTAGCCACATTACTTGCACACAGCATTCTCTTGTCTCCCGCTGCCAATGACGGCGTTGAAGGATTTATCTGTAGTCAAAGGATGCGGCAGGGCTTTTGACGGCAAAGATTAATAATTGCCAGCCCCCAGATGGCTCTCTTGACTTTAGAGATGCCGATAAGCGTGGCTGGATGGTAAACCAATCGTAGTTCTCTGTATGAGCAGGAATACATTTTGATATAAGCTGCATATCAGTATTCTTGTGGAAGTAAGCTCTTTGGTGCCTCTTCCCGATAGGAATGTCGGTGTCCATGCGATGCCTTCCTAGGCCCTAGTAGATCATAGGCTATGGCCAAAATAGACACTGGTCCCTGTTCAAGAATAATCCATTGTCAGGTGAGAAAGAATCGGTGCTTAAGGATGCTATCCTTCGGCTGCGTTGTCACAGGGGCTGGATCCATTGTAAGCCAACTTCATGCGACTTCTCTCACCACTTGGCCAAGGAAATAAGTCCGACAGCCCGGAGGCTCGTTGCTGGAGACGGCATGGCTATAATAGGAATAAAGCGTTCCAATATAAGGACACGAATACTGTTTTTTGTTACCTCACAACAGAGGATTCAGCGGCAGAGGGGCTTGCGGATAGTAGGCGCGGGCACAAGGATAGACGCTGGGATACAACTCTTATTTCAGATTTGATACATAGATAGCCTTAGACATAGATGCTTGGACAGCAGCGCTTTGAATACAAGTTCTAATAGCCGGACCACATGAGACATCTCAATAACTATCATCTTCAACGGTCGAGCCAAAACGTTCAATTTTAAAGTAGACTCAACAAGACTCAATATGTAGGACATGATACTATAATGTCAAGCAAGAACGAGCACACAGAATCGGCCACAAAGCCACCAACATTTCTTCCGGTCAAGATAGATCTGCATAGTACAAATAATACCTAGTGCCTACTTCCTAGGTAACCTCCCTCAAGACAGGGCAAGAAAGAAATCAAACTTGTCTACCTACTGTACTCGTTAGAGGCACGGAGATAAATCACATTACCAACCTCCGCCTATAAATACCTAGCATGATGTTTAGTAAAGCAACAATGTAGACCATAGGATTATAATTATTCACGTCTCGCAAACGAGCCAAGCGATCGATCGCGTTGGTCAGTCCAGCCCAGCCCAGTAATGCCGTCCTGCTTCGCCTGTGTAGCCGTTTGGTTACGCCACGGCGCTCATTCCTTTCGCTTGCCCTTGTGCCATGTTCGCGGGAACCATGTTACCCAGTAAACGCCCCTTCGGTCGGCTAAGGACTATTTACGGTGCTAACCTACTGACCTACAAAGACCTACTTTAACAACGCTCCCTGTTTATTCCCTTGTGCGGGGTCATGCACGCTGTATGCGCTCGTTACATATATGCGCATGTATTAGCGATTGCTTGACTGGCCCTCCGAACTTCCGAGGGATGTGATCCGTTATCAAACTAATGAGTACCTGCTTACCTAGTAGCTAACAAGCCTCGGCCGGCTCGGTATAGCCAGGGGCAGGCATTTCCATCATTAGTGTATCGACCCGCATTGGCTTCATGCACACATTCACATGTAGAAATCATGAGGTGCAAGATTCCAAGGAAGTGGGAGCGCATAAGATGGCTCCTAGAGGATGAATCCTTTCTCAGACTCCACTGCTCCGGTCCAGACCGTCGATAGACCTGCTGGGCAGTCGCTGGATGCGAAACCAACCTCATATGCCTGCCGGTACAATAGCTACAATTGAATGTGATTTCGCACGACTACCGCCACTAGTTCCTTTAACTATAGCGCTTAGTGAAACGAAGAAATCCCGAGGCGGCTTGTACACTATCGCAATAGGGAAAGCAGCTAGCTCCATGAAGATATTAATTGAGAACTTTGAGTATGACTTGCATCTATTCATATGTATTTTTATTATATTCTTTCCTAAATAACATACTCTCTTCAGTCTGGCCAGGATTTACCATCTCTCGAGGTGAACCACCATGGAGTGCATACTGAAAGACACCGGTACCTTAAAGCCAGCATAGGTAAGTCATATCACCAGACAAGATATGCATGGTATTGCAGGGTGCCAATCGGGATTGAATACCCATCCTAGGGTTGCCATAGTAGTCCAACCATACGGGTAACCCAATAACTGCCTTAACAGCCTCAAGCAAATCCAATCCCACTCCCACGGAGAACTCTCGGCAGGACCCCTTGACCCTATCTCAAGGGTCCTGCAGCTTTAGACAAGAAGAAAGGGTGCTTTAAAGCCTCCGAAGGGGTGATTCTCTTGTCAGGATTGAGCGCAAGACAGCGTTCAAGGAGGTCAACGAAGTGGTTGAGATCTCTCGATTCCACATCGCTCATCCCTCCTGACACAGCCATGAGACGCGTGCGCAAATCGCGCGTAGGCTTGACGATGGCGAGGGTGCGGATAGTTGTCTGTGATAAGTCGGGTTAGTTGGCATCCATCAAATAGATCTTATCAGGAGAGGCTTTAAAGATATGAGAGTATAAAGCGACGATAGGACTATGAAGACGAGTAATAGATACTGTGGTATTGGAATAGTTGAAACATTGGATAAAAATTCCAAAGAAAAATACATAGAGCAGTTCCAGGACAAACCCACCAACGCAGGCAGACACATTGTTATTGGTGGCAGAACCTATCTGAGAAAGGAGAGAGTCGAGATCACGGATACTGGCTGTTGTGTACAACTGACACGGCACTTCTTGCTAACCGGCCAGGCATCGAGCACGGGGTCATCGAGAAATATCATGAGAGGTATAACACATGTAAGAGACGAAGGACACATACCTTTCCAAGCGTTTTATCTCGTTCGGCGCTGATGAAGTTTCCAAACTCATCAAAGTGTAGATGTGACAACTCGCCACGCTTGTACAGTTTGGCGCTGAACTTGCCGCGGATCTCCATGATGGCTTTGAGCATCTGGTTATTACTGTCACCTGCGAATAGGATTTTCCCGGTGTACATTTCGTACAAAGTGCAGCCAATTGACCAAATGTCAACAGCATAGTCATACGGCATCCCCAGAATGATCTCAGGCGCTCGATAGAATCGGCTGACAAGGTAAGGAGTAATCTCAGTGTGTGCGGTTGCTGCATCGGATCGATCGATAGCTGTACCTAAGTCGCATATTTTGAGTACGTTGCGGGTTTCATTGACCTACACCAAGGTTAGCTGTGGAAGTATTTATAAAGAGGAAATTCATAAGGCTTTACCAGGATGTTGTCTGGTTTTAGATCGGCATGTATGATACTGCACTTGCGAAGGTGAGCCAGCGCAACAAATATTTGATGGGCATAGACACGAGTCGCACTCAGGTTGATACCAATGTTATTACCGAACTTCCTCAACACCTCGCGTAGGTTCAAACTGAGATTCTCAAACGCTAGACAAAGGTGTCCTTTATGCTCAAAGTGACGTTCGAACTTGACGATGTGTTTGCGGGTTTCAGGGTCAGCATCGTTCAGCTTTTGCAGAATCGCGATTTCGGTAAAGCCTCCCTTTCTTAAGGCATCATTATTTCGCATCAATTTGATGGCAACAAGCTTCTTGTTAGTGATGTCGACAGCTCGAGCCACACCCGAAAACATGCCTTTACCCAGGGTAGATTGAACTTGATAACGACCATTCATGATCTCACCAATGCGGATCTTATAGTAGCCATCTTTGTCATCACCTTCTAGAATGCCGCCTCCGTTGGGTTGTGCCAGAGCAGCAGGAACTTTACGGTCATCTGCAGTAGTGTCAAGATGAGCCGTCTTTGGCGCGACAAATTTATCCTCATCAAAATCTTCAGCGAACATGTCGAAATCATCATCGTCGTCAGCTGTTGATTTCTCTAAGCTTTGCTCTTCATGGATTGGTGGAGTTTCAGCCTTCTGGTCAGGATGTAAAATCTCTCCATGATGGCCGACGTGACCATTACGACGTTCGTCCCTCAGCTCATCCTCTCTCATATCAGCTGTGGGATCATAGTCTGCAGCAGAAGGTCCGTCTGCGTCATCACCATTTGTTGGGTTGCCATGAATGTTGATAAGCTCTTGGTCATTAGCAATATTAAGCTGGGCAGGTGATAATCCTTCTTGTAAACCTGGTGAACGGGGAGATGAGAGAGCTGTAAGTTGCGTTAGTACGAATGCTTTTTCCGAATGCCAAGTTATTCTTACAAGTTTGTGGAGTATTGCCCTCAGTAGCCATTGGTGTGCTGCCGCGTGTTGGGGTCGGCGATAAGCCGTTGGCTTTCTCGGACGACTGCAGAGCTTGCACGAGCATTGGGGTCGCCCCTCGCGTCTTAGCTAGAAGCTCTTGACGTCGACGACGCCGACGTTCTATCTCTGCTTCGATATCGACGGGCTTTTCATCTTCAAGACCCTTTTCAGGCTCAGTCGCCTTCAGTGAATTATTCGCAGATGTGTTATCTGAGCGCCTCGCAGTGGAGTCCGCGTTAAATGTGGGAGTACCTGTAGTCTTGACTGTAGATCTCTTTTTAGAAGCATCTGGGGAGACACCAGCAGGCCGTGGGCCGTTCTGGTGGTGACTTGACCTAGTATTATCGGTGTAATCTCGATCTATATCTCGCCGCATTCGATCGTTATCTCGTCTTGAATGATCGCCTCGGTCTCCTCGAGATGAATTGTACGGGGACCGGGTGCGATTTCTTGATCGCTTATCGGGATAGCGATCGCGGTCTTGACTTCGATCCCTGGCTCGATCGCGGCCGTGGCCCCGATCCCTATCATCGTAGTGTAAATTTGTAGCCGATGAGCGGGAAGGCGGGCGATCTTCATCGTCATAAGAAATCCGAGCACGGCGGTAGCTATCGTGAGGATCTTCGTAATGAACGCGGAATCGTCGGGGGTCAGGGTCTAGGCGACCCCCGCGATGAGAATCACGGTCATCGTGAGGTCGCTTTAGGCCGCGGGGCGAGCGGCTTCGTCGCGAAGTGGTAGGGTGATGTCTCGAGCCGTTCAAATACTCTGGGGATCTTGAGCGTGAAAATCTAGCTCGAGTTCTGTCCATACGGTCAACACCAGGTCCATCAATCTGAGGCAGTGAAGTTGCCTTCGAGTTTCCAACACGATTCTCCACGATCTCGCCCTCATCGGAACTGGACTGCGATGCCATCTTGCTTGCTCACTTTGTTTTTTGTTTCTTTTCAGAGGGATGCACGAGCGCAATCCTCTTCCGGTCTTTAGGATAGGAAATAGGGTGTCAGCTTAGAGAACTTGAGCACGTCAAGACGCAGAAAATTGGGCCGAACCGGAAAGCGTTTCTTCTCTCAACTCCGTCGCATCACGATGCTACGTATGTCGACTCGATTGTACGGTAGATGAAAGGAAGCAAAGTGGGAGGCTCAAGCTGAGGAATGATATCGCGGACAACAGACAGAAGTATGTATTTCGAGACTTCGATCGATTCCGGATCGCTCTGTTGCGAGTACAGTAACAGGATGATGAAACAAAGGTGTCGCGGCTGTGGTGTGATTGATGTCAGAAGGCTGAGATGGGCCAAGGTTTTCCAGGAATTGGGACAACACCGCCTCACACCAGTGCGAGGTACCTTTATTCTCACTGTAAACCTTAGGTATGAAGACGAAGAAGATAAGATAAGATAGGATAGGATAAGATAAGCGGATAAACGGATAAGCTGCTGAGGTAATCAAAGTGCTTGCCAGTTGCTGCTAGAATTTATACGCGGCAAGAGAGCCCCGTCGCCCTTGGACCCTGCCTGCAAAGTTCCCGAAGTGCCCCGCGACCGCATTCCATCAGCTGCATTTACCTGACTATTCGGTTTCCGATTCACGTTCTCATTCAGTCGACTTCCTTTGCGATAAATAAAACCCCCGGGATTCATTTTCATTTCCCCTTTCTTCTCAGTTTTCGTACCATCAACATCTGCCATCAGTACTACAAACAGTTACCATGGGTGGCCAAAACAGAGAAGGTAGGTCGCAATGCCCCGCCTCGTTCTTCGGGACAGGACGTAAGGCTAACGATCCTGGTAGGCGGCAAAGTGAAGCCCCTAAAGGCTGCGAAGAAGCAGGCGAAGGAACTAGACGAGGACGATCTTGCCCATCGTGAGAAGCTGAAGGCCGGTAAGACTTCCTAAGCGCATGAAGTTTTCTTTCTACCTTGTACACCAAGCTGACAAGCAGCATCAAGACGCCAAGGCCCGTGCCGAGATGGCCCAGAAGGCTGCTGGAAAGGGTCCTCTAACCAGCGGTGGTATCAAGAAGAGCGGCAAGAAATAGACAACTCGAACATGACGAATACATGAGATGATGACGAACGACGACGACGACGAAGACACCGCCGAGCCGATACGGGCTTACGGCGATCGCTGAGACGTTTGGGGATGTTATCACGTCTGTCGATGCTAGGAGCGTCATGTTATGTCTATGGGATACCTCTGCTTTAGCAGTCAATACATTTTCCTTGCAGCTACAGATCACCACGATAAAACCCGCCGCAGACAAAGAGTTTTTGATGTGCGCGCGTATTGTCCTTGCTGGGCTTACACGCTGGTAGTACTCTGATATAGCGGAAAACCCTTGGCGAAATCTTGACGAAATGCGATGTTCTGAACTAGGCCATTCTAAATATAATAGAATGAGCATCCCAAACCTTTGTTCGTAGATATCGATATAGAACATGAAGACTAAACGACTTCACCAATTTTGTTGAATCTGGAGGAACTGCCTCGGACTTACACACGAGAAGCAGCTGCTGCCGTCTGGCACCTGCCCACTCTCCATCAACCTCAACAGTTGGCGAACTGAGACCTACTAGGGCATCCATGGATTAGGAACATCAGGAATATGCCATCCTGAATGATATCTACTCGATCCTACATATAGACTGTACTTAATTTCGATCTAAGACGATGTCAACATAGCTTGCTTTATTCACTTACAAAACCCGCCCCCTCATCTCCATCTCACTTCGTAGCCATGGCCTCACCCAACCCATCCGGTCCACGCCAACGACGCCGGCGCTCCTCCGCCGTATCAGCAATAGCAGACGCCGCAATATCAGCCGAGCAGAAAGTGTCATCGGCGCTGCTCCTGCTCTGGGACGAGCTACCTTCCTGGCGTCGCGACAACGCCTTCATCCTGTCGGGTTACCGGCAGGCGAGCGGCAGTTACATCGCGTCGTTCCTCAGCACGTTCGACGTGCACAACGAGAGCGTGAACATATGGACGCACGCCGCAGGCTCCCTCGTCATCGTGCCCCTCGCCGTCTGGTATCTCTACGCCGAGCTCGCGCCGCGGTACCCAAGTGCCGGCCCGGCTGACGAGCTTGTCTTCGCATGCTTCCTCTGCGGGGCGGCGCTGTGCCTAGGCACGAGCGCCACCTTTCATATGCTGTGCAATCATTCAGAGGCTGTGGCTAAATGGGGAAACAAGCTCGATTACTCGGGCATTGTGTGCTTGATCGTTGGCAGTTTTGTGCCTGCGCTGTATTATGGGCTTTTCTGTAGCCCGGTGTTGATGAGTGTGTATCTGTATGGAGTAAGTCTGTCAGGAAGAAGAAAAAACTAGTTGTTCTATTTTATGTCACATAAAGAAGGAATGGCACTGAAAGGAGACGAGAACGAGAAATCAAAGCTTAGTGCTGACGTAGATTACCTTCGCTAGATCGTCCTTCTCGGCCTTGGCTGTGGCATCGTCTCCTGGGTAGAGCGATTCCGCACACCCAGTTGGCGCCCATACCGAGCGGCCATGTTCGTCGGACTAGGAGTCTCGGGCGTCGTGCCTGTCTGCCACGGGCTCACGATCTACGGATACCAGTCGCTAAATGAGCGGATGGGACTGAACTGGGTCTTGTTTCAGGGAGCGCTCTACATCTTTGGGGCTTTCTTATACGCTGTGAGTACCTATCCAATACAGCACCCCAAAAATCAGTGCCGTGGATCAAAATTGTGGCTCTACGTGAGAGAATGAACACTAACAGTGGTTGCAAGGCGCGCTGGCCTGAGCGAACATCCCCGGGAACTTTTGACATCTGGGGCCACTCGCACCAGCTCTTCCATATCCTCATCCTCCTCGCTATTGCGTCGCACCTGAAGGGCATGACAAAGGCCTTTGATTATCACCATAGTATCCTAGGAGCTCAGTGTCCCTTATAGGGCACCAGTGTTGTCACATCGTAAGGTTTTACTCGAGAGGCATATAAACTAAGCGCGTACATTCCTAGGTAGATAGATAGCCGCTAGATCGGTAACGAATTTAGAGAGAAAAAACTGCATTAGTGGCAGATATTATTAACTCGGTCTACTTCATGAAGAGCCGGGGCTATGTTCATATCTATAGGCGTGAGCCCAACTTACCATGATCCAACCGTAGTGGGAAATAATAAGCGCGCACGATCCTCGGCACATATGCACGTAGCTGATCTGACAATTTTTGTTGCTTTCATTTGAGTCAAAGCTGTCTTCATTCTTCCCAAGAAGCCATCTCGACATCTTCATCCTCTTCCCCTTCCCCTTCATCGTCCTCTTCGCCCATGATATCCATATTATATCCACTATTAGCCCTGCCGGGGGCATCCTCATCTTCATCATCATCATCTTGCTCCTTTGCCTGCGGATCGGCGCCGACGTCCATGACCCTCACCAACCCGGATCCCATGGCAGCCGCCGCCCACCAACTAAACTCGACGTTCGGGTTCCAGACCGCGGCCGTGATGCGAGTATAGGGCTCATACAACACAATGGGGCCGGGCCCCGTAGTCATAGCCGCCTCCTCATCAACCTCGCCCTCTGGCTGGCCTGGGGTCTTAGACTGGGACTTTGCTGCCTTACCTTTGGCTTTCCCCTTACCTTTGTTCTTGTCTTTCGAGTTATTCTGGCGGTTCTGTCTTTGCGTCTCGGCCATCTTCACGCCGGTTGGATGGGTATTGGGTTCGGGGACAAACCCATGTAGAATCCGACACACGCCCCGAGACTTTGCTTCTTCATCCTCGGCGCTCTTAGCATTTGAGGATAGGGGAGCGTGATACTCGTGATGAAATAATTTCACCTTGAGAGTCTTCTCTCTGTGGCTCGAGAGCTTACGGAGGATGTTGAATACCCATAAAGTACCGTCTGTGGTCCCGGTAAGGATGTATGGATGACAGGCTCCTATATTAACGCATGTGGGCTGCCCATTTACTGTAAGCAGGTGACGGCATAGGGGAAACCCTCGGGCCGGCAAGAAGGTCAGATTTGGATTTCCAGCAAAGGCTGATGGCCACATTGCGGCATATCCTCTAAGATGAGGAGTCCATGCGAGGAGATTTGGCTGAAGAGATACCATCATGTTGGGGTGATACGTCGTTTCTGCGCTCGGACGCCTTAGATCTGTCACAGTTAGGACACCACCGATAGGTACCGTCGAAACAATGAAAGGATCGGAAGGATAGCCAGAGACAATGTCCACGATGGCCGTGGAATGGACTGGGTGTCGTTGAAGGATCCGAGGGGGCGAAAGTGACCACACCATTACGGATCCGTCTGAGAGACCAGCAGCCACACGATTCATATTGATCCACGTGAAACAAGTGATTTCAATGGAATATTCCTTGGGTGGCTCAATTAAAACCATAGGCTCTTCGATTTCCTCTGCTTTGTGATTAGCGATGATTCGACAGCTACAGCATTGAAGCGCTTACCAAATTTTTCATTACTGTCTTGCTCTGAGACATTTTGGACACCTATAATCCTGAGTTTGCTATCGACACATAGCACACCTAGCAGACGAGTGGTATCCTCGGCCGTGAGCGGTGTAGGGCACCATTGTATTCTCGATACGCGTCCCCACGAGAAGCACAATGCTTGGGCTAACCTTGGGGCACGGCGTGAGGGCCGATAAATGCCCCTGTTATCTTTGACTGCCTCGAACCTCAGGATTTGAACTGTACCTTCTTTCTGTTCCGACTCTTTAGGGGCATCCTTGAGATTCTGGTAGTAGGCCTGATCGGAAAAGGGAGTAACGGCGATTGCTAGCAGCTGGTCGACTTGGCCCTGTGCGGGCGCCCATGCCATAGAGACAGGAATCCCCCCAACATCGAGAAGCCAACCTCCCGTTATGGTTTCTTCATCACCCACGTCAGCAATAGGTGCGCCAGTGTCAGAAAAAGTAATGCTCTCCCCTTGTCGGATGCGGTATTGTTTTTGATCCGAGACATGGCCTAAAAGCACAGTCAGCTCTCCTTGAGCTCGTGGGAGGAACCAACGAAATGCTTTGGATTTGTCGATGGGGGTAGATTTCTGCTGTCGAAACTGATGTACCAAGCGATTACTGTACAATTGGCGAAATTTGGAACTTTGGTCATCAACAAAATTGCTGGACATCCAACCACTCTGGGCTATCAGAAGGCGAGATTGGGAGATGAGCTTGGGCGGTATAAGTTCATGCTGCCACCATAGTTTTAGGTAGCCGTCGAGAATGGCCCTACGGTTTGGCTTGTCACCAAACCACCAGTCAATCAATTCGTAGAATCGTGTCCACCTTTTGATCGGTCCTATATAGGTTCTTGTCCATCTCTGACCTGGGTCTGACGGGTACGACGGCACCTCAGCAAAGGCCTGTTCTAGGTTATCAGGCTGTCCCTGCTTCAAGCGCGCAGGCGTCTTTGCCTTCGGCTTTGCCTTTGCTGTTTTTGAGACTTTTGTGGTTGATGAGGCGCTACGACGTGTTGGTTCATCAAGGTCGGCATCATCGTCGTCGTCGTCGTTGTCATCATCTTCACCTTGTTCGCTTTGTTCGCTTTGCATCTCGTCGTCTATTTGCCCTTCTTCATCGTCCCCAGCAGCGGCATCGACAACGAATTCATCTTCGGACGAGTCCACTCTTAGTGAAGTGTTCTCTGCATCCGATATATCCACGTCCAGGCCATAATCCGGTAGCCCATTGAATCGTTTCTGCTTATTTGATTGGCGGAGCCTCATTGTGCATGTGCATCATAAGCTACTGGTACGGTAACTATTTTGTACTTAGAGGATTGGGGGCGATACGGAGGGTTGCTGAGAGAGCTCCGCTTATGAGGGGGTCACGGTAGTATCAAGCTACCGGATTATGCCATGCGTTTGACGATACCTTGGGGACATGGGTGCTTTTGTCTACTATACCATCAGCTGCACGACCACAGATGAATTCAATAAGTAGTTATGAACCAGAATAATGACTATGTTACGTTTTGAATGCTAGTAATCAACGGAGTTCATGCAGCTGCTGGTTATTCTGATGATGCAAGCTAGTGACATGTACCTACAAAGAGTGAAAACATTAAATCAACTCAGGCAGTGAACGGACAGGGGTGGTTGGGGTAGTGGTGGGGACATAAGGGACTTCTACCTAAAAGGAGGGGTCCCAGCTTACCTATGCTGCCTTAAGTTACAGGTGCTTAGACCCCTAGTAATACTTAACTTACTTAGGTAGGTTAAGTACTTTAATTCTAGGTGCTTATCAAGTACGGAACCCCTCCAAAGTGGCGGGCAAGTCTCCTCAACAGCCAGACACCCGCAGGGGATTCGGATTGTATCGGCTCTTCAGAATATTAGAAATCTGCTTTATCTACAGACAGGATCCGAGGTACACCGGAGTGACGTACTGCAAGTTCTTAACAGGGCTTAAGTAGACAGGGGGGTTGTACGCGGCTCATTTCTTTACTGTAGTAAAACCGACGCCCACATTCCTGGTACCCCATTCTTAATATGCAACTCTAAATGGTCCACTCCTCAAGTACTCGCTTCATCATCTCATAACTCTTGCTCCTGCTCTGCCTTCAATTCTTCCGGTGGATTTATGTACTACATAATCGTTTCGACTAGGACTGACAGAGCTTCGGTCCGCCCGAGATCATCTTCTCCCTGCTTACGTGGAAAGAACCACGTTGGCTTACATGTGAAGTACCATGCATGACGATGCCAGTTCCCTATGTTTCGAATCAGGGGAAAATTTACTGTCAGTGGACACATGCTCCGCGGCCCGTCAGCATCCACGTTACATTGTGCCGTGCTACGCTGCTTTCTTTTCCAGTAGTAGTCGTAGTAGTATGTAGTATAGTGCTGGCTCGCCCGCTCGAAAAGCGCCGCGCTGCTGTTTTCCTACCCTACCTCTCATGCTCTCCACTCCCACCATACCTCTGGTGCCCTTTCTGTCGGTGCGGTCAAGTCGGATGCGACAGGGTTGCTTCTCGCTTGTGATGTCCTGCTGACGGCATAATGTCTTCTTTCATGCTCCTTGCCTGCCTGCCCGCCTGCCACAGCCTGGTCGCGCGCGCATCGCATTCTTCATCTACTCCTCAACTTACATGTGACTGATCTTTTGACGATCTCATACATATCTGATGCCAAAGGATTCACGCTATGGAAGAAGCTGCCGCCGTCGGCAATCTTGACGCCGTGGAGAGCATACTGCCAAGCCTGCTGCTGAGCCACGACCACACAGTTCCCCTCCACGAGAGAGCCGCCCCAGGCGCCAGCACCGTCCTCGATCGTGCCATACGTACCGCCGCAGTCCACGGCTGGTCCGACGTCACTCGCTTCTTTATTGACCAGGGCGCTGTTATCGATGATGGGCTCGTCTGCGCCGTTATCAATTCGGGATCCCTCGAGCAATGCGACATCCTCCTGAAGCACGGCTGGGATGTCAATCGCAGCTACATTAGCGCTTCCGGTGATTGGCATTTCTGGACGCCCCTGCGGTAAGCTCTAGATGCCATAACTGCAAATCTTCAAAACTCACATCTTTTCAGCGCAGCGCTTGGGGATGCGGCACTCTGCCGTTGGCTATTAGATCATGGTGCAGATCCAAATTTATCCGAGTACGGCTTCACGCCTATCATGGTTGCCGTTCGGCTGCATTCACCAGAAGTAGTCAAGCTTCTCATAGAGTATGGCGCTGACCCGAAGACGCCCATGCTGCTGCACTCTACTGCCAGCGCTTCGAGCAAAGCGATAAATGAGGCGTACCCCAACCGTGAAGATCCGGATAGGATAGGAGTCATGAAGATATTACTGGAGCACGGTGCCGACGTGAACGAGATGGAGCCGGATCCGAAGTCTCGGCCGCGCGATGATACCAGACGGAGACGGACGGTGGACACTGGCACGCCGCTTCACTATGCAGTAGCTGCGGGCAATCCTGTCACTGTGAGCTACCTGCTGGCACATGGAGCCAATACAAAGCTCCCTAGCTGGTCTGGGCACACGCCCCTCCAGGCTGCAGAGGTGTTGGAAAGGAAGTACATCACACAGATTTTAAGGATGTGCGGATGATCTAATGACAGTGTCGGCAATAGATGGACAGGGATATGTCGTTATGACGGATTTTTGATGTATTACTATCGGGGGCATTTCCTTAACGGAGTTGCAGATAATCGCGAACGGCCAGCAAGGCTTGGTACCAATTTTTAATACATTATTTGATCTAATGTCTGTAAGCGTGCTCATAGCATCCCAACTTACCGAGATGGTCAAATTCAGATAGCTTCTATAAATCGACGGTGTTTCCTGTTCTAGCGAGTGCTGTTAGGTTTCTTGGCACTCGGAGACTGGAGATGCAACAATCTCGACAAGAGGTGAACCGAGAAGGATTCGTCTACCACCTTACCTAGTACTAGGTCTACTTAGGCATGACTAAGGTAGCTTGAAACAATGCCGTTCCATTTAAGCTTTCGGGTGAAACCTTCCAAGGTTTGTCCCGGAGTCTCGGGACAACGGCTGAGTTCAGCTGCGAACACCCGGTTCATAGAAGGAAATTACTTGCTATCTTCAAAAACACAACGAGAGGGACCTGTATCTTAGCTACTTCATTTCTGAGCAAGCGTGTTGGTTTCGCTGGGTAATAACACGGTGAGTAAGCCGCTCGCTCGGAAGAAAATTGACTCGATAATCTAAGCTCAATTCTCGTTCCATGCCTCATGAGCAATCATTTGGTAGACACGGTGTCGAAACCTCTTCTTCTTCAGCCAGGGTTTCGGTGCAATACATTAATAGATCTCTAACTTAGTACTTCGACCTGAAGGAAAACGAAACGGATGACCTGGCATCCACTATGATTAGGAATAGCAACTACCCACCTTTGAGTTCTAGTATACAAGATGAAAAGAAATACGACGCCGATATAATTTAGTACCTACAATAAGAGATAGGCGCAAAGTAGCCTTGAAGATACACGCTCGCTGCGTTCCAGGTCACTGCGTGGAAGTAATTGAACATCGGCAACAGTGCCGAGCCATAGGCGAGCTAGAGGCTTTTTAAGACGTCTACTATCCGAATTTTTGAGACTGCCGAGATGGCGATAGTAACGGCGGCCTTCAACTGCTTTTTTAGCGACTGGCTCATACTTAGTGGCATCCCTAGATGGAACCTAGCTTAGAGCAAAATCACTTTGACGAGCGAGGGCTTAGCCTATCGTGCGGTAAACCGCCTAAAATTTCACTAGCTCATGAGAACGACTTACTTAAGGTTCCCGTTCGGTCACTTTATCACTTCATCAAATTGAGAGCTCTACGATCTCTAGACGCTGCTAAAATGGACTTGACATCAGAAACCATGGGATACTTACGGCCAGCTCGCTCGCAGTAGCAGCGCTTCGTGGTAGAGCTAGAGCGAAGCTCTATGTGGTGCTTGTAGCAAAGAGTTTCGGCGATTGATGACAAGTTTAATGTTCAGTCGTCATATCGATGAGTACTATATTCATGGTACAGAGGCCTTTCCCGTTCACACTGCGGCGGAAATTACGCACGTCAGTAGTGTCTTGCCTCCGCCATCCTCCTCTCAAGAAGATTTTCGTCAACTGCTAGACGATTACTACCAAAAACTTGTAGGAAGTGGACACCGAGAAGTTTCTCCTTGGCATGACGTTGCTGATGCCCTGACTACCGCTGGCGTAGAGGGTAGCGTTTATGACGGAGCCCACCTACGGTATTGGCCGGATGAAGTGAAGAATCAAGGGGAACGGCCATCACTCGAACATCAAATATACGAAGTACTGGAGCTATATCTGGTGAGTAAGCAATGGGCTTCTCTACATTTCGAGTCACAACTCACGTTGCTCAATAACGGGACCATGATGGCCGTTACGCAGGAGGCATTGAGCGGTGGTATCGTAACTTATCTCGAATCTGATCCGTTCACTGAATCTGATTTCTTGACACGGGTCATTCCTGCCGGCTTCCCTTATTCCTCTTGGTTGTGATTGTGCGGCCCCACGCTTCTCCCAGAGCGATGAACTTCAGCTTGACTATGTCTCGAAGCATAGGACGATCATGTCGGCGCGCTATGATGGTCGGTACCGCGGAATTAACGAGATTATATTCTAGCATGGTCTTCTCGTTGGAACCTGCCGGGAGTTCTCGAACGAGATGTTGAAAAGATGGAGAATACTTACATCCGAAAACGAGGTGTTAGAACTGGTGGATGGTTGGTCAACGCACCACGTAACAGAGAGACTGGGAAGACGCTGCAGCACAGATGCTTATACCTCTCGCAACGCTTGTATAATGATCTTGCACTAAAAGGGCGGTAGAGTCTGACTTGTATAAAAATACCCGTTAGGATAATCTAATGTCTATCTTGATACTTACAAATCATATTACTGTGAAACTATTCACGAGAATGAAGCCCCTGATTTATTCAACAACCTAGTGTTCATTCTTCTGTCAAAGTACACCTAAAACAGGGCAGGAGTTTGCCAAGGCTCTTAATCTTCCCACCTACAATCCTTACCAGTTTGTAGACTATACTTGGTTTGCCTAGCTGAAGTTTTTATAAAGTCGTCCCAATATTAAAAGGGCTCATTCCGGTAAATATAGATCGAGCCATTATCTATTGCGAAGTTCTAGACTCCAAACTTAAGCTACCTATAGTTGGTCCATTTTCTGCTCTCATCACGGATGGTAGCAAATCCATAAACAACCTTCATGATGTCGAGTCTTGGAGGAATTACCGATCCACCAAAGCAACATGCGGGAGGGACCCGCCTAGCCACGACGCCTATGCAGCTGCATGGTATATCAAATTAAGTAGTCGTGGATTCCGTCTGATTCAGCTCGTCTGGAAATGTGTTGCTAAGTCCTGATACTCTTTAACACCAATCAGAAAATCCAAGACAACGTTTTGAATGAGGTCAAAGATAACCAGAAATAGTCAAAAGGCATACAACGCCCATTCTCCGTCACTTTATCCCTCCTATAGATGTCATTAGGATAGAGGAAAGTACTGTCGCGTTTATAAATGTCGTATCTACGAAGAGATTTACTGATCCAGCCTTTACTGGCCGCTTTGTGAATGCTATTTTATTCTACCATATCTGGAATGAAGATTATACTATGTTGTTGAAAACACTTCTAGTGCTACTATAGCGTTCCAGATCACCTACAATCCTATTATGCCCTAGTCACGAGGATTCGCCGAGTTTTTTACAGCCGTGACTACTATCTGGGTGTTGCGCGCAGCTTGTATTCGTTGGCAGACAAAATAAAGAGAGCAGCTGCACTGGCTGCGAGCCTCGACAGCGAAATTTAGTAGTAGTTTTACCGCCGTGAAGAATGGGTAGAACTGATGATCCCAGGTCGCAACTCAGCGTATTTGATATACCCGTACCTGTTCCCTCAGCTCCCAGACACTGTGAATCAAAATCAATCTGTACTTTTCAAAGAGCAAGAAAACAGGAAATCAGGTCATAGGAAGTCATAGGCCGGTATTGATACCCAATCTCTTCTCTTTAAAGACTTTTACCAACTGGAACAGCAACACTCGAAGAGAGTGGTGATAGTTTTGGCTTTTTTTTTAAACTATTACATAACCTCGCCGTCCAGTCCTAAGAAGCCGGCGGCCCTCACGATGAGCTATATATATATATTGTATTAACTCGGGTTAACGGCTAGTGTGCCAGACCGGCTGCTATCTATTATACATATAGGTAAAAACCGTGCCGAAGCCGGGTACGATGAGCTATAGTTCCGTAGCTTAGAACAATTTATTTTTAAACTTCTTATACTTATCTTTGCCTATGCTTGTACTTGTGTCTGTGCACGCAGTGAACACCTGCTCCAACATATAACTAGCATAACATTGCTATGCTTTTCGGTGATACTGCCAGTTCGTCCTAGTCCGATGTTCGCAATTCGTACCTATGGAGCTGGTACGATACCGGGGTGGCCTGGACGGAACCCAAAAAGGGCAAATTGGAGGTCGGTTAACCAATCACAACCCAGCACTTAACACCAGTATTATACCTATACAATGTCTCGGAGCAGACAAGCGGACTGCATTGGGTGCGTTGGCGCGCTTTACTCTTCCCCGGCAGTATCTTACAACCTCGTGTTTACTATCGGCCTTTGGGATTCAACCTTTGTGAAAGTTGATGTGGCTGCTGTGAATCGAGTACGATAGGAAAATATCTGGTATATCCCACACAGGTGATTTCTACTAGAAATTCTAGCATTTTGTTGTGGACAGCACAACACTTTAAATGGCGACACCCCCGGACAATGATTACCTCAGGCGGATTAGGTACTATAGGATACGGCCTACCTGCTACAATTAGTGCCAAAGTTGCTCAGCCAGATGCCCTAGTCATTGACATCGACGGCGATGCCTCTTTCAACATGACTCTCACAGAACTTTCCACCGCTGCCCAGTTCAACATTGGCGTCAAGGTTATCGTTCTCAACAATGAGGAACAGGGTATGGTTACTCAATGGCAGAACCTCTTTTACGAAGACCGCTATGCGCACACCCATCAAAAGAACCCTGATTTTATGAAAGTGGCCGACGCCATGGGCGTCCAACACAAGCGACTGATTAAGCCCGAGGACACCCAAGAATACCTCAAATGGCTCATCGAGTCGGACGGTCCTGTTCTTCTTGAGGTCATAATAGATAAGAAAGTTCCCGTCTTACCCATGGTGCCGGCTGGCTCAGGGTTACATGAGTTCCTTGTATGGGACGCAGAGAAAGATAAGAAGCGTCGGGAACTGATGCGGTCAAGAACTAGTAGCCTACATAGCTAAAAGCTTTGATTTGCGGGTGTTGCATACGCATCCGGCGTTCTGTCCTTTTTAATTTAAAAAAGTTACCCTTTTTTCATTCCATTACGGAATCGAAAGTTCATGGAGCATGATCAGCTATTGAGAGGTGTTCAAAAGCCTGGGATTGATCAGAAGAGTACTATATATCCTAGTTCAGCTTCTGAGCTTTATGCATATGACGCATTAATTAGCTGCAGGCGTGTTTGAGTAACTATGTATATATCTCTTTTCTGTTGGGGTCAAATGAAAATACACAATTCAGCAATGTTGAATACTATCCCTCCACAACATGCTCGAGGTATGAGGGCACTGTCGAACACCCGAAATGGCTGCGCTCTCCGGATCAACATGATTTTTATGTCGTATGCGTTTCCGAGTGACTGATTCGCTATCCTGTAGAGTCCTTAATATTGAGCATGCTCAACTACAGCCCAAAAACTCGATGGATCCGGTGTTAGAATATCGTCTGATAATTTATTACTAATGTCGGCCCAGCGCCTCGAGACGATAACTGAGCCATTGCATTTATCTTAGAAGTGAGTCTAAGCTTGGGGGGAAGGTGTTCTCAACAACCTGCCCTCTAACTCTTGAGCTGGGCAATGCACATAGGCAACAAAAGCAAACCGCAGTAATCGCTGAAGCATTTGTTAAGTAGGTAGTTATAGCCTAGCTATGACACTATTATACCGGTCATCGATTGAAGAACCTTAATAAGGTTCCTCCAGGCCATTAAGTGTGGCACGAAGCTAAATAGTTGAAGATTATGGCTGTGTCTAAGCGTCCATCACTTTGCCTTTGCGGAGGGTGAAGAAGGACATACCAACCGTATAATGGTAAAGAGTATCGCACAAACCACGTATTTAGCTTGGAAAGAAGGCCGTCAGGTAATTACGCTTTTCTATCTGAATTTGAGAATTCGTACCACTTAGGTCTGGGCTGATTTTCTTTCTTTCCCTCACCTACATTGATCCTAATACTAGGGAATTATCACAGAAAATTACCTCGAGATACTTAAATTCGAGGCCTTGTTGCTCTCCGTGCGTCGTCCTTCATCCAGGAAAAAAAATCATCTGTAGATGCATTACTTATAGCTCCCAATTCCGCCTACGAATGTATCCGCACCCGCCACCGTTCAGCCATGACAAATGTAGGTGCTGTGGTAAATACGTGCTTGATAGGCCATGCGAAATTTTTCAGGCTAGTACGTTAGAACTGACACTATGTAGTGTTGAAAGGCTCCTCTGCACTTTAGATGCTTACCTTCACGAAAAGGAGTCGAATTCTGTATACTCTCTTTCAGAAAGGCGATTATGGATATTGCTATACATGGATAAGCAATAGACTTGAAGTATCACGGTCTAGATGTGTGGTGCTGTAGACATCATAGTTCCAAGAATGCCAACGAAGACAAGATGTTAAGTTTACCCTGAACTGTTTATTCGAGTTCAGCAACTAAGTTTCACTTATGTTTCAGGCTTCTAAAACCAGACTAGAAGAATATATTTAATCCTTCCTGTCCTAACTATTTCGAATTCCAAGTTTGTGTGTATTTTAGTACACACTCCGGACGGTATTATCACTAGATGTATCCTTCCTCCCGGGATATGCAAGTTGTTCGAAGGTGGGCGAATGTACAAAGCTGCATGTTGAGATTCTATTTCAACCCGCCTGAATATGGTCCCCTTGATTACGAACTCATATTGTGCTAATATGTCGAACGCACATCTAGTATTTCCACGCCTACTCAGTAACCCCAATCGCCGCGCACGAATGCATATCGTCTTCATCCGCCCAGAGACTACAATACCGGATACACTCGACCTTCGGCTTTCCCTTAGCTACATAGCTCGTCAAGTCGAAGCACGGCGAGTGCATGCGTCCCACGAGATCCCCGTAGCAAGCATGTCCGTCTGCCGTGCTCCCCGCGAAGCCGTACCAGCGGTAGATCCCGTCGTTGATCGTCGATATGTACACGCTTTGCGTCGTGTTTCCCACTGATAATAAAGATGAATAGTATTAGTGAAGTGCCGTTTTATGGACGAGGACTGTAGGAGATCTGAACTTGAAACTTGCTCTTGATTTGTTGATGCTTAGAACCAATCCATGCATGCGCGAGCTGGCCGCTGCACCCTGGGCCTGTGAACTCGAAGGCTAATGTGTTCTTCCAAGCCGTGGTGGTCGCGACGAACGTGATGAATGCCAATAGTTTTGCTAACTCCATTGTGATTATTCCTAACGAACTGAAGTTTACCTATACCTATGGAATTTTCGAATAGCAATTGGATTAGGTAGTAAGGGACAGACGTCTTTATCCTCCCAGCATGTCACAATGAGATGTGCCCGTTCCATTAGGACAAAGAGTCACTGAGGCGGCTTAATGGGGAGGGATTTAAGCCCTTATGTCATCGTATCTGACGACAAAGAGCAGTGGCGCGTTGATGACTTTCCATTAAAGGTGTATTGAGAGAGGTGCTATTTGGTGAGATTTGGATCTTGTAGGTAGATGGATGGTGTTTTTCCATCTCGGACTCTCATTCGGTCCCAGCATCTATAGCTTTCATTATGTAAAATAGATATGTGTGAATGAACGGGTTTATCAAAGGACTTGGTGACTAGTTCCATTGGGCAACTAGAGTACGCCTTCGACTTCGAAGTACTGGCTAAATTGTGTCTCTTTGCAACTCGCCATGTGGTCGCCGCTAAGATTCAATAGATCGAAAGACATAATTTTGATAGGGAGTTCTCACCGTGCTCCTAAGCTATTAGTTTAGGGTAGCGCAAGACTATGGATTAGAAGGGTAGAACTTATTACCTATGTCAGTATCATTGTCTCTTCTAGAATTGTGAGGTTGTCAAGGTACCCATGTGGGAATGCCTCTCAATTCTTCGATTATATGTGGTACTTCGGGGTGTGCAGAGTACCTATTCATGCACGATCCGAACCTGCTATGCAAGACCGCTAACCCAGGAGTGGAATTCCAGCCCCTGTCGACCTTACCCATACACTGGGACTTTTCAGAATACCCCAGTTCTCCAGATATTCTTTCAACGCCGAACCTCGGAGTCCTGCCTGTGGCTATTTCAACAGTGTGACGAAGATCAGCTCTCGAAAGAAACGTGTAAAATTCGATAGTTATCTAACCATACTTCAAACTACCGAGAATCTCTCTGGGTCTTGGATAGAGCCCGCTCTCACTCTACTCATTTATTTCCCCTCGCTGTACTCGGAATTGGAGTAAAGAAAGCTTGGATAATGAAACGACTGGCGCGGCTGTTTCAAGGTAACAGTAGGTAGACTGGGGTCTCTAAAGTAGGTAGGTCGGAAAGTATGACGCTGGTGAAAATGCCCCTCAATTTGGCCGGAGTTTTCATCTCGTGACGAGTTGGACCGATTGTGTCCCGCTCAGAGATTGAGACTTTTTACGAGTTTTCGTTCATTCACTTAATTTCGCGGCTCCCTATTCTCTGTATTTTGTTTACCGGTGACATCTTACGATCCGTGAAACGTTACAAACACAATAAGTGGGAAGCTAGATCTACTGACGAAGCGGGGTGACTTTCGTTTAATCCCCGCGCATCCCATCGGAGAGCTTGGTTGGGACTTGGCATTGGGAAGAAAGATTTCGTTCGTGGCTTATAAGACTCATACATTGAAGATGTCAGGACCTGTACCTACTGTCACTGCCCTGCAGGACATCTACACGAAGCAATCTCTCGCAGACCAAGCTGTGCGATGGAACGGCCTACTCGAAAAGTTCCAGGCGCAATATGGCAGCCCCGCGCAGTTCGTCGCACGATCTCCGGGTCGCGTGAACATCATCGGCGAGCACATTGATTACTCTCTATACTCATGCCTACCCATGGCCATCACCCCAGATGTCATCATCGCTGTTTCGACCGATGTAGCACCCTCCGTCGATGGAACGTACAAGATCAAAATCGCAAACGTGGATAATCAACGGTTTCCGACGCGAGAGTTCGACATTCCCTACTCAGAGGTCGAGATCGATGCGACGAAACATGAGTGGACCAATTACTTCAAGTCGGGGCTGAGGGGAGCCTTGGAGCTGCTGAGGAAGAAATATGGTGCGGATTTCAAACCCAAGGGCATGCAAGTGCTGATGGACGGAACCGTTCCCGCGGGTGGTGGGTTGAGTTCAAGCGCTGCCTTTGTCAGTGCCAGTGCGCTGGCTGTCATGATTGGGAACGGAGAGAAGGATGTTGACAAGAAGGACCTGACCGAAGTCGCCATTGTCAGTGAACGTGCTGTTGGTGTCAACTCCGGAGGGTAAGGGACTCACACTATACTTATACGTCACTTCCGCTCACACATGTTACAGCATGGATCAGTCTGCATCCGTCTTCTCCGAACAAGGATCTGCTCTGCTAGTATCCTTCGCGCCCACACTATCAGCACGGCCTGTATTCTTCCCCAAGACGGATCCTGAGTTGTGCTTCATGGTGGTCCAGTCATTCGTTACCTCTAACAAGCAAGTCACCGGACCTATTCACTACAATCTTCGTGTGGTAGAGTGCAGCATGGCCGCTGCCTACCTGAATGCCAAGCTTTGCCCACCAGGCACCGAGCTCCCCAAAGACGCTGGTCCCCTGAGCGTGTCAATCCATGGCTTCCACGATAATTACTTTAAGGGCACTCAGAAGTCAATGACTGAGCAACTCGAGGAGCTAATTGAGTTGACCAAGAGGACTTTGACTCAAGAACAGGGATACACAGTCGAGGAGGTTGCTTTAGGTATTGGCATCTCGGTCGACGACCTGAAAGCTCGTTTCATGTCTAGCTTTCCCGTTCGAGGAGAATACTTTAAGCTCCGCCAACGAGCGTTGCACGTGTTCACCGAGGCTTTGCGAGTCCTTCAATTCTTATCCCTCCTCGAGGACCCGGCACAAGCTCCCTCTTCCGACAACACTATCGAGTTCAATAATCGACTTGGAAAGTTAATGAATGAAACTCAAGACTCGTGCCGTGACGTGTACGAATGCAGCTGCCCCGAGATCGACGAAATATGCCAGATCGCACGCGAAGCTGGCAGCTACGGCAGTCGGCTAACTGGCGCCGGCTGGGGTGGATGCAGCGTCCATCTCGTACCAGCGGATAAGGTAGACCAGATCAAGACGGCTTTGGTAGAGAAGTATTACTCCAATCGACAGGTAGCTGAGGAGGACATGGAGGGCGCGATTATTGTCAGTCGACCTATGAATGGAAGCGCTGTGTTTAACCTCGACGGCGGAAAGATCTGAAGGAACTGGCCAGCTCAGTATTTCAGCCAAAGAACGCCATCAGCAAAGACGATCAATCAGCTGAGGTATAAGGATAGTTCTTGACTCCCAGTTCTCTTATATAACATCATTTTGTTGTTGTTATATGGTTAATTGCGAAGAGATTGTTGGAGGTAAATCCGACCCTACCAGCATCGCACCAATTGAGCATAGCTTAGGCGCCTATCCTCTCACTCGCCCGAAGATGCCCTTGTCCTGAAGTATTGTACGTACACTTTGAAGTAAATAAGATAAGAGTGACGTTGAAGATGCACGATGGTAAATTATATTTCTAAACTACAAGAACAACCAAACCGTAGTTTGGAGTCTTTCATAACACCAAGACTCCTGGATATACGCCGACTCCTTTATGCTCAACAAAGGAAACCCAACCCAAGCTGTATTTGTTCAATCCAAGGCTACCCCGCCGACATCTTGTTCTATTTGGTCCAGCCCAGAACATTTAAAAGGCTGTTGCGAGGGTCTCCATACTTTTCGACTAAGAGGTCTCGCTTCCTCGCCTCCTCGACCTCGGCTGTGTTTTGCTGGGCGAAGATATGGTCCAGGTTACCGGAATTCTTGTCGAGCTGCTTAGACACGTATAACCCGACGGCGTAGGCAGCTCCTAACCAAGCCAGTGTTGGAAATAGAAACCTGTAGTTGATGGGTTAGTCTCATAGATAGTTATATGGACTTTATTGTTTAAGGGGTTGGTACATACTTCTTCGAGGCCAGTGCGCCGCTCTTGGGGGCTAGTGAGGTTGTGGGAGGGTGCGCCCTCATGGTAACTTGCATTTTGCGTGTTGATGGTTGCATTATGTTGATTGTGTGTGGTAGGGGTGGTTGAGGATATTAATTGCACGAATGTTTGACTCGGAGGCTCGAAAGTGAACAGTATGTTGTAATTTATACTAATGGTAGACGATTCGAAGACTTATAGGCTCTAGGTGTATGTATATTGTGTGCGAATGGTTGTGTAAGTTTACTGTGTGAGGCACAAGAAGCCATCTCGAGGGAGGCGGCATCGTAACAAACATAATATACTCTAGTAAATTGGAATTGACGATTTCACATTGAGTCAAGGTCTTCCCATTTCTGCCTCTATTTCTAAGTGCGGTCCAACAATTTCCCGATGGCCTGAATATTTCCAATGATCATGACATTCGGAAGCATCGATAAGGTGATGTTTGGCCGGTACCCCCCGAAGGCGCCGAAGAGCGCTCCTTAGACGAGGGATCCACCCCCGTAGCTGAACTCGACTTTGCACAGGGCTGATCCGTCCTGCTGGGTCCAGATAAATCCTCCTCACCTGACCGTGGCACCACATTGACGAACAGTCCTCGCCCACTAACCACTTCTAGACATTACGTGCCCTCACTAGACTAAATATATATCTACAGGCCTAATATTCTGCCGAGGCCCTGTCCCGATTCGTTTTCTCATCCCCGTAAGTCGCCTGTGACACGCGAACAAACAAAACAAGAAATTTAATGAAAATGGAAGGGCTGAGGCTCAATTCCGCAGTCACATGTTTATTTCCAATGCGAACTCAACTATTGGCGGGACCCCCATCGTTCGATGCCCACTGTTTCTGATTCGACTTATCGGTGACGCACGCTTGACGCCCTTGTCCGAATCGCTAGACTCATGAGCATGGCTCGGAAGAGCAAGCCATGGAAGCTCCTCGTAAATACACGCCTGTCAAATTTAGTCTCGCATTACCTAGATACGATCCTGTCGGAGAAACTAGGGAAGCTCTAGCAAGCAAGGTAACTGAAAGTCTATGTTCAGACTCTCGAGGGCTATGCATGTCTTACATGCGCTCAGAATTCAAGATGATGTGTTGAAAATACGGCTTGCGTATCACGACAAGTTAAGCACTTATCCTAACGGACACTAACATTAAGGTACGGAAATTGATGTAAGCTAGGTGCGGGATCTTAATTCCTCATTGTAGGAGGTTTGAAATACCTCGCAAATCTGGTGACCATATTACCTGCGCACTGGTTAGAGAGATACCATGTGGCAGGCTGCTCACTGTGCAACATATGCACAGTCGACCTGGCACCCGGACTTGCAAGCTTTCGGATTCAAGGACCGTCTCAGACAAAAGCAGACGGATCTACTTGTCACGTCATACCAGTAAATCCTCCAGCTTTTCACTGTTACGTCTACCTTCCGCGGTCTTTTCGCAGCCTTGTCAAATATACTTGTGCTCTATATCATGTCACCAGATACGACTAAGAAGGTATTACACTTGATAGTCTCTCATAGAGTTCACAATACTAAGAAAACTACGCCATCGCAGCTCTCAAATATTTTTGACAAATGAAATTCTACAAGACGTATGTACGAGGGTTACCGAAGTATATGCGCTAATGCAATATAAACAATGAAAGATAACTTGAAAGGCCATAGAGCCTCTCGCAAATCGTTACGAGTACTGTGCTGTTGTTCTCCGAAACGAAGTTTGGCTTAGAAATTCGAGCCAGCCGTAACCTGCGAATCCGAAGCCACACTCACATTCTTGACGACCACGGTGCTTCCAGACTCGCTCGTGACACGAACGGTCACAGTAGCCGTCCCGAACCCGCTAGAGTTCTCGAAGAAGTTGTAATCCTGTCGTGTCGTCGACTTCCACGTTGATCCTCCGTCAGTGCTGACCTCGAGCTTGGAGACAGGCTCGTTAGCGTTGACGACCTGCATAGAGAACCAGTAGGCCGAGGTTCCCGACTTGTTGTGTAGGATGAGAGGGGATGAGATCGGGCAGTCCACGAATGCGTAGGACGTGGACAAAGGGTTGCTAGATGAGGGTGAGAGGACATCGAATGCGTTCTCGAAGAGGTCAAGATGGCCTGCGTCGCATTCGGGACATTTGTCCACGATCTGATTGAGTGTCAGTACGGGCATGTAGATCTTCGCTGGTACGAGGGAAATTGAAAACAAGTTTGGGAGACTAACCATGGCGATGATTGATTTCCCATTCGCAGTAACTCGGAGGCAGGCACCGCAATGCGCCGACGATTGCCACGCTGATCCTGAAAATGCCGTACCATATATCCCCGATGGGAGTGTGTACTTAGTGAAAGAACATGTCCCTCCGTTTAGATTACCTCCGTAAAAAGTTGATGTTCCTGTCACGGCGTTCGATGCTGCGATTGGCACTGCAGCCGCCACTGATAATGCCGAAGACGCCAAGGAAGACGCCGGTGATGATGCTGAAGACGACACTGAGGTCGAAATAGGGTCTGATGCTCCGGTTGACACTGAGGTTGATACTGCAGTCGGTGTTACAGTCGATACTATTGCCGACACCGCTGTCGAAGTCTTCGGCCTCGTACCTCCACCGTGAGGTCTCGGACAAGCCATAGCGGCTGGCACCGCCAGCATGGCCAAAACTGCATTGCTAGTCTTCATTGTGGACTGGATGGACTTAAACTGAAGATGGGAGACGTAATCTAAAAGGACTATATTCCTACCCTACGAACAGCGGTAACGTTTCGTTTTATACAAGATACATTTGGCATCATCAAGGGGCGGCCCGCAGTAAATCTACGATTTATCTTGAAGATCATATTAAGGAGCAATGTATGGGGTGACGAAATTACTGATCAGAACATGTTCTGCTGTATAGAACTGAGGCTTTGACCGGGTTCCTGGGTTCCTGCAATTTACTTCAGACAGCCCATCTCCACTTACAGGGGACCGTTCTTGTCGACGAGATCCGGAACGAGAATCCGAAGGAAACACACATCATGAACAGGATACCATTGGACAGGGAATGCCTATCAAGGGTTTAAAAGCGCTTCATTGCCTGGAGATGTTGTTGCTGTGATTCCCGTGATCTTGCGCACCAAGTATAACTTCCTTGGAACTTTAGATGTGACCCCGGCCGCTTCTCAACGCATCTCTAATCTATTCATGAATGCTTCGACTATACTGCTACCTGTTTAATGCAGATAGTCTATTATACTCTTAATTTGACCAGCTAGTCAACGTAAGGTGACGAGATCCAAACAGTGCCAAAACCAAGCAAGCAAGTACCAGGGCGCGTCGTAAGCATAGGTAGACTGGCTCGATTTTGACTCTCGGACCCCTTCAAAGACACTAATAACGGGAGTCTAATCCGAATCTCTCTCCGAGTATTAATGGACGAACAGTCATTCATTCATAGCTTTGGAACTATGACTATGCAGAGATGAAGCAGTACGTCTAGCATTTCTTGCCCGCCATGAGCTTGTGTGATGTACTCAGAGACGCAAGCTCGATAATGTGCTAGTGCCTTCCTGGTGAAAAGGATAAGCTCATTCTATACTAGCATCGATAATATCATGATAACGCGAGCATGCTGACAGGTATCTAAGCAATGCAGGTAATTGCCTTTGACATGCCGACATTCCAGCTCGGAGGTTTCGCGACCTACCAGTAGGTCACAAGGTGGAAGCAAGCTCTATCTGTCTAGAGAGTTTAAACAACATGCTTAGGTGCTTACCCAAGGCAACCTCAACTTAAAGAAACGAATATAGCGAGCTCACTGCCAGCAACGAAATACTGAAAAAAGTCGATAAAGTCAGAATAAGCTAGCAAGCCCTCCTAACCCACTTTAAGAGATTCTCATATACCAACTAACTCCCTCATGTTTTCCCTCTCTCCGTCTAAAATATGCCCTTTTTCAAACCACCTCTCTCTATATCCTTGCCTCTTTCCTTCTCCCTCTCACTTCCACTCACACCAAAGCCTCGAGCCTCCTTCTCCCGCGTCATCGTCAAGATCTCTCCGCCAACCCCAGCAGCTGTACGAGCACGAGCTCGCTGTCTAGCAAAATACCGTCTCATCAAGAAATATGCCGCGGCGCTACCTATGAGCAAGACAGCGAGCACGACGACGATGGCCACCAGGCCGGTGGTGTCTGTGTTCTGTCGTGAAGAAGATATTTTCTTCTGGACGTTTAACTCTGTGTTGTTGGGCGGCATGATGGTGGTGTATATTGGTGGTTGTGGGTGTGGGAGATAATCATTGCTTTGTGACTCACTGGCCGCGGATAGACTCTCTATCTCACTGCGGGCGTCGATGATGAAGGCCATTGCAATTCGAGGCGGGTGTGAAATAAGCGGAGGAATAGCTGGTCTACCTGCGTATGTAATGGCCGGCGCTTTTCGTCTTTCTCGAGGATTCGACTTGTTGGGAAACGGTGTAAGTGCCAGGAAGAATAGGGTTACAAAATTCTGAGGAGCAGACAAATGGACGTAGCGACAGCACCGCGAGGGAGAATAGCTGGCAGTCAAGGAAAGGCAATATCATGCATCAAAGAGAGGCGAGGCTTCGACCTTTTGGGATCTGCAAAGGTAGTTTTTAGATTAGTGATGCCTTTTGTCCCTTTTCCCTCAGCGTCAGCCCTCTTTGTGACCTGCCATCTATACTTTGGAAGTTGTCTCACATCTCACATCGTTGCGGGTGTGAAAGACTGAAACTAAGAAATAGACTCAAATTCACTCTTTGGGGGACTTGGAAAGTTGGCCAATAAATTTTTTTTGCTATATATATTAAGTTCATCTACCACTGTTTTTGGTTCGTATCTAAATCTATCGTTTTGCAACAACACTTTCCAACGCATTCCAGCACTTGGGTCGCGCAAGTGTTGTGCCCGATCACAGCATATCTACATTCTCATATTAACATTACGGTAATCCCAACATCTGTATTAACAGGCTAAAGAATGTGAGTGGGCAGCAGTCTTTCTGGCCGGCCCAACAATTGTGAAGCCCATTGTGACTGAGTTGCCTATCATGATGATGATAGACGCTCGCCTGGCGGTCGTCTCATGAGCGCTTTGCAAATCGGTGAGCAAATGTGCCGTTCCAAGAGGGATAAGACTATAATAGAAGTTAGTCACAATTCAATGTTATACGAGATTGTACGCGAAGATACAAAGGTCCTCAGACAAGATGCTGCCGAGACAGAGTATATTGTGCTGGACGATGAAGGGAGGAAACGACTCAAAGATCACTCACAGTGTGCCAGTAGCCGTCGTCATAAGTTTTACTGGTGGTCCAACTCAAGACTGGCGCTGATGTTGTTATGGTCGTAGACCAGCCAGAGTTTGTCGTCGTGATTGACGGAGTAACTGTTATCGTCGTTGCTTCGCTCGAAGTCGGGTAATTTAGGCTCGAAGTGGCCGAAGAGGATGGTGCGGGAGTCATCGAAGGGATACTAGACGTCGAAGCCGTACTAGTCGTTGAAGGGGCAGTAGATGTCGAAGCAGTACTAGTCGTTGATGGAATACTAGATACTGAAGCGGTAGATATCGACGTTATACTAGAAGATGCGGGGGTTGGTGTCGGAGACGTGGAGTAATCTTGGTCTGTTAAAGTAGTCGTGACGATCGTGGTGGTAGGTTCAATGTCAATGATCGATATTGTGCGTGTTGTTGGCTCGGCAGAGACTGTCACCGTTTCTGTAACTGGCGGCGAAGTTTGTATGATTGTCGTTGGTGCTGGCGTAACAGTGATTATTAGAGTCGTATCTGCGTCGCCTCCTTGTCCTCCACTCCCATCGATCGGGACAACCGAGTACGAAGGGTGTGCGGCGGCAGCTTCAGCAGGCGTTCTTTTCCACAAGAAAGGCAAAGCTGAAGACGAGCTGCAGAATGAAGCAACAGCAACAAGCAGAGAAACAGGAAGGTTGAGATGCATCTTGCTAGGCTAGTTTTGAAGTTTCGAAGCTCTGAGCAAGCCTTGCTTCACCAGCTAGATATGCTGAAAGTCTGGAGGGATGGAACTTTGCAGCTTGACAGAACGATCTGCAGGACGATAGAAAGAGAAAAAGGATGTTGAACTCACCATTATTAGGACAGACATGGTTTTATTCAAAGGTGTACAGAAATATCAATAATGAGAAGGTTGGGAATTGATGGTGCTATGTTTGCTCTATGAATGTGATACAGAAATCTACAGTAGCTAATTGATGGTGATGGATATGACGGGTGGCTGGTATGGGGCTATCATGGTCGCGAGGGGCACAAGGAGATAGCTGTGATTGGCTTCTTTAGGATACCAGCCACTTGAAATATTTCTACACTACAACTATCTTGAAGTAGCGCCGTTTGCGCCATACCTACTGTACTGTAGATGCCTGCTGGTACCTGCATTAGCGCCTTGTTTGACTATGCCATCTTCGGTTAGCGCGCGATTCCCGGTCCGGATCCAGACTACTGTAGACTATCTAGTAGAGATGCTGCAAGGTATGGCATAGATACATATGTTGAAGTTGTTTACAATTCACCAGCCAAGAGAAGCACTACCAATTAATACCAGAAGTATTGAAAACTCAGAGGCAATTGGTTGGTGTTGATTGATTTTGGTGATACTGAGAATTGTGATCAGGCTATAGACATAAATATTAGTTTTGTTCGACTCGGTGCTGTATTCTTTTCGGCTCCTAGTATGCAATGATCAAGCTGGCAAGAGAAACAACATTGAAGGACAGAAGCATGGTTCACGCCGCTTAAGAATGACACGTATTTATTTACTAATATATCTTATGCGATCACGAAACACATAGAAAGTAACACGACGTAACTCAGGCCTATGTAGTTGATTAATATGAACCGACTGTAGATAGCTTGGCGTGTCCTTCGCTGTGGCTTAGTCGGAAAGATCGGCAGCCGCTGAACTTTCACTCGACTACCTAGCGGCGATGTAATTGAGGTAACCCATCTAGATAAGACCTCGTCGCAACCCGTCGCAACTACCTAGGTAGAGCGGCTGATATGTACTTATTAGCTGTCGCAAAACAGCAAGAGTGCTAATGAGAACTGAACGCATATTTCGCGCGACATTGAAAGTATCGAGCTACACTCAAGTGTTGGAAGCAGCTTCTAAATATATATATATATATATATATTGCAGCCGGAGATTAACATTAGGAGAAAGAGGTTCTACAATAATAGGTACGTACCGGTACCTCCTCCTCCAGGCACGTGCCAAGCTGCCCCGCGATGTGATAGGATTTCCGGGATGGCGAAGCACAACTTTATACAGTAACAAGTGGGTCCACCTGCCTTTTTGGAGGGGTTCTTTGAAAGCCCATGACGCAACAAGTTTGTGTTATTGTGTGGCGCCACGAGAAACCGCAGCTGATAGCGTGAGGCGGAGTTACGAAGTGGCTCTAGGACATTGTGATCACTTTATATACTTTCATTATTATTATTATTATTAGGCACCATCTCCAAGCTCACTCTTTCTTCCTACCACTCCTCACTGTTTCTAGTCTTGCGATTCTTACCACCTCGTCTGCAGGTTGATCCTATCACACAGCAGCCAAACACATCTGAAATATTACTCTATTAATCATCTATATAGCTTCACAAGACGAGACTGAAGACCTAGATGTACAATCAGCAATATCCGCCCCCGGGCCAGTACCCGCCTGCTCAAGGCCAATACGCTCCCCCTCAGGGCCAATATCCGCCTCCTCAAGGTCAATATCCTCCACCTCAAGGGCAATATCCCCCACCTCAAGGATATCCTCAGCAAAGCAGCCCTTATCCTCCTCAGGGCGGACATTATCCACCGCCGCAGCAAGGAGGCTACGGTGTTCCGGCTGAGCTCCCGGGAAGCGGCTCACATCCCCCGCAAGGGCATTACCCACCTCCACAGAACAGCAACCCATATCCCCCTCAAGGAGGCTATCAATCATACGGGGCACCACCACCACAACAAGGTTACGGCGCTCCTCTGCCAGGTCCCCCTCATGGCCAGTATGGTGCGCCGCCGCCACCTCAACAGTATGGTGCGCCACCCCAATTCGCGCCTCCTCCTGGAGGCGGTGGTCCTCCGACCCAGCCCAGTCTTGGCTATGGCCCCCCGCAGATCATACAGTGGGATGCAAGCCCTGATGCCCAGGCTTTAAGAGTCGCCATGAAGGGGTTAGGCACAGACGAGAGAGCTCTCATCCGGGTTTTGGCAACCAAAGACCCACTCCAAGTCAAAGCGATTAATGACGCGTATTCTCGGCTCTTCAGTCGTAATCTTGAGAAAGACATCAAATCCGAAACGGGCAAGTACCTCGAGGTTGGACTGGTTGCGATTATCAGGGGACCACTGCTTAACGATGTGCATCTCTTACACTCGGCGATGGATGGCCCTGGCACGAAAGAAAAGGTCCTGAATGACGTTCTGCTTGGACGAAGTAACGCGGACATGAAGGCCATCAAAGGGATGTATCAGCACACCTTCAATCGCTCGCTTGAGAGCGATGTGAAGGGTGATTTGAGCATGAAGACAGAAAGGCATTTTATGATTGTACTGGGCGCTTGCCGGGCCGAAGATAGCGCGCCCGTTATACCACAGGCCATTGATCAGGATGTTATGGAGCTTTATCGGGCAACTGAAGGTAAGACAGGGACAGACGAGATGCTTGTCTGTTCGATCCTATCGACCCGGAACGACGCTCAAATTCGCGCTATCAATCATTCTTACGAGCAAAAGTTCAGGCGTAGATTCGAGGATGTTATCAAGAAGGTAAGTCGTATCTCGCAAGCATGTCAATACGGCTTTCCTTTCGTGTACTAACAGACATTTCATTGTAGGAGTTCAGCGGACACATGGAAGCCGCCCTTTTGTTCCAGTTACGCAATGCAGTGGACAAGTATATGAACGCAGCAACGTTGTTCGAAGATGCGATGGCAGGAGCGGGAACGAAGGATCAATTGCTTGTCGCCAGAGTCATTCGCTACCACTGGGACCGGCAGACGATGGAGAATATCAAGGGCGCCTACAGACAAAAGTACAAGAGGAGTCTCGCAAGCCGCATCAAGGGGGAGACCAGTGGGGACTATGAAAAACTTATGGTTGCTTGTGTTGGAGAATGAGTACTTAAGGAATGATTCTATCGCCGCTCAAATCCTCTGCTCGGTCACTCCAGCAGATGCTTTCGACGTAATGGCCTTTTCCATACTTGGCTTATAATATGGTAGTTTCAGAGCTTGTTCATCTTTATAGTAATAACTGCAATGCGCGAGCCTAAATACTGGTACCAGTTTTGTTCGTTTGCATACTTAAATACACAGCATATACTGCTACATATCTAGGGAGTTGAGGATTGTTGCGGTAGGTTGACTACCTTAATCTGCTTGGGGGTGATCAGTATAAAAAGTCGCGGTTGTCAGTAGCCGACATGAGAGTTTGAAAAGACCGCTAGTCAAACAGACCAATGAACTATACCGTACCACAGCAAACTACTTACTAGCCGCTGCCCCAAAGGCTTACCAGGTGCCAGGTTCCAGGTACCGGATCTTCAAATTACCAACTATGTGTGTCGTTGCACAACATTTTGCCTTTCCGTCAATAAACCTGATGCTATCGGACTGGATTGGTATGCTTGGTACTGCATTCGGTCATGATTTCATGATACCTGGGGTTCTTCTGCATCTCTAAGGCACTCCAAAGCAACAGGTGGAAGTGATCAGCGGTAAAGAAAATCATACATTCTGATTGGTGTATGCCTCGCATTCGATGGGCCAAGCGTTTAGATACCACGACCCTGGTCAAGGACTACGGGAATCGGGGATAAAAGTCACCTAGGAGCTCGCTTCCGCTGTTCCTACGCCGCTTACATTTTATACTTCACGATAGAGTTGACAAGTCGCAGACGGATTAATTCATAATATATATGGTTTAGCATATCTATTATCTAAACATGCTCTTTTTGAGATCTACCGACCTGTTACATTTCTGTTCTCCTTTGCTCAGTCTTCTTACTCCGCCTGAGTGCGTTCACCATGGATATCGCACTTGGTAGCTCAATTGCCCAGGCTGCCGTAGCAGGTGGCTGTACTTTGATATATCTTGCCCATATCACATTGCCGAAAGGGCCACAATGGGTTCGTCCCTTTGCCAAGGAACTGCCACTGTATGATAGCCATGCGAAGAGGTGGACGTTTTGGACATATTTGCTGCTGGTCTTGTCTATACTAGGTCTGATATTCTCATCCCTAGCCGCCCTATCACCCTCGTTGGATCACCTCAGGCTGTTAGATATTGCGCCATGGGGTGCTGGCTTCTTTATTACCATGGTAGATCTTCCCAAGAGGACACCAAAGACTCTGCTGGCCCTTTACGTTACCACTCTGGTGTGTGGCCTTGCTACACTCGCCGCATCTTTTGATGAAGCCCAGAAGGTGCACATACTACAGATTGCGGCTCCCAGTGTAGCACTGGCAGCATTGCTCATCATATTATCAATGCCCATGCGAGACCCGGCCCTCGATGCCATAGGTATTGCTGGCCATAAGGATTACCCTACTTCGGAGCTGAGAAGCCCCGAGGATAATCTAAGCTTGTGGCAGTTTATGACCGTGTCTTGGCTTTCACCACTTATAACTCGCGGATACAGGAATCAACTGAACGATGAGGATGTATGGACTCTTCCTTATGAATTCCAACACAAGCAGCTGCACATGCTGTTTCGAGAACTCAAGGGTCTCGTCTGGGTGCGGCTCGTGCTTGCAAATGGTCTGGACCTTTTTATTATCTCGACCCTGGGGATTATAGAGGCCACGGCAAACCTATCAGCGCCGCTCCTACTACAAAGCTTGCTGGTTTCAATAGAGAAGGGTACTGAGTACCGGATGGAGTCGATCCTTTGGGCTCTTGCGATGTTGGTTTTACGGCTAGTCGGTACTCAGTCAGGTGTGTTTTCGCTTTGGTTTGGTCGCCGGGCGTACGAGAGGTCCCGTGGAGAGATGATCACTATGGTCTATGCGAAGACGTTGGCGCGCAAATCATATGGCCAAGCGGTGGAAGAAAGAGAACCCAATCAAGAGAATGGTCACGAGAATGGTCTCGAATATAATAACGATAATAGTGCGGAGGTTGACGAGGAAACTCCTCTATTGGGCCGTCAACCTAAGACAAGTCGCTTCAAGCGCATGCTTGGGCTTCTGAAGTTTCACAAGGCTAGTTCGTTTAAGAAAACCAAGAATCCTCCCCAACAGCCTGCGACGATGGGAAAGATCCTTAATTTGATGAAGTCAGACGTTTACGAAGTGGCGCAGCGTTTCTGGGATTTCGCTGGGCTCATCACCACTCCTCTTCAACTAGTCCTCTCGCTGGTTTTTCTCTGGCGGTTGCTTGGCTGGTCCTGTCTTTTCGGTTTAGCATGGTTCATTCTCCTTCAGCTCCTAAATGCGGGATGCATTCGACGCCTATATGTCAATGAGAAGCTTCGTCGCGCGGCATCCGACGTGAGAATCAATGCTACATCCCAGTTCATCGAAGCCATACGACCCCTACGATGGTATGACTGGCAGTCCAAATGGCTGAATACCATCATGGGAGCTCGTGCGGTCGAGCTGCGCTTGAGGATCATCACGGGACTATGGAGCATAGCAATCAGTGCTACTAATCTATCTGGCAGCACACTCTTCCCTGTGTTCACTTTCTTCGCTTACACATATATCGCCAAAAGGCCGTTGACGATCGATGTAGCCTTTCCTGCTCTCCAGCTCTTCACACTGCTGGAGAGTAGCTTGAAGGAGATCCCGAATCTGGTTACAGTGCTTCTGAATGCTTACGTTTCATTAGGTCGTATCGAGGCATTCATGGCAGAACCGGACAAGGAAGAGAACGATGCTCACGGCTCAACACCTGATGTTGAAATTCGAAACGCAACCTTCATGTGGCCTACTAACCACAAGATAGTTCTGAAGGATCTCAACCTACATTTTACAACTGGGCTTTCCATCATATGCGGAAAGGTGGGCGCGGGAAAGACTGCTCTGCTCCAAGCCAGTAAGAAATACCCGGCGCATTTTTCTTCTTGTTGTCCTAGCTGCTATCCAGAGGAGACCGCCTTTTGGACTAGCTTCTTATTTTAAGAGCTCTGCTTGCTTTCGAAACCCCAAGATCTTGCCAACAGGACATAAGACTAACTCTAGATGCTGCAGTACTCGGTGAGCTGGACAAAGTTAAAGGTTGGTGTGTCATACCGAACCAGATGATGGGCTATTGCGCACAGTCTCCATGGCTTCAAAACATGAGCATCCGGGATAATATCCTGTTTAATTTCCCTTATGACCCCGCTAGATACAAGAAGGTAATCGACGCTTGCGCGCTCACGCCTGACCTCGCTAGCTTCTCACATGGAGACTTGTCAAGTATTGGGGAGAACGGCATCGGTCTGTCTGGTGGTCAGAAGGCGCGAGTAGCCTTGGCAAGGGCCGTCTACAGCAACTCGCGCGTCCTTTTACTCGACGACCCTCTCGCTTCCCTTGATCACGGCACAGCTGAGTCTATTGTCCGCAAACTGTTTGGAGGGCCTCTGATGGAAGGTCGTACTATCATTCTCGTCACCCATCGTGTGGATCTCTGCGCCCACCTCGCTGATCAGTTTGTCGACATCAACAATGGGCATGCCCGCGTCCTGGGCCCAGATGAAATCGCCCAGGAGATCAACATGCTGGCTATGGAGCAGGAAACACTCAACGTCGCTCACGAGGAGGAGTCCCACACGGCAACCGAGGAAGAAGACGCCGCAATACCGGATAAGTTCATTTCGGACGAACACCGAGCGTCTGGCGGCGTTGTTGCTAGAATTTATTGGATCTACATAAAAGCCGGGAAGCTCAAGTGGTGGATAGTGGTCATCATTATCTTCTCTGTCTTCCGTTTCACCCGCATACTCAATGCGTGGTTTCTTAAAGCCTGGGGTGAGGGGTACCCGTCCATAGAGGCATCGTCCCTCGCGATTTGGGGTTCCGGGGATGGAATATTTGACAAACTCCCAAGTCCGATTGACAACCTTACGCCCTGGCTTATATGCTACGCAGCCTTGGGCATCGCAATGACCGTCTTCTATACACTTACACATTGTGGCCTGCTCTTGATCTTGTATCTGGCAGCCAAAAACCTGTTTGGGAGGGTTCTGCACCAAGTCAGCAGTGCCACGTTCCGATTCTACGACACTACGCCCGTTGGGCGTCTGATGAACCGCCTAACGGCCGACATAGGGATGTTGGACGGAGGGATGATCGCGCCGCTGCAAGACGTCACGTTCTGGTCTATCAACTGGATCACTAGCATGATTATCATTGCCTCCATCACACCCACGTTCTTCGTCTTCGCGCTCGTCATGACCTTATGGTTCATGTACATCTTCGACCGCTTCCTGCCCACGTCTCAGAGCCTCAGGCGATTGGAGATGGTATCGCTGTCTCCATTAATGTCCAATTTCGGCATTCTTCTAGAGGGCCTGGCGACAATCAGGGCCTTCAAGGCACAGCCGCATTTCCAAAACCGGAACATCATCATCACCGACGCGTTCCAGAAGATGGACCACTTCTACTGGAGCCTACAGGCGTGGCTACAGTACCGGTTCGATGCTATCTCAGCGATATCCACCTTTACCTTAGTGCTGCTGGCCCTGTACCAGGGCCTATCGCCCGGCTTGACGGCCTTCGTCCTTGCCACGGCGTCGCAATTCGTTGACGCCACGCACGGCATCTGCAGGGCGTACGGAAAGCTGCAGATGGACTTCGTGTCGGTGGAGCGCGTCGTGGAATTACTCGATCTCGAGGAGGAACCGGTAGGCCACCTCAAACCCCCGGCCAACTGGCCCTCGTATAGCGACGACATTACCTTCGACAAAGTGACGCTCAAATACGCCCCGCATCTAGACCCTTCTCTCAAAGACATCTCTTTCACCATTCCCGGCGGCGCGACCTGCGCCGTGTTAGGCCGTACGGGCTCGGGCAAGTCGACGCTTGCGCTCGCGCTCCTCGCTACGATGCACCCAGAGCACGGCAGTATCCACGTCGGCAGCGTCAACATTTCCGAAGTGGACGTGCACACCTGGCGGCAGCGCATCAGCTTCGTAGCGCAAGATCCTGTATTATTCCCGGGCACGCTGCGCGACAACCTCGACCCGCTAGGCTTGCACAGCGACGCTGAGTGCGAGGCGGCGCTGCACCGGATCCTCGGACCCGGGTGGGCGCTGGACGCGCGCGTCGACGACGGCGGCAAGAACCTCAGCCAGGGCCAGCGGCAGCTCGTGGGCATCGGGCGCGCCGTGCTCCGACACAGCTCCGTCATCATCCTCGACGAGGCGACGGCGTCCATCGATAAGGAAACGGCGCTCGCTATCCAGGACGTCCTCCGTGACGAGCTCGCTCAGAGTACCGTCATTACTATTGCGCATCGCCTTGAGGCTGTGCGCGACGCGGATTATTTCATCAGGCTTGATGCGGGACGTGTGGTTGAGGCTTCTCGGGCGTGAGATCAATAGTTGAACTGGATATATCTACAAATCTGGACTAAGAACAGAAGAAAACAAAGAGGGAGAAAGAAGAACAAAAAGGAACGGCTGAAAAGAGATGGCAAGATATATATAGTTGTCATTATTGATACAAGATATACCATGGAACGCATAGCAGTTGTTCCTGATTTGGATCGAATGTTGGGGTTAGTATAAATGCCGATCAAAAACACCGGATTGTTGATGGGTGACCCCTAAATCTGTTGAAAATGGGTTCGCAATGTCACCAGACGAATTGTCTTTCTCAACATTTGCACGAAAATTATTAGCACTGTCCAGTTAGCCATCTTCCCAGGCAGAGTATCAGATGTCTAAACTCCGAGACGCCGGTATGTATCGGTTTCCTAGTGTAATGGTTATCACAGCGGATTTTGATTCCGCTAATCCGAGTTCGATTCTCGGGGAGACCTTATGTATGAGATACCTTAGCAAAGGTTTTACCATGTAATTTTCACTTTTTTATGCTTGGGGCTCTTGATTCCGCCGCTTGAATAGTCACAGTCATAAAACGGTTGGTGATATGACACCGACCGCCTGAAGTAAAGGGGCATGTTGTTATCTGACTCGGGGAGACTCGGCGAGTTGATGAAAATCACTTCACCAAATGGTACAGAGCAATCAACGTGTTGCCTTACCGAGAAGCTAATGCCAAAATCCGTTCCTATACACCAAGAATTATCATCAGAGTCGGACGAATGAAGTCCTGATCGAAGGTGTTGCTGCGAGATGGCGGACACGAGAAGAAGATAGGACCAAGCGGATCTTCATCTTCATTGTCCCATAAAAGCAGGAGCTTCGTTTATCTAGTAAATAAGGCCCCTTGAGACGCGGGCAGACAGAGTAGTCATACCAGCGTCCAAGGAAAAGTCGGAGAACACTAGGGCTGTTGTGAGTAATTGTTATAGTGAGGTGACTCTCGCCTGTGGCGGCGCTATGGTTGATCTCTGCGCCATATTCTAGCAATAAGATGGCTAAGCTTGCATCGTTGTGACTGCTGTGTACTTATTTGCGGTAGTACCACTCACCTGGAAAGCAATAAGCTGCTGTTTGGAGTCCAAAGGCAGAGCCCGGTCAGAAAACACAGAGTGACGATTTTGAGTAGTACGACTCCAGATATTGCCGATTTGATATTCTCCACCTACATGGTCGCCAAGCCGTTCGCAGATCTTCAATCGCCGAAACATAGTCTCGCCGACGCAAACGTCAATGGAAATCTAGTGGCATAAGTCGGTTACAGACAAATTTAATATGACAGTCCGCTTTAGATATCGCTCAGTTTGGTTGACCGTCGAAAGGCTTCGGGCAAAACGTTGCTAGTCGAGAGCATCTCCAGATTGGTGAGAACATAGCTGAGGTTAGAACCCTTATAACCCCCTACTTATTGTAAGGGTTATCATTTAGGCAGTCATTTCTCGCAGCGTCTAATGCGGGTATTTCTTTTGTGGAAGTAAGTTTTGTATCACCTTGCAAGAGAAGTGTAATTAATTGGTAACAGTGCAATATTTCATTCAAACGGCCACATAATCTAGGCATTCAATAAGGCCATGTGAAATATTTCATAGCGCTATACTTACTTGCTAAAAGTAACTGTCTTGCCGTTTTCATATTATTGCTCAGAGAAATAAAGTCACTCCCCTCATTTTCACGCAGGTAAATCTCTTCTACGAGAGCGCTACTTTGACGGTTTCCATAAAACTACCAAGCGTTTATCGTCTCATTGGCAGCTACGAGAGTTAGTTCGAAGCTTTCAATTCGAAAAAAGATTGATATCAACTCTTCCAAGAAATCCCATCCCAATTTACGTGAATATCGTTCCTTGAAGATCGTGAGATTCTGAAGGCGGCCATCCCAAAGCTCTAGACGTGGAAAAACTTAAAGACGTCCAAGATCCCAAGTCTCAGCGGGAAACGGGTTCTTATGTTTCCTTTGGCAATAACATGTTATCTAAATAACTCAGCAACGTCAATTTGTTAGTGTTTCATATTTATTAGATCAGCTCCCAGCCTTTCTAAACTGCTGTTGTGGAGATATCAGCTTTCCTACATACGTCATGTCGAAGTTTAGATGAAAAATGGAAATATCAGGCCAGAATTTCCTTCCGTGATCCCTTAGGCAGCATTTCATAAGCAGAGGCTCATGATTGTCAAGAGTCTAACTGACTTTTGCTAAATCACTGGACAGATTCTTGGCCTAGGAGGCGATCCAGTCCAAATAAGTATTTCTGCCACGGGCGAGGATTTCGACCCCCCTATTCAGATAATACACATTTTAGTCTTGCACAAACTAATTACACATTGTGAAGTACTACGACTCACCTATGAGTAGCTCTCCCAAACAACCAACCTCCAAAGTCACTATTACCATCACGGCTAACTAATTTTGGCGTACTGGTGATATGAATAATCTCCCGTCCCTTGAGCCTTGAGCCATGTCGTAGGTACTTATCAGTCTGCTCATCAAACAGACGGGATCAAATATTGGAGCATCGGGTTTTTATTCTTCTAGAAACCATATATCGTTCTCGTAGTTCATGCTTTAGCTAATCTGTGGAGTCCTCACTGCCCATGTGGCCTAATCTAGCACTATCTAACGGCATAATTATCGCCGCCCTTACCGTCCACCACTTGGTGGTCAATCACATCCCTTAACAATAGCCATATAACTTAATAATAATTACACCGACTGGAAGTACTTGTATCAATCAACAAGAACTATGGTAGCAGGCGGCGAAATCCTCGCCGCCTATACCGCCCAGCAATCAGAGGAGTAGCAAACGCTGAGGGTCCTCCTACCTTATTCTTATAAATAGATGGCCTCCCCCCCCTAGTACTCTTGTTCCTTTTCAATCCCTCTTCTCAAATAATTGCTTCTATCGTTGAACTTACTAAACGTATCAATCTTCTCACGGCCTGTTCGCGCTTGCCAACCCTATCACGCCTGGCAAGACATCGAGATATTCTCTTTTTATCTCTGAACCCGTACTGTTCTCTATGTATACTGTTGCCTTTGCTGAACTCCCACATATTTTACTGTGCATCTTATCTTATATCAGGTTTTCTAGTATATTGTCAGAATGATGCTGTCAGAAACCTCGCAACTGGCCATTACGGCCGCTAGCAATAGGTACGATAACTCTCCTGTCACTTCTATTAGGCACGCCTCTACGATCGGCACTTGGCTAGCTCTTAGCTTTATTAGAGCTAGTTCTAGCTGCTACAGTCGTCTCAAGCGAATTCTTACCGAAATCAAGCTTGCTGTTATGAGTAACCTTGACACGGAGTTGATTGTGAACTTAGCCCTATTGAGGCCGGTTTACTATGATAGCGTCGCCTGATACGAGGCTGAGCTCGCAGCCCACGGTGTAATCAACACCATCGGTAGCACTTTGATGCCATATGCTAGCGCTATACACCAAAGAAACAATTCCGACTGGAAGAAACGAATCTGGCTTTCCACCAGCAACAATTGGAGAGACCATAGTTACATCACAGATCTCAGATATGCAAAGCAACAACTCGGTCTCCGCGGTGCCATTTAGTACTTTGCGCAGGGCCTCGCACATTGTGCATTCGAGAAGGCTGTTAGCTTGAGACGCACAAGCAAGAATGTCTCAAATACAGAGTTTACACGCTTCATGAAGTCTCCGTGTATCATACAACGAGCCTCTACCTATTATCCGTGTTACTGGTTCACTGGCGACTACAATGCTACACGGCTGGAATATAGGAATGCATAAGTCCATTTCTGTGTCAATTTCTCCCCGTGAGAGAATCAGTAGATCCGCTGTACAGAGTACTAGCTAAGTCTACACATTCAAAACGGCCAGTAAAAAGTGAGGAATTGTTTTCCCTTCGATAATAGCTAATACGGCTTCCTAGTCATTGAATTTGATAGCAACAGATGCCTCGATCGCTTTGGGGACGTAGCACCCGATGTCTCGAGTTCCTTGATGGGAGCATTTATTATTGACCAAGGTGTTGAGAACTTGCGTGAGTTGGAACAGCAAGGGCAAATACAGGGAACGCTACAGGCGCTTGTTCACTTCGAGAAGAGACAGGACGGTTCATTTCCCATCGCTGCTCTTCACAAAAGTCGTAACGCTCTTTAGCTAGATCACACTAGAAAATACATTCTCACCTTAGAGGTTGGCTTTATATTCGACGTCTACAGGGAAGAAGATCCCGAACCATCTGTGTCTTAGTGTCATACCATCATCATAGCGCTCGGAGGTATAATACTCGAAGATGCCGCTAACAGTGTCTTGAAGTGCGAAAAGTGCGTGGATGAGTTGGTTATATTTTCTGGGTGTGAGAAATGGGGTAACAGTATGGAATGGGTAGTTTGGTTGACAATTGTGAGTCATTCGCATTTGATGAATGAGATACCTATTTCTTGCTTTGCAAACGAACTTGGGCCTGCGCGAACGTGACCTGTACGCGGCAACCGAGAAAACCCGATTTGGTATGAGGATGTTCTAGCTTAGACCAGACAAAACCAACATTTTAGACAAGCCGTCTCTGAAGGGTCTTGTACTAAAGAATTTCCTTGCACATGCTCAAGTTTTTTAATATAGAAAGAGATAGAGCATATTTGAGTCGAAGGGAAGTGCTGTATGCTCCTGAAGTACGTTACCCGTCTACCTAAGCTTCTGGAACCACGGGCTCCCTTCTTGCTCACCTTCGGCATAAATAATAAATCTAGGCCTATATAGCCTTCTTTTAAGTATTTATATGTATCTCTTAGCCCTCTTCTTTTTAGGGTCATGTGTAGCTAGTTACCCAGATACCTGACATGGTGTGGATGGGATTATCAAACGGACCCTTATAAGGTACTGTAGATTTATATATTTGGGCTGAGTGCGACGTTTGCACCTAGCCCTTGAATATGATATTAGATATTATTCAGACACTAAGCACGTGCCTTATGCAAACAGTACCCCTTGCCCCCTAGCAGGCGGCAGAATCCAGCAGAATCATCACCGCCATCACCGCCCAGCAGCCAGAGCAACCATTGAGGATGCCCCTCCCCCTTCCCTATAAATACCTGGCCCCTATCCTAACTTGTTTTTGATTGCTTCTATTGTTCAAACTTCATTGACCAATGACCATTGATAATCCTCATATCTGCCTAGATACCTAGACGCCCTAGTTAAACTGTGCTTGCATGCGCCCCAAGTCCTATCTAGAAATCAATTCTCTTACCGACACACTTCCTTCCCTCTACACCTACTTCTGAAGTCTTCAACTACTCTGCTCCAGCCTATATCGCTTCGATCTACACCTTTTCTGAAATCTCATACTACACTGATTCAGTATACCTCGCGTCACCTGGATCTCCATTACTCCTTCTACGTCTGCAACTGCTAAACATGGCGTCAATAACATCGTCCCAGGCTTTTGAGGCCGCTATCCAAAGGTATTTCCACACCCTACGCGCATTCTTAACGGTAACTTTTTGTAGAAGGGACTTGACTGATTCTGCTGGTGTGTAGAGCTCAACCCGGCCGCCTCAGTCGCCTTGGGAAACTCCCTACGGAACTCAAGCTGGTCGTCGCTGGCAAGATTTCCGACCTGCAATCTCTCATCAGTCTAGCCTTGTCTGGACCGGAGTTCTACGCGTTCGTGACATCTTACGAAGGCGAACTGGCTGCTAAGGTTGTTACTGCTATCCTAGGAGCCGATTTGATGCCGCTCGCAGATGCTGGCTACATAGCAATGGCTCTGAAGAAACAGATGACGGTGGGCTGTGAAGAACCCGATAGACTGGGTAACGACTTTAGCAGCTTGCTCGATCCTGTGATGGACCGACAACTCGACTCTAGCACACGCAAGAGAGTGCACCCTCAAATTACGAACATCCACATTGCCGGAAAGTACATCGATACCTACAATGCTATATACCAGTATGCGGAATCTGAAGTGAAAGACTGGCGTCTGCCGCTTTGTCAAACGCTCACTAGCGCCCTATCAAGCCGTGAGATCCAGCGGTTCATCAAGGCGTTGTATATCTTGGTGGTCGTGGCGTGGGCTACGTCTATACATCGTCTGCCCCATCCTGAGGAAGCAGCAACCCGATACCAGTATGTAGTTCTCGGTGCTATTTTCTTCCCGTTCTAGTCATATTTAAGAGTGAAAGGGCCCCTGTTCGGGCTAGAATCATGTCTTAAGAGCTCTGCATGCTCCTGAAACCTTGACAAATCTCGCTCGAGAAGGCACTTACTGACCCCGACTATTGCAGTACTGTCTTGGCCCGCTTCAAACCGTGGGCAGAACAGCAGGCTGAGTGTATGCTAGATATGCTAGTAGAGTATTGGGACGACAGTAAGTTGAAAACTTAACACAATTTAGAGCGGTTAATGCTGATGATAATTAGTATTGAGTATATATATCAACAGCCCTGGCGGCAGGTTAATCCGCTCTCCTGATAGTTTGATCGCAGAATTCGTCCTCTGCGAATGTATTGAGGGTTTGAACGATTTTCGAGATCCTGAAAGTATTAGAGCTACTGAAGATTTCATAATGACATATATTGAGAAGAAACGTCCCATGACGGCTGAGGAGCTATTAGTACCATTCCCACCATGGTAATCAGGTTAGAGCAGGACCCGGTAGCTCCGACAGCGAGTGCATCTCGTACACTTACGTGGATGAAGAGACACTATTGCGAGAGTTTGGTTTCAATAATGAATTCGGCTGCAATGCGTGTACAAGCAAATGGATGCATGTCACGCCCTGCTACTGTCGTACTATTAACTCATCAGTCCCTCATAGAGGAGAGAAAGGTGGGGGATTTGTTCATTCGACTGCTCAAGAAATTGGTGGTTTACCTGTTGTCGGAATTAAGGAGGTTGCGCTTGAAGGATATCATTTAGGCAAAGGCATGTGACTGCGGAAGTCGCGGAGCATCTTCTGATGCCAAGAAAGGAGGTTTGGTTGTGAGGATTCGATTTGGGCAACGCGAAGTTGTTAATGAAGGATTTGTATGAACTCAGCGAATAAATACCCTTTTTCGTGCTGACCTTACAACAATGCCTGTTATATCGACTTTATAGGAGACGTGGGTAAGGTTGGTAGCGAAGTGATCAAAAGAAATCCTTCCGATGTTAATTGACCAATGATAAAGCCGGACTGATCTGGAAGAAGTAACCACAAACAACCAGCCCCACCTTGGATTAAAAGTGAGGCGCACGGATCACTCCTGTTTTCCCAGCCTAGACTAACTCCGTACTGTATTCACCCGGACATTAGCCCGAAGGCAGTATTGAGTACTTTAACAAGTGCTAACCAAGTTTGGTTCGGGTCTCATACTTATTTAAACTGTAATGCGAATACCACCGTAACCAATCACCATCACTGTAGTTATAAATAGGTGGGGCCAACTATATTTTAGGTTAAACGTTCATATAAAACGCAGCTGCCCTTAGTTTTTCTGTAATTAACACTAATGGAAAGTAAAAGCCGCGCTAAAATCCTACCTGCAGTTTTTTTTTAATACCTGGCACCTGCATCCCTTTTTTGCCTTTGCTCCTTTGAGCTTTTCTGCTGCGACCCTTCTGATCGTACATACCGGTACATCTAGCATGACTATCTGACTTCTATTCTTCGGGATCGCTGAGGCTGATAAGAACCATCTTGTTGTTGTCGCCGTATCTTCCTTTGCACGCCTCACAAGTTGTTTCTCTTTAGTAGCGGACTTGCATCTTATTACAGTGAGTAGATTCTGCTAGTACACCTCCCCCTCCTTATCCACCATTCAAGGTATCATAATTACTTGCGCCATCTTAAAGAGTGCATCACAAGAATGAAACTGCAACGTACTATCTTGACAATGACTGCACTTTTATACTGCAATGAACAAGCTTTATAAGTGAGGTCTTAGTTGCTGTGGGGGTCAGATGCTGACCCTACTGTCAAATAGTGCATTAAAGTCACATACGCGCGCCCTGGAGACGCGCCCACGCCTACAACTGCACTAGATGATGGAGGCGATGGCGACCACAAGGGATGCATCGCATACCCCAGGGCGGGACCTAATGCAGGGCATAGAAACTGCGACCAACGGAGTGCACGTCAATGGTGTGGATAAAGGAGCCGCATATGAGACTGCCGTACTTTCTCATACAACATCTCCAGGCTCAGCTCCCTCTGCTGCTCCTGGAACTCCTCAGGCTGTGCAGGAGTCGATACGAGCAGTATCAAAGACACCACCACAACCGCAACCGCAACCACTGTCAACGCAGCCACCAGCAATGCCAACACTGCCAACAATGCAACCGGCAGATGTGCAGACAGCAGCATATCAAGTGCAGCCATTATATCCACAAGCCTCCCAATCACATCAGCATCCGCAAGCCTCACAGTTTACTACTGTTCCTACTTCAGGTGTTACTTCGACACTACTTTCTTCACAAGCTGGGCAGTCTCGACGGCATTCCCAAGAGATGAACGCGGTTCCTAAGAGGTTTCCGTCTCCAGATATTGACTACCACACTCAGCTTCCAAGATTCAACAGAGATCTCTCTCTTCTAGCAGACGCCGTTCAGCAATCGTGCCCAGAAGCTGTTCGGAGAGTCGTCAGAGACAAGTGGGAGAAATGTGTGATGGGCTCCGAGTTTCACCATGCCTTCATTGTAAGTACACTACAATGCTTATTCCTCATTGTATTGCCCTTCCCCTTGCATTTCCTCAAGCTTCCACCAACTTTCAATATCCCCAATTGGGATATTGCTGTACGTGGCACTGGCTGTTCACGATGGCTTATCATTCTATCGGGCCGTGCTCTCAATAGGACTAGTTTAATGTGCCTATGGGTTGATGGTGGATGGCTTAAGCGTCCTAGTTAGCTCGAATGAGGCGTTATCGGAACTATTTCTGTTGCCTTCTTGGTGATCCTTATACACTGACCTGAATATAGATGAACGCAATTATACATCACGCAAGTGGAGTTATCATGCGTCGTGCAATACGGGATTTCGGGCAAAATCTGGTAACAGAAGCCAAGCATGAAATCGCCACTCATTTAGGACCCCAAGATATAGACGAAATTGCTGGTGCAATCCTGGAAAGGTGTAGCGATCAGTTTCTCGATCGGGCTATGGAGCAACGTTTGAAAACGATTGAAGCGCGACCCTTGATTAACGCTCTAGCTCGAGCTGAACGACTTGGATATGAGAGTAGCGATATCCTAGAGGACCGGAAAGAGAAAGTAGTCCCAGCTGCTCAAATGCACAGCCCGGTGGTCAACCCGGTCACTGGCATACAATCCCAACATCGTCCTCCCCCCGCCGCTCCCGCTTTCACTCGATCTTCACTACCTCCCCAAGAACACCAAACTTCACGACATGTGCCTCCTACAACTGAGCTACGGTGCAGGCTGTGCTGGCGCTCGTTTGAGCATACTAAGCCTTATGAATATGTGAGTTGTGACGACTATTTGGCCGATTCAAGCTAATCCAAAGTAGCATGTGCAGAAGCAACTATGTGCCAAAGCACCACCAGATCCTCGGGGCTTCCTATTCTCGTGTGATTATTGTGGTGCTGGATTCGCAACCAAGGCCGGCCAACAATATGTAAGTCAATCCATATGCTAATTTCTTGAGGTAAGAAACTAATAATTTTGGTAGCACCAAGCAAATGCCGTCTGCGGCCTTCATGCTACCGCAACAGCAACCCCGAAACCCCAAACAACACTGAAGTCTGAGTTCCCGGCTGGCTCGCCCATGCAACACCCATCAAGCCAGACACCATCTTATCCTCGCCCTGCAGCTGAGCAGCATATTCCTCCTCTTACACAATTTCCACCAGCGTCATCTCAGTCTTATTCCACGCCAGTTCAGTCAAATGTTAGCTCTATGGAAACCCCGGGTTCGTCGCAAGATGACCCTTACCGTCACCTCAACGCGAAACGGAGAGCTGAACTTGAGGAAGAACTACGCCAGGCGGAGATGAGCTATGCGCCACGATTTAAAGAAGCAGAAGAGATCGCTGACCCTGCAACACGGAAAACTAAGATAGATTCCCTACAGAACACATTCAGTACGAAGCAGAGCATCATAAGGAGAAAATATGGCGTTAAATTACGACAAAGGCGGACAAGGGCCGAGATTGAAGAAGAGAGATCACGCATGGGTCTTAAGCACGGTCCTAGCTCTCCGGGCTCTACCGCCGAAACGCCTTCAGCTAAGCGCCAGAGAAGCGACGATGGGCCAAACTTTCCTGCCCAGTCTCATACTCCTGTTCCTCCTCCAACCAATCATTTATCCGTGTTAGAAATGAAGAATTCCGGCCTCGGCGGTTCGACGGCCACTGCTGCCACGGCCGATCCGACCATCTCCGGTTCTTCGACTCAACCGCCTTCCGCTGAGCAACAACCGCCGCAGAATAGTCTCTCGTCCTTGCAGCGGAAGGGTTACCGGGTTTCATCACATGTTGGACAGCCATCTCAGCCCGCTTCTAGCACACCAAACCCTCAACGAAGTGGTTCGGCGTCTGTGCCGGTGTTGCTCGACGATTCGTCGGATGATACCGATACCGACGAAGACATTCCAGCAACTCTCCCTCCGAAAAAGGTCTCGTGAGGCAAGTTGACGGAGACTTCGCTCGGCGCAGCTTTAATATCGCTACTCACAGTATCGGAGCCACGAAGTCCCATTCGCGAAGCGTTCATATGGAAATTATCTAGGCCAGACCGGCCCTTGGAGTGTGTAATATTAGTCTTCTTAATGTATGATAACGACCAAGTTTTTTTCTCCGGAGGATTGACGTTTGCGGTGGCGTCGGGAAAGAACTGGCTCTAATAATAATCCTCGCGCCACGGGATGAGACCTTGCGGTGATTTTCTCATTCGGAAGGCAGCCAAAAGTGAGTAATTATCATGGGAATGAAAAAGGCGATTTGCTCTTCAGGTCAGCAACTGATAAAAAGGCGTTTGTGCGCGATCGATTTACGTTCTACACACACGTACATGGATCATACCTTTCTGGGTTCGTGGATGCGGCTACGTATCAACTAGGTAGCTGAGCTATATTCCGTCGGTCGATTGCAAAAATACTTATATTTTTCGTGTGTTGTATATGATTATGGTTCGAGCAGTGTACACAGCCTTTTCACATTACATGTCGGAGCTGATGCTGACAGAAAATAGAAAGTGAATTTCATTCGCATTTTGAGGTATCGTGCCGTACAAACATGAAGTAAGCGAGCAAAGCAAGTCAGTATCTAAAATACAAATGCCCAACTCGCGCATGGGCTCTCTCTCTCCCCTTCCCCCTCCCTTGCAAATACAATCGTACACTCTTTGCAGGGTATCCATGCTTTCTATCTCTCTTACACAAACGCCGGCTGGTTTCTGAAAGATGACTTATTACCTTCCATCGATTGATAGATTCATGAACTAGGCAGGAAAAAAAGATAAGGAAATCAGGCAAAAAGCGAATATGACCTGGACGCGAATATTCTAGCTTTATATATGGCTAGAGCACTCCAGCCACAGAGAAAAGAGAAAAGCCAATTGCAGAAATACCAATGATTCGTTCGAATCGGTGGTATGTTAAGGCCTGTTGAGGTAGTTTCCATTGCTCGTTGTTCTAAGCCCATGCGAGGTCAATTGAGCCTGCATCTTCTCTTCTCTGGTACCAAGGACGGCGAACTCAGAAAGAAGAATCCGCCATCGATGCGTCGTGTCTTCAAAATTCTTCCCTCTGTGCTTTCGCCTAAGACCGAATCTTGCGCTAATTCGTAACCCTCCTAACCCAGAGCGTCGTAGGCTCGTACTCGGCATCTCGATCGAGGCGCTTGTAGGCTCGATGGAGCTTGAGCCCCAGCTCATAGGATTGACGCTCGACGTCCGCCAGCTCAGTCCGTAGGGTCTCAACCTTGCGCTTCTCCTCTTCGCGCTTGCGCACGACAGCTTTTGATGCCAGGATATTGTCCGTCGGCATCATCTCTGTCATCTGCCGGATCGCGGTGTTGATGTTGATGCGTCGATTCGCCAATGCTTCAAGCTGCGCGTTGAGCCCTGCTACCCGGTCCTTGGCCGAGGCCTCTGGAGGTGCTGGAGGGAGCGACTTTTCGACCGACGAAACGGATACCACGCTCAATGTTGAGTGATTTCCCTCAGGAATAATCGTTCGGGTGCGCGGCCCAGCAGGCCGAGGTTTTGTTGCTGTTGCTGTCGTTGGTGAGGTAGCATAATATGGAGACTCTAGTACAATCTTTACGGGTTCTGTAGGCGTCAAGCTCGGTGAGTCTTCATAACCTAAGATGGTGGGTCGTCCACGCTCAAGTATCGGCACTCCCGGAGCGGGCTTTGGGGCGGGTGTAGGCGTGCCCAGTTGAGGGGGCGTAGGTAACGGCGGCGTGTCTTCATCGACACTAATTCGAGGAGTGGACGTATGATTTGACGTGGCATATGTGGTAATACTGAAACGTGACGGTGGCTGTGTCCACTCGCTAGGAGGATCCCTAGTAGAAGTTTGCAGGGGAGGAACATCGTACTGCGAATACTGGGATGATGTAGAAGGCTCAGCGTGATAATCTGATAGCCTTGCTGGTTTCCTACGTATTGCCTTGTCATTTGAGGGGATTTGCAATGCGGGTGGCTGCGGAGATGTGGCAGCAGCTTGCTCCTGTACTCGTGGTCGGTTTACTCGGACGGGTTTCTCTGAAAGGGGAGGGGTCGGGTATGCCGATGCTAGTGGGCTTGATTGGGGATTCGGGACAGTATTGGGCGAATGTGGCTGTTGTACTGATGATGCTCTTAGGTGAAATATGTTCCCCTTGTCCTTCTCAAGGGGCGGTGGGCTTCGTTCAAAGCTTTCTTGTGGTGATGAAGCATCAGACCCAGTAGACTCAACAGGAGATAACACTGCAAGATTTCGACCACCTCTCTTACCGCTCTTAGACGGAATGTTTAACGGTGTAACATGCTTATTATCCCTCACCGGCGCAACAAGTGGTGCTCGACCGCTGGCTCCTCGCCATTCCGGCCGCGACACCGGTTCGGGTTGGGGGCTGGCACTGGTTTGTCGCTGTGGACGTAGACGGTCGCGAAAGGAGGCTGGATTCGGTGGGGATGGTCTGCTTTGAGGGGATGGTGAGGTAGTAGTTCGGTTGACAAGACCGTGCACAAATTCTTGTGGGTTTACTTGAGACGGGCGGCCCTTTGCACTTGTCGTAGGCTCACCCGTCCTAGGGTCCCATCGAACATCGTGACCATAAGGTCGGGGTGGCGTGGTTCGGTCGCGTGACTTTGATTCGCGTAAAGAGTTCATGGCGGCATCCGAGTTCTTCCTCCGCTCGCGGCGCATCATGGGTATATTACTGCGAGGTTCGTTTCTCGGTGGAGGAGCGGCATGGCGCTCCTGGGCGAGTTGGGACGTATCTGGGATTTCATCAATGGGAGAGACGTCTCCAGGATATGGCCTAAAACGAAGGACACGAGGTTAGCTTCATGAAATTGAGCCTCTAAATTTTTCAAGTTGAGCCACACCCAACTCTTTCGTAAGATACAATGTCTTATCCATTCATGAACGGAGAGACAGATGGCATGAAGGGGGCAACGTAGGTATCACAGTCCCAAAAGCGGCTGCTACAGTTTCCCCCTTTTCAATCCCCAGTCTCTCCGTTCGGTTCCCTGTCTATTGTAATATATACGAATAGAAAATAAAGGTGCTTACCCTTCCCTCGGCGATGCGATGTCGGGCGAACTGGGCGGCGATATCTCGAGGGGACCGGGATGCGCAACGTCATTTCTCAATTGTTGCGCTGCAAAGACTGCAGCCTCCGGTGAGGGTTGCGAGTAAACGGACGAGGCCGGACGGCCGTAGACCGAGTCGCGCTGAGCGTTTCGGCCAGTCGGGGGTGCCTGCACAGGAGGCGCTGTCAGGTAACCGGAATTCTGGTGTTGCTGCGCACTGCGATGGCGCGGTGTCAGCATCTTGACAAAACAGAAGTATAATTACAAGTCTAAGTGGCTAAATCTCAGTTCCGACAGCGAATGCGCAGAACGAGCGCCCCAAAGACAAAAAAAGACTAAAAGAAACAAAGAGTGAGCCGACACAATAAAGTCAGAAAGTCGCATATGACGAACGAAGAGGTGGAAATAGCGAAGTTGTAAGTTGAATGTCGATCATTGTCGTAGGGGGGGTTCCTGATTCCAGCCCACCTGAACCCATGCAGAACTACTGCAGAGGGCCGATTTCTGGGGTCCATTCTCTTCTAAATTAAGGACCTAGCCCGCCTGATTCCCCCTCAAGCCCCCTTCCTCAAAATCGCAATCTCCCCCGCGCCGCTGAGAGGTCAAGGTAGGTATCATTCATTCATCCTGTAGTGACATTCACTGCCTTTTCGACTCATTCTAACCTACCACTCACTGGCTCTCAGCAATGAGCGTAGAGATACCCATGTCTAGGACATGTGAATAACCTGGCTGCTGCTGCTGTTGTTGTGGTATCTCTACTACGTGGGGGCCAGTAGATATATAGGTATGAGCATATATGCACACCAGATATCAAACCAGTGGCGCGCCACTTCTTCGCAGGTCGTGGGTGATGCCGTGTGGGTAAAACGAGCAATAAGAACAATGCTTGAGATATGGAAAAAATCATTCAACTTACTGCTCTCGTGGGTAGTCGAGATCTCTCGGTGGCCTGCTAGGCGCAGGGCCTCCTCTAACTGCATATTGATACTGGCTGTTTCCGCCCTTGACTCCTCGGGATGTTGGTATCGTCGACGACGATGAGTGGGAGCTTTGCCAGGCTTCCAGCTTTTTCCTGTTCAAAGGAGGCGCCGCCCCCTCTTTTTGTCGAAACCGATCCCACATGCCGAAGATATGGATGGGCTGTTTGGGTCGTCGTTCTTGGGATATTGCCTATGCCCGCGAGATGCTGGTTGGACTTGGGTATTGTATCGGATCGTTTGAGATAGGTCAAGAATTTCCTTGTTAAGCTTGCTATTTGGTGGACTTGAATCTTGACTCATAAATGGGCGGGTTGGGTGCTTATGGCACGTTCTGCTGATTGCTATCCCTCATCGAAAATCGTAGCTCGTTTTGCTGTTGTACGTTGCGCTTGTTCGTCGGAAAGCTCTGTTGACGTTATGGGTGTTGTTCGAAATTTGATTTGAAAGAGATCTTTGGTAGATTTTAATTCCTGTCCCTGTAGGGGAATCGGCATGGGAAAGTACAATGTGCGCGATTGGCGCTTTTAAGGCGATTGCTCGAGTGACATGTTGCGCGCCGCAGCGGTCTTGTTTGTGCATCGACTTTCGTGGCCACTCAATTCCAGTATTTGGTGAGTATCCTTTATTGAGCCTCTTCTTGCCAGCCACCCAATTGGCCAGTCACGATTGCGCGTGAAATCAAGAATAAACAAGGAGACCTCGGTCTCGTTTTGTCTTCAATGATTGGCTCGCTGCCGCGCTAACAAAGAGAACCCGAGTCGTCTCTCTTCGAGCGGTTGCAGGTTGGGTTGCTGTAACCGTATCAAATGGGCAAATGTAAGGTCGATGGACTAGATGCGATCAGGGGTTCTCCGAAGACCTCTCTCCTGGGCCTCGATCCGGCTCAAGAGTTCGTATTTAAGTATGGCAGGAGGTTAAAGGCGCCAGAAGAGCACAGAAAAATTAGATGACAAGTATTACTCATTTGTTTTCCCAGTAATATGGCTCGTCTACCTCTGAAACTACATCATCGTCTCTATCGACATCCCGCTTTCCCCACTATAGAAAGTGCTAGCACTTGATACCTGATGTGTGATGTGAACTTCAATAGTTCATACTGTAACATCGTCCGTTGTTATTGATATCCCGGTCTACGATCAACCCCCACGGAACATCAATAGCCGTAGTTACCGACCATGTTGCCTCATTCTACACAATGTCTTTATTAAGAGCAGACGTGAATCAATGGGGACAGCCGTGTGATTGGGAGTTGTTGAGAGAATGACTAGGGATATACTTTGCTAACCTAAATGATTCTAATGCTCAAGCTGCTGACTGTTCGGAATATCCTGATGATGTTATTAACACTATAAAGAAAATTAAGAAGGAAGTGAGCGAACGCATAGTTGTTTCACATTGCCAGGCACATCCTAGTATCAGAGCTAGCAAGGGGCGCTTCATATTGTTTTACGTGGTGATGCTTTCAATTGATGTTCTACCTATGCCTTCTCGAAGGAATGCCCTTTCGGGCACGAAAATCCAACGTCAGTAAAGAAACTGCTACGTAGGTTAGAAATTATCGGCACGACGGAGTTGACACTGGTGGGGCCACTCCCACAAAGCCTTCCTTCTAGATAGTCAGAACATCTACACAGTTTTATCGGAGATATCATTTGGAATATTAGGTATACGACTTCAATCAGTATGTGAAGAATCTCGTTAAGATGCCAGTATGATAAGTTACAGCACGAGCACATGTGAAGATTACACTTCACCCTCAAGGCCTCCACAGCGGCGTAGAGAACCCTATGTAGTTCTGCTGGGAGCCTTGACTGCATGAATTGAGAAAGGTGGTTTGAGGAAACATTGTCTACTTCATTGTATGAACTTTTCTTTATTCTGACTCAAGTTGACAAACGACTAAGTTGAGAGACTTCTCCTTGATTTACATGTCTCAAGCTATTAACCATCTGATAGCTACTTGCTTCAATATACAATCGCCAGAGTCCCTATCATGTTATCATCCTTCAGAGTTGTACATGTAGGTAGTAGACCTAGAGGTGCAGACTCGATTAGCAGATTTTATATCTTAAAACCATGTAGTTATCCATAGAGGCACGGCTCAATATCGGGATAAGGCTACCCACGAAAAAGCCGCCACTTTTATGCGGGGCCATCTTTTTGACCATTATCAAAATATTGCCCCTCGTTGGCCCGAGCGCCTCTAGCAGAAGCAACAGTCACAAATTTCGCGAGCCTCAGGAAATTCGACATCGACCGCCCGGCCCTACGGATTCGATCCCCGACCGCCCTCAGACGATCTTTTTAGCAACCTGCGCTCATTTCCGACCTGGTCGCCGCTCTCTCAAAAGAGGCGAGAGGAATTCAATACCAACAAGGGCATCTGTCGAGTCTACTCGAACTGACCAAGGCAGAATGGCGGCCCCCCACCAACCCCAGCTCGTCTTCGTCGACGGCAGCTTCGAGGAGTTGGCGCAGGAGATGGCCGATTTTCTCAATGTTAGCGACGATGTCAAGGCTCTTATTGAGAAGAAGCAGAAGGATGAAATACTCAAGAAACTCATCATCGCCTCCCCGGCGTTGCACTCCATTCCCGAGAAGGAGTTTGCTGGCGCATACAACCTGCTCGTCTACCTCATCCTCCAGAGCGACAACGCCGAAATGTTCCTCCCCCGAGTCTGCGATAACCTCACGAAACCTATCACCTCCTCTCCCCTTAACGGCCCCGGGCTGGCTCTCAATGTCCTCACTACTATCTTCAACATGCTGAAGCCCGATGACGATCTCCGATTTAACGTCTTTATGGCCATCTTACGATTTCTTAAGTTTCACGGCATGTTTGAGAACCTTAAGCCATATCTGAAGAACCTCGACTTCTGGATGAACGATTGGGAGACCGATTCGGAAGACCAGCGCCAGGCGTATGAGGCTATCGCCGAAACAGCCCACGATGCCGGCGACGCTTAGTGAGTACTTGCTTGCTATAAACATTTTCCATGTTTCCATGTCTAATATGACTGTCACAAAAGTACCTCGTACCAATACATCTTAAAAGCGCTACGCACTTTCGAAGATGACGAGATCAAATCAGAGGAAGCCCAGAAAATTGCCCTACGCGCCGTAAAGACTGCCCTTCTCGCGACTCAGCAATATGACTTTCAAGACCTCCTCAACGTACCCTGCGTTCAAGCCCTTTCCGAAACCCACCCCGTCTACTTCGAACTGTTGACAGTATTCGCTGAGAAGGATTTGGAGGATTACAACCAGTTCAGAGAAGAGCATGAGGGCTTTGTCGAGAAGGAGCATTTCGACCTAGAGAAGCTGCAGACGAAAATGCGGCTGCTTACATTCGCCTCCCTGGCTGCGCGAACACCAACACGCGAAATCCCCTACGCCGACATTGCCAAGGCGCTACAGATTTCTATGGAAGAGGTAGAATTATGGATAATCGACGTGATCCGTGCCCAATTAGTCGAGGGCAGAATGTCGCAGCAAAAGAAGGTATTCTTGGTTCACCGAACAACATACAGAGTCTTTGGCGAGAAACAGTGGCGTCAACTGGGCGAACTCGTGGACACATGGAGAGACACGCTGACCAAGGTGGCGACTACGCTTCGCAAGGAGCAGGCGAGCCTCGAGGCCCAGAAGAAGCGCGATCTGGAGGAGGTTGAACGGAAGCTCGCTAACACGGGAATGGGCTCTGGCCCTGGAGAACGGCGACGATTTGGAGGTGACCGAGGTGATAAAGGAGATCGGGCTGACCGGAATGACCGCGCACCCCGTAAGGAGCGAACCGACGATGACGACTAGATAACGTCCTCTTATTCTCTCCGCCTTTTTCGGTTCTCAGCTCTTCAGTCGACTGCATAGGGAAGGTCATTCGGCGTATGGCATGGCGAAGCGAAAAAGGCTTTGTTGTAATGAAATTATGCGAGTTCGGACTGTGGCACTTAGGGGATGTACCAAGATATATCCCCCCTTGACTTGACGAGAGAATCCAGCATTCTTAGTAGAAGGTGCAATGCCGACTCGTCTCGACCATGGTCAAACATCAGTAAAGCATAGAGGCTGGTTGGAACTACTAGACTACACACCAGAACCCTTATGAGCAAAAATAACATGGGCTTATGCCGTTTCTATATTCATGAACCTGTGAAATGCTATCTAGACGATCAACCTGGTATTACTTATGCCACACCCTAATGTCTCTACCCCAGATTGCCTAGGTCTTTGTCTTTCTGATTTGCTCTATACACAACCCGTCTTCGCTATTTATATTACTGAAGTCTCTTTTCCTCGATCACCAACAAGCCTGCCATTTTACCTCGCTCCTTCGCCCTCAAAAGTTCTCACCTAACCGCTTGGTAAGCTCGGCCTGGGTAGCGCGGTAGACGTCGTCAGGGGGGACGTCGGCACGGATGCGGGCGACGCGGTCCTGCTTCTCATAGTACTCTATGACGGGCATACTCGTCTTGACGAAGGTGTGGAAGCGCTTGCGGATGCTATCGGCGTTGTCGTCGGCGCGGCCGCTGGTCTTGCCGCGCTCGAGCAGGCGGCGCTCCATCTCCTCCTCGGGGCAGTCGTAGAAGAGGACGAACTTGGCGGGGCAGACGGCCTCCTCGAACTTGACGGCCTGGTCGAACTTGCGCGGGAAGCCGTCGATGAGGAACTTGCCCTTGGACGCGGGGTTCTTCGCCATGGCCTCGCGCATGGCGTTCTCGAGCAGGACGATGGTCACCTCCATGGGCACGATCTCGCCGTTCTTGATGTAGTCCCGGATGAGCTCGCCGTACTCGCTGCCGGGACGATCCTGCTCGGCGCGTAGGAGGTCGCCGGCCGATAGGTGCGTGAACCCGTAGGTGGAGACGAGGCGCGAGCACTGCGTTCCCTTGCCGGCGCCTGGCCCGCCTAGTACGAAGAGGACGGTCACGTCGTCGGCGGAGAAGACGGGCGTCTTGCGGTTCTTTAGGTCGTTGATTGCCGGCATGTTGGCGAATGGTTTGAGAGAGAGAGAGAGAGAAGGGAAAGACTGAAAGAGGTGGATAGGGTTATTCAATGACTGGCTAGGTCACTTATTTCGCCTCTACTTCGCAGTGGGCTATTCGTCGTTGGGGGGGATGGTTTATTCGATCAATAGATAGGTAGTACTCAGGGGCGAGGAGCACTGGCGCGTTTACCCTTCACAGATTGATAAGTAACGCTCGAGGCCGGCCGGCTACTGTCGATACAAATATCTGAGGAAACCGATAATTATAGAAAGTCACGTCCGCAAGAATGTCTGGAAAGGGGTTGAGACAGAAAGGTTTTCTACGTAGAAAGAGGGATATTCATGTTTTGTTTGGTTGATGCTATCTACTGTATAAGTAATTTCAGATATGATATCTAAATGCCCCGCAATCCGAGTCCTTGCTGGGCGGTATATTAAGGTCCCCCTAATGCAAGCCCCTCCCTGCATGATCCGGAGACTTTACCCTACACTGGTAATCCGCTACCCAGCTTCAAGTCGCGTATCTTTCACGGAGAAATGATATCGAATCATACCTCGAAATATACATAGTAGAAAGTTCAACTCTCCATATTGCTAGTTTACACCGACTGAACCCAGCTCTTTTTACATGATATACAATGGTCTTATTAATAATGCACCGACTGACTACATGCTCTTCCCAAACCTCTTGCACCTTAACCAACCATGTCTTTAGGTAAATTTCGCAGGTCAAAACTCGCAATGACCAATAAGGTATCCTTCCGATTTTCAAGACTAGCTCACTCACGACCTCTGTTCGAGAGTGATAAAGATTTCAACGTTCGGGCGGCGTAGTGTTTTATTATTATTTATTTATTGGGAATCTCATTCCGTGCAATGGGGGCGCGACTAACACTAACCGTCAACCACATTTTTCGGACCAGAGAATCCATCCGTAGAGTAGGTAATGAAATAAAAAGGGGATATGTTAGTTAACTCACCCTTGTCCAGCCCTCATCTTGCTCACGTACGCAAACGCACCCGTCCCAATCACGATAATCGCCAAAAACGGCCAGAACTTGACGGCCGTGTTGGGCCCCCGCGGTGGCTGTGAGCTGTAGGTCCTCGTCCTCCGCATTGTTGATCTGGCGCCCACTGGAAGTCGGGCCACAGACCTCGTCGTCATCATCGTCGTCATTTTTTTGGCGTTGATGTGTTGCCGTACTAAGGGAAGAGATCCAAGCTACTCCTAGCTTTTCTATGTGGCGGAATTGTATGGGACGTGCTGTGCGCCGTTTGAAAAATCTTGAGGACAAGCACTCTTGAATGAAATAGGTGGTTTGTCTGGCTTCGAAAATGAGAGGGTAGTGTATGAGCTTCCGTTTTTGCCGTTGTGAGTTGATGATTTCGATGATACAAGCTCAAGACTCTAGGTAGATAACTGGCTCAACAAACTTAATGTATCCACAGCTGCCAGCAGGTGTACTGAGCATTCTGCCAGCCGGCTTCCAAAAAGCAACCTGGCCCTGTTCACCGTCAAAACCACCTATAAGTCAGGACGGGACTCATCAAGCATCACCATATTTATCATCAACTCACCCATTATAAGGTCGAATACCTGCAATATAACAAAACAACCCCAAAGAACAGGAAGAAAGAAAAATCCAAAGCCAGAGCCAATAAAACTCCATTATTTTCAACAACAACATCTCTCACCTACACTCCTAACCGCCTGTACAACAAACCATCGTTGAAAACACTTCAGCAAAAGCCTATTGACCCAGCCGTGTGGTCCCGGGAAAGTAATCTACCTATCTACACAGCCTGCTCGGGAAGGGATCCAACCGTCGGTTCCTGAAAAAAACCAAGGTTTCATACATGTGCATTAGAGAAATGAACAACATCCCACCCAAGCCACCGTGAGCAATGAACAAACAAGCAAAAACGTACATATGGCGAGCAGGGGGGGCGCCCAATACGCGCGCATAGCCCCCCCAAGTATACGTTGATATGTTGCACTCTAACGGTAACCATGCATCCGGCATATTGGAGTGTAACCACATGAATTTGGGGTTTAAATCACGTTTACGCAAGCGAGATGAACCCGACGCGACCTGACTCGTGAGTGAAGCAGTACATAGACAGGTGAGTTAATCACATGAAAGAAGTCTTTGTATTTAGCTTGAAGAGAAGTTATATTTGCATTTTCTTCGTAGGAAGATATAAGTTGCAAGAAGTTATATATCTGATCTGGGGGGTAATTACAGTTAAGATAAAATAAAAAACAGAGAGATAGGTATATCAGCGAGGGCTCAGCCAACAGACTTTGGTCAAGTCACAAAGCCACAGAGGTATCCCATTTCCCAATCCCCAATATGTGAATTCAAATCGACTCCGTCAAACGCCGCGCGCAGAGTCTCCCGCTCAAATTGCTCGCGCGTTAGGGATATCATCGCGAGAAAGAGCAGCAGCAGGTCCACCACCACCACCACACAGAAAGTATTAAAAGAAACCCCTTTTCTCGTCTAGTTCATCTTATCTCATCTCTGTAATCTCGTACATCATCATATCACCTCCCAAAACTTGTCTGTGCGGGAGGTGGGCTCTTGAGGACAGCATCTGCATATGCGCCAGGAATGGGCACAGCGTCATACTGCTGCTCGCCAGGCGCCACAGTAGTAGAGAAGTCAAATTCGGGGGCAGAGGTGGTTGTTGGGCTGCGGAAAGCGCCCTGTCCTAGCTTGGGGGTGGCTGAGCGCGCCTTGCTGGGCGGAGCCTGCAGCTTAAAGGGTTTCTCGGTGGACTTGGGAGAGTTGGACTGAGCCGCGAAGGCAGATGGTGGTGGTTGGGCGACCTGAGCACCAGGTGTGAAGACAGGTGCCTCAGTGATGTCGGAGAGCGACTTGTATGTTGTAGGTGGGAATCGTGGTGACATCGCGTACTGCGACAAAGCAGGCGACTTAGGTCCGAAGCCTGGTGTGTTGGGGGCCGATTGCGAGCGCAGCTGCGCGAGGTACAGATCTGAGCGGGCGCGGTCACGCATGTCCATCGACTTAGTTAGCTTGCGCTTCGTGATGTATCGGTAGAAGACGACGCTGTAAAGCGTGATCGTAAACACGTCGAGGACGATTTCAATAAGAGCGCAGATCAGTGACCAGTTCTATTCAAAGAGAACCCGTTAGCATCTACCATTGAAACTTTTGGCCAATTGCAAAAGGGGTATGCAAGCTCACCTGGAGTCGGCAGACAAGAGCATAGTCAACCTTGTCCGAGAAGACTTGCGATCTTTTATTGTCAACGCATGCCCATCCCCACATGTCCTTGTTGTTGCTGTTATTGCGGGTAAACTGTAGGATACCGGCGGCTGCTGCCCACAGGATTGACGAAGCAATGAACCAGCCAACTGCAAACAGCGTATAGTAAACGCCGACTTTCTCAGCTCGGTGATGGCCTCCCCTGAGATACCCAATAAAGATGAGAATACAGAGTAGGAGATTGACGCCGGAAACCGAAAGGACGACAATCTGGGGCCAGAGCTTCGTATTTGCTGCCCACGGCGGCAGGCCACTTTGTGGCGCGAGAGTTTTCGTTGTACGGAAGATGTTGAATGAGACAGCAAGCAGGGAGATAATGATCAAGCTGCAACTGAAGCTGATACCACGGAGGGCAAACTTGGCCAATCTGACCCTGTACTTGAGACCCTACGAGATCGTTAGTGAGACGGCGCAGCTCTCTCTTACTTAGTGACACTTACCACATCCTTTCTTTGTGCCGCTTCGGTATCCTTTTCCCTGCTTTCCAGAATATCCTCTTCTCTGAATGTTGGGCTTAGAGGGTTTTCCAATCTCCTTGCCGGTGTGCCTGGCACTCTCATGGCACTCTTCAGGGGAGACTTCGGTGTCATAGGCATGTTGACTGTCTGTGTCCGTGTGTCATCATTGATGTAGCCAAAGCCTACGTCAGCTGGCTGAGCTTGTATAATTTGCGAATGTGTTCTCTCATCCCGGCCGCCAAATGGGTTTGTTTGTGGCTCGATGGGAGAATGTACTGTGGTAGCCTCGGCGAATCTGGGCGTCCTTGGTGGTTTTAATGAAGATGTGGTAGTATACGATCCATCTGTTGACGATGATCGTGATGGTGTCAAATTGAGGGCGGCAGGTCGCCTCCTATCATCTTGGGGCGCCATTGCGGTATTGTGTGTGATATAGCAAAGGAAAGGAAACAATCGCTCGTCCGTGCGAGTCGGCTACGTATGTTATAACAAGTGCTTCACGAACCAGGTCTATAGATATGTGGCCCGGTGTAGAAATGAAGCAATTTGATAGAGAAAAAGAGTTTAGAGACCAGCTATCGAAGAAAGGGAATGTCCAGGTTGGGCACCAGAGGAAGGTATAGGTTTTGAATAAGCGCCCTCGCGTGTTCTACAAGCCGATTCGGTCTTCTCTAAGGCTTCTGCATAGACGGTCAGTGGGGATAGCACGCACGCAGCATGCAATGGGATCGCTCACGGTGGGCCAGGGTTCTTGTCGTCTGTCCGAGGGAATGCCTCTGATAGGGCGCTTCGAGAGAACTCCAATCTCGACTGGGCAAGTCAAGTGTGGATAGACGCCGTAGGTAACGGGATGGCGCCGCACAATGGTTTGATTGTATCGAAACTCTTAGATTAGCGTATCAACTCGGACTTCATAGCCTGCTGGAACAAGTTTGCAGAGTTTCTGAGACACAAGTGACAGATACGGGTGGATTGAACAAGCATAGCAGAGACAGAAAGACCTCGGTGGCAGAGAGTGAGTGAGAAAAAGCTGCAGACATTCGTGGTGAGGGGGAGCGCCGACAGCACTATTCAAAAAGGCATGGTCACCCAACAACGACTCTTGGGTCCAGCCGAGTACTCAGCCATAGTTACTCGACAGGACAAGTCGAGGTGGGACACGCTCGAATACACCAACAGGCACTATCAACCGGAAGTACGGAATACTTTCAGACAGATGGCCATATTGAATTTGGCGTTACCGCCCCCATCACTACAGCCAACAGTCTAGCCAGTTGGAATGGTGAATTTCCTGATGAGGTTGCGGACAACGACTGACAATGCGCTCGAATGGCTTGAAAAGAGCAGGGGACGCAGCAGGGGTCTTTCTCGGCATCGTGGGAAAGTGGGAGAAAATGGCTGTGGTTGGGTGCATACTTTGCAAGGGAGGGGCCGGCGCCAAGCTGGCAGAGCGCTTCGCAAGGGTATGAATGGACCTTGTCGACGATCTGCGCATCTCATAGGCCAAGATGTCTCTCGTGCTGCATGCAACAGCTTGAGCCATGGCCAATCATAATGCTCCAAGACGTGATGCCATCAACCACTTGCATCGGTAACTTGTACCTGGGCGGTAAGGGAGCTCAGCGAGGACTAGCGAATGGCAAGTTCCAGCCTCTCTCAATCTCCTCCTCTTCTTCTTCCGGTCCTTTACATCCACGTCCCGCAGAGATACCCAATGAATTGATTGACTGACCATTGGGGCTTTTTGCTGTAGAGGCTAATCAGACAAGAAGCTATTGCCACAACAAGAACTATCAGTTATCAACGGGTCATAGAAAAAAGGGATAAAAATCACTATAATTTCTTACCATACCAAGCCTTCGTTTAAAGGAGAATACAATACGGAAGGAACCGTTGACAGATATGTAGGACATGTCCAAAGCAGCCCGACCCGTCAAGTCAGGTCGCTATGGTGGTCATCGCCGTCAGCTGCATACCTACAGTAGTATATCAACTCTGCATATCATCCCTGCCACCATTATCACTGTCTCATCTTGGCAAATCAGTGCGCCGCCCTAGAATCTGTGTGCGCACGACCAAGCCGTTGAATATCGGGGCACACCACATTCCATCATGATATTTTTAGCTTGCATCGAGCACGGCCACCAATAAGGTGATGCCACCATCGGTCGTCAGGATGTGATATCACATAACACCACCTGTTGCCCAGGCGCTCTGAGTGATTTTCGGGGTCTTTGGCTCGATCAGTCCAGACTCTCACTCTAGATATGTAGCGTGCTGCTCTTAAGCCGCGTCGTCATTACCACCAGGCTGGAAATATATTTAGCCTCGTGCAGAAGCATACGGTAGTCACCCACGACTCTTGCAAGGCTAGTCTCAACGATCTCACGATATCGATAGTGGAGGGTATAGAGAATTACTTGATAACCTCCAGGATACAATCAGCTGTCTGTGCTGACTGCATCGAGGAGCTGGCTGTCTTCCTTCATTTAGATACAATATTTCAGCACCTCCAGTCTTCTACCAGACGCACGAAAGCCTTTGATGTATGGCTATTGGTAACACAGGGTAGGCCCGGCGATATTGTAGTTGCCCGCTTTCATCTTGAAATTTCCTAGATACTACGTCTCCACAGCCAACTAGCATCCTTCGTCAATGAGCAAGATGGTGAGCTGCTAACAGGTTCAAGGCCGTAGGCACAAATTAGATGAGAGGCGCTTGTATAATTGCGTGTCTTACAGCGATCTCCAGATCCCCGCACTAACTAGTGTGTTATGTCACGATACCAGAGTATCACAAGGTACACTTCGTCCTATGTGGGATAATTATGCTCGGATGCTGGAAGGTCTGCTTCACTATCGTAGCTTTTGAAATTTGCCCGGTTACGATTTACTTGTGGGCCTGGTCAGATACGTATATCCTACATGGTGCAGAATTGTCTCCAGCTCGAAGCATACTATTCAGCAAGCGAAATCTAATTCCCCTCATCATCATTATCTTGTCCATATGTCCTATCAGAAACTTAACCATGGCTAATAATACCGAAAAAAGCTATTAGTGCTATGTGGTATGTCACATAGATAGATTTCGAAGGGAAAGACGTCATTTACTTCTGCTTATCTCGCATGTGCCCGAACGAACCAGTTAACAAACACCCAAGTTCTATATATACTATTCTTCTAACTTACAAGAGTTATAGTCAGCTTTCAGCTTAGAGTCTCCGAATATCCCCTTCGTGCGGCGCCAAGAGTGGCAAACCCCTTCTTCGCGGTTCTCCCTTCAAAAAGCTTTCGGCAAGGCTTAGCTACTGGCCTATAGAGAGTGGGCACACCTTAAAGGTTAGCGCCTCTTTCTCCAGCTATTCGCATAAGCAGCGGGGAAAGTCGAATATGGATCAGCAGCAGGAATATATCCTATAACTTATTGCTTTTAAGTCTATAAAGGACTATGCGTACAACATAGTATGTCGTATGCTAGGTATTGCGCAGGATCTAACATAAGAGCTTCTTGACGCGTAGGCGTGGGATCACGTTACCAAGTTACAGATTCCGTATAGAGCGTTTATGGTATCTCGAGAAGCAATGCTTACTTTTATTAAAGCAAGTATACCATTCACCTAGCGTTGGGTTACGTATATACTTCACTATGAAAACAACTACTCTACCAAACGTCGGCCTGCTTTCGAAGTAATCTCCTTTTATCACAGGTAAATAGGTTTAACTATAAAGGTGACATGACTGTTATAGTATGAATCTGAGATTCGGGTAATGGGTTGCAGACATCTAAATTCATGTGCATGTAGTACTATCTGCTTAATTTTAAAGAAACTAGGCTGCCTGCAACACGATATAGGAAAGCAATAAACAGTACGATAACGACTAGTTGTTCTATGAGCTACCACCATGCAGAGCACTTAGTTGACTACAGATTTATCTTATTATCCCTGGAGAACTTTCTTCGGGTATTTGCATTATGACTTACTGTAGTTGTAGCAAGGCTGGACCCTCTCCTAATATATTTTACATATGAGTCAAGCACCCCTTTTCCATCTCAGAACCTTTCAGCTCTCAGGAAATCTTACTGCAACCGAAAACACAAACTGTAATTAGCAAGCCAAACACTCAATCTCTGTTCACCTTTCAAATGGCATTGTAGCTGACAGCTTCGGCTTCCATAAAATAACTAGCTTTAAAAAGCTGGTAACTTTAGCAGAGGACTAACCTAGCTGTTTAGCTAAAGAAATAGCTAGATCTTTTAAGATACGTCTTAGCCACAGCCAGTTCGTCATTGTATTACTATATATAAACCTTAAATTCTAGTCTAGGTACCGAAAAAAGAGAAGCTAAAAAATAGTTTTTTGTGCGAGCTACGCGATTCGAACACGTGAGACTTTCGTCAGTAGAGCTTAAGTCTACCGCCTTAACCAACTCGGCCAAACTCGCAATGACACAAACTTGAATCTCCTTAGACCCAAAGCAGTCTGAAGGGGCGGGCTCCTCGGGGAATCGAACCCCGGACCTCTCGCAAATTGGTTTTAAACCCAAAGCGAGAATCATACCTCTAGACCAAGAAGCCGCTTAGCTAATACAAAGCTGCTGGATGAATGTCTGCGCTCGTACATTGTGCGATGTAGCTACGCGAAGAAGGTGACAAGATCAACTTTTGGGCGTGAGTGTAAATATATCAAGAACGGTCATGGTGATGGCTTTTTTTGCAAACGATGGCTTTTTTATACTAGAATATTACTGGCCTACAGGTTTCAGAGAAGCATAAGGAGCGCATATGGCAGGTTTGCGTAACATGGAGTCACCCAAGCAAGAGTATCCAGGTGTGGGAATAGAAGACCTTGGAGAGATTGGGGGTTCTATTAAAGCAAGGGAATCACGGGCTAGATATCTCGATGATCTATGAAGAACAGTCAATTCCATCTGCTCGGTTTGTTAGGCGACAAACGAGATCGCCAAGGCAAAAATACTGATCTAACTGCTGCTTATGTTTGAGTTCTCGCCAGCATGTCTCGGAGTCTTCTATATGGATCCCCTGGAACTTATTTACACCGTTATAGTGTCTTCACAGCGAAAAGGCCTTAGGACAGTGGCGACTAAGCTGCAGGAGTTACAATTCAAGAAAACATTAGAAGTTATGAGATACCACAACCCAGTTCGACCCCAACGTCGTCTTTTAGAACATGCTGAATGACGGGGGTTTCGTTTATCAAGGTATACCTAGTCGTGATTTAGTGGTGTAGGTGTTGTTGTCAACGCATGGTAGCAGGCGATATCCTTGGACACGGCTTGGGCTGAGGTCTTATGGCTTTTCTACTAGAATATCGGGTTGTTCCGTTTTAGGAGACAATATATTCTCGTTGATGTAAAGGGGAAAAGGAGACCACTTGTCTTTCCACGAGACTAATCCAATAGCAACCCTACAGCAAGGTTCAACTGCAAGCTCTGCGTCTGAGATGCAAGTAATGGTGGGGAGCTAGATTGGACTAGCTGTTTGTACCACTTTTTGCGGCTCTTGTTTGGTGTCGGAAATACCTAGATACTTTTACACATGATAGTAGCAGGTTGGGCTGATACATGTATGATTATGCACTGGTTGAAGAGATCTATTGATACTATCTGCTTTCTGTGGTGATAGCCTCCTCGCACTTCAGCCTTCTTTCATAGACACTGCTAGTTTCCTTATTTGTAGTAGTGCAACTATACGGACTTGATGCATCTGCGGCCTTACAATCGAATTCGCCAACGTTTGGGCCAACCTGCACCCACCAAACCGAATCCTAAGGAGGGATCTATCATATTGTCATCTTCGAAGACATTATTTCGTTATGAGCATGGCGATCATAAGGCAGGGTAGTGGCCTCAGCAGTGCGAGATCCTAAAGGCCTCGGAGCTAGAATTTGACCGACTTTAGACAACCACGACATCTAAGTATACATATTATATGGAAGACGAGGACGAAGACGAAGACGAAGACGAAGACGTAGGGCAGGTTCGGGCTGCTAGCCCGGCAAGGTCGTGAGATGAAGATTTGAGTATATTTGGGATCTTCCGTATTAGGGGTATTAAGTTATCATTAAATTAAGAACTTCTCGGGTATCCTTCGTCATTTTCTCGTCTTCCGCGCGTGCTTCACGAGGTTTTCTATGACACCCTCAAATGCCTCCCTGTCACCGATCTTCGCGTCTGTACGTTTCTTCCAAAACTCGTGCACCTCGTTTGCTAAGACTTCCATATCTTTTAGTTTCCTCACGTGCTGCTGAAGTTCAATATCGGTCATCCCTCTCAGCGCCTCATCTGTAGTGGCACATAACTGCTTCGCCGTGACTAAATCAAAGTCTGGAGTCTGAGGAGAGGCTTTCCGTCCTTTGGAGCTAGACCTAGGCTTCTCCTTTCCCTGGGAATCGACTGAGATAGATGATCCATTGACATCTGATTTCCGTAGTCGAGAAACAGAACGCGAGTCTGTGGACGTGCGAAGTGAGCCGTTTGACGTGATCCGGTGAAGAGATGGGAGTATTAGTTTTTTCTGCTTTGATGCAGGCAGAATCTCGTCTAGATCCACAGGTACTCCAAGGGATACTAGGAAAAGCCTCCTGATGCGGGAACGGATCCAATCAGGTGGTTGAAGGGGTGGTGGCGCAGCTAATTGCGACCATAATGATGCGCTCCTTGGGTTGAAGAATATAGGATTGTCGTTTGGAGGTGAGGGCAGAGGGGGGGCAGTGAGTACGTCAGGCGGGTATAATGCATCCAAGTAAGGCTCAGAGGCGGCCAAAATGTCTTCAGAGTCAAGCCCGTCAAGATCTAATATTGGCTTTGAGCAAATAGAAGTCAGCATAGCTGTGATAAGACTACCTAAGGAGGGCACTACACATACAAAGGAAGGTATGGAGACTTGTTGCTGACTTGTTAGCGACTGAGCGGTTGTAGGTGCTTCAGCCTGCTGAAAGCCATCATCAAAATCGCCGAAATCCGCATCTTCGTCGCCCTCTTCGAACTCGTCAAAGTCGTCACCAAAATGGTCATCATTGTCATTCGTCTCCTCGTCGCGAAGACTCCTCATTGATCTAGCCACTGAAGACTCCCTCCGCCCATGTGTTGACGGGGACTTCAATGCTTGATTCACAGCCGTGTCATCTACGAAGGCACGGTCAATCGCAGTGTGGGTTTTAAGAGGACTTGGTTGCCGTACCGGTGTCTTGTGTGTTTACGTCTAGCGAAGTAGGAATAGGATTTGCCTCGGCAGTGCCATCAGGCTTCCGGACCATGTCTGGTGTGGCATCTGCTTGATGGGATTGTTCATTATAATGGTGAGTCGAAGATCCAGGGACGTCGTCTGTCACGTCAACTACCGTCTTAGGAATGGTAGTGCTTGCAGGGGTAACAGCTTGGCCGGTGGACGTAGGTGGAGATTGTTCGTCTTGAACAATAGCAATCTCATCTGGCGAGGCATCCTTTGTCCTCTTATCATAGGCCTCAGTACCAGGGACTTCGCCGTAAGAGGGCTCGTCGTCTACTTTTTCGACTCGGGTTCTAGGGATGGGAGAAACTGCCCCGGTTCCAGGAGCAGACTGTGCATCGGAAAAGTGGTCATCTGAATCTGAAGATTCTGTGACAACCTATGTCAGACTGTGAGGGGAAATGTCGGAGAAGGGAGATGTGCTTACCCAACTCGTGTGCACCAGGATCCTCAGTCCCCGTCCTCTCGGGAGCCTCCAGACTGGAAGAAGGTCTGCGCTCTCCAGACATGTCAGGAGGCGTAGCGGCTAGATACGAAACCGAGATTGAATGTTTGTGATGAAGAATCGATGTGTGCTCGAGATATATAAAGAGCGTTGGGGGTTCGAATGCTCTAGGGTGGTAGCACAAGGTAGATAGATGAATGTTTGAGGGGTAGACCCAGCTGCCCGGCTGGATGTTGAAGCAACCTGGAACCAATGTATTGAAAGGCAGATTGAAAGAGATGGGACGGACAACCACTTGAGTTTAAGGTTAAGTTAGTTTATGAAGAGAGCTGTAACTATGGGCCCTTAATTGTTCTGCTCCCTTGAGGTTAATGCTGAAGATCGGGATTGTAGTAAGAGGATCGGAGACATTTGAACCTCCTTGTTGAAGCTAGAGTAGTACGGAGTACAGGTGTACAGTATGGTTCATGGATCGACTACCACAGACCAGTCTAGGCCTCCTAGGTTGATTACCTAGAACGACCTACAACGGTAAAGCTTGAAGCACAAGCCACAGTATCAACAACGTGGCTGAAATACGTGGCTCAAGCTCAGTCAGATGTAGCAGCCCCGGGCCCTGGAGCTGGAGGTGCCCTGGTGTGGGCATTGAATCAGTTGCCAGCCACCTGCTTCAGGTACAGCTGCCTGCCACTGACTGTAGCGGCGCGTACCTACCCGTGGGACCTACCGTACTGTTGAGCTTGTCGCGCAAAAAGTTGGCCGTGTATAGGTATTTTCTACATCGGCAAGGAGACGGAGTGTCTTGGGCGAACAAAGAATTATTTACATTTCTCTTCTCTCTGTTTCGACGAACTTATAAACAACGATTACCGCTGCAGACTTCTGTTTGTATGCGTACCTCACTACCTTCGTTTACGCAGGAAGGCAATTTCAATCCTCGGCAACCCAATCCCACCCAGGTGATTCTCTTCCATATTGGTACCAAGCTGGGGATGAGTTCACGTCTCTAAAGGGTCACATTCCACCTCTCACACGCAAACGCTCTCCGCGTCCCAGCCAACCACATTCCTGCCGAACAGACAGGATCACACAATGTCCTTCACCTTCGGCGCCTCGAGCTCCTCAGCTCAATCTAACAACAATGCAACCACCTCTAGTGCGCCAGCCAGCGGTGGACTGTTTGGCTCGTCGACAACACCCACGACATCATCTGGGGGTCTTTTCGGTAGTAATACCCCTACGCTCTCGTTCGGAAGTGTAGGCGGTGGAGGCAACAGTGCGACGACTGCTTCCTCAGGCACCTCAGGTGGTGGCTTGTTTGGAAACGCAGGTGCAAAACCCGGCGAACAGAAATCATTATTCGGAGCTACGAGCGGCGGTACACCTGGTTCGTCCACACCAAGCCTGGGCGGAGGTGCTGGTGGTGGCATTTTTGGAGCCTCATCGCAGACACCCTCGAGCACCAATCTGTTTGGTAGTAAACCAGCAGCAACAGCAACAGGTAGCGGTCTATTTGGCAACGCGTCTTCAACTCCGAATACCGCCACGGCGAGCACGACCCCGACCACGACAGGCGCTTTTCCTTCCGGCGGACTCTTTGGCCCGCAGGATAATAAGACATCCACACCGGCTTCTACTAATAAGCCGAGTGGGATCTTTGGAGCAGGCAGCGCTACTACTGGTAGTTCTCTCTTTGGCGGTGCGGGTTCCAACAGTACTCCGGCTACACAAGCGACACCTGCAAAGCCTATGTTACCTCTAAATTCGACAACACCGGCTGGTGCTCCTCCGTCGGACGCTTCTAAACCGGCTGGTGGGCTAAGTCTCTTTGTCAATTCTGGTGCTCAGAGCGGTTCGTCCCTGTTCGCGTCTGCCCACCAGGGTGAAAAAAGACAGAATCAGACAGGCAGCATGGGCAACCAGGCCAATTCACAGACGAATGCTGCAAACATCCAGCCAGCCGCTTCGACATCTGGCACCTCGTCCCTATTTTCCACTGCTGGCCAACCCCCAAAACCAGCTGGAAGTCTCTTTGGCAACGCGAAGCCTGCCGAGCCTTCATCTACCTCTGGACCCCTGTTTGGTGCAAAGCTAGCGACCACACAAGGCGCCGGTGCCACGTCTGGTTCCAGCGGTTCCACGCTCTTTGGACAGCAGGCACCGTCGAAACCTACCGAGACAGCCCCTTCAACGAAGCCTACTTCTCTGTTTGGAGGTGCCACTGCCTCAGCGGCACCATCGAGCGGTTCCTCGTCGTTATTCAACACGACTAACGCAGCTCAAATCACCAGTACTTCGGCACCCGCCCCGGCAGCAACACAAACCAGCTCACTTTTCGGAAACAAGCCTGTAACTGGCACAACCAACTCCTCAGAGAGCCTAAAGACTCAACCTAACTCTCTATTCTCGGGTCTAGGGAAGCCCGCCGCCAACAGTGCCACTTCAGAGGCCTCAAAGCCCACCAATCTGTTTGGCACAACGCCGACATCAACTGCGGCTGCTCTTCCAACTACGACTACAACCCCTAGTACTAGCGCACCTGCTACGACTACTACAGCGACACCTTCAGCAGGTTCGCTTTTCAACAATGCATGTAAGCCTACGACGTGTGCAGAATCGACCACGTCAAAACCTGCAGCATCTCAGAACACTAGCTTGGGGGCATCAACGAGTGGCCCACCTTCATCCATGGCACGTCTGAAGAACAAGACTATGGATGAAATCCTGAGCCGCTGGGCCACGGATTTATCTAAGTACCAGAAGGAATTCAAAGAGCAAGCCTCTCAAGTAGCAGCTTGGGATCGTCTCCTAGTGGAGAACGGCGAGAAGATCCAAAAACTGTACCTCAATACGTTCGAGGCAGAGAAAGCCAGCCGTGAAGTTGAGCGGCACCTCGTGACCGTGGAGAGCCAGCAAGAAGAGCTAGAGTCTTGGCTAGACAAGTACGAGGTTGAAGTGGACGCTCTGTTCTCCAAGCAAATTGGACCTGGCGAGCAGCTTGCTGGTCCTGATCAAGAGCGTGAGCGGACATACAAACTGGCCGAGAAGATTACGGAGCGTTTGGATGAGACGGGCCGGGATTTGGCTAAGATGATTAAGGAGATCAATGACATCTCAGGAACGGTTAGCAAGGGTAGCAAACCTGACGATCCAGTACGTTTTGACAACTATTTCTTTCTTTTGACAACTATATATACATACTAACAAGTGGTCTAGTTGAGTCAGATTGTGCGCGTTCTCAATGGACATCTCACACAGCTTCAGTGGATCGATACGAATGCTGCAGCACTGCAAGCTAAGGTCACAGCGGCGCAGAAGGCGAGCAGCCAAATCGGCAGCCAGTACGGAGGTCCGGAGCAGGATAATGTAGATAGCTTCTATCGGTCCTACATGGGACGTAGATAGTGCTGCTGCTGTGCGGGTTGGCTAACTAAAACTGTATCATTGTGGGAAGCATACGTCAGATGCAGGATTAAGAAATGCACTGAATGACCCTAGGCATACAATGACATTGAAAACGCAACGGTCGCTTGTGATTGGAGGTGAGAGGCGCTCTGATTTTAGAGATTTTCGGAGTATAATGCACAGGGAAGTGCAAAAACTGTATGTATGTACACTATGCGTAACACTGCCTTAAGAAATGGGTGCCTCGGATGTGTTTTTCCATTTGTCAATCCAGATCTGGCAAATTCGCAACTTGATCCCATGTTGAACAAACAAAGTCTTTCGGGGAAATACACGCGAAGTAAAAGAGCTCCATCAATTGTTTTCGCCGCCTTGGCCCTTGGTTATTTCATCGCTGTATGGGAGAGGAAGTATTAGCGCATGTTCTATGTTATCTGAAAATGGAGCAAGGTTGCTACCACAAGCCAAATCCAATCTATGTCCCCGCGTTGACCGAGGAGATCTAGGAAGGGGGTGTCTGAAAGGATAGGAGGTAAAAGAACTTACATGTGGTCGGACAGCTTCTTGAGGTGGTCCTGCTGCTCGGAAATCTTCTTGCGGAGCTCGAGGAGCTTCTCCTTCTCACGCATGCGGATGGCGTAGTCCTCGTTGGCTTTTTCTCGGCGCTGGAAGGCGTCTCTGTTTGTTACAAGACACACGAGTCAGTTTGTTGCTTCTTCTTTGGGATGCTAGTACGTTGGCAATGCAGGTGTATATATGAGACGAAAGGCTCATAGATAGAAGCTAGCTATCGCGGTCCTAGAGGCTTTGCCAGGACCTTGCCCCTAGATTGCCCCTGGCCTCGTACTATTCTTTGTTTTTTGGGGGGGTTTTCCCGCAATACGCAAGAAAGTTGGCGAAGGAGCGGCGTATCGTTCTTGTGAGGCATTTGATGTAGGTAGGCTTAGAGAAAATAGATCAGAACGTACCCCTGGCCGCCCGTCTTGGGGGGAGCACCGGTATCACCTGCACTCATGGCTCGGAGGGTGGTCGAGAAAGCTCGGGTGGAGATGGGGCCGCGAGACGGGATCTTGGTGAGGGCTTGACGGAACATGCTTGAGTCTAGGAGGAAGAAGAGGAAGGTATCGGTTAGCTTAGCTAGTCAGTTTTGTAGGAGATGATGTAGTTTGGGTCCGAGGGAGTGTCTTTGTGGAGGGTTGATAGTCTTGTTGATTGGCTCAACAATGACGGACAAGTAGAGATACTGCAGATCACGGATTGAGGAATAGTATATATTCACGGATCGAGACATATTTACCTTGGTGGTGTGTTGTCGGATTGATTAGTTGATTGAAGAGTGGTTTTGCATAAGGTGTGGTGGTATGACGCAGCTGTAGATAGCTAGTTTGAAAGACTGAGACAGTTGGATTGAAAACAGCTGATTGGAGCTTTGCTGCTCGCTCACCTGAGTACCTAGGTAGTCAAGTAGTACTACTGGCTGAGGTCGGGTCCAGTTAAGGCGGAGCGGAGTCAGGGAGCTCAGGCCACCTCCGAGTCAATAACTCCACCTCGGGCGGAATGGTGGTTCGACAGTTCCTCCTGTGGAGTCTGGAACATATGATATTCTATGTACCTACTTAGTCTAAGAGGTGTATCATTATTTTCATGATATTCACTTCTACCTCAAGGTGATTATATGTGGCATCCCCTCCTAGTTTAGACACCGTTTGCTCTGACTCGCCTTAGTCACCTGCGTTCTTCAGACAACCGGCAGCTGCTCCCATTTGACGACCTAGGGGTATTGGAGTATGGAGTGTAGGTATCCTTCATGGTTCAGCATGGAAAGCTTACATATTATTAGGTATATGCTAATTGACTTCTTACGTGTATTGATGGGTGGTTTTGTGTCCATCAATCTCTCAAAACCAGATTGATTACTGGACAACGATGAAGCTCGTCCGGGCTCTGGTGGGATGTCCTACATATGGTGAGGGCAGTACAAGGCTTATGGAGAAAAGCAAGTACATTGAATCTGTTAAGGTATGATGTCTCTACTCAGCGCCGAGAATGACTTGGCATATCCCGTGTGGCAGCATATTCTTGACCTATGTCCGACGTTTTCATCGCTATTCAGCCTCTCTTATAGTAGTCCGTCCGTATGGGCAGAAAATATAAGAGTCTGTAGTTCATGATTTTAAATGCTTTCAACTAAACAAAATAACATAATCAGTTGGAGTTCTTGACGGTGTTGAGGGATGGCCAATCTTGAGACGGGTATTCCCTCCCAAGGTTGTCTTGACCTGTTTTATTATAGGATGGATCGCCCGCTGGTACAGTAGTCACGTACATACATAGGTGTTAGGTATGATGCTGACGTAGGCGATGTCATTTTCATGCACTAGATTGTAATGCCGTGGCTCGTGCTTCGGAGGTCGCCTTGAATCACCAACTCATTATTTGATTGGCTCCCCTTGTTGACGATCCAACTTTGCCCGGCCTCGCCATACTAACAGTAGGATAATGCACTGAACTATTTCACCTTGAAGCCGAAGCCATCACGTTGGGATAGAGAACCCTCTTTGGAAATTTTAGCGTTTTTATAACTAGAGGCAAGATACTTAGTCAGATATGAAAGTATTGTGACCTAAAGAAAAAATGCTTTGCATAAGATATAGTTAGGCTCTACCTAGGTAGGTATAGTTGGGGTACATCATGTTAGTGATATAGATAGGAAGCAGGGCATACAGGAAGCCCAACAAAGATAAAAATGCCCAATAGAACCGTTTGTGAAAAGCCATTTGTATCATAACTCCATAGACATAGGCTAGCCTCAAACTTGTAAGCTGTAGAGGGTATAGTCAAACATGGACATTGCGTTAGGTTAGGTTAAGTGATGAAGGACATGGAATCTGGAGTGATAGGCCTGGAGGACATTTAAAAATGGTGACAAACACAAGACATGAATCCAGAAAAGTAAACAACGGAACGAGTAGTAACATGATCGTCTTAGAAAGATACTGTAGGAGATATACCTATCATTGGAAGGTATTAGTAGTAAATTCGTACCTAGGTGGATAAGAGATAAAATGTCTGCCTTGGAGGCCTTTCGCAGCTGGAGTGGTCATCATGAGAGAGACAGAGAGGATATTGAGGTGATCGATCTGCTGTCCCTCCTAGGTACCCATTAGGGATAAATACTTTTACTTACGCGTATAAACACAGCGATAGGCAGGTACTGTTGGCTAAGATGAGACATGCTTAGCTTATCGGGAAAGGTTGTTGTCGACTTGTTAGGTGGCTCTGGGTACTGGGTACTGGGTACTGGGTATCTACCTAGGTACCTACCTAAGGTATACCGTAGCCACAGGCTTGCTGCTTCCCCAGCTGCAGGCTGCACCGCCCGCCTACAGTACCGCCCCTCCAACTCGCCCACCCGCACCCACTGGCAGAGCACTACCGGAGGTACCAGCTGGGCACCTGCACCCAACAACGACGCAAGACCTCATTAACCTCTCGTCCAATTCCTTTCTCCCTTTCCTTCCCTCAATAATTTTTGCGCTTCCTTGTTTCTTTCTTGTGCATCACAACTGTGCAAGTCATTTTCTTGTCACTTCGCAAACACAACCCAAACCACCACCAAAACTCACATTCATAACTCAGGTACGTTTTGTCTCCAGTTGTCTACCGGTAGTCTTGGGTATCTCTCTCTGTTACTGCTGTTGTACGTCCCCCTTCCCTGTTCTACTGGGCCTGCGACCCTGAAACTCCCATCTCCCTCCCGCCTGGCTGCACCTGTCGTCATCGCCCACATCCGCATCTCGACCGCCTCGTGCCTCGTCTCTCCTGTCCCCCGTCGCCATCGACAACACGTTCGTAAACGCCATCTCAAACTTCGATCGTAATCCGCAGGTCATCATCACTCTCAATTACGCCTTGCGACAAACGATATACCGATTCACACGTCTTGTCTACGCGTTATTCACCCTCAGTGGTAGGCGCAAACCCCACTCATTGCGGGGGCTTCACCTCTGTTCCTCTGTTGTTCACCTGGATTCCCAGATCTACTTCCCATATTCCCTTTTCGAACTGACAGCGTGCTCCTTCTGGCTGTGAATATGCCCTTTAAACACTTCTTAAACCCTGCTATCACTTCTGGCCATTATCACACCCTTCCTACCCTACACTTAGCCGCCTGCGCAATCTTGTTTCACTCTCCCTTTGATCTCCACCTCATCTTTGTTTCTCAACTACATCGCAAGACATCCTCCTTTTGCTAACAAAGCTTTCTCATTTACAGTCTCGATTAACCGAATACCACGTCCAAAAGATGGGTCACGAGGATGCTGTGTATCTCGCCAAGCTGGCCGAGCAGGCTGAGCGCTACGAGGGTACGTTATTTATTGGAATAATGATAGATCCTTGTTGACTCTTGTTCACCAGAGATGGTTGAGAACATGAAGATCATCGCCTCTGAGGATCGCGACCTTACCGTCGAGGAGCGTAATCTACTTTCTGTCGCCTACAAGAACGTCATCGGTGCCCGTCGTGCTTCGTGGAGAATCGTCACCTCCATCGAGCAGAAGGAGGAGTCTAAGGGCAACTCGTCCCAGGTCGGTTTGATCAAAGAGTACCGTCAGAAGATCGAGGCCGAGCTTGCCAAGATCTGCGATGACATCCTCGAGGTCCTCGACCAGCACCTCATTCCCTCTGCTAAGTCCGGCGAGTCTAAGGTTTTCTACCACAAGATGTACGTACCCCAACTCCTAGGATACAAGGTATTTTTTTTTGATTATGTAGACTAACTCTTATTGTAGGAAGGGTGACTATCACCGCTACCTTGCTGAGTTCGCCATTGGTGATCGACGCAAGGAGTCTGCTGATAAGTCCCTCGAGGCTTACAAGGCTGCTACTGAGGTCGCACAGACTGAGCTGCCTCCCACGCACCCCATCCGCCTTGGCCTTGCCCTTAACTTCTCAGTGTTCTACTACGAGATCCTCAACGCCCCGGATCAAGCTTGCCATCTAGCCAAGCAGGCTTTTGATGATGCTATTGCTGGTACGTCATTATAGCGCTCACGATATAGCTGCAATTACTAATAATGGTTTGTAGAGCTTGACACCTTGAGCGAGGAGAGCTACAAGGACTCGACCCTCATCATGCAACTTCTGCGTGATAACCTGGTATGTCTATTAACAACAATCTTCTGTCCGACTTGCTTGCTAATTGTTCCGCTTAGACTCTGTGGACTTCTTCCGAGGCTGAACCACCTGCTGAGTCCGCTGCGGCTCCCGCCCAAGAGGCCGAGAAGCCTGCTGAGGCCGATGCTGAGGAGCCTAAGAAGGCTGAGTAAATTTCTCACCTACCGTCAACTCTCATGATCTAAAGGGGTTGGTTGTGGACCTGGGTGAATTCTGGTGTCTAGGAGTGTTTGCTTGTGAACTCTCGATCAGTTTCGGCATGTTTTTTTCGCGTGTGGTAGTAAACAGACAAAGACTTTGGAGGGATCTCCTTTCTTGCAGGCAAAAGGGCTAAAGAGCTTTTAGGGGTTTCCTTGCAGAAAGCTTGCTTTTTAGACTCTAATGCAAACCCATCTGGACAATAAACTCGTATTCTGTGCCAGATTTACTTTTCCATGTAGTCGTTATGTGTGTGGATGCTCTGAGAATTGCCGCATTCAGCACTAAAGTTTGTGGTTGCAATATTCAGCTGTGTTGCCTAGGTAGTCTGGGTAGGTGCTGACACGTAATTTCGAGGTAGACGACTCCCTAATATTATTAAGTTTGACAAGTGTGATTACATACGATAGCCTCTATCAGGCAAGCATCACATTCACTAGAGAGGACTATTGCCGCTTGCGAATGTCGAGCAGCATCGCATCAACGATCCGTTATCTTCACTATATCTTAAGTCATAATTTCATATTGATTTGATACTGTGCCTTGGTCTTTGATACAGGGAATCAGATATGCATGCAACACAATGCGCTCCGGTAACAGCAGCTCGCTATTGATAAACTCTCTGACAAAACACCGCGGTATGAATCAAATCAGATAGGTAGGGAGTGCATCCGAATCTGCACATGGTTTCCTCTGATTTTCTGGACGTTCCAGGTGAATGAATGCTGTGAAGGTGTGTGTTACAGGCGGGGGTAGGGTTTCATTTAGGCCTAACCTCCCGTGCTTGTATTCGCCGTCGCGGACCCTCCCAGAGAGATGCCCCAGTTGAAGCTGAAGTTGAACTTCCAGCCCTTCCCCTTTTTAGTGCCGTTCTGGCTGCCGCGGCGCTCTGCTGTCGTCGCGTCTCTGTTTTGCTGTGCTATTGTTGTATTTCCGCCTTCGTTGGCGTTTGCATTACTACCGTGCCTGCGGCTGGCTTGGTTTGAATTTGGATTTGAAGGTGACGAGGAGGAGGAGGGCTCGTCCTCGGATTCTTCGGCCGCGTCGAATAACACGCGAAGCCAGAGACTGCAGTCGAGACACTGCACCATGAGCACGAGGTCTTCCTCGTACTCCTCGAGCTGGGCCTCGGTGAACTGGAAGCCCCGCTCGTTGCCGCAGCGGCACGAGCCGAAGTAGACGCCCGTCCGCTCGTCGAAGCCCAGATCGTCGAGATCGACTGTTTCGATGCCCGTGTGGAAACGCGTGGACACGGAATGCTTCTGCTCCGTGGTGGATGAAGATGAAGATGAGTGGTGATGTGAGAAGGTGGAGGAAGAGGTGAAGAGGAGTTGACGGTCGTACTCATGGCGCTGTCGCGCGTCCGAGAGAACGTTGTATGCATGTGTGATTTGGTCGATGGTGTATGTGAGCTGGGACTTGGGGACTGATGAGGAGGAGGATTTGCCGCCATTGGATTTATTAGATTGGGATTTGGGGGGTGATGATTGTGGTGGTGTAGATGGGGTAGGTGAGTCCCGAGGATTCTTGTCAGGATGGTGCTTGAGCAGGGCTTTGTGATATGCGTGCTTGATGGCTTTCTGCTGCGCGGCGGATGCTTGGCCCTCGAGGTGCTTCGGCACGAGTGAGAGGATCTCATAGAGTGTTGGCTCCGCCGAGGTCCGTGATATTGCAGGAGCCATTGCTTTTTGTCCTCTAGATATAGTTGGTCAATACCGCTTGATTATGAGTTGCTAATATAAAAAAATTCGAATTAGGTCCGAGAGTGAAGAATGTAGGGAGGGGGTTCTGAGAAGTTAGAGATGCGTGTACTGTAAGTTGAGTTGAGATCATCCTTCTCGGTGCTCCGATGAAAACCGGTTTTTTGGGTCGCGGAGTCAGTTTGGCTGAGCTGGGTCACGTGAGCATCCATATTAGAGGTTTTGCATGTCAAAACATCAGAGTGTCCCCTACGTGTCACGTAATAGATTTCTTGCGCAAGCAATGGAGCTGAACGGACTGGTCATTTGACATGTCCCGTGAGAAGTTTTTCAGTTTGTCAGTATTCAATTAGGCCAGGAAAGAGCAATGGGCAGGCTTCATGCCGTGGGTTGGTTCAATAATGTTTGATATCCTGGTGGAACTGAATATCTTTTGTACAATTTTATACATAAGCTCGTACATTCGGTTGGATAGTTGGTGAGTAGCGAGAAAACCGAGACCTGATCGTCTATCGTGGATATTTGTTCCACCTGCTTCTCCCCGTCTGAAGAGAAGTATGTCAGTAAAGTGGACTGCACCGAAAGGCCTTTCTAGCCAACGTACCTTTCTCCATTCCCGTATGAGTCTGGGCATACCCAGCATAGCTTCTCTCCTCTTCTCCATCCTGTTTCCAATGTCAGCATATGCCCAAATATCGAGACCCATGATTCCAATATGATACCAGGATCGGCTTGGGGAACGTCAACGTACTTCGGAGCCAACATTCTCTCGTGCAGATGACCCTTGACTCTCTGTCCGACACCGGTACCGCGCACGCGCAAACCGTGCTCGACTCTGTGCCGTATGCGCTCCTCGGTGCCCTTGGACGTGAAGGGCAGCAGTTCCTCGACGCCGGTCTCGCGGGCCAGCTTGACGAGCTCCGCCTGCCGCCTCAACGAGAACTCGGGGTCGTGCCACTTCCCGGTGACAGGGTGCTTGTGTGGGAGGAAGGGGTTCGGTGTCGCGCCATCCTTGATGGTGTTCAGGCGTGTCGAGGTCGGCAGGATCTGGTTTGGGGGGTACTTGGCGAAGAAGCGCTGCAGCCGCGGATGCAACTGCTTTGCGAGCTCGACGTAGCGCATGTTTGTCGCCATCTTGACTTGTGGAAGCCTCCGCAAGGGACCGGTGATCGTTTAGAAAATGAGAGTCAGCCGAGCGTGATTGATAGTAAGGATAAAGAGTAACTACAAAAATGTTCATAGAGGTAATGCTACCTGATCTGCACGGCCTGTGCAGTGGTTCCCGTCCTTGGTGGTCCACCCTAGTAAAAAGATCAGGGGTGTCACCAGCTGCAACAAAACGTCAAGCTAGTACCTACCTACTGCCGGCTCCCGTCAATGACTTATCCATCAGAACAACCTCATGATGCCGTTTTTAGAATAACCTCAAGTTAATAAGTCTGAGAGACAATGTATCTTAGCTACGCATATTAATACTAGTACTCTTAGCAGTCTAGTTCTCGTTGGTCTAGTATGTACTTTATGGGTAAAGGTTCTATAATGGGAGTTGATGGGTTTCATAGATCAAGAGTAGGTCCACTCATTCTACTACTGATCTCATGTCAAAACATGCTGAAAATGGCCGGAAAGCATAACCTTTGTGTTGTTGTGGTATCTCGTTTGCAATTACTAAACTCCATGTCGGTCTACCCCCATCCTCCACTGCTAATATATTATGTCTCAATCTTTTTGAAGCCCCCCTTACTCGGTTTTTGTTGAGCAGATTCGTGTCTCCGTAACTCCTCGGGCACCTTCGAAATTGAACTCTTTGAAAGCATCTGTTTTAGATCGTACAGGACATCTGCATCTTCGTTGCCAAGAAAAGTGATAGCCACACCACTCTTGCCTGCACGACCTGTACGACCAATACGATGTGTGTAGCTTTCGATACTCATGGCCATATTGAAGTTGACAACGAGGGATACATCCGGGACATCAATACCACGACCAGCCAAGTCTGTGGCCACGAGAACTTCCGTACCTCCGCTACGCACTGACGCCAATGCCTGTTCTCTCTGCTCTTGGGTTTTACTTCCGTGCATCGTAACTGTTGAAAAGCCCATGTGCTTGATCTCGCGCGCAATGGCATCACAGTTGCGTTTAATGTTGACAAACACAATAATCGGCGCAGAAAATTCACCAGACTGAAGTATCTCTTGAAGGCGCTTCTTACGACGATCTTCTCCAGCAACGAATTCGACTCGTTGCTCCACTGTATCGACAGCTTCGCCGGCGTTACCGATCGTAACAGTAGCCGGTCTACGTAGATATTTCTTGGCAATTTTCTCGACGGCTGACGGCATGGTAGCCGTGTACATCATCGTTTGCCTGTACCGATCCTTACCCCCGAGGGGTCGGGTCATAAGCTGCGCGTTCTCTGCGGCATCGGTGTCCGGCTTCTCGTTAGTCACAGGGAGTGCGTCTAGAATCTTGTTAACGGGTTCCTCGAAACCCATGTCAATCATTCGATCGGCTTCGTCCATAATGATGTAGCAACATTGCGATAAGACAAGTAAGCGGCGCTCGATGCAGTCGACTAGACGACCAGGGGTGGCGACAATAATTTCAGCACCGTTTCGAAGCGCATATGCCTGTTCCTCCAATGAATGGCCACCCACCAGGCTGACGACGGTAAATCCCAGCGGTTCTGCGAATTTCTTGGCTTCTGTCTCGATCTGCTGGACCAGTTCTCGAGTAGGCGCAATAATGAGGGAGTATGGACCGTCGTTTTTGGTAATCTCATCCAGCGGCGGTAAGTCTGATATGTAAACCAATAGTGGTAGTAGAAAGGCAGCTGTCTTTCCTGAACCGGTGACGGCTACACCGATGAGATCCCGGGCTTGTAATGCGATAGGAATTGCAGCTCGCTGAACGGGTGTCGGTTCGTCATAACCAACTTTAGCGACAATCTCAAGTAACCGCCGAGGCAAGCCAGATTCTTTCCAGCTGCGCATTGGATTTGGTACGAGACCACCTTTCGTGGCAATACCGAAGTCCTCTTTGAATATTCGCCAATCCCTCTCACGCATATCTTCCAGCTTCTTTTCTGACCAGTGCTTCCCAAAGGTGTTGCGATTTGCCCTTTCCTTAGCCCGCAGTGCCGTTTCAAGCAATTGTTCAGCTCGTTCCCTGCCAGTCTCTCTATCGCCAGCCATGATAAACTTGGCACGTTTCAAGTCCTCTTGTTCGACAAAGCCCTGATACCTGGAGAGAAGACCACCGTCATCAACGGATGGTGTCGCTTGCTCCGAATGAATAAGGGCGTCTCCATGGCTCGTATCGTCGTGCGGATCCCAGTCAAAGTTGAACTTATCCCTGTGTCTTCTGGACTTCTTCTTTGCGGAGAAGGTCGACTGGTTTAATTCTGGACCCATGTATCTAGCTCGAATCTGGGCAGCTTCATCCTCTTCGGGAATTTTTCTCTTCTGTCCGGCCGTTTTTGTATCGTGAGCTTGCTTAGTGCGGGTGTCGGGTTTCTCGTTATCATTGGAATGTTTACCGTTTCGCATGGCCCTCGGTCCTGTAGGCACAGCTGGTTGCGTGCGGCGGGGTGGCGCATCATTACGATTGGCAGTCCATGTGTTCCGTTTCTCGGTCTCCTGTCGTAGGCGCTTCTCTTCTTCCTCTTTCTGCTTTTGTTCTTGGGCCCGACGCTCTCTCTCGGCCTTTGGAATGAATCGGGGTTTCGCCGCAGCCGCGTCTGCAGCTTTCTTCGCTCGTAGAAGCTCTTCGATATCTAAGGGTTGTTTCTTTTTTTGACCGTTGATGCCGTTGGGTGTAGCTCCACCGCCGCTGACGAGAGATCCAGGCTGGGGTTGCAAACCCATCGTGCAGGCTAGTTCCTAGATTGCTAAACGTCGAAAGGTGTCTGAATTTCAGGTTTGAGATGATGATGGCAGAGAGGGCAGCTTCAAGTGGCACTGGCGTTGCGCATCTAAGAGGTGGGTACAGTCCTTGAGCCAATCGGAAATTTTATTTTTACCCATGAAGTTTGCCGCCAAGATGCTGTACAGGGCACGTAGCGCATCTAGGCACTGTGGAGCTTTTCTACCTACCACCTACATAGTACCTAGGTATCTACCTAGGTACTAGAGGTAGTATCCTATCTGCACCGAGCTACCTGATTCAACTTTATACCAGTAGGATAGTTGAACTATAATACCTCCATAAGCAGGATCTAGGTATTTAATACTTATTGGATGCAGTACACCCACATAGGTGAGATTATTAGGTAAAAAGAATAGGTGAATAAGTGGTCTTGGTATACCTACCCAGGTAGTCTTGCGTATAAAACACAGAAGATAACAGCATACTACTTACTACCTACTGTATAACATTTGAAAAGTCACAATCTGATCGAATAGTCATATTAGATGATGAGAATAAAAGGCTCAATATCTCCCTCTAGGCTTAAGTTAGCATGTCTTATAGGGACATGCATTACCATCGCTGCTGTCTTTAAGCCGTGTATTCACACGCAAGTAGCATTTCTATAGCGGTACAGCATGTAATGGTCGCTGCAGGGCCTTGGTTTGGGTTCCGCCATCATGAAATGTTCCATGCTTGCATACATGTCTACTCAAGTTCACATCCATATGATACTTATTACATACTAGATGAGATGGCAACCTTAGATTCCTGCAGCGGGGAAGACACCATGGGTCTGGAATCTGGAGAAAACACACTTACTGTAGATGCAGGTTAAACGAGGAGTGTTTTATGCAGTGCTGCCGTGCTACAGTAGATACCTGCTACCTAACGCCCGCCTGATTGGCAGGTAAGAAACGCTAAGCTCAATCAGTAAAGGCCAACCCCTGGGCAGTGCCTGGGCAGTGCCTGGGCATCATCCAAAACTTTTTAGGACAGGACAAGACAGAGATTCAAGACCACAGACGATCAATGAAGAAGAAACCCACACAACACCGATTCCACCTGCACCTTCTCTTGTTCCCAAGCAGCAGCCGCCCGCCACATGACTGCACGAATAGGGACTCTCCAGACTTCCCTTGATTGCCCCTCCTACCTAGTATTACCCCTCTATTCTCTATTTGTGCATACCTACCACCTACTACCTACTAGTCCACCGACTACCTACCTAGCTAGGTAGGTAGGTAGAGGTACTCTGTCAACCGCTGTACAGTACTATTAGAGTTCCTTCGTTGTGTACCTAGACCTACTTGTTTTATATTAGACCTTTCTTTTCTAGCGAGCGCACTTATGTCGCTTCGTTCCCTCATCCGTATCGAGTCTGTCTCTCGAGCTTCCCCTCTCACAAACAGAGTCCGCTTACGACACCACCCGCTTATACAATCCACACGTGCTTGCCAGTGGACACAGAGTCACCATTTCAGCGGCAATCGTCTTAGGTAAGTGCATACTGCGTGTGTCAGCTCGCCCCAGTGGAGAGGCATTCCAACCCAGGCCACGCCTACATAGATAGCTAACAGGTCACGTTATAATAGTGCCGTTCCTCGAGCTACGCCCAGCATCCCCTCGCTCGCCCCGTCTTCGACTCCTACAAGAATATCTCCTATAAAACTCTCTCGGCCACCTGCACCTCCTTCAACATCTTTCGTCCGATATTGCTCCTACAGAAGACACAATATGTGCAGATTAGCTGGCGACATTGAGCACTTTGGCGGCGCCAACCCCGACCCCAACTCGGGTCGGGTGCTGCTGCCCACCAACGTAGTCCCGCGGCACTACGATGTCACTCTCGAGCCTGACTTTAAGAAGTTCATCTTTGAGGGCAAGGTCGTGATCGACTTCGACGTCCAAGAAGAGACAAAGTCTATCTCTCTCCATACCATTGAGATTGATATCCACAGTGCTCATATCAAGTCGGGAGACACTGTTGTAACATCCTCTTCGGCTATCACTTACGATGAATCAACCCAAGTTTCCAAAGTTGAGCTGAAGGATGCCATCCCTAAGGGCAAAACCCAGCTTGAGATCAAATTCACGGGCCAACTTAACGACTCGATGGCCGGCTTCTACCGCTCTACCTACAAGAAGCCTGACGGCTCCGAAGGAATTCTGGCTACGACACAGATGGAGGCCAATGATTGCCGACGAGCTTTCCCGTGTTTCGACGAGCCTTCTCATAAAGCCAATTTCACCGTAACTCTTATAGCGGACAAGCATCTGACATGCTTGAGCAACATGGACGTCGCTTCTGAGACCGATGTGCACTCTGAGATGAGCGGGGGGGCGAAGAAAGCAGTGAAATTCAACTCAACCCCGCTGATGTCCACGTATCTGGTTGCGTTTATTATTGGCGAGCTCAACTATATTGAGACCAAGAAGTTCCGAGTGCCCATCCGTGTATATGCACCTGCGAGCTCGGACATTGAGCATGGGCGCTTCTCTCTTGATCTGGCCGCGCGGACGTTGGAATACTACGAGAAGATATTTGGTGCCGATTTCCCCTTGCCCAAGATGGACATGGTTGCCATTCCAGACTTCGCTGCTGGTGCCATGGAAAACTGGGGTTTAATTACGTATCGTGTCGTGGATCTCATGCTAGACGAAAAGGCCAGTGGCGCGGCCATGAAAGAACGAGTCGCTGAGGTTGTTCAACACGAGTTAGCGCATCAGTGGTTTGGAAATCTGGTAACCATGGATTGGTGGGAAGGCTTGTGGTTGAATGAAGGCTTTGCTACCCTCATGAGCTGGCTAAGTATGTTCAGGGCTCCAAGTATGCATTATGAAGAGTGTTTTGAGATGACTAACATTGAGTATAGGCTGCAATCACTTTTACCCGGAATGGAAGGTCTGGGAGAACTACGTTGCTGACAACCTCCAGAGCGCTCTAGGTCTGGACTCATTGAGAAGCAGTCATCCCATCGAAGTACCAGTCAAGCGTGCTAGCGAGGTTGATCAAATTTTCGATGCCATTTCCTACTCTAAAGGCTCTTGCGTCCTACGCATGATTTCGACTTATCTGGGCGAAGAGACATTCCTGGAGGGTGTCCGCCGATATATCAAGAAGCACGCTTATGGTAACACGCAAACAGACGATCTATGGGCAGCTCTCGAAGATGCCAGTGGCAAACCCGTTAGGGAGATAATGTCGACCTGGACTAAAAACGTTGGCTTCCCGGTCGTTCAAGTCAGTGAGAACGCAGCGGAGAGTTCCATTCATGTAAAACAAAATCGATTCTTGAGAACTGGCGACACGAAACCTGAGGAAGACAAAGTTATATACCCAGTCTTCCTGGGGCTTCGAACCAAAGATGGCGTCGACGAATCGCTGACTCTGACAGAAAGAGAAGGTGTCTACAAAGTACCAGACTTAGACTTCTTCAAACTAAATGCAAACCACACCAGCATCTATCGAACTTCCTACAGCCCAGAACGGCTGACAAAACTGGGCCAGGCTGCGAAAGAAGGAAAATTGACAGTTGAAGACCGTGCTGGCATGATTGCCGATGCCGGTGCCCTCGCAGTTTCGGGTTACCAAAAGACATCGGGAGTCCTTAATCTCTTAAAAGGGTTTGATACGGAAGAGTCCTTCGTGGTGTGGAGCGAAATCATCGCTCGAGTGGCGACTGTCCAATCAGCTTGGATTTTTGAGGATCAGGCTGTCAAGGATGGTCTCGAGGCCTTCATCAAGGAGCTGGTCAGCGAGAGAGCCCATAAGCTCGGCTGGACATTTTCAGACAATGATGGACACGTTGAGCAACAATTCAAGGCCATGCTCTTTGGAGCCGCTGGCATGGCAGGCGATAAGGAAATTATCACAGCGGCTAAGGGCATGTTTGCCAAATACAAGGGTGGCGATAAGTCGGCTATTCACCCCAATATCAGGGGTAGCGTCTTTGGTATGGCTCTTAAGTATGGTGGAAAGGAAGAGGTAAGCTCACTCACGCTCAAGGATGTGTCGAGTATACTAAAAAATAAACACAGTACGATGCTATTATGAATATTTTCCTCGCCTCCACCAACACCGACGAACGTAACACAGCGCTACGTTGCATCGGTCGTGCCAAGGATCCTGAACTCATTCAACGGACCCTCGACTTCATCTTGAGCAACGAGGTCAAGAGCCAGGACATTTATCTCCCAGCTAGCGGTCTTCGTAGCCATGCTGAGGGTGTAGAGGCTCTATTCAGCTGGCTGAAGGAGAAATGGCCCGAGATCCATAAACGCCTTAGCGGTAACCCGCCCATCCTAGGTTCGATGGTTACAATCTGCACATCGAGCTTCGCGAAGCCCGAACAGCTTGAAAGAGTCGAGAAATTCTTCAAAGATATTGATACGAAGTCCTTTGATCAGCCACTGGCGCAGAGCAAGGACGCCATTCGCAGCAAGATCTCGTGGCTACAGAGAGATCGCGACGATGTCGCAAACTGGGTCAATGAGAAGAAGGCGAATTTATAACTCTACTTCTAGGCAACTAGGCAACCCAGCACTGAAGCCTCCCTATCATCTGCCATCCGTCATCCATATTTGGCCACTGGCCCCCCCTCAGCATGCGCATGATCTCTTGAGGCACGTAACTCATACACACGGAAAGACAAAAAAATCATGTACTCTAGGTATTCTCACGACTCAAGGTGCATTATAGGTAGGATATGATAGGGAAACTGTAAAAGAATAATATGCCTTACTGGTCAACAATTGCGGGCTAAAAGGCCTTGTAACTCAAAATAGTCCTCGGGGTGGTCTAGTATGTGACTGTCACGGGATCCTCACCTTCACCTTCCTTGAGCTGCAAGAGAATTAAGAAATAGGCTTTTTGTAGTGTGCCGCCTGAAATTTGCTTCAAACACACTGAAACGTATATAATGTCCAAGTCCCCGATCTACTAGTTGACGATGCACGGCGCTGATAGTTTAAAACACCAGTAGGGCAAAGTTCTTAAGCACATGGCACCTGCTCGCTAGTGCTATGTAGGTATGAGTCCCTTGTCGGTCCTATCGTTTTCCTGTGATGCTCTTTGCACAGAGACAACACCGTGTCTGAACCTAGACGCTATAGTACTCGATGTGTTCCCATGTCTGCGTCAATTTGGCTATAATTTTACTAGATGGTGCAATATTACTGCCAGTTAATCTGTAGCCGTGCTCGTGAAAGCAGAGCAAGACAGTATGGCGGTTTTTCGACTAGTTTAGCAACTCCTAGATATACAAACACGGAACCACGGTCATGTGTATGCGTGAAGATGTCGTCGCGTGGGGACGTACACCTTAGCACAGTAGTCTGTCTCTTGGATCGAATGTTGGATGGAGTGAGAAAAGATCAGAAAAAAATGGGTGAGTCGATGAAGGGCAAAGTCGTTTCTACGATTACGCAGACACGCTGCTATGTTGAGATGCCTGATATTGTGTGACGCCATTGGCCTATAACATGTCCTTTGTTTCAGTGACCCTATATACGTCAACAGAAGTACCTCATAACTTTATTTTGTTTTACGAACAATTCCCTTGTTGCTTGACAAGAACAAAAGACCTGCTTGATACAGAAGTCTTTATTCTATTAATACGTGTAAGAACCCCCCGGTTCTGACAGCTCTGATTTGCCGTAAACACAAGCAAACGCTTTCAACTGACACCTAACAAACAACGAACAAAAAGCCTTCGAAAGAGAACACCCTCTTACTCGACTAACTCAAAGTACAAAGAAACAATGTGCCAAGTCCCACCGACCGCACTATTCGGCCAGGGATCTTTTCCCACGAGCACGCCTCCTTCGTCTGCATCTCCTGGATATTTGACCCATGTTGAAGAGGACACTCCCGGGTTAGTTGTAAATTTGATCCGCATGATAACTTATGTGGTCGCGCTGAAGCTAACCGCTATCAGATATCGACGCCGACGGCGGCACCAACGCCCTGATGGTCTACAGGTAGACTAGATAGGTATAAGTGTAAATAAATAAATAAATAAATATTGATTTTTCTTCTTCTATATTATCTGAATGGGTCCTTCCATTGAACTTGTAGTTGTGTCTCACCGAGTAAACCTGAAATGACACGCTCGTGGAACCACTATCGGTGTTCTTAGCTAACGACCTAATATCTTATTACATCGTGTCACCAGGCCATCAAGGGCAAAGATGGAGATAACCAGTTAGGGGCAGGTTAGTGAATTTTTAACACCTTGATAGAGCGCTCATTCTGTGTGATATAGGTTCCTGCTATAGATTCTGCTTAGCTGCCGGCAAGTTATTGTTGCGCTTTCGATTACTTAGATAAGGTAGGCATAGGCTGAGACAAACAACGCAACCGAAGCTAAAAGTCTCGCTATCTACAGTTCTGTCTATTCATGTTTGTGTGCGTATATTGGCATGGGAACCATTTTGTAGAGGTCAAAAGCCGTAACCGCGTGCAGAGGTGTAAGAGGGCAGCCATACCAAAGATAGTCCTGATCATCTTCGAGAAATCTTTCTATCGATATCGGGTAGAATTCTGGCTGGAAATCGGGTATATCGCGAACTGGGAAGCGTGGAATGACAAGATTAGCGATAGTGCGGACGAGGCGCGGAATACAAGTGTTGTTCATAAGAGATTCAACGGATGACTTACACGCCGCCCTTCGTAAGGGCCCAGGCCCTATTAGGCGAAGAGCCTCTTGCGTAAGCCTAGGGAAAACAGCGTCGAATGGTTCCGCCTTGGGAGATATGATTCTTGGGGTACAATCAAGCCGAAGGCGCACACGGTGAAAATCAGAAGGTTTCACCGGCACACTTCTTATTGCGGGCCTTTCAGGCTTTTCTTCCATAGACATGCTGGAGAACGTTGGATCGTGGTCTTCATCGGCCCTGCTTTGAAAGAAGACGAACTTCTCCAGTTTGAACAGCATACCGCAGTCGATGATTGGACTTTAGCAGTATTAATGTCCTGTTACAGGATTCATGTGTAAACATTGCCTACCATTGAAGGGTTGTACCCTCTTGAGCATCAATCCGAGTTTGACAACGAGGGCAGGAGCCAGAGAGCACATCGGCGTTTATGAATACCATAGCCATATTTATCTTCATACCGCGCCAAAGGCTGGACATTAGCGGCTTGTTGATGTCTAGATCTTCGCCCGAATGATCGTTTTCTAGGGTGTACTGTCGCTGAAGCGCGAGGCTATACCCTTTGCGCCTTCGAAAGCGACATTCGATGAGCACGTATAAATCCTTTTCTTGTCAATCAGCCATGTCTTTGGAGGCTCAATGTGCAGATGAGAGACCACGATGGGTTGCATGGTTGCCTTACCTGCCAGCCGCTCACGAAACCCATTGGTAGTTCCACGATAGAGCCCAAGGCATCTTCGAGGATGATTGGCATTCCGCGAGTTAGATCCAGGCTTCTCAGGTTCCAAGAATCGGCGGCGGATATCTGTTGACTGGTAGAGCTGGTTGTGATCTCGGCGAGCATACTCTTGATGTCAGAAAAGCCCTCCCTTGTAATGGACGTAATTGCTTGGAATTGATGGTCTTCAGCATTGAGCTTATTCCCAATCGACTCAAGGCGTTCATCGTGTGGTGAAGTCGCCCTTTTCTGCCCATGAAATAGACTGAGGATAGTGCTACTTTCTTGTTCTAATGTCAACACGAGCTCTTTTACGTCTGCGACGCGTTCCCGCAGAGTACAGTTATCAACTCGAGCGGACGCCCTGATCCATTAGCAATGCTCCTGACTTCCTCTAGTATTTATGGCAAGATCGATAACGTACTGGGTAGCTATCCCTATCATCAGGTTGAGGAGCTGAGTACTTTCATGCAGCTTCTCGCGGAGTTTCTGCAATCGTCCCTGTTCCCTAAAGGACCACTCTATCTTCTTGACGACGCTTCTAATCTTGGACTCCGGTCCTTCGCTGTGAAGATTCTCATCATATCGGGGGATGAGTTCGTCAAAGACCTCTTGAATTAGACTTCCACAATCGTCGACGATGGCCTTTGTGGTAGTATCGAGACTTTTCAAAAAGGGCGATGTCTCGTGCTGTTGGTATGTCTCGATGACCTGGAACACAGCATGAGTGCCATGATAGCTAGCATCCCATAAGATGGAGAGTAACTTGACCTAAAACGCGGATGAATATATCTAGCTCTTTTCGCAAGTCTTGGTACTGCCGCGCACTACTAGCGGCCTTGCTGCCGACAACGCCAAGTGCGCGGCCGAGTTGGATCGCAATCTGGGCCAAAGCGATGATGTCGCCTAGGCTGCCAAAAGTGAAGGCGAAAGACATGGTGCCCTTCCTCGTAGGAAATGTCGCCTTTCCCGCTGGGTCGTTTATGGCACTTCCTCAAATATCTGAACAGACTGAATAGGAGGTAATACCCAGCGCGAGGGCCGATCGCCCTACTTTTACTGCAAACTAACCAGGCTAGACGCAAGACTGTGCCTCGTAGACAGCCTCACCACCCTCGCGGGTACATGCAGGCGGTGGCTAAGCCACCACGTCTTTTGTGACTCGAGACCCAAAAGGTAGCCATTGGCCCAATCATTGCCTATTCGAGTTGTTTGAGAACTTGAACAAACGATTGATCAAGGCTCAGATAAGATTGGGCCCGAGTCGAAGGCGCCTACCGTCGAGGATCTTTCATCGAGTGAGTCTATCTCGAGCGTTGCCCAGAGTCAAACATTTCGATGAACACTAGTGAGCCTTTATATCCCTCTATAGAAGAACAGATTTCCAGAATATCACACATTTCTTTTATCAAAACTTGTCATTGTCTCATATGTTAACAACCAGAGCCTCGGTTCGCTCCAAAGCTATCGCCTCCAAGAGGCCAGCGTGATTCGCGAGTTTTATTATAGAGTGTATCGTTATAGGTCCCATACCGTAGGTGTGTTTCTTGCAATCACAACACTATTTACACAGGCTGGCTGGCAGCATAAATGGAAGGCGTTCAGATGATGATTGGCAAGCGACTTGTGCTCCAGCTATATATATGATTGAAACAGATTAATTGTCCATGAGGATGTAGTGTTTGTTGTTATCAGGTAGACCGATTTTGCTGAAAAATTGGCAGTATAACTGCCACAGCGGGATGTTCATTTGGGACGAAAAGACCAATAGGAAGTTGTTTGCCTTATCACGAAGGGCCAATTCCTAGTGCTACTTGAACTCCAGTCTTGGTAAGGAAGAGTCTTTGTATCACATGTGTGGGTATATGTGAAAATAATATGATATGCTAGCCTCCCTGGAAGACAATGGGTGTTTCGTACTGTCACAATCTAAAGTGGTCACCCGCTAAATAAAAGATTTCTCATGGGTTTGTGTTCAAACCTACCAGTCCCTATTTCATGCAGGTCACTGGCGCTGGGAATGTTTCTTGGTTAACAAAAGGCCCGAAGAGAAGTAGTCGGCGCCGTCCCTATATGGGAGAGGAGGTGAATGATATAAAAGAAGTGCGGATGTCCGCTTTCGGCATAATGGGAACAAAATCTCTCAAATCTGACGGCCCAATGGTGGTGTCATGATAAACCAAGAACCCGGAGCTTTGACGTTCTAGGCACAAGCCCGCAAAATGCTATAAGGACATGAAAGAGAGAAATCGGAATAGAGTTAGCCATAGTAATTGGTAACTAATGATTGATTCCCGTCAACTCGGTGTAACTAGTTGCATTAGTCTACATGATAGTACATGGCCGGGTCAAGTTGTTACGTTAAGTTGCCTCACTAATAATTACCTAGGAGGTAGGGTTGAGGGATCCTTATTCTGAAGTTATTAGCTCAATAATTTCCTTATCGATTGGACCTGGGTCTTGTCTGTAAGCTACCCACTTCCCAAAATACATATTCCCGCATATAGATTTGGCCGGCGATACATGTATCTTTGCCCCTCATCTTAAGGTCGCAAAAGTGAGCATGCACACAACGTCAGACCAGGATCGGATCGGACCCCGCCAGCCCAAGGATGCTGTTGCTCTTGCTACGTACCTACCTCTGCTGGTGGTGTCGCAACATACCCTGCCAGGCCAACCGCAGCCCACCAGCTACTACTACTACATACCTACAGCCTCTCTCCCTTCTATCATCTGATTTTTTTCACCTTCTTCTTCACATCACTACTTTCTACACCATCTCCACCTACTCAACTTATCTCAGACCCGTCTCTAACTTGTGAGTATCTCCGCTGCTATACACTTTCCATCTGTCTCATGCTCCGAGCAAACAATCATAATGCTTTTCAAGCTACCTAATTTGCACAACTACCCCGCCATCTCTCCTCCTGTCTTCACCAACTTTTTCCATCTAGAGTTTTTGCCATGAGGCATATTTTGTTTGCTTAGGTTACAAGTTGCCCAATCGAGACTGAGCGAATTTGTCTACCTCTCTCAGCTTCCTCCTCTTTATTCTCGTCTCCCACTCCATTGATTTTCTCCTGAAGTCTGCGTTCCCACATTCGTTGGCTTACTGTTACTTGCCTTAAACCTAACAGGGCCTTGAAAGCAGTATCAGAAACATATACCCACGGACTAGTCAAAGCTCAAGATGGCTATCAAGAAGATCCACGCCCGCTACGTTTACGACTCCCGTGGCAACCCCACCGTAGAGGTTGATGTCGTCACCGAGACTGGCCTTCACCGTGCCATTGTCCCCTCCGGTGCCTCTACTGGTCCGTAATATCCGCTCCAGACAACGAGATGACTTCGGCTGATCCACTCTTTCTAGGTCAGCATGAGGCCTGCGAGCTTCGTGACGGAGACAAGAGCAAGTGGGGTGGCAAGGGTGTCACCAAGGCTGTCGACAATGTCAACAGTGTCATTGCTCCTGCTCTCATCAAGGAGGGCCTTGATGTGAAGGATCAGAGCGCCGTTGACAAGTTCCTTAATGAGCTCGATGGTACCACCAACAAGACCAAGCTGGGTGCCAACGCTATTTTGGGTGTTAGTCTTGCCATTGCCAAGGCTGGTGCTGCTGAGAAGGGTGTGCCTCTGTATGCTCACGTTTCCGACCTGGCTGGCACCAAGAAGCCTTATGTCCTCCCTGTCCCCTTCATGAACGTCTTGAACGGTGGTTCTCACGCCGGTGGCCGCCTAGCCTTCCAGGAGTTTATGATTGTACCCTCTAACGCCCCTTCTTTCACCGAGGCCCTGCGTCAAGGCGCCGAGGTCTACCAGAAGCTAAAGTCTCTTGCCAAGAAGAAGTACGGTCAGTCTGCAGGCAACGTTGGTGATGAGGGTGGTGTCGCCCCCGATATTCAGACTGCTGAGGAGGCACTTGAACTCATCACCGAGGCTATTGAGGAAGCCGGCTACACTGGCAAGATGAACATCGCTATGGATGTTGCCTCCAGCGAGTTCTACAAGGAGGATGTGAAGAAATACGACCTTGACTTTAAGAACCCCGAGAGTGATCCCACCAAGTGGATCAATTATGAGGAGCTCGCTAAGCTATATGGTGAATTGTGCAAGAAGTATCCCATTGTCAGCATTGAGGATCCCTTCGCTGAGGACGACTGGGAGGCCTGGAGCTACTTCTACAAGACCCAGGATATCCAGATTGTGGCCGATGATCTAACGGTCACCAACCCCATCCGCATCAAGAAGGCCATTGAGCTGAAGGCTGCCAATGCTCTGCTATTGAAGGTCAACCAGATTGGAACCTTGACCGAGTCCATCCAGGCTGCCAAGGATTCATACGCTGACGGTTGGGGAGTTATGGTGTCCCACCGATCTGGCGAGACCGAGGATGTCACCATTGCCGATATCGTCGTTGGTATCCGAGCTGGCCAGATCAAGACCGGTGCTCCTGCTCGTTCCGAGCGTCTCGCCAAGCTCAACCAAATCCTCCGCATCGAGGAGGAACTCGGAAGCAACGCCATCTACGCTGGCACCAACTTCCGCACCGCGGTCAACTTGTAATTAACTAAAACCTTGGTTACTCAATACCATGCATATGACTTTTAACGATCGGGATGGTTTGGGGAAATGGTCCGGGCAAAAACGGCGATGTTAGATTTGCTGTGGAGAAATTCAAGATATAATGATACACACAACAATGATCCTGAGCTGTTAATGCATGCTGATGGCCGAGAAGTAACATCGCGTCGGTTGAAACCGTAATCTACTTTTCGTATGACACTACTTGTCGAGCCAGACAGCAGGTGAATGTGTACTCCAAAATAGCGGAATCTCCCATAACGTACTTCGATTATCAAACGTAGCCTGGGCGGCGGTAATGCCAATGCGGAGAGAAAAGTACCTGACTGGATACTCTTTACTCAGAAACCCAAGTTCAGTGTTCACATGCTACCGCAAAGTAATGCGAGACGACTCACATCGAGTTTCTGGTAGGTTCGCCATACCGACTGTGAATTTTCATCACCCACCCACACCTCGTTGAACCGCCTAATGCAAGTACTCGCCTGGAACTAACATCGTCTCACAGGCTGGCGGGAGGGGGACATGATTCTATAAAGTCCCCTCCCACAAGTCTGTGACGATATCAGTCCGGACGAGCAGTCTATGGTCGGGTTGCCTTGTAATATTTAGTTGGTGTGAACAAAGATGACTTGTGGGTCTTCTGCCATCTGGCAAGATCGAACTTGCCGTCTGTTAGGTCGGGACTCTGCGGGTTTTTCGCCCAGACAAAGACCACGCCGTCACTAAGGATGCTCTCTCCTTCATTATTACAGTCGAGGTCCTCGACGTGAATCTGACACCAGTGTCCGTGGTATGGCGACGTCTCGTACCGTTGCAGCTCCCAGAAGTGCTGATAGTCTTCTACTTTCCAAAACATGCCGCGTATCTTGACGCTCGGCTCGCTTGTTAGCACGTCTTCTTCTCCCTTGCCTAGCACCTCCTCTGCTACGCATTGATCCTGCCCAAGCTCGTCAAATGGGATGAGAGTTGGAAACGTATACCACATCTTCGGCTTGAAGCCCGTGATCCAGCCGGGCCGAGTGGTGGGCTTGCTTGGACACCGCGTGATGCGCTGTAGGACCTCTGGGTCCATCAGTGTTCCGTAGAAGAACATGTGGCATGGCTTGAACGTCGTTGAGGAGAAGAGCGGCGCGTATGGCTTGAGGGCGCGTCGGTGAGGCCGTATTGGGGGGCCATCTTTGCGCGCTTCGAGGCTAGTGAGGATGAGGAGGGATTGTTTGGGGATGGCGGTGCGCGAGCAGCGATTGATGGTCTTGGGAGAGAACTTGGGAGGGGTGGTGCTGGCAGAGCAATGAGACTAGGTATCCTCTTGGGAGATATCGGATATGTTGGTGGTCTCTGTCATGTGTATTTTACTGGTTGAGTACTGATGAGGTAGATGTCGTATTATGAGGTCCTTATTGTTGGGCTCTGGGGTGGCAATGTCATCTCGCATTGAATCACAGCTCCGGTAGTGTCACTGAGATACCATTAGATAGGAAAGGTGACAGGTGCTAAGTCTAAATCCCGCGACAGGCTGCCTACGCGAGTGTTTGTTGTTGGTGGTAGTGTCACAGGACGTGCATGATGCAACTTGAGGGCTGTTTAGATCCAATGATTCGGTATAATATGAGTGATATCTTATTTTCATTCGTTAGTCTAGTATGCTTTGATACCGCTAGCCGGAACATATCATCATGTTTGACGGTGCACCCATCGCAGGCCGTGCTGCTGTAGACAATAGGTCTTCAGCCAAATAGTCTTCAGCGGCTTACTGCAGTATCCAGTCGAGGCCTACCGAAGGCCTCATTGCCGCCCAGGGTTCAAACGCTGAACAAGTCCTAGCGGGAACAGTTTCAAGCATGAGCCTGATCAGCTCAATGGCGGCGTATAGTGTGTTTTCTACCTTTTGCACAGTTAGCGAGGTTCGTAGCTAGCTGCCAGTTATGTGGGAAAATGAGGATCGTTCCGAATCAGAAGTCCGTTAAATACATTTCAGGCCAAAAAGGCCTGATGATATAAGAGGTACCAGAAAATAAAGTAAAAAGTGGTTATCATCATGGAAAACAAAGGGTGGACGGAGCTGGGGCAGATAGAGACTGAACATACCTTTAGATTACTCTAGGAATCCTGGATGCACGCTAGCAGAACGCAATCACTCAGTCATCTCAGGCAAAGTTTCGGAACCAAGTGGAATGCACCTGACATGCGCTCCCGATTTTTCTCCCTCGAAAGCTTGACAGGAGGGAAAGGTTGAAGAAGGCTTGGTTTCAATAAATTTAAGATATAGCAAAAAGCGGTAGATTCTCGGCTTCGGTGGAGCTATAGTAAAGTGGGCGTGGTGGAGCATGAAGCTTTGACCACTCTTATCTTTGCTTATCGACACACACAATCCTCAACTCCACCACCCACCTAAAATTTCGCACACCTAAATTGCGAGCCCGTGATCCAACTTTCCGCGACCCTTTAACCTCTCTCGACCGAGACAAATCGACAACCGCCCTTCACCTGACTTCGAGTCCGCCGATAAACAACACCGCCGCCAAAATGGGTCGTCTTCACAGTACGTTGCTCCCATATACTCCTCCAAAAGCCTACTGAGGTTCATACTGTTCACGGTGGTCATTAACTCTTGATTTTTGTACAGGCAAGGGAAAGGGTATCTCCGCCTCTGCCCTCCCCTACTCGCGCGCTCCTCCCAGCTGGTCTAAGACTACGTCAGTCGCCTAGAAAACGGCCCCATTGATTAGAACGTGTACTGATGCTATGCGCAGCCCTGCCCAGGTTGAGGAGAACATCATCAAGCTTGCACGCAAGGGTGCTACTCCTTCTCAAATCGGTGCGTTTTTAGAGGTCTACTCCAAAACCCTGGAGATTTCACCAAGACGGGGAATTACTGACATTTGTTAAAGGTGTTGTCCTCCGTGATTCCCACGGAATTGCTCAGGTCAAGGCTATCACCGGTAACAAGATCCTCAGAATTCTTAAGTTCGTTTTACCTTTAGCCGTTCTAGACAACAGATGGGAGGATCAAGCTAACAATCTATAGGGGCAATGGTATGATTTGAGAATCCCCTTTCCGACAAGATGAATAGAAATATGCATCCATCCGACACCCACTCGGATGCGATCTTTCATCAACGATGGGCTGCATCGTAGCCACTAGTTGGTTCAGGCTGACAGTGTGACCGTTCAAAACAGGACTTGCACCTGAGCTTCCCGAGTAAGTTTTCCAACAGACTTGGTAATAAAATCAATACTTACATTATTGTTAGGGATCTCTACAGTAAGTATTTCCGCAAACCACCACATTTATAAGCGCTATCAAGGTCGTTTTGGGCCTTTGGAACAAATCCCCTTCTGTTGAAACCATGAAGGGTCAAATGCTCCCTTCAGCCGACCGTTGTCCTTTCGACCCTACGAGCTCGAAACCCGGAGATTCCGCTTAAAATCATACTTACTGACTCAACCTGTTGCAGTGTTGATCAAGAAGGCCGTGTCCGTCCGAAAGCACCTTGAGCGCAACCGAAAGGACAAGGACGCCAAGTTCCGACTGATTCTTATTGAGTCGCGTATCCACCGTCTCGCCCGGTATGTGCCCCCTTTAGCAGGTGTCATTCTCGCTGCTTCTGCACCCTCCCGAGACCCTGACGAGAACTTTATTGTTTGTGGCAATTACTGACTCTTTATATCGAATAGTTACTACAAGACTGTCGCTGTCCTTCCTCCTACCTGGAAGTACGCCAGTGCTACTGCCAGCACTATTGTCGCTTAGACGTGAGATGATATTCTAAATGGAACGAATGACTGGGCATGGAGTTCATGGACCTGGAAAGGTATTGCTTTTGGAGCACCCAAAATTTACTAGGCTCTAGTCCATCAAGATAGATGAACATGGTCATGTCATCAAAGAGACCCGAAGGATCTCGCAATCAATTGTGTAAAAATTCCTAAAAGCAATGGTATCACTCGTGAAGACCTATAAACCATCTACGGACGTTGTAACGCCTGTCCAGTCCGTCTTTTCCTGACCAAAAACGCCGCCATGTACATGCAAATCCTAATATAGTCCCATTTTCCCTATGTCTCAAACTCCTTAGAGCGTTCAATGAGGAATTCGCCTAGAACTCGCAGTGGATCTTTGGGCCTTATCAAAAAGAATGAGTGAACGTTCAGTGATGCATGCGGATAGCTAAACTTACTGGTCCTTGGCAAGTTGCTTCATCCCCTCAAGCAAGTGAGCGGTAACTTTGCCGTTCAGGTATTGTCGGACAGGAGCACCGTGAGCCGGGGCGGCATCGGGCATGGTGAAGGCGGGGTCGGGGTGTTGGGAGGCGGCGCGCGAGGTGTTCTCCTGGCCGTTGGTGCGCAGAGGTGTACCGGTCCTAGCTGGGGCAGGGCTCGGCGCATTGGTTGAAGGCACGGCGGGCGCTGGAGACTGTGAACATAGAGAGAACACCGTCAGTCACGTATTCAGTTGCCGTGTTCATCGTCATCGTCATCGTCATCGTAGGTATAGACAGCTTACGGGAGCCTGGTCCGCGCCTGAGGCGTCCGTCATCGCGACATCTTTATTGCCGGACTCGGTCGTGGGTGCAACAGTCTGTGTCTCTAGAACCGTCGAGGTTTCCACAGGCTGCCTCGGTATAACAGTGGGATGTGGCTGGCCATATGTGGGCGGGGGAACGGGGGTTTGGGTAATCTCATCGGCCATGATGGGCGAATTAAGCACGAACGGTCAAAGATGAAGGTTGAGGTTAAAAGGTGCTATGACGAGAACTGAGAGGTGGGATTGAGAAGTGTGGTAGAGGGTGAGTGAGGTAATGCCACGGGTATGAGCGGGTCAACGGTGTTAGGAACACCGAATTATTACTTGATTAATTTATCGGGGAATCCTGGCGCGCTATCCCGTGATAGCGCGTAGTCATTTCAACCCCTGCCTGGAGCAACCGCGTTCCTGCTCGCGTCATTCTTGCTCACTCCTTTCCTTTATTCTTTTATCGATGACATATACGTAATCACTATTCATTGACACGAGACATAGCCTATCTACAATGATAATGGATGATGGATGCTTTTCTCAAGAAGGCGAATCCTAGCAATCGTCCTGCCTCCCAAAGAACACCATCGTTGAAAGAAAAACCTTCGCGGTTGGCAGATGAGCCTCCCAAGAAGAAGTTCAAAAGGGAGGAGACATATAAGAGCGATGCAGACTCAGACGACTATCAGATTGACACTCCGCCATTGAAGCCACGGCCTAACCTGCAAAGAGACGATACTCCTGATTCTCATGCGGATGATGACACCGCAGAGAAGTCTGAAACTGAGGATGCACACATATCTCGACCAACGGCCATTGAAAGCTCGCTACCTGAGATCAAACCTGACAAGCAAGCAATTGAGGAGTATCAGAACTTCAAGGCGTCTCAGGGTGATGATACCGGCACTGCTTCATCTAGGCTCGATTCTAGAAAATGGGTAAGGGGCAAGAGCTCCTTATATGTCGATGCCTTCAACCTAGCCCTTGACACTGTCCTCGAAGACGAGTCTCATCTCTTCGACGAAAAGGAGAAGCGGGTCTTTGAAGAGTGGAGATCTCTTAGCTATGAGGCTCAGTTCCTGTATGCAAGCGCTCAAATCCTAGACTCTCTGTATTCTGACTTCTTGTTAGTTATGTCCGCTTGTTCCTTAGGAAAACATCTTCGTGGCATCGCATCGCTCGCTTGGGTTACTATAATGATATCACCGATACCGAAGCTGCCATAAAAGAGTTACAGGTGAATAGACATCTTCCAAGAGACACCCCGCATGACCAGGCAATTCCTACTCTTCTACAGTCTGGGCTCGGCTCCTTCATCCAAGAGCAATGTATTTTTGAGGATACATTCACTTTCGCGGATGCCTCTGAGGACTTCATTGACAGTGTGGAGGAGGCGGTTTCACTTCTAGGCTTGGAAGAAATGAAGGCCTTGGGCAAGGAAGCCAAGGTCCAAGGCAAGAATAAGGCTGATCTAGCAAAATCCATCTGCAAAATGAGCAGTCAACAGGCTGGCCTGTTATCAATGGGCCTTCGAAGGGCGGATACTGCTGAATCTGTTAGCTCATCTAGACAGGACACTCCCGATAAACAGTCGCCTGGACCTGGTTTGGGGGACGATGGAAACAGGCGAAAGCATTTTCTTGACAAAATATTAGCCCTGACTGGCCCCTCCGTGAGGCTCTCTTTGTCTGTTTTCAAACTATTTGAGCGAGTTCATCTCGTATTCTACAGGTCTACAGAGTGGACAGAGAAGTCTCTGACAACAATCATCTTGGCAAAAATTTCGAGGCGGAATTTCCCTTCATACATTGTCAGCAGGTCCTCTAGCATCTTTGCCTCTAGATCGCAGCTTTTGGAATTCGAAACGGCCATGAGATCTGAATATGCTGTGGATAATATCCTGGAGTTTAATGGCCCTGTTACAGAGGTAGGCTTTCGAAAGGTGATTGACACCTTTGAAACGGTATATCCGAGATGGAAAAGTATCCTACAAGAAGAGCAGGAAAAGGAAGAAAGAGTATACGAATCAGGCGAAGGTGCTTACCTCAGAAGACTCAGTCCCGGACACGCATATACAAGAATCATCCACAAGGCAGCTTACGCTTTTGGTCGACTGAAGGAACATCAGCGGGAGCATGCAATGCTGACTGAACTACTTAGTCAACGCCTTTTTCATCTGGCTCGTCGAGGGTCCTGGTACCAGCGCAAAGCTCTTCTAGAGGAACATTATATGCATGCCTTACTACCAAACCCGGCCTACACGGATCCGGAAAGGCAGAAGAGCCACTGGAAAGCTATCGCGGCAGCTACCTGCGAGACAGCTCTCGAGGATCCTGACTGTCATCTCAAGTACCATTACGACCTGCAGAAGCGGTTAGTCAAACTCGAGAAGCATTTAAAAATACCCGTCCGTTTACAGCATGACTTCGGTCACGTTCGATTAAAAAAGCCGGAAGAGCACTACGCCGAGGGTATCCAGTTGAAGAAGCTAGACGCCGTCGGCAGAAACGGACGCGGGCCAAGTACTAAAACCATATGGGTTGACGAGGCAGAAGGCGGAGGCGAGTGCAGCGTGGAATCAATGTGTTTGAGCTGGTACAGGAGTCAGGGTTGGAAAGGATACCATGCTGAGGGCGGTATCATACGAACTCTCTTCGCCTATCTGTTCTTCGATATTCTCTTCCTTTACATACCGAACGTCTTCCAAACAGCCTATCAGACATGCCCTCTCGATCTACACACGGATGCCTTCTACCCGACCCGGGCTTCTGAAATCAACCATCGGCTAGTGGAGATTGCGAATGGAGGGGCACCACAGTTGGTTGAAGAGGTTGATAAGCGAGAACGTGAAAGGCGAACATGCGTTGTCGGCCTCAATTGGGACTACGAGTTGGAAGACCTACACGAGCTAGCCGAATGCTTCGATAGTGCTGCGCTCGCTGCGGTGTGCAAGGTTATGGCGCAGGAATATGGCCAGAGAGGAGGCGGCATTCCTGATCTTATCCTGTGGAAGGTAGAGCCAAGCAAGGAATGCATGTTCGCCGAGGTCAAGAGTGCAAACGACCGCTTGAGTGACACCCAGAGGCTTTGGATCCACGTTCTGACCGGCGCCGGCGTGAGGGTTGCACTCTGTAATGCCGTGGCGAAGGAGGTCAGAGAGATCTAGCTTGAACTGACTTGTTGGTATGGGTTGTAACTATTGGTCCCTACCTATCACCTACCATCGCTGTGATGATGCTTCTATTCATACTGTTATGGGCCCTCTGACAGGCGTGTTGACGCTAGGCATTCCCACATGGAGATGAAAGGCGAGCAACCACATACCACTACCACAGACGCGAGAATCAACGCTACAACATGAGACCAGATAGTCCGCGGCTAGTCGGCGAATCATGATTTCAGTTCAAAAACTCGCACTCGCGTTGGCTTTACGTGTGTCAGCGGGAACACGCCCAGCATCCGTGGCTTAATGGAGGGTTCGGTTCGGTTCGCAATCTACAAGACTCATTCTTGGGCCGCGTACGTAGGTCCCCTAGGCCATCTACCAATGATACCCCAAGCAACGCTGCAGTAATGCAGCCGGAAAGTTGGCCATACCCCCGGTTGGCGGTATACCAGTCGTCCGGATTCGTCAGCCGGAGTTGTAAAGGAGGAAACAGGCGTTCGATTCACCTCCTGATCTGCGCGGTGTCGAGGCTCACAAAACTTATTCAAACAAACCAACTCAAGTCGAGCCTTAGGGCGTGACTGGTGGCTTTGAGAAACATGAGCATGGGGCGAAGCATTGGATTGCATATGGCTAGGTTCTAGTGCGGTTTCCTCTGGCTAGCCTAGCTGCCGGAAGGCTGTTGCCGACTTGAAAGGGGGTATCTCGTTCCACGTAGCTATTCCTTGCCTTCATTATCATCTTCTAGCACTGATAGTGGGGTAAACCAGCTTCAGAAGATAGATAGTATGACACGCGCCGCCCACAAAGTGAAAATATCATACCTAGTGGATCCTCGCGGTGCTGTATGGGAATGTTGATTCTGCCTTATCGAGAAGAATGAGTATAGGCTAGCCAGAAAATTCCCTGCATGTATCTTCATCCCATCGGGCTGGGTTGTCGAATGAGACTCTTTCTATTTCTGGAAAACACGCCCATGAAACTCTCATGAAATCAGACATTCCAGGGATGTGAGACCCGATAGTTTTCCAAGCTCAAGTCGCTTAAGATATGCCTTGTTGTATAGGGATAGTGTCCTCGACGAGATCGCAAGCACTATTTCTCCTCAAAACACAGAAGATCGAAGTCAACGGATATTGGCGGTATTCTTAGCCACCGCTGAACGGGGTAATCCTAAACTTAGCCTAGTAGCCCTGCGGAAGTCGTCGTGCTTGAATTTAGTAGCAATGGCAATAGGGAGGATTGCACTTAGTCATCTTGACATATTGATGACCCCGATAGTTTGGGTCATAGACCCCAGAGCAAGGATGCTATAGTCAGACGCATCAGTCTTGAAATAGTCCCCGAATCGGCCATTAACCATCAGCCAGGACTATCAAAGTACGTTCACGCCGTGGCTTTGGTATGCCTTGATGCCATCTCGCATGTGTCAACCCCTGAGACACTTGACAAGAAGGGGTAAAGCTCCGATGGAAGAGGAATATTAGAAGGGCAGTAGGGTATAGCTGATCAGCGACAGCCTCACCAGGGGACACGTTATGCTATACAGAGTACTAGACGGTGTAGTAGCCAGCGTATGATCCTGCAGGTCGTCGAAGAGGACGCTTTTCCCCGCAATCGAGCGCTTCGTTCTAACTTCTAAGCGCGGAAACGATTATGTAGATGAAGCTAGGAGGATCAAGCCAACATTAGACCAGTGAAAGCCTCTAGGGCGCTTAATTAGCCTAGCGGCTCCATTACTCCGGGCCATTGGCAGAACATTGATGCAGAAAAACTGCTTCGAAACGCTGGAAGAAGCGCAGACGGGGAAACGCTCACTTCTACTTGTCACTCAGCAGTATGGCCGGCCACTTATCTGGTTAGCGATCTAAAAGTCCAAACAAGAACGCACGCGCGCGCTGGAGTCTCGGACTGGGGAAAGCCAGTGTCTGTCGGCAGGACAACGGTCAGAACAGTCGGGAAGCGAATATGGAGAAAATGTCCTTGACCAACAGCAAGTCGGAGTTACGCATAGTCAAGGTAGTACGTCTTGTCGCGCGCGCTCTGATCAAGGAGCTACCCACCATAAGCCTGAGGCTAGGGCTAAGAAGAAGCAGAGACAGGCTCTGATTGCGCGAAGACAAAAGCAATAAGGCAGGTTTGGTGAGCCGCGCGCTGAATGAGGCAGACTGGCAAGAATAGATACGGTAGATTGGACGTTTCTGCTGGTGGAGGAATGCCTATTGTTTTGATTCCTGACACCGAGCGAGCATAAAATGGTATAAGTGTCCCAAGACTTATGTCACCACTATTCATCCAGTCAGCTAGCCATACAACCCTTTCACGTCAGTTGACATCACCAGAGTTGCAATTTGAGTAAGACACGCGGAGCGGAACGGCCCTCACCAAGTCTCAATTCATTGAAACCCATCGTCTACTACCGTAGCACACCCTCTCAAGAGGTCATCGTTATCCCCACACACATCCAAGTACACATGAGCACCTATGCCCACACACCTTTCTCGTCAACAACAACCAATCACCTTCCACTCTTGAACACATACAGACACAGTTGTTCGTCACCAGATCGCATTTTATCCGAGTTTCAACCGGAAGGGATAGTTGGTCTGGTCTATATCACGGCCAGAGAGACATATATCTGGCAAATAGATCTGTAAGTCAAAGAAAACTGCCTTGCCGCTGAAGAAGGCGGCACATTTGTCCGGGGGAGTTTGTTGTTTGAGCAATGGAGGATGATGAATGGAGGTGATGGACAAGGTCAAATGAAAAGGGACGAATGAGCGGCTGCTAATTATAGATTGGGAATAGTCCCGGCGCTTAATCTTCTGTACTGAGTACTTACTTGGGTACTTCATATCACTGAACCGCTGGACCCCAGTACAACCTACGAAGCCTTTGACAGGGGCATCCTGACGAATCACAATCCACGTTAGATTGACCAACATACCTATTCGATCTCAAAGGTACTTACTTACCTGTATTATACCATTTTCTCTTCAGGCCCTTTCATTTGATTCCCTTTCTTGCTAACAGTGCCTCTCAAGTCCTGGGCGTGCAGTATCACCAAAATATCGCGAAATTTATTTTCAGAATATCGAGACTAAGAGAAAGCTGGCAGATATTCGTTCTTCATGTAAGTCACCAACCGCTGAGTGAAAAGGGAAGAAAGAAAGAGACACAAGCTAAGGCAAGTCTCAGCACCACCAAGAACAAGTCAAGACTCAAAAGCGAGCATCTCATTGCATATCGTGCTGCCGCTCTGACAGCCAATCCCGTGCCTTACCACCCAATACATCCACCACGCGGTGCGTAAAGGTGCAGCACAAAGCCAGAGCCGGCTACTGGACCATCACTTGCCGCCATCATCGATTTGATTGCGGCTTCGTTCGCGCCGATTGATCCTCGAGACGCTCCACTGTCGAGAATAGCAAGAGTACAGTGACTACCTAGGTACCTACATAGGAGACCACCCTGGTCACTATTCTGATCTGCCCTCTGCCCCTCCGAAGTCTTGAGTCTGTCCTGTTCTTCGTTGCCAAGCACGCTCGCGTTGGTAATCCCCCACCACAGTCGCGCGTGTTATTCCTCCTACACCACGCCTATACACCACAGCATCCGCCCCCCGGCGCGAGTACTCATTCGTGATCGGGCCCTGGTTCGTCTTGATGCCACACCCATCCCTCTGGATTCTGTCACATTGTTTCTAGTCTATCTAGCGCGGCGTGGTTTGGCCTTCCCCGTTTGGCGCCTTCGTTTCGGTTTGTCCTTGCGCCTACTCCCCACGCCGTTTCGTTTTACAATAGACCCTAGAGCTCCCCTGCCTGCCACCAACCCACATATTACTATTATAACCTCTCGCTCTCCCTCTCACCTGCTTACGCCTTCTTCCCAAGTGCCGGCTTTTGCTTCCCCACGGCGACTTCTGTGTGCAGCGTCTAGGCATCACGGTCTTGTGTTTTGTCAACCATTGAGAGTCATTCACTTGACTTGAGGAAGAATATTCCAATAGGACATAGCTCCCAACGACTATATCACCGTCTACTCACCAACACCTCGAAGAATCAACAACGCCATCATGCCTACCTGCAAGCCCAAGCTCGCGCAGTTAAAAACGCCCGTCACCGCGACGTTTCCGTCTGAGCTTTCTGCTCTCTCGGCGTCGGCGAGGACACCTTTATCAGCAATACCAGCTTTTATCAAGGAGGAATTCCCTGCGGGCGACAAGACACCCATCAGCCCGCCTACGGCCTACATGGATTTCCTCAAGGCCATGTCAGTTCCGTCACCCGTCATCCCAGAGAAGAGATCAGCATCTGGCAGTTCTACACCAGAGGAAGATTCGACACAAGAATCAGCATCAACACCATCCACGGCAAGCAGTGAGCAAACAGACTGCTCATGTAAGTGTGGCGGTCACAAGTCACCCGCGGCAGTTCCAACAAGCCCGTACTCAAACCAGCCCATGTCAGCGCCACCCATAAGCGTAACCTCATTCCCTGGCTTGCACGTCCCATCATCCCCCGCAGTGTCCACGATGGACTCGCCTTTGAGCGCCACAGCACGATCACCCTTCAGCGCGCGATCCGTACGGTCACCCTTTGACTGGGAAGCGGCACTGAAGGCTCGGTACTCTCAAGACTGTAGGGCACATAAGCCAACGAGCAAAAGTGTACGGCAAATTCGGGAAGTCGTTACGCGGACAGTCACTTACACGCCACGAATGAGCCCAGCACCCAAGGGCAAGCGGAGGAGAACGCACTCTAATTGCCAAAAGTTGGCGGCAACGGAGATACCACCTCCATCTGCCTCATCTTAGACTAAGATGACACATCAACGAAGATAGGAAACACCAAGATTTGGGCTATTATTAGCCTGCAGGCTCCAGTGAATAGGGCGGAAGTCACCAATCTATCATCCTTACCATTCTCTACGACATTGCGAGCCATGACATCAACTCGACGCCAATATCTCTTTCCATTTGTTCATACTATCTACTTGATACTACTTTTTACAATACCATCACGACTGCGCATTCCCCCAATAAACCGCCACCCCACCAAATGATAGATGAGGGGTCTGGTCACCAGATACGAATTTTATGTCACTGCTTTAACATTTTTTAACGTCACTAACAGCGTTTGGGTGTCGAAGGAGTTCACGCGGCGTTGCTGGGCGGCGTCTTGCAAACAAACCCCCGGCTCACGATACCATGGCAGAATTGCTCTGTTTTTCTTGCCTTTTCTTGTTTTAAAGGGTCTCTGATACAAGGCGGGAAATGGGACGGATGGAGGAAATGGAAGACGGGAAGGGAAAAGACACGGAAGGGGGCGCATTGGAGAGGCACGATTGTGAGGCGATGTATCCTCTTAGCTGCTTGAGAGACGGGGCTTGTGTATGCGCGTGCGGAACAATGCGCGAGAGAGAAATCCAATGACATCCCACATTCAAAACCTATGCAAATGTCCTTCGCCGCCATGTTTTTGCTTATTTGGTTTCCACCACCTGTGACTCACTCTATATGACATGCTTACACCGACAAGGCGGCGAAGAGGGAGACGTGCGAAATCATCAAATCAAATTGCACACTTAGTCTGTAAGTGTCCGTACCTACTGCAAGTGAAGAGAACGAACGCGACCTCAAATGCGGCCGGGTGGTTGGGGAATTCTGTTGTTTATTTTACTCTTCCCTCCACATCTTACACTACATGTACATGATGTATGTACCTTATAACACGTCTCGCGTCCTTTCGGTCAACATTTGGCTTCGCTTTGGGCCTCCCTTCGCCGAAATTCAAAAGGGCTAGTCATTACCGGTACCTACTTTTGCTTACACGCACGTAACAGAACTAGTCCAGGAACTGAGTGAGTGCATGGTCCCAAATATTGATCGCAATGGTTAGTCGGCTTGCGTTTGTTGGTTTGTATGAGTCTGACTGGTTTCCAAGTACCCCCAAGCCTGACAGCACTCATCACTCTACGTATCATTGTGCTCAACTAGATCGAAGGCCTTTTGTCTTTTTCGGGTTTCCCCCGGACCGCCCCCTTCGCCCTGTGTTATTTTGGTTACCACGCGAGCAAAGTGGCCGCGGGACGAGGCCGGCCCAACCAAACAGCCAACTAGTCTAGTAACTAGATTCATACTCCCTTGCACTACAGTAGATTTGCAAATCACTGACGATGAGGAACAAAATGTGTATCATTTCTCACACTTCGCAACTCTTCCTTGTCACGAATACCTGTAGGGAGATTTTATTACCTACTCAAAACTAGAATCGTTGATGGTTTAGGGAACACCCCCTCTTTGTTTTTCTTCAGGACAGGTTAGTCAGGTCGTGTCGAATTTTATAATTTCACGATAAGGCCGAGTCCCTAGTGTTCCTTATAGGAAAATGGCCCCCAATTACCTGCCCAGGGTCTCCTTGAATTTTTTTCCTTTCCAAGTCCTACACAACAGTTATTCAGCCTCCGCCGCTCTTCCCCGCGCAAGTACACGAGATACGAATTAGGTAGATAGACCAAAAAATCCAAATCCGTGGTAAGGTAAGTAGGTAAATTAGCCCAAACCTCATCACCTTACCAAGGCTAAAAAAGAGGCCTCAAGCAAAACGTAGCAAAAGAAGAGAAAAAAAGCAAATGAGGTCAACAACGTCGCAACCCAGAGCAGCAGCATCGGGTTCGCACCTCCGCGCATGATTGGCCAGGGCTCCCTTGTCCCAGAATCCTGGGAATTGCATTCGTTTGGTTGGGGCTTGGGGTGTTAAGAGACCACTTTTTAAGCGCCCGGCCCGCTTGGCCAATCATGGTTTTCTTTGACAGGCAAATAGTGGCTGGCGGAGGGGTAATTAATGGGGAAACTCCCTTGGTTGTGTCGTGCATGGCGAACTGTCCCAAATCCCCGTCACGAGTCGCCTATTGGGTGAGCTGTGACAAGCAGCTAAGCGCCCACGACATGGGTACGCTCTTTTTCGAAAGTGGGCAGTGGGCAGTGTGCTCGGCCTGTCTCCAGGTAGGTAGGTAGGTAGGTAGGTAAGAGGTAAGTAAGTAACTTGATTGATGAGCTCGGTTAGGGATATATCTGAGGTAGGGGTGATGAGAATAGAATGGGCGCAGAAGGGCCTAGGTAGTAATAAGATAAAACACACAGGTATGAAGGAACCTGTATAGCATTACATAGCACAACAGAGGGAACCTCTTCCTCTCTGATCCACGGCAAGTTCCGTTGGTTCTAACAACAAAAGTTTATGTACCGGCGGTGAATGGGTTTGGTTGCCTTGTTCGTTTCCCTGCCTAGCCACGCGGATGGTCGCTGTCGGAGGCGATCCAGATCAGACCACCTTAGGTATCTCGTCGATCAACTACAGAAAAAAAACTGGCCCGTATGCACAACGCGGTACGACCTCCGAGGAAGGGCACAACAATACTGTCAAGACTGTCAAGACTGTCAAAGGCAATAGGGTTTTCTTTTAGGCCGTAACGACGGGCCACAGCTATATTCATCGGATAAGGTACCTACCTAGCGAGCGAGTGCTCCATCGGTGTTTGCTGCGGGGAGACACATATCAACTTCTGAGGCTTCATGTCCAAGACTTTCAGGCAGATTTGCTTGATACGGGCAGCCAGCTAGCCAGAGTAAGCAGAGTGGCGAAGAAGAAAAATAGTAGGCGGACGACTTTTGAGCTATCAGGTTGGGTTGCTTCAAGGCAAACAGGAACGTCCGCGCTCACTCTGCTCGGGCGAAGAACCAAGACCTGTAAATGCACTGGTCGAATGTGACAGAGCCGCAGTAGCTTTAGTCGACTTCTGCTTGAGCACGTCATCTGTACCTCGGTATTGGTGACATGTAGAAAGACCCCAGCAGGCTACCTACTCCACGACATAACCCATTAGATATGTGCTCCCATTGTACCATGAACTTTTATTTTCATTTTTCTGTGCGGAGCCAAGTGGCAAGTAATCGTATATTGTTACGAAAATCAATCTAGTTTTTGCTGTGTCGCGACATCTAGGTATACACCGGACTGCGTCCCAATCTTAGCCGAGAGTAGGGATTACGCCCAGGCGTGTTCCCCCGCATGAAGATCAGCTTCTTATTCTCCGATACCAAGCCTTCCCAAATAGGGCAAGAACGGAACAACTTGGGATGTGATTGTGATCGTAACCAGGGATTCAGTGAGCGACAGAAAAAGCTGAAACAAGAGATGCATATCTCCATATAGCAGGATCTTGTTTCAACCCGTAGTCCCAAGATTAAACCTTGTAGTTTCGACTCGTTTTGAATCCCTCCGGCCACACGAACAGGTGGAATGTAGATGAGGCGCGTCTCGGAAGACGACCATCTATAATTAAATTGAAAAAAGGGTCACGTCGAAGCTCTCTCGTTTCTTCCATCGTGTGGAGCCCTTGTCCCAACCGAGTTGCGGGCGGTGCACATTCTCGACAGCTACTTATTGTTAGATAAAATCGACGGGTTGTGGGATTCACTGCCCGGCCATCCTGATAATTGTGATAAGTCCTACAGCAATACAGGTATATCTCCGAAGTAACGATATTTCCTGATCCTTGAAGTGACTTACAAGCCTATGGATACGTATACGGCTACAGAATGCTATTATACGTTTCGCCTTTTGTTGTCCTTTTGAAACCCACTATTTAGTATGAACAAGAAGGTGTAATAACAGAAAAAATGTGTTACCGTATAAATTTCAGGAAACAGAATGAGGACGCCCAGGGTGCTGAAATGTAGCTTTGGGGGCGGTAAAATAACGCTATTCCAGGGATTAGCCTGTAATTCTCGAAATATTAGAGTCTATTTCTTAGACCCACAATGTTGAATATTGCTATGCTAGTACCCAACCTAGATATCTGTCAGATGCACGGGCAGAGCACATTGTTGGTTGATGATGAAGACCCCGCCACAAGGCATGGTTTAGGGTCGGAACAATACGGAAAATACCTCAGTGCTGCATATCCTAACCTGACTCACACCGCCGAGGGAGTGTTCCAGGAAGAGGATGCTGATTCTTCACCGTAGGCAGGCCAGTCGTGTGGGCAGGACTTCTAGTTAGGAGTTGTTGCATAACAGCCTTACGAGGATACTTAGTAGCGATAAACTAAGAGACTCGGTTTCACTTGTGATTATTGTCCTATTCTACGAACTTTGGACATGCGATACTGTTAGACCGCTACGTAGTAGACGCTGGAGCCCCCTTTCGAGATCTCTGGGGGAGGGGGGGTGGTCAGGAGCAAGTGCCTGATTGTGAACTATTCCACAGCACCAGGGTTGTTACTTCGCAATCGCTCCATGAAGCTGGGTTGTTAATCCGAAACGGCAATAGCTCGTAGTCTACTACCTAACATAGAAGGGCCGTGGTTGTTGTTAGCATTGAGGCAGCTTCGTAGTCGGAGCAACTATGTGGAAAGGAAATCTGGCTTCTCAGGCCGGTAAGGAAGGATAGGGCTAGCAAGGCGTGACGAAGACAAGCCTTGCTAGCGAATGAGTGGCCAGACGGCTAAAAAGCGACAGGGAAGAAGGAAGGCCGAGGGCACTTCCTATAAGACCTGTGTATTTGCACCTATTCAGGGGTAGTCAGGGACATGGACTTTGCGAAGGCCTCCTTTTTAGGGTTCAATCCACTACTGTGAGGTTGCTGCGATCTACGTCCGTGGCTACTATGATACACATGCGACGCGGTTCAAGGCTGCCTTGAGGTTTTTGGATCTTTGGCGCTTACGAGGTGTCTGCTCTTGTTATTGTTGTTGCTGAGGCTGTGGCTAGTCGCCTGTAAGCTTTTGGTGAAGCGGTTATAGTTTGAGAGTCTGTTCTCTGTATGAAACGGTGTGACTTTCATTTTCTGAGCGTTGAGAAGCGATGAGGCTAATTCTAGGCACAAGAGAGGTATTAGCCGGGGCACTGGAGCGCTTGATGATCGACGATGGCTTCATTTACATCCGTACCTCGATGAGGCACTTGGAGAGAAATTATTCCATCAAACTGTTACGTAGCAGGTGCCTTAGAGTCCCTATTAAATATTTGAGAAGTTAAGGAACCAATTAACTACTCTACTAGGCCTCATACTACAATTACTATTACCTAGCTGTGATGCCTTCCATTCCCTCTGTAACAGTACCACCCAATAGGTGCATTCTTGTCATATGAGTAGGGAACTTTCAATTACGGCCTAGGTGTAATTAAAGTATTAACTATTTCGAGCAAACTGCCTTGTAAGGTCCGTTGTAGTGCGAAGTTAAGTCATATCCAGCTGTGGTAGCCTCAGCGTCTGGGGTCCTCTGATGAATTTGACTATGAGATCATCATGTAATATCAAATATAATATGTAAATTTATTGTGTGTATCATAAAGATAGTGTCAAGGTGACTATCGCCTTCAAGTATGGCATTGAAGCCCTACTTGTAGTTACAGCTGTGACACAGTATTATTTGACTCCCCCCCCCAATGCCAGCGAAAACAAGATCATAGCGTAACTGAGGGTTCAACACCAAAGTCTAATTGGCGTGTATGACCTCAATAGCCCTCCAGTTCAAACTCTCTTCAAAGTCAAATGCCAGGAAATTGGCTATATAAGAGCGAGGCAGGCCTGCTGTCCACGCTACCATTTCCAACATGGACCAAACAACAACTTCACCATGCCGGATTCGAGACCCATTATAGGCCCCGGCGAGAGAGTAGTTATATGTATAAACTAGGGTATGTGAGAAAGGGCGACAGTACCACGCCACTAATGGGTTTTCAAAGTGGAAGCTTAGGTACAACACCTTGAAGAGGTTGATATAAATGATAAAGGCGACTAGAGTCACATGTGTTAGTTCTGGGATATGGCCCTACTGCTACAGTCCATCCATTCCTAATAAGTTCGTATCCTCTTTAGTAAGGTCATTTGCGATTATTACACTCTTAGTGTGCTCCTAGGCGTCTTCAGCCAGAGTACATCTCGTAGTAGACGCGGGAAGCAACTCACTGTTCGGGGTATGAGGGGTACAACTCTTCAAATCTTCGACGTCTGTTGTCGTTGGGTTCTGCTTCGGATGGAGTTACCGGCAGCGCTGAAGTTGTTGACAGGCTCAGAGATGGTATCCCAGAAACTGGCCATTCCTTCTTGGGACGATCAAGTTGTACGGTAGCGGTGATGGGCTCGTCTAATTTAAGGTGAATAAAGACTATAAACTGTCCACCGCTTCGATCATAAACTACCCTGAATGGTCCACTGCTTTGATCATAGTTTGAAAGGGCATCCCTTGTTTCAATTTTTGGTTGTTTATCAGGATAAGTGTCAACAGCAGAACCTCCAGGTTGCGCTTAAGAAGTAGTCTTTCCATGCACGGAGTTATTGTTCGTCACCGGGGGTGTAAGCGCAACGTAATTCACGCCGAATAGGGTCTTGATCTGACGCATGGTGTTGATTAGAGGTACAACATGCGCATTGCCAAAACAGTCAGATCCGATGACATGACCATAAATTTCAAAGGTCTCTTGATCAACGACAACGGAACCACAGTCTCCGTCCATGACCTCTGGTCAGGTTTCGTCAGCTATAGTCAGTTACAAGGGGGCTGGGTTTATCTACCTGCCGGATAATCCGGAATGACGGCCCAAACTTCACACATCTTGCGGGAAGGGCCCGAACCCAGATATTCAAAGCCATCGAGCAGCGTCCCGGAGTATAAGCCACTAGTCCCAGATACTATGAAGACTCGTGCTCCATGCGTTCGTGGGTGTTCTGCAACGGTGTCTAAAAATATTGGTGATGAAGAGGGATCGTGTGGATAGATCATGTTGGCCTTCCTTGAGGACATTATGTCCGCTTCAAGGGTCACAATGGCGAAATCCAACGCTTGAACGTTGGGACTTAGTCGGCCGGTCGGGTTGAGCCTGTTTCCAGTAGGAAGTCCAATATGAATGAGAGGGTTTTCCTGTTCACCATCTTGAGCGTTGTCTCGATCCTGCTGTGGTTCTGGTGAGCCTCTCGCGGCAGTAGGCAGATATGTCTGACAAGGCTCCTGGCTGAAGTCCTGGTCATCATCGTCGATCCAGGGTAGATTGTGGTTGGCCGATGTAGACACCGTAGGGGAGGGCGAGTATTGGCGTAGATAAGGTGCCTTTGCCCCTCCAGTGTCCTCAGAATAATCAGAGAACAGGTGGCCAACAGTTAGTAAACCAAGCTGTCTACCAATGCTGAGTGACAGTCCTATCGTGGCTGTTCTGCCTTCACATGCAATCAATGATCCACATAAAGTAACGTCTGACGTTATGTACGCAGTTACAGCTTCACCAGCTGCGTCACGGATGCGCGGTAAGTCTGAGGGAAAGTAAACCAACTTGAGAGGCGGTTGCTGTCGGGGGGATGTGCGAAAAGGTGAGCAGTATAGGGCATGCTTATTATACATCCCAATATGCGTGTTGAATGCTTGAATAAGCTCCGGAGACCAGCGGCATCCTGATACATGCATTTGATAATGATAGAGGGCTCCGCGGCCTCGGGTGATTTGCCGACCATGCGTAGACTATAGTGGATGAAGCCTGCTCGAAGTCGAAGGTCTCTATGGCCGTCAACTGCTCGCTTCAGCTCTACGATGACGAAACGACCTCTTTCCTGACATTCCTCTGTAGACCAACTCGGCATGGACACGATTAAGTCAAGGTATATGTTTTTCTTGCTGCGACTACCCGGAACCGGAAATACTGTTGCTTTCTCGATAGGCAACGGAAGATGCTGGCTCGCAGTGGTTTGTGTCGACTGCCCCGCAACAGACGGACTTGATGTTTCTTTACTACATGATGATAACTCAACAACTGTAGCGACTTTCGGTGTAGGGTCTCGAGCTCCAACTGGTATATCAAGCTCAAGTGATACACATTGGTTTGCTGTTTCTTGGTTTGTATAGTTATTAGTATTGTAACTAGTTCTGGAATCTTGGCAGGCACCGATCGTGACCACGGGAGTGTGCGGCTCATTTGTTGCTTCTGAACAGGGGTTTGATAAAAACGTTCGGCCGCTCTCTTGAAATTGCTTCGGAATATCTCCTTGCGATGGCGCCTCTTCGGCTAAGGTTAGTTCGAAGGAAAGAGGATATTGGCCGGGAGCCAACATGAATTCGCCGTTCATTTGCGACAAGTCATGAGGCATTCCTCGATTAGAGATCGGGTAGTTGCAGCTCGAGGATGGCATTGCGAGTCTTTGGCCTCTAGCTACAGGCTGAGCCTGCATCATGAGAACAAACCATCAGTAGATGGTGGTTTTGCTATCAACCCTTGAAACATCAGTAAGAGATAGAGAGATGCGTCGATTCAGAACGATTATTCGAGGGCGAAACAGGATTGACGTGAAGTGTCCATACTTCATTCAAGGCCTACAATGTTTACTTGTTAGTTGAAAGCAGGCATGAGTTCAAACCTGAAGTGTCGTATTCTGCCTCGCTAACATATGCAGCACTGCCACCAATACAACGTTGAGCTCACCACTCCAATGAACTCTTTCGGAGCCTTATCATCAATTTTAATTTATATTATATTCGATGTCAATGGGATTCGACCTTGCAATCAACCTTAATATTATGGTGTGCAGCGCCTATGAATACGTCTAACCAGAATGAGAACAACCACCGCAGAGGATAGGATTGAGATAGCCGGATGCCTCCTTGGGAAGCTCGGTAGCTTCAAAGCGTACTTCAAAGTATACGACAACATCGCGAGACGGGAAGATGACTTCATTTTACAGGTTGAGCACTTCAACCAGGAGACGCCTCTTTCTCATCAACATGTGATAGAAGTTGCTACGTTGTTAAAGAAGCACATTACGATGATGCTATATGATATCAGATCACACATTAATGCAGGCCATAGACTAGCCACGGTATCCAACACAAATATCAAACACGCTATCAACCTCGCAGTTCATTGTATGCTGATGGTGGACACAAAGGCCAGAGACTATCATGGTCCGGCCTACACATTGGGTGGACAACCACCGACCTTCTGGTCCGACAACGAGTCGCTCCTACAATTTGCGAAAGGCACGTTTCCAATAGCAAGCAACGTTCCGACAAAGCAAAGATCGCCGTGGACGAGCATGCGCTAATGAGAGCATGGAAACTACAAAAGCGCCTTGGACTGAAGTTCAAAGCGACGGACAGCCTAGCAGAACACTTGCTTTTCGACCACAATTACATATACATCTTCCATCACACTAGTTTTCTAAAGGCTCAGCTAGAGGATTTTACAAGAGAAGATTCTCCGCTAGATCTCGACCTAACACATACACTGCCTCGGTATTTTCTCTGAGGTTGCGGTATTGAAAACAGAGAACTAACTGTCTGATCAGGGGTAAACTACCGCCTCAGCTTCTAGTGGAAACACTTCATTCCCTACAGGCTGTGATTTTCCCACCAGTAGATGAGAGGTCGGGGAGGATACTCCAGGACCTCATCAAAAAGGAAGGCTTTGATGAGGACTGCGCCCATTACGAAGGCTACAAGCTCTTCCACGAAACGCCCGAGGGGTTTCAATACTTATATTGGGGAGAACGCGTAGCAGCGCTCCATCAGCAGCTAACGGCGACACCACAGAACCGACCGCGGAACAAGCTAGAGAGGTGGCTAGAACGAAATAGTTCGGAGAGGAATGCACTCATTGTTGCTCTTGTTGCGCTGCTTATCACGCTCGTCACTGGGATAATCAGCGTCCTTTTGGGTACTATCCAGGTTTGGATTACCTATCAGGCGTGGAAGTACCCTACAATCTAGAAGAAGTTTCCCAAGTTAGGTCAAGTAAAGGGATGAGACAAACTTGCTACCTTGTTGAAGGAAAACAACGTACCACACAACTCTAATGCTCGTTGTCTACAACACATTATTATTTATAACACATTCTTTCACTACAGCCGGGGAGCTACTATGACGGGCCGACTATATCGCCTCCTATCAGAATTCATGCCATTGCTCGTCGAGCCCGAATCTCCATCACCATTGTAGCGTCAGTTGGATCTGTCTCATTTCCCTACGACTATTCATCACTCTAGCATTGTCTCTATTAACTATATCTCGCTATTACTTGATATAGTTTCTGAGGGAAACTCCCTTTCTAGTCGCCCAAGGCCTAGCTATAACGAAGTCGACCGCCAGCCATCCTACTCACATAATACGTCGCATCGAGGGCAAGATATTCACGTCTGATACTCAAAAAGAAAAGAAAAGAAAAGATCTGTCAACTAACTGAAAGCCCAATCCATCGCCATGCGACGCCCAGCCTGATACCTGCAATTATCTCATGCCCCGTCTAGAACAACTAAGCTTAATGAAGCAGAGGTCTTCAAACCACCAACACCTGCTTAAGATACTGTACTTCAACCCGTCGAAATCCGTATTACTGAAGGCACCTGAAAATCACTCGTAGTAAACAAGCCTGGGGCAACGATGGCTATCTGTATACAGCGCCTAATAAAACCTACAAACAAGATATGAATTCTCGATCGATAGTGAACTTAACTGCTATTCGACAATGGGAAACGAAGTATCTTTCATTCCAGACACCTATCGCAGTCTAGTCTTAGAGTATAGTCCTCAAACGCTCACAGAACACATCGAAAACATCAAGCTTCATACACTTCTCATCGGCTTCGTATCTTCATAACGCCAGACAACAAGATGCTAACTATTCCGCCTGAGATACCTCTGACCTTCATAAGAACTTACTACGAAAGAAGGATTGCCAGGAGATACTAGGCTAGCATTAACCGCGAACAGCTCAGCTGATAGGAGCTGCAGAGCAGGAAGCAATTACTAGCCGCCACTCACTGCCTTAGGCTGAGCACGAGGGGAGGCGGTAAACACCTATTGAATACCTAGGTAGCTCAACGAAAACGAGTTACGCAGCCCCCGCAATATGAAATCTATCACTAGCTCTACCTAGTCACTAAAGTCTACATAATATCTAGTGACCGACACAAGGACAAGGACAAGGTAGATAGATAGATCGATTACCCGCTGGGTTCTTCATTCCGCACCTGCAATACCCATCTCTCAACGCGCTAATTCCTCGAACTTGAATCGCTAGACGTAGTCGATCTCCCGAGTATTTGCGGAGGATCAACAATCATCACTCACTGCTAATTTGTCAGTACGAACGTAGGGGGCACGTCGGCAGTGCCTGAACCCGAGCAATAACGCCACACGCAAGTCCCGCCCACTCACTCCCTCAACTCCCAAGAGCCTCATTCGACGCTGAAACATTACCAATTCCTACCCTACATCGACTCCGCATAGAATTAACTGCCCATATCACAAGCCTTGGGCTCTACACTAGCCTATCAACAAAACCTGTCGTATCTGATGATTAGAGCCAAGACCGCAGGACCCGAAAGGCGAAATTAAAAAACGGCCGATCGCATCAGCCTCAACGACTATCTATCACACGGACGTCACATGGGGAACGACAACGAGAATATTGAAGACGAAGAAGGAGGAGGAGGCACGAGGCTTCTGAAGGAACATCCCATGTACGTCTGCCGGACAGGCCCGTCGTAGTATACATACACTACAGCTTCGTCATCTCCGGAATGGGGCCGAGTGGCCTAACCCTCGCAGTGGCACGTCGTACTAGGAGCGGCCATCTGAGAATAGAGGGGTTCCCAATCGGAATCGTGCCAAGACATGAGCTGGAAGGCTAGTAGTGTTTCTATTTTCTTTGCAATTTTCCAGAGCTGTAGTTAAGAAGGGTTATAGAAGATGGAATTGCAGCGAAAGGTACCGGTAGTTAATAGCAAAGATGCGGTGCTTAGCGGATGACAAAAAATCTTCTAGTCTCTGGTATCGAGTGGAATTTTATACGCGCTTGCTACTAACCGCTACAGAAATAGACTATGTGTTTAGCACGGCGGATGTGTAATAATGAAAGCAACTCCTTGCCTAGGTTGTCAACTACTAAAGCTTATTGACCCAGTCGGAAAGTAATCTGGCCCTCCAAGAGATCGCGGGAGAACATTAGGAGCAAGAAACACGCGTGATATTAAGCGCGAATGGTGTGGACAGGTTTGTTGATGAAAGGTAGAGCGACGATGCCGAATCAGATGGCAGAGACGCATTTGCTAATTTCCATTCGCTAGAGAGCTCTTGTGGTCTACTGGGGTAAGCTGGTTGCTGTTTTAAGAAAAGTGGTGGAGCTCTGGAGATACGGAAGCAGAGCTGACGGATGGAATCATTGGTCCCTTGAGGTAATAGGACGTCGAAATGGTTTCGGACGAAAAGACGAAGATTTCTTGAGGCTGAAAAACTGTTGGTAGCTTGCTCGGACTTTTGTCTTGTATTGCAGTTGGAGAAAAACCTAACGCTAGTAACAGCCTCTTGCGGCCCATCATGGTATAAGCTGAGATTCAGTTTTCTTGATAGGTGTTCAATTCCGGCAGCGTAATCAATTAATAGCATTCGAAAATGGAAAAGCGTGTCAAGCTTTGCTCTCAGGCACGACAAAGTGGGATAGTTCGGAAATTGACATTCACTGTTGGCGTGTGTCTATTGTCCTCAACTAGTAGACTAGGTACTGAACTCATTTATTCCTGAGCAGTGTTCAAACCTAACGTGTTTCGTCAAGTCCCTACGTTGTTGCGCATTTCAATCGATAATGTTGGACAGATCAAAGCGTCAGAGACGGCTGTCATTAGGCTTCATTGCAGGCGTTGCTGCGGCTTTCTGATTCGTGCCCGGATTAAGGACGTGAGCGGGCGCATCGTGGATCGGTATACTCTTTCCCAGCCACTGGCTGAGACCCATGCCACCTCTCCACCGCCCTCCATGCAACGTCAAGGTCATCCACTCATTCTGCACTAGAAGCAGGCAGGCAGGCAATGCGAGAGCAACGCCTTGACGTCTATGATAGGGCGACGCCGGTTCTCGAAGTGGAATAAAATCGTAGAAAAGGCAACAATGATTATGGACCACTCACAGAATGCGGCGACGCTGAAAGGTGGAATATTGGGCCATTCAGGCAACGTCCCGGGACTGAAAGCTGTGTTGAGGCTCATCCCATCTTGATCTTGGATGCAGAATCTGAAGCATAAACGATGCCAGTCCTGCGGTCGCATCTGCTCGACTACCTAGTCTTTGGCGTTGCATCAAATGACGCGAAAACGCCACCGTACTCTGGGAGTGGATGGGCGAGTGCAGTGCCAGCAGATCAGAGGCCTTCCCTTTTTCTCTTTTCGAGAGGAATAAGGAGACGTCACCGAGAATTCTACCGGCCTTACATGAAATGTAGGCGCCCGTCCGCTGCAAGATGTGATGTGGTTACACCGACTTTTTCGTCCTTTGCTACCACCTTGGCAGACCTTGTGTAGGTATTTGACCTACCTACCTATATGAGATGGTTTTGGAGCGCGGAAGTCCTTGGTCCTCGCCGAGAAGGAGAAATTTGGCTCACCGCCGTTATATGAAGATGACGATGCCCCCCCTCCACAGCAAATACTGTACCGTAACGGTTATTACCGGTGCTGACATTCAGGCTTCAGTAACAAAACCTTGTCTCGGACGAAGTCCCTATTTCATCATGGACGGTGTCGCAGCCAGAAGGGTCCCCCCCTGCAATAGAAGGGGATCATTTCGTCCGTACGCACCTTTCTGTTACCTGCGTTCTGTGACATGCAGGTAGGGTAATAACGAGTATTAAGATGACTATCCTTGGGCTGATATGCAGCAACGCCTACGAACCAACACGTGTTGGATTCACGCCCGTGCCGTATTCGCCGAAGCTGCTGGGCGGCGAAGTCTAGCCTCTCGCATTTCCCATCGTCGTAGTAATCGACTGCACCCTAATGATTGCCGTAAGGTTATGAAAAAAGAGTTAGCATATAACCAGATACGACGGTGATATTGTGAGTAATAGAATGAAATGTAGTATTGTTGTGTAGATGAATGGCAGCGCCAAGCCTGTATGACCTTGGAAGCGAAATGGCCTAATTTTAGAGCCCGATCTATGTGAACCGGCACTCGCTAGCACCGAGTTCGTCTGTCGAAAAAGGTGGGGTTTAAGATTAGCACTGGTTAACTGTCTATCTACCTACCTATGTCGAGATTCTCATGTTTAGTTGACGTCAACAGCAGGAGAAATCGACGCAGAGCCGAGGACGAATCTTTTGCGTTATTTGATTGGCCTCTGAAGAACTAATACAGAAACATGGTCAAGTCACGCAACTTGAGAGCCCGAACAGGGGAAAATCTATACAGAAGTAATGTGCTAGGTATCTCATATTGGCATATGTTTGTTTGTGCCTTCATCCGGCGACGGATTGCTAGTGAAATGTCTATTTCCATCCTGACATATAGGCACATTGACTGCTTGTTGTGCCCTACCTTTTCCAATTCGGATAAGTCTGTTGTTGGTCGACTGGAAGTGTATTTCTTGATCCGGCCAATTTTTTTATAAAATTTTGCAACTCGACGCCCGCTCGTCCACCCAGGCAGACGGTAAAGAATAACAATAGCCAGACCTTTGTGTGTACACCGAAAAACAGGGAAAATTCTCCATCCATCTCAACATAGTAGACATGAATCGAAGGATTTATGAATAAGTACTCAACATTGGTAAGCTGTGGGGTATCCTTCCATTCGTCGCGTTTCATCCATGCAATCTTGCTCCTTACCAACCTACCCACGGAGCATCCGTACTATGCAATCAAAATTAAAGAGTCTGAAGTAGAGTGACGAAAGGTATCGCGTGGGCGACGGGGAAAACGTTTAGGAAAAGATCGAGAACGAATGTCCCGGCGCCTGCCGACATGCTGTTGAAACCCCCAGGGAAAAAGCCTGAACCCCTATACGAGAGAGAAAGACCAACTTGCGTTGGCTAAGTTCCTTTCAAAAGCAGTATAAAAACAAACGCTCCGTCGTTTCCGAATGACTCCTCCCATAATTCCCATCGCCCCGAGAAGAGCCAGATACGAGATGGTATAGGCAGCAAGAATCAAACTTGTCGTAACGTCGTGATAGCTGACAAAGCAAAAGTTGGGGTGGCGCGACGCCAGATGCATTAACTGTCATCCTCTGCATCATCGTCTTCGTCGTCCTCAGGACTTTCCGTTATGGTCTTGACCTTCTTGTTGGGTGCCGTTGAACCTGCCTCTGATTTCCTCTTTGAACCAGCTTTGACCCCAGTAGATTCACTAACACCGCTGTCTTTATCCTCCCCTGAAGTTTTACTGCGCTCGATTTCGGCTACTTCTTCTGCAGTCAGGAAACGACCACCAGGACCTCTGGGTCGCCGCATAGCATGGTTATGCCGTGACTCGTGCAAATAAGGCTTGCGTCCTTTGCTAGTTAACCGCAGGGCCTCCTCTAAGCGCTGACGTGCAACCCGTCTCTTCAGAATACGGTGAAATTGTTTTGCATTGACATATAGGGGGGACTCTTCAACACCGGCTGTCATTTCTGGAGATTGCGGTTGCTGCATTGACTGTCCCGGTGGCATAGGAGGCGCAACATTCGAGCGGGGGCCTCCATGATTCATCATCGGCGCATTGGGGACACCTGGGCTCGTGACTTGGCTCATTCGCCGTCCTGAAAGCTGGTTGACACTGTTCATTTGCTGCGGTGAACGAGGATCTCGAGTCTCTTTCTTTGTGCCCGAAGTCATTCTCGGCGAACTTTGTGTGAGACTGGGGTCGGACGTCATGTAAGTCGAGTAGCCAGTCCCACCGGCTGCAGCAGCAGTTGCGGCCATTGCCGCGGCCTGAATGCCATAGTGGATGTTCGGCTGAGGCACACCGTACTGTGCTTGATACATGTTGTGCGCTTGGCCGGGTGCCGAAGTCTGATGTTGTGAGGGTAGGATAGGCGAAGTCTGGACACCGTGCTGGTGTATGTTGTGACTCGTAGGAGACGTGATATTGTTTCCAGCACCTGAGCTCGTGTAACCAGAATGCGCCGACTGTGGTGGTTGCTGGTATTGCGCGTAGTCCATCATTATTGGCAATAGATGGCGCGCGGACTGGCGGCGAGGAACTTGCAATATCCGTAAAATGATATATCCCTACTTTCTTCGATCTGTAGGGAGCTTCCTGGTGTAAGCTTTCAACTCGGTTGTCGCCGGTGATTATGTGGTGTAGATTCTGTGTATAGACTGTGACCTTGCAGCAACTTCTGTCAGATTGTTCTGCGTCTCAAGTTAAAGGTTTGAATTAGATAGTTGCGGTAGGGCATACGCGTTGGGAGGGTCAATCGTCACTTGGGTAGCCGCGATGAGGTAGGCTTGGATGTGACCCAATCTATTGGATATGCGTGGATGCGCTGGCACTGGGTGATGTGGTAGGTGCACGCAGGTGGCCGGCCTTCACGGCATATGCAAGTCGAATGGCTTTGCGGGGCGGGCCTCCTTGTGCCTCAGATCTTTAGACTTAAAAGGAAGCAGGACAACCACGTGAGTGCTCAGCGATGTGCAAGGCTACTCCAAGCAGTTCACAAATAGGTCTGGCGAAACAGCTCTTGAGATCTTGATTCTCAGAGCTTCTCTCAAACGGCTATTTGTTTGTGGGGATCTGTCCAACCAGAGGCATTAGGCTCGCTGTATTAAGTAAATGAGGGAAGCTCGGATAATGCGAGGGGGGCACGGAGGGGTGAGAGCAACAGTGCTGTACTTTCGCGCTGGACCACCACTTGATGCGCTGGCATGCATGACGGAATCTGCACGAGCCAGGCCCCACCTTGTCGACCAGCTCGGCACGACTGAAGGTCCAACATCTGGACCGGCGGTCGCGCAAGGCGAGGCAGATCCTGCCCGACAAATAGGCCTGACGGCATGGGCGAGAGAGTCGGGCTGCAAAGAAGAACTCGAGAAGATGTATGATTGACCTTTTCAAGGCTGTGACACGGGTGATTGGCTAAGGAGCGCATAGCATGCATATCTCGCACAGTCGAAGCACGACAACACATGGATAGGCTCATTTGGGGAGAGGCAGTGGGGCACTAGCCACACTGGAATGAGGAGGGTGTGGAAGAGAAAAAGGGACAAGGAAAGAAAGGGAAAGGCCCGATGCGAGTTACGCAAGAACGGATAGGTTGTTGGCCTGGGTGGAGGAGTTTGCAGCTTGAAAGAGGGTGTAGCCGATCGTCACCATTACCTTGATTGGGAGAACAACGAGTTGGCATAGTCGCTGGTGGTGTGTGAATGTATCGTTGCAGATGAGCAGATGGGGAAACGGAAGCAGTGGTAGGTTGGTTGGTGTGGAAGAAAGTTGTAAAAACGCATACCTTTTTTCGATCGAGTTCCCGAGTGCTTGGATTCGCCCTGTGGGTTGCCAAACTGGTGGATGGGCCGGCCGTCTTTAAGATGATGTTAGCTGGGCCACACAAAAGCAGAGCGTAAGCATGTATAGACAAGTATATCTAATGGGAATGGCAGAAGGGATAAATGATAGGGGAGAAATCAGAGTAGTATAATAGGACAGCACCTGTTCCCATGGGCACAACAGATAGCATCGCGTACAGCTTTTTAGTCGCATCTAAAGCATAGAAGCAGTGCGCGGTCAAGCATGAACAGAGAGCACTTACGACGGATAGGCCGTGACGACACAGGTAAGACAAAGAGATAATAAATACAAGGAGGGAACAGTCGGTACCAGCGAGCCGGGGGTGTGGCTTTGGGGGTTGCGCAGAGCGGGCAGAATGCATTCACCCACTTACCAGAGTGAAAAGTCGCTCGTTGAGGAGTCTGAAAGTGGGAGACGAGCATTAAGACAGGCTCAATGAGGCTTTAACTGATCAAGCACTGGCAAGATATAATGAAAGCAATCCGCAGACAATCTCAATCACCTGATGGGCAATAGAGCCAATGGCAATGATGAGAATAGTTCTGCTGGCGATGATAGGTCTCTTAGACCTCGTCGCAAAGAGGGTCAAATAATAACTGACAAGCACAGAAGAGCTTGTTGATTTGCTGGGTATGAGGGTGGAGGGACCCTGCCGTTTTGTCTTTTGCGCTGGGACGCTGACTGGCTGGAGCTGATCTTAAAGCAACCCCAAGCCAAGTCTAGTGCATCGTGATGAGAGATTGGGGTACAAATGACAACAAAGAATGGGTGAATCAAGGCAAAGAGAAAAGGGGTTTACGATGCGTCTCAGTGATAGTGATGAGAGAGGCGTAGACGAATAAGTGTTAAATAGGACAATGGAATATTGGCAGCTTACCTATTTGCTCGGGGGAAATTGGGAAATAATACCCAAATACCCAAATAGTGTGTGTATGCGCAAAGGTGCCTGGGTTATAGGGCTGGGAATTGTCACAGGCTCACGTCGCAGTAACGTTGTGGTACCTGTTTTGGCCAAGGTTTCGCGCGTGGTTGACAGACAGATGCGTATGTAGATTCAAAACCTTGTGCAACGTCTGCGTTCCAGCTTGTCTCTGCGCAAGGAGGTAGGGAATTAAGAGGGAGTTTATTCTCTTTGAGACAGTAGGTAGGTATTGGAGCTACTGTCTGCTGCTGATATCGTATCAGAGATCAGATTAGATAGAGATCGATACGCGTGTGCGACAAGGCAGTAATTGGCGCTTGGTGTTTGATGGCGCGTGCCCACACAAACCGCGTACAAGTTGCGGTAGGTATAAGCAACAGCACCGGTGTCGCTCGTGCTGTAGAGAGTTCCGACAAAAAGACGCAAATCAATTGTCGGATTTCAACGAGCCAACGTGAATGGCTGGATCTGATTTGGCGAAGCGAGGGTGTTAAGTTTCAGGAATAGACGAATAGATGTGTCGCTGGGGGGAAAGCTGGACTTGTGTTGGATGAAGAAGAGAAACTCGCAATTGATTCGATGAAATTGTGCAAGTGGTGGACCGAGGCGAGTGAGGGCAGGTTGATTGGTGAAAAATGTATAGAAGCGAGTGAAAATTCAGAGAAAGGCAATTGAGGGGCCTGGCGTTATATGGGGGCGCCTTTTTTGACTAATCAGCTGTTTCGTTGAAATCTTGTATGTGGGGCCTAACGACAAGGTCTACACTAAGTACTGTCTGTACGTACCCCGAGTACTATTCTTCGCCAATCTTGGTGGAAAGGATACCAAAGTCATCCCGACAGCTCCGAGCACTATACATATGCTATACCTCTACTAATAGGTTCTCTGGGCACTCGGCTTTCCATCATTCATGCCCCACCCTTCAGTGTCTAGGGCTTGCCAAGGGGGCGGTTCAGGGAGGCTGGCAACTGGGGCAGCCAGGCAGGCAGGTTTTTTGGCCACCACCAGCCCCAAGCGCCGCCAGCGCATCACTTTTCCGCCCGTCACATCACACATCACCGCCTGTCCGATTGCATTGCAACACACATCATCATCATCCACTCTGCACACGGTAGAGTTTCAATGCGATCACGGTGCTCTTCCGCATTGCCTACTGAAGCTGAAGAGTCGACTTCCCCACTTCGCTGCTTTTCAATGGGATTTGGATTCTTCTGTTGCCTGGCACGGTACTGCCTAACATTATTACGCTCACCACCTCGCAATCTATTCTGTTTAGGTATATATTGCTGTTGGTGATGCTCATCAATGTGACGCAAAAGCGGCTTCTTTTTCGGGCATCAATTCTCTTCAAGTTCGTTCTTATGACATATTTGCCGTCCCACGACCTTAGCCCAGATGTATTCTGTGCCGCACGCTTGCTTCTTTCCTCCGGAGCCATGGAAGAAGGTCTTACTTGGTGTTGGGACGGAAGGACAAGAGTGTCGTATGACTCGTTGTGTCCTCCTGTGCTAATATGGACATCAATGCCCGTTATTATTAGTCGTATGTTGGTCAGCGAACTGTTGCAACATGCTTCTCCGCCAGTTTTGTTGGTGGCTGGAAAATCTCATCAGCCACCTGCTATTAGTGCCCAGCCCGGGCCGTAAGCACGGCAGTAGCATAACGGACCCCCTTGGAGAAATCTCGATATTATTGATTGGTAGGTACTGTTCTCTGTACATGCGGTGTTATAACGAAATCCCGATATGTATTTTAATATTTGATGCTCCGAGGCTTCAGATCTTGTTCTATTCGGCGTACAAAGATGAAACAAGGGAGAAAATTCAAGCAAGAAGCATTCATGCTAGTGTCGCGATAGTTATTTTTAAAGGTATCCGCACAACCACTATGCAACATTCAACCCCACTCACTATCGCGCTCTTAACATTTTGCTGAAGTTTTCTGCCCGCTTTTTCCAAGACTTATAAGTTATTATCGTATAGACTCAGGCTCGCGGAGGTCAGAATAAACGAGCCACCCCTGATAGAAACTATTCTATACAATAGTTTCAACAAAAAAAATACCTACAAGCAATATAAAAACTAAAGAAAAAGTACTTGTATATAATTTAACGAGTAGGAAACATATGCATCTTTTTTAGAGTTTTTATATCAAGTTTAATGCAGCTTAAATTTGCTGGTTAGTTCGAGTATAGTAGAAGTGCACTTCCTTTGTGGCTACATGGCTCAGTTATTCTGTCCCCGCATGTCAGGGTGTGCTCGTCCATTTGAGGGGGAGGGGGTCTTGAAACATCCCACAACATCAAAGACCGTGGCGGTGTCCTCATAAACTCCGGTGCTTTCTCGTTGAAAAGCTGGCATTGACGTGAAGGAGCTGTTTGTTACACCGCGCACCCTGAGCCACCCTGAGCCACCGCTCAAGTAAGATAAAGTCAGATATCGAATACAGTGTATTCAATATCTATCAAACACAGGATGTCGAGGCCAGTTATATATCAGAATACTTAAGTTTGGGATTGAAAATATCGTCCACCTTGCCCCCAATAAGGCACCCCAGTAGTATACAATGGGTGATGATTAGTTTGTGAGCCTAGAAGTGCATATAACGAGGCGCGATTTTTCAAGTACTTCGGCATATCCCGAGTTGCAAACTCCCTACCAGTCACACGCTTACGAATCTGCTCCGGGTTAATACATGACGGAATCGATGATCTTGCACATGTATCCCTACCCTCGACCTTCGAAAGGCCTGAAATACTGTTAGCTAGCTCCTCGTTATGGGCACGGCTGTCAACTTGCTACTTTGCCCTTACCCTCTGCTCTGCAAGGCCAGTTGTCCGATAGAATCTTGACGTTTCAGAGTTGTCATGTTGTTTCTCGTCCCATGCAGTAGCTGCTTTTACTCGAGGAAATAGTAACCACAAGGTCTACCCTTGAAAGCCTTGTATCCCGAGGTAGAGCGAGGAGATGCTTGCTTTGTCGGCAAATGTAGTCAGCCCCATGGTGTAGGTATATGAGATCGGATATCCGAGAAACTTGACGCAGCCTAGGTCAGCATTGATAGCTAGTCTTGTGTAACTGGCCACTTACCTACCTAACTTTGTACGGCAACCTGAAGTTCTAAATAATGAAGACAAATAAGGGGTGTAGACAGAGGAATGTTGTACTATCATTTCCATAAGCTTGACCCTTACCTACATTGAACGAGCAAGGAATATCGTACTTGCTGATGAGTATGACCGCTGCCTTGGAAACGGTCATCTTATTCAGTAAGCAAAACCCCAACATCTACTCGCATTGTGTCTCACTTTGAACCAGAGAAAGCCAATCAAGAAGTCTAATCAGTATATGTGAACGTTCTATTGATAAGTAGAACAAATCCTGATGTAAATTTGAGATATAAGAGGTAGGCTTCTATTAGGCGATGGCTGGTATTGTCATATTAAGTTATACTGAAAATTCCTCGAAACTATACAAGATAGATGGCCCTTAAGCAGAGAAAGACGATTGATGGAATGAGGATAGATGAGGTCATTAAATTTGTTGACTTCACTGGCTGGTGATAAGATAAGGTAAGGTAATGTAGAGTCAGTACTCGAGCGTCACGTGACCGACATAGACGTCTGGGGCCCACTTTGCTCTACGCCAACTCCCTCTACGAATACAATGTCTAGGCCACCTGAAAGTAAAACGGCATAGGTCTAATCCCAGCGCCGAAATCTCCCCCGATTGCGTGTCTACCCATCTGATATTCCGATATTCATGACAAAATGCTGTTCTTTAGGTAAGAAGTTTCCTTAAATGTTATATATATTTTTTTCTTGCCGTATTGGAGTGTCTACTCTTTGCCCGTCAGGTTACCAGTTCTCATTGTCCTTCGCGCTGGTTTCGCCAATAGGAAATTTGTCAAGGATGTGAGAATACAAGCCACTCAGAATCTCTTACTGGCTTCTCGACCTCTACGCATCGAGCTTTACCAGTTAGCTGTGTGCCCCCATGTCTCAGAAGTTGCTGTCGTTTGTGAGCTTTCAGACCTTCTGTCGGTGCGCAACGAAGGTCTAGTTGGAAATGATGACATTTCTGGCCTAATGTTATATGGTCACCATCATACCATGATTTCAAGTTGCAGAGAGATGATTTCTTCGAGATCCTTTAACGAAACCTCACTTTGCTCATGGGTAGACACTGAGCGCCTTTCTTCCCCATCCCCGGAGACACTATATACTACGACGACTATACATATTCCTGAACGAGATATTCGCAGATTAAACAATTGTTTAGCCGGATACAACTGGCGCAGGTCCATTCTCATAGTTATCCCACATGTTTATTCTTCTCTTTCTAAACTAGTGCCTCTGTGATGAGACTTCTACACAACACACAACACACTACACCATGCTATTTAGGAAAGAAAAGAAAGAAAACGAGAGCTAACGAACAAACCAAAAACCTGCAGTTTCTTCAAGACGCTCATTGACCACGAGGTAACAGTCGAGCTCAAGAACGACATCCAGATCCGGGGCACGCTCAAGAGCGTCGACCAGTACCTCAACATCAAGCTGGACGACATCCAAGTCGTCGAGGAGATCAAATATCCGCATCTGGTACGTCCTGGAAAACCCCCCTCCTTCCTTTTCTTTCTTCCGTCCGGTTCTCGTATCCTCTTCTATCCTTCCCCGTCTACCTATCACTATCTCCTTCCCAGTGGACTTTTTGCACTATTATCGCGTCATGCTCAGCAAGTCAGCAAAAAACATACACAGATACTAACCTCAAGCATTAGAGCTCCGTCAAGAACGTCTTCATCCGCGGCTCGGTCGTACGCTACGTGCACCTACCAGCCGCCGCCGTGGACGTGCCACTACTAGAGGATGCCACCAGGAGAGGTATAGTTCTCCCCAAGTCCCAAAGATAAACCCATATCAAATCAAGTCCATCCTTATTCTCTGACACGCGCCAACAGAAGCGGCGAACCAAGCCGGAAAGGGGAAGTGAAAGCATCCACCACCATAGTCTAAAGCGAGGCAGGCGGCTAGGGAGAAAATAAAGCGTTATTCTGCATTAGGACAAGGCGAGAAAAAACTATGATTTAATTATCCCGGGGGAGGGGTTAAACAACGAAACATTGATATTAGCATTTACCGACTTTGATGATGGGAAGGGCGCACAAGGAAGATGAAGGCGGCGTACGATGAGTGTCTTGCCACACAGACACTCGATTAATTTTCATGAGACCACGGCACCTAGTGGCGAGAATTAGTCTCACCGTGAGGACGAGCTATTCCAGGGATACATGATGAAATTATACCCCGCAATGCCCTACACAGCAGGCGCGTCTACTTGAATCATTCAGTCAAACCCAATGTATATGAGATATGCTAATCATGTGATGTAAATCTGATCTAGGTCTTGAGTCTTATAGTCTTGTTGTCCAAATTCTCGCATTGCAGCAGCAGTAGCCCCCTTTACCAGTAAACACTACCACCCTTTCCATCCTTTCCCTCCCAGAGCGTAGGCTTCCTCTTCCCCTTGCTATCCCTGTTGTCCTTAACCTCCTTCTTCACCCCATCGCCATTATCATCATCATCCACGTCGTCCTCTAGTACTCTCACGAGCCCTCCCTTCCTCCTCTCACTCAGCCAGCGATCTGTCCACATCTTCATGCGTTTCCGACTGACCTCGCTCCCGACGTTAACAGTCGGGACGACCTTCTCGATCCGCAGGGCCATGAGGAAGAGCGCGAGCTCTCGAAAACTTGAGTGCTCCGAATACGGCACACCGAAGCACATGGCTTCGCGAGTGCTCCCGCGCTGCGCAACGAAGTCGCGGTGCCCGAAGCGTGGTCTCCACGCCTCGCCATGCAGAATCGACGTCGTGAGGACTGACCCCGGGGACGTGTTAGCCGGCACGTTCTTGGCGGTGGCGGTGGGCGACCGGAAGTTCCACCCTGAGGGCCGGAACCCGACGATGCGTGTGAAGTGCGGCTTGTAGGAGTCGAGATAGTCCTGGAGCGTCTCGGCGCGGATCTCCATCAGCATCTGCATGTGAACCTGCGCCTCGTACGGGTTCGACGTCATCAACGCCGCCAGCTCGGGGTCACCGAGCTGTGAGCAGATCTTGACCTTGGATGCGGAGGCGAAGATCTTGGTGTTGAGCGCTTGCGCGATCGCCTTGCAAATCCGCTCCTTGCCAATCGAGTACGTACCGCAGATGACGAGAAGCCTGTTCTTGGGATTATCCTTGGCCTTCGTATCGGAGTCTTCATTTTTTTTCTCAGTGGCTACTACATCACTACTACTTTCCTTGGAGAAGAATGAGATGACTGTCGTCGTGCCTTTCTCACGCTTGAGCTCATCGAACGCCTCATCCGCTGTACCCGGATCCCCTGATAACGATCTGCAAAAGTCTGCACAAGCTTTGATGACATCGTTTTGTGGAGGGAAAGAATATCGAGGGTTGAGGTACGTTGTATCTAAATAGCAAATATCAATTTTCTGCTGCTTAACTTTCCCTGATATTGCGTCCACGGTATCTGGCTTTAACAGAGGGTGGGAAACCTGCGCTGGACAAGCACGGAAGTCACCGCAGTGTAGTATTCGTTGAGTCCTCGGATTGGAGCCTTTTCCGATCTTTTTCTCAAACACAAAGAGCGAGCTACCAGGACAATGGTTTGCTGGTAACATGGTGACTGTAACACCCTCTGTACCTGGGACTTCCACCGTCTCCTCAAATTCGAGCTCTTTTATGTACTTGGCAGCTGTTCGTAACTGGTTCTTTATAAGACTGCCGGTTACCTTGCTGCAATATATAGGGCCATGGGACCAATTCGCCGTCAAGCCTATATAGTGGTCACTGTGAAAATGACTGAGAAAGTAGGCTTTGCACCCTTTGACAGCGCCATACCGGAAGGCATCGACACAAATGAAAAAGCCAGGCATAATCTTGTAGAACGGACACGTTCTTTGATATGCGGGCTTGCCCCTGGAGGCATGCTCTGCCGCCGCAGCGGAGACCCAGGCAGAGTCCTCGGCATGACCAGACATTAACTTGCTGAAAGCAGATGTTGGCTTATTTGCAATACTTCCGAGGCTTATGGGGTTCATTTGGCCTGGTCGGGGAACAGCAGCTTTAGCGAATCGTTTGCTCATTTCGGGGGCGTCTACTGTATTTGCCAGAGGTGGTTGCATTGGCGCTGATGGGGGTAGCGGGTTACCATCAAGACAAGCATTGACGTGAACAGTCGCCTGCTCTGGTGTGATACCATCTAAACTAGCATTGCACAGAGGGCAAGCTTGCGCCATATAATCTCCTGGCTCCTCAGCCTCAAGCCTCGCTTGCTCTTCCATGAATCGTCGTTCACGGAACTCTTCGCCTTCATCGTATTCGCCGTCGTCGTCAAAAAGACCCTCCATATCTTCGAGATCATCAAATTGGTCATCATAGGCTTCATCTCTCTGGATATCTGGCCCATCAAGAGGATCGGGGTAGCTTTCGTCGACAGGTAAGTTCGGCGCTGGTGGTATGGGGGTGTCGGGGCTTACGGTAGGCTCAGGGAGCTGTGATGTCGCGACAGCACTCGCGTGTTTCGGTAAGGCCGGACTAATCGGGCTATCATCCTCGCTATCTGAGTCGACCAGGAATGGACCCTTGCCTCGCCTTTTCTTTGTTGGCCTGCGCTGAACAGGCTCTGGTGGTACTCTCTCCTCGTGTTCCGCCTCTTGCTTTACTTGGTCGCACTCCTTCGCATCTGTAGAATCACTGGCATCGTGACTCAGTTTTCGCCGTTTCGAGGGTGTCTCACTGGCTCTAACTGGTGCTTCCCGAACATAATCCTCAGCGCCGTAGATGTCTTCGCGTTTCGAAAGCACAGGCGACGCAGGTTCTGCTGGAACTAGGGTAGAGGAACCGGGTAGGAAAAGCTGTTCTTCGACTTCAACTTTCCTAAAGAAATTCAATATGTTTCCATTTGGTTTCGCAGCGCTCTTCTTTCCGTTTGGTGTCGTTGCGTTGCCGTTCTGTGCAGAAGGCTTAAAGCTGAGTTTGGATTGCTTTGGTTGCCTTCGAGGGGTGACTGATTTTGCAGGCATGGCGCCGTGAGACCTGAATAAAGGGTGTGGTAGTTGAGCCAGTAGGAAAATTTCGCAATTTACAGCATGATGTCTATACGTTGCAAGCCAACTTTCTCTTTGACAGAAGAACGCGGTACCAAACCAACCAAGAAGTGCTGTTGTAGAGTGTGGATTTTGCCCCTCGGCGACTTTAGTGACGTCCACCATCGTACCTTAGGTACCTAAGAGGTAGGTAGTTAGGGGACGCGACGGGTGTACGCTAAAGCGCCTTTGTCGCGCGCCATCACTTGACTTGGGATACCAAGAGCCCCTATATCAATTTTAGCAAGGTACCTATAGAAATCTACCCAATCGTGGGCAACGCTGGAGCCAGAACAAAGTCGGACCAAAGTCCCCGCTCAGATCTTCCAACTTTGAGAAGCTCATGTACCTATCTATTCAAGATTGAAAAAATAAAAAATAAAAAATATAAATAAAAAGATTTGGTGGGGTTTTGGCGTTTTTCTCGTTAGTCACTATTCTTCTATTATGTACATCTTGAATTTAGCCATAATCATCTACAGTCTAGCTTTCCGAGAGAGATGAGACACTGCACGTGCTGTGTTCAGGATCAAGGGCACCGCTTCAGACACATGTCGAACAGAGACGGTATATTGGCCGTCGCGGAGGATTCAAGATATAGAGATTGCCGATAGAGGGATAACATGCGGATTATAGCTTGGGTCCTTATTTGAGCCTAGGTTGAGCATACTCATATGCACTGCGCAGACGGTTTGTTTCATTGAAGAGATTGTAACGAGAAAGTTCTAAACAGAGACGTTATTCATGACTCTATAAACATGTAACGCTAAATATATCAGATCGCAGCCTTCTCATTGACGCCAATATCCGTGGTAGCACTTGACCGGTCCGGCGACTCAGATGTCGAGCTGTTCCCTTTCAGCTTCTCATTCTTCAGTGCATTGGAGACATTGGGAGGGTGGCCGTTAAAGTAATTTCGGATATCCTCGGTTATGTCATCGTCGTCCTCTTGTTCTAAATCCGCCGACTCGACATCGGCATTGCTGCCTGCTCTTAAAGCCTCTCTCTCATCCCACTCTGCACGCAGATCTCGGATCTTGGCCTTCATGTCCAGATCGGGGTGGTAGCTCTTGCCCACGCCCATCCATCGCTCCCATAGCGAGAGATGTTGAGGGTGGATAGCTATTCCATGGTAATCTTCGGGCTTGCCGTTCATGATGTACTGCCATCGGCGTTCTTGTTCCTTCAGGTCAAGACCTGTGGTGTCTGGAAGCCAGACGAGAGTGACGAGCATGCCAGCAAGGCCGAACCATGGCACAACGAGGAACTTGGTCTTGGTGTCGATGTAATTGTAGAGCACAGAGGCTAGGAGAGCGCCGGCTTTGCCAATCATGGCCGAAAAACCATGTGCAGTGGCCCGTACTTGTGTAGGGTAGACTTCGCCAGCGACGAGGAAGGTGACTGAATTTGGCCCGAATTGGTTGAAGAAGGACGACAGGAAGTAAAGTGCCTGGAAGCTGTGAATCCCCGCGGGGCTTGTGTAATAGTCGAACTTGAAGGCGGGGATGACGAAGGCGAGGAAGCAGACGAGGAAACCGATCTGCTGCATGTTCTTCCTGCCATACATCTTATTGTCGATTAACATTGCCGCAGCATAGTAGCCAGCCAGTGAAACGACGATGTTGATCAAGTTCCAGTTCCAAGAGGTTAGAAGAGATTTAGGATTATCAGATATGACGCTGATGAATTGACCTATGTCACAAGTTACTACAAACGTCGGCTCAATATTTTGAGCCACTCATCAACTTACCTTGGAACAGCTTATTTCCGTAGAAGAAAACATCGTTAAAAAACCAGCCAGAAGCAGTGGCAAATAGGCGGCCTCCGAAGTTGCTGAAAGTCATCTTGAGCGAATTGACATCGTATCCTGTCACATTGGCTTTCTTCTTGGCTTTTTCCAACTGTTTGGAAGCAGACTTCATCTTGAAGGTACGGTAGTAGATAAGCCACAGGGTGCCAATAGCAGGAATTGCGAATGAGATTCGGAACGTATACTGAGCAGCAAACTCGGTATAAGGCGGCTCGCCACCGCTGCCTCGGTTGAAGATGACCAAAAGGACAGTCAGTACAATTTGGTTGAAGAACTGGCCCCACCCTTGCATCAAGAAAGCCAAGGTGACTTTTCGCCCTCGATGCAGTCGGTCATCCCGAGTGGAAACCTTCCCGGCCGACACAGCATTCTCCATGGACGATGTTGCTGTAATGGGATACTCGCCGCCGACTCCGATGCCTGAATAACGTCAGCCAAAAGGCCTTAGTGGAGATAAAGGGGGCGAGCCATACCATAGAAGAACAGAGAGAAGGCGTATAGAATTACCCAGCCTTGTAGAGTGAAACCCCAAGAACCAGTGAGTAACAGTAGACCAATAAACATAACAACGGCGTCTTGGATAAGACCCCACCTTCGCCCTATCCAATCACCAATAATCTACGTTGCCAATTGTTAGTTTTAGCCTGAAGGAGTTTAAGAGGCGGAAGACATACGCCAACGCCAGTCTGACCAAACATGATACCGATGATCTCAAGGTAGGTCACCGATGCTACCCAATTCTTATTGCACACAGTGTTCTTGCCCCAGCAAGCATTCCAGACATCTGCAAACAGCGGTTGCAGGTTGCCGATCGAAAACAGGACATAACCTTCGAGGAGCAAGCCGGCACCAGGAAGGACGGAATTCCGAATGTACCAGGAAAGGGGGCTAAGAGGATCCTTTTTTGTCATTTCCCATATTGCCTTTAGCTCTGACCTGGTCTCCTCTCCGTTAACCTTGTTAACGAAAGCGAAGCGCTTGAGGAAGGGCAAGTCAGCCCAATAGACACCTTCGGGGGTATACGAGTCATCGGGCTGTATCAGGTGTGCAAATATCTGTCTCTCGTGATCGGTGGTATAATCCGTGGAAGCCCGGTGGGGATAGTGTAGATGTTCACGACCAGTCTCGGGCCCATGGGGAACAGGAAGCTCCCCTATCGGGGGATCGTGTTCCTTATGGCGACGAAGAAACTGTGCCATGATTCCTTCGATGTACTCTATACTTTTCGACAGGAGCGAAGTAGGCGTGTTTCGTCAACGCCGATAGCAACTTATAAGTAGCTGCTCCCTTGAGAAAGAAGAATGGGAGACGTGTAGGTGTGATGTGATGGAGCTTCCCACTAGTACGAGAACGACTTTCGTGGGAGATGTTGAAAACAACATACGAAGGAGTTTTGGGGGGGAAAGTCGTGGCAGAATAGAGTTCGAGGGGAGAGAAAGTTTACTTTAAAAAGTCATGGTTCCCATTATATGGATACTGGGTACCCTAACGGCGGGCACGAGCAAGCACCTTGGCATCTGACTGGTAAAGAAACTGTGTACGTTTATTCTGTACAGTGCCCCGAACTAGATCAATTGTCCTTTTGAAATTTACGGAGGTTAATAAGTAATGAATAAGGTAGGTCAGGGATTCGGTGGATCTTGATTCTCCTGTGATAGACCGGGAACTGACGGACGGGAATGCGACCTGAGTCGCATGATGCAAAACGACTGGACTAGTGGGAAGATGGCTTCTGCAACCTTATACACTCTCGATGGGCCTAGCTCTAACGACTCTCTGAGTTAAGTAAGTGACAATGTGACATCCTAACAGTTGCTACTCCAGTAGTGGGTTGAGATCAGGGTCTAATGGGCCAATTTTGCAATCAATTGTGCTATGAGGTACTTGCAAGTGAATGTCTTTTGATAGTGACGTATAACGCATACCTCGGCTGAGCAGTTCAAGATCAGACGGGGCATGTTTGCCGTGTTGGGTTTGCAGGGTGTGTATAAGTGTGTATAAGTGTGTGTAAGTTGAGGTTGGCACTGGGACTAGGCAGCCAATCATATTTCAAGAAGCGAGCACGTTGTGGTTTAAGCTCTGTTGATTTGCCGGGAGCTAGAGAACTGGCGCAAGATCGTCTTTACAAGTGACCAGGGGCAGGAAGATCAAAGAAATTCTCGAAGTGGCAATGGCTGGGTCAGAACAGAGGCTCCAACAGGACTTGAATCATGATTGGTGAGAACGGGGATATTCAAGCTCCAGATCCCTACAGCTTGTACACTAGCCACTGCATTGGAGAGGCGAGGGGTACCCGGTCAGGACCCGGTTACACACACTTCTACAGTGCCCCCACGAGAAGCCAAGTCGCCAAGCACAGCCTCCAAGACGCCTACTATGCAAGTAATGTGTGAGCCGAGAAGGCTTGTCCAGTCTTGCCCGGTCTTGCCCAGTCTTGCCCAGACATTGGCGCAGCTTCAATGAACGACACCGTCCGTATTCTGCAAGTGGTCGCGTGAGCGAAGTCAAGATAGTTTTGCAACTCGTTCCGACTGGCAGATATTTTCACACTTTGCCGCGTTTTGCTGGCCATCGCAAAATTTTCGTGCTAGACCTCTCCCGTGTACAAAATATGATTTACTAAATGAGGAATGCTAGAAGCACACGTCAAATAGTAGTGAGGTGAGGTAGCTAGTTTACTTCCTCTCCGCTTCCCCTCCTATCACCTATAGTGTCATCCGAACATCTACCTGCTAGAGCTTCATCTGTTTACACAATACAAGAACTTGCCACGTTGTAGACCATAACTCAGACCATATACCATATCGTTGCGAGTGATGCACTTTGTGTGTCAAGCATGTATGGTAACGCAAACTATCTGGCGCCATGCTTCCCCACCCAACAGCTGAACTATCCATTACTACCTAGTAAATAGCCATTTCCAAATAGCTGCAGCATCTAGAGATGGAGGGATATTACGGCGCGGGAATAACATCGGCTTTGGCATATTCGGGACATGCCTTGAAAGTGACAGGATCTTGTTAGAAGGGGCTGTCCAACTCCGTCTCTAAGGTCGTCCGGTATGCTCAGCGCCGGCTCAATAGACAGCAAACAAACTCTGGTACAGTCATTCTGTTTCCCCAATGAGCAGGTCTCTCAGAGACACTTGTGTCCATCAAGAAACCTGACATCTCATACGAGGAATCAAACACTTGAACTGAGATATATGCCTTGGGCAAATACTCTAAATAATGCTCTATCTTATCGTTTTTTGGTACTGCTTTTGTGTCTTTCTTACTGTTAAAAACAATAATACTAGGAATCTGTTTGGTGGATTTATAGGTGAACAAGTATTATAAGGTAGAGAGTCCTGTGGGTAAGCACTTTACCGAGGAGCCGATGTCCATTTATGACCAAAGTAATATCACGTGATTTCGCTCCCCCGAGCATCACGTTTAGACGCGTCAAGGATCCTCCGACCTTCTCGGACCTCTTTCTCATCAATTGATTGATTCTATGGGCGGCCTTTATTTCATACTCTCACCGTTTTTAGTCCGTACTGCATATAACGACCTCTAGTCACGACGTCCTATAACACGCAAATATTGCAATGCCTCCTCGCCAGCCCCCTCGAAAAGCAAAGAGGGCCGCCGTCGTGGAGACTAGCACAACCGAAGTCACGGTGTCCAAGACCGACGGAACCTCAACAGTCGAATCCAAAGCTCGAGTCACCAAGCGCAAAGTAGCCGAAACGATCCCCGAGACCGATCTCACATCAGAAGAAGAATCTAAACCCACAAAGAAGCGCAAGGCCGCAGCAGTCAAGGTGAAAGTTAAAGAAGAGGAGGAAGATTCAGCAGCTGCCGAAGAGCCCAAATCTGCGCCGAAGAAGCGGAGGACAGCCAAGGCTAAAGCTAAGGCCGAGGACAGCATGCCCCTCGCCGAGCGCACCGCCATTGCTTCCCTCAAGAAGGCCATGTACATTGGAGCTCATGTTAGCAGCGCAGGCGGTATGCCGCCTCAGCACCCTGATTTACATGTATCCCCTCTGCCTCTTTCTAACATTGCTATGCAACAGGCGTACAGAATTCAATAACAAACACCGTACACATTGGCGCAAACGCATTCGCGCTCTTCCTCAAATCACAGCGCAAGTGGGCCAACCCACCTATTGCGCCCGAAGCACTCAACGGGTTCCGGAGCCTCTCGGAGGCGCACAAATTCGAGGTTCACCGGCATTGCGTGCCCCATGGCTCCTATCTTGTAAATCTAGCGCAGGCCGAGAAAGAAAAGGCAAACCAGGCATATGAAGCATTTCTCGACGATCTGCAGCGGTGCGAGTCGCTAGGCATCAAGCTCTACAATTTCCACCCAGGCAACACAAACGGCGATGCCCGCGAAGCCGCAATTGGGCGCATTGCGGCGCAGCTAAATAAGGCGCATAAGGCTACAAGTACGGCGGTCACCGTACTTGAAAACATGGCGGGGCAAGGCAACGTTGTCGGCTCTACTTTTGAGGATCTCCGCGATATTATTGCACTCGTAGATGACAAGAGCCGCGTCGGTGTGTGCATCGATACCTGCCACGCCTTTGCAGCGGGCTACGACCTGCGCTCGCCCGAGGCCTTTGCGGCCACCATGTCGAAGTTCGACGAGGTGGTTGGCTTGTCCTACCTGCGCGCACTACACATCAACGACAGCAAGGCGCCGATCTCCTCGCATCGTGACTTGCACGCGAACATTGGCACAGGATTTCTGGGTCTGCGTGCCTTTCATAACGTCATGAACTACGACTCCCTCGCCGGCTTGCCCATGGTGCTCGAGACGCCCATCGACCGCCCTGGGCCCGACGGCAAGACCATCGAGGATAAGCAGGTCTGGGCAGACGAGATTAAGCTGCTCGAGCGTCTCATCGGCATGGACGCCGCATCGGAGGAGTTCACTGCCCTAGAGGAAAAGTTGCAGGCGCAGGGTGCGAGCGAACGCGCCAAGATCCAGGATCAAGTTGATCGCAAAAGCGCCAAGGGTGCGAAGACGGCGGTGAAGCCAAGGGGAAAGAAAAAGAAGAAGGTTGATGAAGATTCCGGCGATGGCTCTGAGTAAGTCTCACTCAGACCTCATGTCTAGGACCTGGTTCCTCTACCCGAAGTACCAATAGGACCCGTGTATGAAATGCAACTGTTGTATACTATTATTTGTTTGTTGTCTGAAAGGCTGGTCTGCACTTGGCAGTAAGCATGGCGTCTGGAATAAGATAAGCGGGAAAAGAAGCTTTACATATGGCTTCGTTGTGGCATCATAAACAATTTAATGATTGGTCTCTCAAACAGATTGTTCACAGTCCGATCCCTTCTGATCTTGATTGAGACTACCAGGGAAGATTAAAAACTTAGGGATTATATACTCGGAATTAAGTCAACCTATGATGGATATCTAAACGGGAGAATACGGTCCCTCACTCCTAACGCCCAAATCGAATGAAATGCGTTGCCCATCTCATCTCTGTCGTAATAGTAGGTGGATAGTTAACGTAGTCAGTGGCCAACGCTGTCATCATCATCAATAGCCATGTGTAAATCTCCGCCTCTCCTGTATGTACGGATGAGAGCGTTGGCGGGAGAAGCCCGAAAATCTGCTAGGAGTCTAGAGAAAAGTCGAGCACAGTGAACAGCACCTCAATGCTTCCTGGACCTCGCCTTTTCCTCGAGGCGGGCCATCATGGCACGAAGTCCAATCCCTTTCTCACAATTGGCCTCGAGCCAGACCTCCATGCGTTCACGCACGCGTCTAAGGCTGCGGTTCACGGGCATGCGCGTCTCGACCTCGCCCTCGACGTGCGAGCCCGGGTTGAGCAGGACGTCGAAGCACTCGGCCCAGAGGTCCGTCTGCCAGTATCGCTTGAGGGACTCGCGGACCTTGTACCTTCTACCAGCCGCTGTGCCAAGGCCGCCCTGGTCCGCGCGCACCGTTTCGATGTACTTACCAAACAGTAGGCAGTGCACGATGCCCGCGAGACCGTGGTAGTCGATCTGCCAGGTCCAAGGCCGGCCCTCGCGCATCTCGGCGCAGTCTGCCGGGCCTGTCTTCCAGTCCGCGATGAATTGCACGTCCTTCTCGAACGCACGCATGTCGATGCCTCGGCCAAAGTCGATCAGGACTACGCCGCGGGTCGACCAGCCGCCCGAGCCGTCCGCGGACCACTCGTTCGAGAGCTGCGACTGAGACTGCGAGTGGGAGAGAGACATGTCGTCGAGCCGCAGCAGACAGTTGTCAGCCTTCAAGTCGCCGTGCAGGATCTGTTTCGCATGTAGTGCCTCGACGGTGCGCAGTAACTCGATTGTGAAGAACATGGCGAGCGTCTCGTCCATGACACCAGACGACGTCTCCCGGAAGGAATTGACGACGTGGAGCAACGTGCCATGGGGATGGTAGGGCAGCACCAGAAAACCTTCGTCTTGATAAAAGTGTAGTTCGTGCGCTGCTGAGATGGAAGCGGTGGCACGATGGTGTGGGCCGAGACGGTCGGCGGCGAGACGCATCATATGGAATTCCCAGGCCGAGGGCGGCTGTTCCATCTTCAGCGCTTCGAGGGAAGCCCGCTGGCGAGTTGCGAAGGCGCCCTTGCCCATCTCGACGATGCCGTCTACCTCGTCGTTCTCGGGCGACGAGTTCTCGACGAGATATACCGGTGCAAAGGCTCCGGCGCCAAGTTCTTTCTTTAAAGTGTATTCGCACATGAGCTCCGGAAACTCGAGAACCACAGGACTGTAGATAGGACCAGTCTTCTCGTTGCTGCTCTTGCCAGCCTTGCCCATAATCTTGGTAAATTTGCGAATCTCGGGTCCTCGATCGCATCTCTCATTACGGTGATCGTAGAAGCCAGAGTATGAAATAAGAGGTGGATGCATCTTGGCTAGGATCTCGTCTCTGATAGCAGTGTCGACCGGGTTACATTGGGCTTCCTTGATTATAGATCCCTTGGGTCGAGCAGAGGTAGCAGTAGCTCCTTTATGTTTGGGTAACTGGGGTTGAGCAAGCTTCACAGGTGAGAGAATCTCATTTGAGACCTCTCTGAGTGGGCTACTGAGAGGTTCAAAATCTTCATCTTCGTCTTCCTCTTCGGTTGCGGTGTCTAGTTTGTCCAGCTTGCATGGTGTCTTCGTAAATAAGTGCAACTTAGCTTCAGTAGTCATGCCAAGTGAGGTTTCTGTTCGCTCAGTAATAGGTGTCATAAACGGCAGGCGGTTGTTAGCCACCTCAACCGGGTCCCTATACGGTCGTGTAGGCGGCACGTAATCCTCAGGCGGAATCGGAATGAACCGAGTGCGAGTTCTCGGCGGAGAGTCTTCTGGTGTCGGCGGGAAAGAATCACTGGCGTTCTTCGTGTGTTCATCACTATCTCCTTCGTGATCAGGCTGGTGCACGTCATTGGGATCAATGAGATCTGACATCTCGCTGTCACTATCTTCATCCAGTTCACCCTCGCCGTCGACTTTAGGTATGTGTTTTCGAGCAGTAAAGTCGGACCATTCGCTCACACTTCTGTCATCCGCAGTCTCATCGTCGCCAGCCTCACTTGTCCCGATTTGTCGTGTAGTACCGGTGCTCTCTGCACCACTAGTGTAGTCGCCATCGGTCATGTACTCATCTTCGTCGCTTTCAACGTCCTCATCGGTTGCTTTAATGGGAGCATTGAAAAGCTCATAGATCTCATCCGTTGCAGCCTTGGTGTGCATCGTCATAGTGGGCTCTGATGTTGCAGCTCTTTTCTTTTTGATTTTTGGCCCTGACGGAGAGTCTAGGTTCGCTTTGACTATTGGAGACAGAGGGGGTAAGCATTCGAGGTATTAAAAGAGGTGCGAAGTAGCTGCGAGGTATGGTGTGGGTGCAAGAAAAGGCGTGGGTACGATGGAAAACAGATGTGTAAGGAAGCATTGTGTACGTACTAATTTGCGTCTCGTTGACCTCCATCACTTTTTTCTTCCTGCCCTTTGCTGGTTTGGAATAATCTTTGATTACTCCATTTTCGTCAAGGGCAACGACGTCTCTGTGAATTACTAATTTTTGCTCGACCGCTCTGCTAAGAACCTCTACTGGGGGAGAATTCTCATCGGTCACTTCATGCTGGTCATCGAATAGGCTCTCATCATCCCAACAAGCATCGAGCCAACCTCGATTAGCTGCCCATAGCTCCTCGAAGCTCAACTCAGTGCCCGGATCCTCTGGACTGGGATATACAGCTTCAAGATTAACATAGATGCGCTCTCTTTTACCATTTTGAGGGTTAACAATCACTTGGTGTTTTGAGGGAGCAATGACAATATGGGACTCTGCTATTCTGGCCAAAGACTGAAATACACAATTGCGCAACCGCCAACAATTAGTCCTATTATCATCAACAATCGGCCATTGCCGGAAAGGGGACGAGAATTATTGGCTTACCGGATCCCTGAACACTGGCATCTTTGGTGCGCTACTCTTTTTCACACTCGTCTTCAACGTTTCTCCCACCCAAGGCTTCGCCTCCATCACGTTCTCCTTCTTGCGGTCAGCAAGCGACCCTATTGTATCCCACCCCTTGGAACTCTCCCCCATGGCCGACATCGCCGGTGCTGCTGAACTAGTGTCCGAGAAGATAGCGAGTTTTGATTTGCTAGGTCTAGAAGACTGCCCACCGACACCCATATTAGGTCTGGGCGCCTGAGGATCTGCTGGCCGGGCTGCTGCTGAGAATGGATCAACTTTGGTAGCTAATACTGGCCGCACACTAGGCAAGGCGGGAGAGGAGGGCTCGTCTGTGGCGTCCGATTGTTGGGCCCGTCGCCGCTCGAACTCGCCGAATTTGCGGACAAGACGTTGCACGGGGCGCGCTTCTCGCTCAATGCCAAGCTTATACACCTCTTCAGCCTGGTTCCAGCGCCCGGCGCTCTCGAGCCAAGCAGCGTACTCTTCGTAGAACAACGCCAGACTCTCGCCAATGCTGTGACGAGATAGGAAAACGAAAGTCTCTCTAGGGGAGTCAGAGAAGAAGTGGATGTAGTGCAGCCACAGCTTCAGATATCTGGGATCGTTCTTGTACTGTGCCGATCCTATGAAAGCCTTTGTGGCGCGCTCTAGGAGTGTGTGAAGTTGAGATTGGGGTGTTGCTTGGGCGGATGGGTACGCGTCAAAAGTCCACCGCACATATCTGTCGAAGACGTCGAGGGGATCGTCAGACTCGGATAAAGCAGCGACTTCGGTTTCGTATTCGGCTCTAATGCAGTCGTTGATATTCTTTGTATCGGTTGGAGTGGGTGTTGACAGCTTGTGTAGAGGAGAAGGCGAGAAGGCTTCCGCAAGCTTCTTTGCTGATCGGCCCCCTGGCAGAGATTGAATGTTTTCCTTCTGCCCTTCGATTACGTCGAAGTCAATTAAATCGCCAGCAGCCATGTTACATATGGATTGTTGGCGGTTCGCGCCCAATAGAAATTGAGAACCTGTAGTGTTATCGCTGGATTACAGAGAGGTAAAAGTAAAATGAAGTGGTCATATAGATCAGATCGCATCTATCAATGGAGATCCTGAATTGTTGACTGTTTTGGTTTTAGTCGGCCGTCGTTGCCCTGACGACTCCTTTTAGTGCTTTTGGTGGGGCAGAGCGTGGCTTGATAAGGCTTGGCTTGCTCAAAGCTAAGTTTCTGCCCTCCCCCCCCCCCCCCTCCCAGGTATGTTACTACCAGGTAGGTTACTCTAACTACACGTCGATGTTATTTGAGCCGAAAATTGCAGCCAGCATCAGTGACCTATTGCAAATTCAAAAATAATAGTCCACAATTAGATGACCTCATCCTCAGTAGTCACAGGCCAGAAGCCCTCCTCGAGCACCAAAACTTTCTTGAGCATAGCTGCAGCGATCATGAACCTAGCATCCGTGTTGTCCTCCCCTGTCAGACTCTCCTCATACTCATCCAGACATTCCTGGATTTCCTTGACAAATTCGTGGAACTGCTGCGAAGTCCAGTTCGGAATGAACTTCTTGCGCAGCGCACCACCATCGAGGTCCTTCTTGAGGTCTGTCTTCTGGGAGCTCTGCTGGTTCGCATAGGTCCAGCTGTCCAGGTACGCCTTCTCTGTCCCCCAAAGCACGACCAGCCCATCAAAGAGAGTCCTCGGCGATTCTGCTTGCGGTCGGGTGCTGAAGGAGTCGAATAGATCGATATAGGCCTTAGTATTCGCACCGGGACCAAACCTCTTCTGGCCAAGCCCCACAGCAGCCAAGTTAAGATCGTAGCTCATTGCAACCTCTTCGAAGAACTGTAACTCTCGCATGATACCAGTTAGACATCCCTGGAGTAAACCGAGGATCCGCCATTGTAGAGTCGAGTTTGTGCCTCTTGCATCCACCTCGATGGGGAGTTCCACGCAAGATATCAAGCCGCCGATGAACCGGATGTAAGCTTGGGCATATAGCCTATCTTGCGTAAGCCACTCGCTGAGGGTGTCCCGAGACAGGCGACCTTTACCGCTCAGGCGAAGGAACTCGCTTTGGGTTGCGCGTTGGCAGAGGTCGGCTATAGTGGAGTCGCTCAGCAAACTCTCTGTCAATGATTGTTTACTCATGGTGTCTTAAGTAACGATTCCACTCAGGTGCAGCTCGAAAGATCCGAGAAAACTTAATCTCACAACAAGATTTAGAACTCCATGCAAATTGCTGTGAGCAAGCCAGTTTCAGTTAGGGTTTTCAAGGTCTGGGGGGGAGTTACTCAGTGAATCTTCTAGAAGTTCGACGTCAGCGCAAACTAAGAGTACTACTGTGCAACTTGACGTAATCACGAGGTCATTTTGCCGTAATACGGTTCCTTTGCGAACAATCTAGAGTGCTTCCGAATTCCAATAATGCATTGCACTTTGCAATGGCTAAAGGGTCGTGATTAGAAAAGTCCGGGCCTTGTCATTCTTTACACCATTCGAGGATTAAAAGGCTCCTTCAAATTCCCTGTCAATCCTATTGCAAGATGGCTTCACTGTTCACCTCACCAACTCGGCCCCGGCGCTAAGATATTGTAGAATACACGCATTTTCATGCAAACCTCGAGCAAAGGTCACTTCAGTTCCCTTACAACCATAATCGCATAGCCAACGTGACCATGCATCCGAAGCCAGTTTCTCTTTACCATGCTGCGACCTCAAAATTTTCCTATAAAACATGTTAGAACGCTGTCGTTGTAATGGCATCGAATGCTTACCTCTGGGAAGTACGTTGTAACGACGGTCCTGTCTGCGAACTTTCTCCCTGCCAATGCTTGAAGCGCTTTCTTGGCTGATTCAGTGGTATCAAACTTGACGTAAATTTTCCCAACACCTGCAGATTGTCGGCTGCCACCGATCGGCCTTGGTACCTTCATTGCAATGACCTGGCCATACTTGGCGCACTCCCCTTCCACGTCGTCACAGATTTCTACTTTGTCAGCTGAATCAGGCCGAGAGGTAATCTCATAGACTTACCTTCATAATCGTCAGTGTCGATGAGCTCTTCTGGGGTTACCATATTGAGTAGTTGCACCACGCGGCTTATCTCTGCATCGTTGGAAGTAGTACCGGCAAGCATGGACATTGCATTTACACCCATTTCCACACCAGATACTTGAGTGATTCCAATGCTGGCCTTTTGGACCTTGAGGTTCTTTTCACCAATAACCATGCCGTTCAGGCCCTGTGCTGCAATATCTGTAACAGAAGGGTCGGCGAATTCGCAGAACGCAATTCCCTAATAGTAGTTAGATTTGAACACCAATTCAGTAGAGAATAGAAACAACCTACCCGAGATTCATCTGTGCCATTGTCTTTCACGAGAACGAATGCTTTAAGCTCTCCAAATGATACCAAAAGTTCAACGATCTGCTCATCGGCAAGGTACGGGGGGATATTCGAAATGCTAATCTTATTGGGAGTGTCGACCACCACTTTTGATACCACCCCGGGCTCATAGGGTGTATCTTCGGGCACCGCTGGGACGATGTAATCCTTCGGTCGTTTTATCCTGAGCCCGCCAGCAGCCGCTCCGTTCATCGCATCATCTGCTTCCATCGATATGCCGTCCATGGCTAGAGCAACTGTGGCTTCCGAGGCGTGTCTGAATTCAAGTAGCGCAAAGGACTGATCCTTCGAGATCTGGCACAGGACACAGGGATCAGTGCTCTCAATCACATTGAGACCGTTTAACTGTAGGTTGAAGAAGTTTGTGACACTCTCTTCGGTGGAGCCTGGTGGAAGGTTGGAGACCAGCAGTCTCTTGGCTTGTCGCGAGTTGCCTGGTTTTAGTGCGGCACTATTGACAGCACCACCTGGGTGGTTGATGAAAGCCTGGAGCCTTGTGGGATCCATAGGTTGTTGTCGTGGTGCACCTGGCAGCGGGAACATGCCTGACAATTTCGCTTGCTCGGCTGTGACGTTGTCGTAGCCGGGGGGTTTGATATCCCACTGGGTCATGCGACGCTTCCGCTCGAGGACAGGCACGACGTCGGTAAGATCTGGAGTAGGCTCTCGCTTCTTTGGGGGTGACGCACTACGGCCACGGCGGTTTTGCGCAAAGAGATCCTCATCGCGGTCTCTACCGCCACGTTCACCACCGCCACGTTCACCACCGCCACGTTCACCACCGCCACGTTCACCACCACCACGTTCACCACGTCGGTCACCACCACCACGGCGGTCGTCGGTATATGGGTCACGGTCCCGACGAGGCGGCCGGCCACCATCATCACGGCGGGGTTCTCTTCGAGCACCTCGATCGCGGTCCCATTCTCGCTCTCTACGGTCACGGCCAGCACCATCACGACCCGCGCCTCCATATCGATCTTCGCGCTCTCGGTCTCGGTGGCTTCGGCTCGAAGCATAGGCATCCTCGTCGCGGTGGGAGCGTCGGGGTGATCTGCTGCGCCGTCGGTCACGTCGATCACCACGGTCGCCTCTATCGCGTCTATCATCACGAGAGGCATAGTCACGAGATGCGCCGAGACGGCCATCTACCATTGGCCAGCCAGTCAGTCATCGGGGCAATTGCTGCGACAGAGAGCTTGTCTCGACGTAATTAACAGCCTGAATAAACTCACCTCGTGCAGAGTAGCTGTCTGCGTTCATCGTAACACAGATAATAGTATGTGAAAAGTAATGGCGCAATAGGGGGCAACTGCCAGTTCGCTAGTCAATATGGATGTGATGACGACGCAAACAAAAAAAAACGGTTGGCAAGTTTGGAGGAATGTAGAGCTCCTTGTACTGTAGAGCCGCGATGCAAGATCGACCGCGAGGCTGGAGAAACTAGAATTTTTGGTTGGATGCAGGTGGAGAACCCGCAGTCTGGCGTAGAATCGGGGCTTGTTCAGTGGAAGATGCACTGGAGCACACCGACTCCCTACCTAGGTACCTAACCTAGTACTAGTTAGTACTAGCCTCCCCGAGGACCAATCATACATTAGCGCCACTTGCCCCTTTGGGCTATTTGTTCAGCTACCTTCAGCCCTTCATTGATATCTCAGAGGTGCAACCTTCTAGGCCCATTTTATCGCTGTTGTCGGCTTCCATCACGGTGTTGGACCTAAGAGGCCCGTCTTATAATCCTCTCCTTCTCCACGCCGTCAGCCAAGTTTCTACTCAACCCGTTTATATACTCTGTTATAAAAAAATGCCGCCCCTCCGCGTTTGTGAGTGGCGCAAGCTACCCCTGAGCTTGACTGAACTCTGCATCGATACAACCCTTCGCTGTGGACAGTCTTTTCGGTGGCAGAAGATCAATGATGAGTGGTAAGCATTGTCTCACTATGCATCATCCTTATTACTAGTAGACCGTTTTTAATGACTTTCTCAGGAATTGCGTACTACACGGCCGCTTGCTGTCATTAAAGCAAGATGAGAAATTCCTACATTACAAGGTAACTTGGCCGAAGAGCAGTCGGAGCTCGCGTAAGCCCGCCCCTTTACCTACAGACGGAGGTGATAGAGATACCCTGCAAGAAGATGATACAGAGACTCTTCTCAGACATTATTTCAACCTGAAATACGATTTGGCTGCCCTATATGACCAGTGGGCCGAGTCCGATCCCAACTTTCGAAAGAAAGCGCCGAAATTTACTGGTATTCGCATCCTCAGCCAAGATGCTTGGGAGGCACTCATGGCTTTCATTTGCAGTAGCAATAACAACATCTCGCGTATCTCGCAAATGGTATGGGCATCTATGTCTTGGTTTGCCCAGATGCTAATGCCTAGAACAGGTTCATAAGCTCTGTGTGCATTACGGCCCTCTGATAGGGCATATAGGAGATGAAGCCTTCCATGATTTCCCGTCTCCTCAAGCCTTGACTGGGAAGAAGGTGGAAGCTCACCTAAGAGAGCTTGGGTTCGGCTATCGAGCCAAGTATATAGCTGAAACAGCCATGATTGTATCCACAACGAAACCGGAAGCGTGGCTGGAAAGCTTAGCAAATCCCGAAAACCCTGGATGGGCGGTAGTTCCCAGCCAAGATGTGAACGAGCCAATCACATACAAGCAAGCACATGAGGAACTCCTTCAACTCTCAGGCGTTGGACCTAAGGTAGCAGACTGTGTGTGTTTGATGGGGCTAGGTTGGAGTGAGGCCGTACCAGTCGATACACACGTGTGGCAGATTGCCCAGCGTGACTATCACTTTGGGAAGACAAAGGCCAAGACGTTCTCAAAGGCCATGTACGACTCCGTCGGTGATCACTTTCGCCAGACATGGGGTCCACAAGCTGGATGGGCTCAGTCAGTCTTGTTTACTGCGAACCTGAAGTCTTTTTCCGAACAAGCAGCCGCAAAGACCGAATTAATCAAAGTTACAGCTGAGGTCAAACAGGAAATAACGAGTAACTCGTCGTCTAAGGCCAGAAAACGCCGAATCACGGCTGTTGTTGAGCAAGTTAAGGTTGAGGACGACGAGCCTTTAGACATCAAAACAGTCAGCAGAAAGAGGAGGAAGACTCGGAGCTGAGACGATTGAATTGGTGTGTTGTATAAGTAACCAGTACATTTTGTTCCTCATTTCCTAACATCGAAATGTTTCGAGCACTGCATCAGCATGTCTCATCGCCTGTCAAATCCCCTTAGCTACTTGTTCCCCAAGACCAACCAATGCCATAGACATATCATACAGCTTCTTCGCATCGTCTTCATGATACGCCCAAGGAGCGTGACCAGATTCTATCGAATCCGCGCCTTCCACAAGTCCCTCACTCACCTGGCACTTTTCTAGATACCTACCGCCCTTGCCCTCGAGATCACGGCTTACAGCAGCCCATACTGTCGTGGCGGCGCCTTGTTCCGTGTTCTGCATGTACCTTCAATATCAAGAGTCAGCAATCCCCCTTCCAAGCCAACAAAAAAGTTGGTATTTAGAGAGTATACAGAGCTACCGAGATGCGGATCTAGCTATCGGACAGTTTCGTTCCCAGCAGTGGACAAGACAGGAAGAAAACGATTCTTAATATTACTCACATCAGGGTGTGTATAGGACCATTCTTGAAGATTGTAAAATAATCATGCATGTTCGGTCTCTGCAGGCCCGTACGGATACCTCCCGGATGCACACTCCAAGCATGGAGACCTTGCGATCCATACCGTCTTTCGATCTCGTTGGCCATATACCTATCCCACGCAAAATTAGCCTTTGGACCAACCGAGACGGGACATCGTCTCATCCTCGCGACGGTTGTTTGCTTCTTACACATTCGCGAGCTTGCTCTGTCCGTAGGCCGCGACACCGTTGTATTTTCGCTTCTCGAAATTCGTGTCCTCAAAATCGAGCAACGCCGTCCGGTGCGCCGTCGACGAGAGGACAACGACGCGCGATTGGAATTCGGGCGTAGAAGAGCGCAGCAGCGTCGGCTTGAGCAGCTCGAACAAGAGGAAGTGCGAGAGGTGGTTCGTGCCAAAGTGGACTTCGAATCCGTCCTGTGTACGGCCCTCGGGCACCAGTCGCACGCCGGCGTTCGTGATCAAGATGTTGAGCGTCTGGCTCCTAGCCAGGAACTCTCCCACGCAGGCGCGCACGCTGGCCAGAGATTCGAGGTCGAGCTTCAGCAGGTGGACTTTGCCCCCGTCGAGGATGTCGCCGAGCGCTGTCTTGGCTTTCTCGAGGTTGCGGGCTGTGAGGAATAACGTCGCACCTGTGGCCTTGAGCGCCCGCGCCGTCTCGACGCCGAGGCCTGACGAACATCCAGTGATCAAAATCACTTTGTCGCTTAGGGACCCGTCTTCGCGCTGCTCGTCCCGTATGATTTGCAACGCTGTAGGCCGTGCGTCGCCCGGCCCTTTGGGTTTCTCGTGGACTGTCCTGTAGCGACCTTCCATTTATGGCGATCCAGCCAGGGGCCACTGAGGTGGTGACTATTAGACGGTATATGATAGTAAATTTTATATGACTTGGTGGGAGGTAGGGGTCTTTATCATACTATTGAAGCTATTGCTTTCAACACCAATATTCTTTGCGAGCCCGCCATACTTATACTTTTTCGCAATGGACATGCCCGGATAAGTGATGCCCTGATCGGATGACTGCGCTCAAGTGCTTCCGTGCGATACTATCTTGAAGCCAAGACTGAAGTTCCAGCTTACTTGTTTACTCGACATCAACTGTCGACATGTATATTCCCGGCTTAGAAGTAGGCGGCTGATTTCTGAATAAGATGCTGACACGATGTCAGCCAATAGCAATGAGGCACCGAACATAGGGTCGCAGGAATGCATATGGTAGCTCAGCTAAATCGGCAATGCGGACGGAGTTATCCTGAGGTTCTCGGCCGCCATACAGGCCTGTCTGTGTTTGCGGGATCATCAACTGTCCGCTGTCCAGGCACCTTGATTCGCAACGTTATGAGACGGGATCGTGAGTTTCTCCTTCCTCCACGAGCCCTACACCTGCGATAATTGTGACTCATTGTCGCGATGACTGCGGTATGTAGTCTGTTGGTCTGTAAGCCAGGGTTAATCTTTGCCTCTGCAAAGTATGGTGCTTCTCCTTCGAAATACGCTGTGTGAAGTGCGTAAGGGAGTAGGGGATTACAATGGCGAGGCATGCGTCATCGGCAGTAAAGATGTAGGTAGATGCATTAGGCATCCAGTTCTATATTCCATCTATGCACTCTTCCTGCGTCACATCGTATTCAACAACGGCGCGTGTGTGCTCGCGCTCTCTTCTTCATGTTCCCCCTGTCCTGCTCAGGATGGGGTAAGAGTGATTCAGAGGTTCTCGTTTATTTTCATGGAAGTAAGAGGCGAATGGACGGCTCCAGATTTCGCTAGGGAGTATTGTGTCTCCAGTATATGTATATATATAGAGAGAGAGAGAGAGAGAGGAAAGACTATTTTCAAGGACGGTCGCTTCCGATCTGGTCCTGTTCCATGGAGGTATGTTCATGTTTGGTCCGGGTTAGTAAAGATAGGCTTAAGATTATGACAACCTTACACTCACTTATTGTCCAAACAGTCGTCGTGGTTAACATTGAGATGTTTTCTATATATTCCAGTTCGTGTGCCATCAGAGCTCCCGCGTAAGTTTCTATCGAGTTCTATTGCGCCCGTTGAGCCCTCGGGTCCATAGTCATCAACGGCTAACATTGGGACAATGGTCACGAGCCCATTCGGCCGAGTCGTGAAATGAGAGCCCTGGTACAATGTAAGGTATAAGAGATTACAAGGGCAGATTGACTGATGGTTAGTGAATATATGTATTATCACGTAAGAGAGATGGGATTAAGAACTCAAGCGTTCTTCGCATATCACTCTCCTTTGTTGTGACGTTCATCTCAATCGCCTTAGACCTCAAGTTTTCCATGCGAGTACATATCATGTGGCTGTTTATTAAACTTCACAAATAGTGGTTCAAGCGGTTACTCAGCGAGGAGCTTTATAAGACACAAGTCGTGAACATCGCTATAGATGAGATCCATTGCTTACGGAGTACGGATAGTTTGTACTAGTTCTCTACAAGGTTTGAGGTTTGAGCAGTCTGGCAACAGTGGGAACACTTTCTATCGGAAATACGCATATTCGATAAAGCTTATGGAATATTCTATTCAATCATGGATGGCTTCTCGGCCAGTATGTTTTATTTGACTTGAGAAGTGTTATTTTATCCACCTGTCTTTTCGTATCATATGGGCTCCTAATGCCGGGTAGCAGTTCTCTGGGCAGGAATAAAGGCAGCGGCGCATGTGTTTCTGTGCTTCGGCTAACCTATGATACTCGAGGGAGAGAGAGAGAGAGACAAAGAGAGCTAGATAGACAGGTATGGGTGAGTTTCACTCGTTGCCGTAGGTTGACCCAGGAAATTGAAACACGACAGCGTATCGGTCTAAGAGTATTTCTCTCATGTTCATGATTGATAATAAACCGGTGTATTTATCCGGCTCATGGACCTGGATCTCTAAGGTAATGGTCACGTTGGTATGGAACTTGGTTTGGTGGTTTGTAACTCATGATGAACTGTCAGTGGCAGTGATAAAAATTTACCTTCGAAGGGTGGACCTCGTCGCTGGCATGATCACGAAACTAGCTTCGGCGGAAGTTAAAGATCGCATCTGGCTCAGTTGCGACTATTATGAGATTCAAACTGTAAGCTTTCATCGCGGCTCGTATAGTATCAGTGGTTAATGAACGAAACCCTCATCGCGAATACACCGGGATTGAGGTTGTCCCGACTACTACACTTATAATCATCAGAGATCCTATGAGTTCTACGTTGACATGTTTGATGTGTACTTGATTCATATCTGTGACTGCTCACTTATAAGACCAAGCAGGCAAGGCATGCTATCTTCAAAGCGTCATTCTCAATTTGTCTATGTCCACGGCTCAGATATCGACCCCTCCTTATTCCCTGTCTCGTAATATCTTGTGTCCTCAACTTTGGATCCTCGGTGTATCTATGCAAAGAGCGAGACCCCCCAAAAACGAGTTCCGGACAGAGCTATACGGCCCTCGACTAGCTCTCATTTTCTCATCAATACGCTATCATGCAGGTTACCTACTTGGTCACCGTAGTCATTAGTCGAACTCTGTACGCCGTCTCGAGTAGCCAATCTATCATCGATCCTAGTCATATCGGATGCAACTGACTAAACAGGCAAGGGGCTAGTTTCTATGTCCTCCAGGTATGCTCGTTCGTTTTGTTCCGTCTTGTCTTGTTCCCAGTACCTGTACAGTGTCAGTATCAATACCACCTATCGAAAGCGGTCTCTTGTTCTCGATATTGAGAATATAGTCGGGGTTCAGGAAAAGAGAGTTCTCTCGGCATATGTTCATGCAGTGAGATAAATCACTGCACTAGTAACCTTGATCCACAACTGCCATGGAGAGGGAAGGATCTTGCATGCATTGCATGCTCGTGTCACATAAACACGGTCAATATTTGCCCGGCTTAATTTCAATAAATTTCTTCTTGATACCGTTAGTCATCAGTTGAATCTTATAGTTGCAAGGGCTAGAATGCATGAGAGATCTCTTGGATATGTCAATCGGACATGGTGCATAGCAGCAAGGTCTGTCTAATAGCCGTTGATATCTATAGTATAGCCTCTTTCATGCAGGCTAGTCCTGGGTAGTTGACTCTAGCGGCGCCGGGAATAACGGCAGACGTACAAGTCATTTCCTGGGGGTAAAGCCCACTTCTTGTCTAACTACCTAGTTTAGTCATGAACCGTCACGCTGACCTAAAAGTTGTGATATCGAAACTGTCACGAGGGTGAAGAAATATACTGCGCCCCCAAGTGCCTACCACTAATTGAGGCACCGATAACACCTTGGAGACTAGCGCACCGTGATGATAGTTCCGAGAATTACCTAAGCCTTGTACGTAGCTAGGCGTGTGTCAAAAATGAAGTGTTGGCCGAGGAAATCCTTCTTCGGAGTTACGGTACCGGCATGTAGATGTAGGACTTGCCGGTGTGGGTGGATTCTCTGGAGAGCCGAACCCACTTGCTGCTCACCTCCGGTTCGTGGTCTCGCGATAAATATCTGCAGCTCACACGACTATGTGACACCGACGTGGCCTGGGCTAGACCTTGAGTAGAACGAGAAGGGAGAGTAGTTCTCATACAAACAAGAGCCGAGTACCCGTAAGACATGCTTGGGGACTGAAAGGATGAGCCTACTGTACCTGTCTAGATCCTTTCGTATTCGTGGTTGTTGAGCAGAATAGTCTAGTCGCCCATGTTGCATGTAGAATCTGTATGTCTGTGAATGATTGCATGCACGCACGCATCGTCGTATGCATACATAGGACGAGCATAGCATGACCTGCAGGTCAGAAATTTTCATCACTTTCGTTCTCAGCAAGGGCAGCAGCAGCAGCATTGTCAATACTTCGTTCGTCTGTTCGTTCGTTCATTCGTAACAGCAATGCCAACAACAATTAAAATCCTCAGCCGGCCGAGGGTGTGGGCATGTCTGGTGAGGCTGCAATCAAACCCTGCAGCCCATCCTTGCGGTGTGTGATTTACTGAGTTAGGGTACTGTAGTCTACCAAGACAAGTAAGGGAAATTTGATAAGAGCGAACCACGAACAAGATTTGGTCGGCGACCACCACTTACTGAGTCTTGGCTCCGTATTTTTTTCTTTCTTCTTTTTTCTGTCTCTCCAGAGTCTATAGACCCTAGTGTTTTTTTTTTGTTGGTCGTCCTATCTGTTCTGAGTAATAATAGTAATAATAATCATAATAATAATTATTACTGTATTAGTAGTGTCTCCCTATGACTGACCCGTTAGGTAGACTACTGTATAGTCTATAAGGTGGATGTGTGTAGGGAATATACTCCGCAATCTCTAATGCCAAGTTCGAGGTCTCCACGTAGGTGCAGGAAATCTTTGTAGCATCATGCCAAGGCGAGGCGAACCATTCATTGTCTGCCGTGCGTGAGTTGGGACGTTGGAAGTTGACCGTGTCATTTAAACATTGCGTGCCTCGCGGCTCTTCTTCGCTTTAATAAAAAAAAAAAAGCCACCGCAAGGCTATCGACTCTACCCGTCTGCAGCTGTGTTATGCCGATTGGGTTATTTTGTGGCGTCGTTGCCGTTGCCGCTGCCGCTGCCGTCCTCCTGGGAACATGAAAGGTTGTGACATGTTCAGTGTCTTGACATGACATGGCTGGGGGCTGTTAAATAACGGATACAGCATTTGACTTAACCGGGGGACTCAGGTTCTGTTCATGGGCGCTGTTACGCAGTATGGGGGGTTGGCAGCCCAAAAGAATAAGTGCAGCGTTGGCGACGCCGACTGTCCATCCAAAAAGGTCGTGATCGTCACCGCTAGTCACCGCTAGTACCCGCTCACACAACGGTCTGTGGTCTGGTACAGATATACGAATGAGCTGGGATGCAGATGGGGTATACGCCGATGTGGATAGTTGGGAATTCTGAGACACGCCCTTGCTCCTTGGCGCGAATGGCTGCGTATCACTGGTGGTTTGGACATCTTGGCTTTTTCCAAAGTGGAGGACGAAAGCCCCTGAGTAATTTTGGATTGCCCACCACTGCAAAATCGATGTCATCGGTGGTGTGTGCTTGGAGAAGAAAAAGAGGCTGCAGGTGTGACACTTCGGCACTTGGAACTTGAGAGATAAGACTTATTGTTATTTAGACTTCAACAACAACAGAAGACTTGAGAGTCAGTTGTGTGTATAACTATTCGATATATACCAAAGTCGACAATGATTCCCAAAAACTTGACTGAGATGGATTGCCGCTAGTCCGGCCTCTATGATAGAGGTACAATATCAAATTATACGAATTATTCAAACCCTTTCTCCAAGTCCCCAGAAACTACCGTAATAAGACTGACTATTCAGAAGAATAGGTTTGATAAAGTCTTTACCCCTGCACACAAGGCTTCGTCGGTGACCAAAGCGGAATGGTTAAAGCGACGGAAGCTAGATGAGAGCCAAGGTTGTTGCCATCTCCACCAGCTCAAGATTTACCAGCTGCACGCAATAAATTTAATGATGGTAATCTAAATGAGTTTTTGGTAATAACCTATCCATTTACGTACAGAATGTGTGGGTAGACTCAACGTGGGTTGAATCCCAAGGCTACGCCACTACGGCGCAGAGCGACAACCATGACAAGGCGGTTGGGCCATAACTTATAAATTATAATCCGTCGTGCGATGAGGTCATCCTGTAAAAGACATCGAGACAGGGGGTTGCTGTCGTTGTCTTGGCTGAATGTCGTTCGTATTCAGCACGGAAAAGGCTTCATATTGGGGCTCCGGTGTTACACCCCTTGGATCTGGGACCGAACCACCCAATCATCAAGTGTTACTCTTGTTGGGGATGCTGTCGACTGAAAGCGATGTCGTTGGATATAGCGAAGTGAAACAGGTGTACCACTTTTGTCGAAGTGGCTTGAACCAGCTGCGTCAATTGTTCCAGACATTCTACAATCGACCGAGGGTTTGCCCGCGTGGCTGCTACTAGTGAGAATCAAGCTCATTAACGAAATTTGACGTTTTGGCATGTTTGTATAGTATACTCATGGCCTTTGTAGGTCTTAGATTGTGATGCATATTCGACTCCTACTATTTGAGAGTATACTCGGGTATTAAGTTATAAACAATTAACGGTCAAACACTATTGGCCCAAGCACCCGTATGACTAGAGCGGCTATGGCGCACGTCTCTAAGTATTTTCTGCCTCGTCCACTAGATGACGGACTATGATAGTTCGAGATCCGGCCACGCCATCACATGGTACTACAGGTCTCTAATGTTCCGATAACAATAAAAGAATTGGGAAATGAGACGGGAGATTCCAGTAACATTATATATCCAATTGTAAACATCGGCTGAGGTGTGAAGAATTGATCGGATCATGGTACTTGAAGCCCAAGATACTTATCCTCAATTATAGGTATGATGTAGGAAGGCGGGCACATACGTCGTCATCCTCAAGACTTCGAAACAAAAAACGGAGGCTGACAACCCATCGTCATTCATGTAACCCAGATTTCATCCCGCTGGCATTGTTTTGAAGCACTTGGGTGGCCATTTCAATTTCCTGTCATTCCTATGACGAATGTCGCCGTCTCATATACATCCACACACACACACACACACACACCATAGTATGCTTAGCATAGCATAGCCACTTGCCAAAAATATACTCGGCTCTGTTTCAAAGCATCATGCATCACGCTATCAGCCACTCATCACCATTATGCTGTAAAACTTCAGACAATTTCACATATTTCTTCCGAGGAGAGGTTTTCACACAGGCTAGTGAAGATTGAGATGTATATGGGATTGCTCATTTGAAAGACTGAGGTGGATGTGGCTGTTGTATAGAGATTGCAACATTGCGACAACGCTGACAATTTGGTATTAGAGATAGATGTCTTTCTCAAATTGACCGCTCTAATTTAAATGAATTTTTTTCTTTTCTTTCCCTCTCTTGGAGGGCTAGGCTCAATAAGGTATAGCATTCCAATTTAGTCGACGGCGTACACGAACTACGATGCTCAGGTGGCGTTCGAAGTACCGGTACTTGTCTCCTTTGGGGTAGGATTTCAACAGGGATGATGCTTAGCCCTGTGTTCGCTAATGTACCGGGTACAGCACCAATGACGTAGGTACCGTTCAACCTTGCAATGCCCTCCCCTCCCCTCCCCTCGCCCTAGTTGGGCTCACTCTTAGCCTCTCCATCCATCTGCACACTGTAATAAGCAGCGCAACAAGATAACGACACTGTTTATACTAGGCATCGATACATAGCCCCAATTATCCACGCTTCAACTGGAGCCAAAATGTGAGATATGAAGAAAAAGAGAGAAAGAAAAAAAAGGAAAAAAACTATCTACATATGCTGTACTACAGGACCAAGGGATCCCCCGATTGGGCGTAACAAGGAACGGCGATAGAGAGAGAGGAGACCCTGCATGATGGCGATGATGCCCCCATCCTCCGCATCAGTGGCGTCAACTAACCACCGCCAGCCTTGTCAAGTGACCCGCTGGATAAAAGAAACTTATATTTGTTTACCTTGTCTAGACACACCCCTCCTGTATTTGTCCTAAGCTACTGGTCATGGGGATCCCCTCGAGCAGAACCAGGTGGTGAACCCGGAAGGGGTGAAGAGGAAGAGGGGGGTGTTTAGATAAATATCGATATCCCTCGCTCCCCGGCACTCCCCGGTACGGAGGCGTCTTACAAGTTACTTTGGGTCACTCACTGAACCCCTGATCAGCTAGGGCATTGTTCTGGTATACGGTACTTGTATTCTTGCCTGGATGAGTCCACATCGTACTCCAGGCATTACGTATAACGTACTGCGTACTGTACATGTACAGTACAATTCTCCCGAATACTCTCATTTTATTTGGTTTTCCACCTCTTTTGCTCGCCCATTGGCATCATCCATTTTTATCGCTGTATGTTGTACCTGATGAATGGGGTTTCTTTGCCTCCATGCTAATTCAATTTCGGCATTCTATCTAGTGCCGTCTCGTCCAATCACCATCATTAATTCTCTCATCTGGCTCAATGAGGACAGGACCCTGGACCTGACACCCTACTGCTGGACCCTTTCCAAACCTTGCAACGCCGCCCGCTTGGAGTCTTGGAACATCAAATTGTCAAGATCCCGACAAATCTAATGAATCTGTCAGTTGACGTATCGACCATTCCATCATAGGAATACCCTCACCAGTCCCAGTCCCGGGTGTGTCTTGCAGTTTATCTACAGCCTGCTTTCCCCCTGGCTTCTTTGGATTTATTTTATTTTTTATTCCAATTATCATCACTTCGAAAAAATCTCAGCTATAATATAGAGTGTCGGAACTATTCTCAACTACAGGAAAGAGGGCACAAAGTACACCAGCCTCGTCATCGTCTCACACAAAAGATACCTACCGCCAAAACTACCGTGTTCTATCTGCAAGTCTTGGTTTACTGTACAGTGCCCGTTCTATTCGGACGCACTCCGACCTCCCAGATATCTGGAGACTGGCAGGGCTCGCTGATCTTTGACTCTTCGGTCTTGAAACGAGCCACTCCACTCCACATTCTCATGATCAGTCGTCACCTAAAACGGCTCCTGTCAAATTGGACACCATCTTTTCCTCTATTCCTCTCCGCCCCGGAGCGAGTCTACAATACTATTCGGCCTCCAACTTCTTCGCTACCTTTGAACCCTGCTGCCCCAGAAGTCCCTCTTGCCCACAGGATATTGGGACTGTCGATCCATCTCTCGACCGTCGTCACTGGATACTCTCACGGCTGTTAAAAACCACCTAGGCGGGCTACTAAGCTCACGGCTCCACCTGTCCCTAATCATTGGAGTCAGTCAATAAGCTTCGACGGCTGGGAAGTACCTGTTAACCTCCCAGTTGTACCTGTATTCAACCGTCGGGGGTTCCTGGCTTTGTCCCTCCTGAGGTTCCTACGGACACACACACACCGCAACACAAACACACTTAAGGCCTGCTGATCCCCCCTCTACAAGTCAAAACGACTTTCACTGGATCTTGAAAGTAAAGTCATCGTCTCGACAGGGTGACACGAATCTGTCTCTTTCGGGATTATTGCATTTGATCAGCGAACCATTTGGGACTTGTTATCTTGGGAATTGACGAACCCGTTGTTGTCTTGTCGCTATTGTTGTTGATGGTGCCACGTTGGGAGAGCTTTACACTTTGAACCGCCGACTCTCATTCTCCTTTCTTGTCGACGATGACTATGACTCTTGACAATCAGTCACGACTCGGAGCTCTTCACTTCGACCACATGTCTTCCTACTCGAACTCACCGCATTTCACCAACCCGTGGGCGTCGGGCTCAGCCGGCCAGCACAACCATCATCATGGCTTGTATTCGCAAAGCGGCTTAAGTACCAACCTCGGCGGCCTCGATTCCATGGCGAAGCATCATGCCAGTAGGCCAAGCGCCAATACTAGTGCCTCAATGGCACCGTACGGAAGCATTCCCGTCACGTCTTCAGCAGCAGGTAGCACTTCCATGGCGGACATGTATGAACAGCAAGACTTACTCAATATTCCACAAGATCTCATGAGCCTCAACCGAATGCAGACCACATCTGCCGCCTATGGAGAGCCATCGTATGCTACGGCAACGGCCTCACCCGTCCACGGGACATACTCGGCATCACCCAGCTCCTATGATAGCGTCTCTGGTTATGCACCGGCTCCTATGCGTTCAACATTCGCTCTCGCACCAGAATCCGACAGCCGAAGGTATTCTCAATCATCAGTCTCCTCTATTTCATCAATCGAATCAGGTCCAGACGATTTCATTCGGTCCCACCGGAATTCATTAGTTGACCTAGATCACAGAGGCATTCATCCTACCGACGATCGAAGGAGTTTTGCGGATGCTATTGACGCAGGCCAGGGTATGCTGGCGATGAGCCAAGAAACGCCGCGGGCCATCTACCCACCAAGCAACCGGGGTAGGGGGTCAGGCGATTCGTACGGGTTTCCATCAACACACTCTACAAACTCTTCTATTTCATCAGCAAGCAACTATGGTGGTGGTTACTATGCTGGGTCTGTCGACTCTTCGGTTAGTGATTATTCGACTGCCGGATCCGATATCGAATCTGTTACTTCGCGAACACTACCTCGCCCAAACTTGATGACTCAACCACCTCCCGCGCCACAGTCGATGATGGGACAGTTCAGCTCCAAAGTTTCATCGAGCACACAAAAGAAACATAAATGTAAAGTATGTGACAAGCGATTCACACGACCGAGCTCTCTACAAACGCATATGTATAGCCACACAGGCGAGAAGCGTAAGTTGGACATGAAATTCGCCATTGTAGCTGCAGTCATACGCTAACAGGGCGATTAGCTTTTTGTTGTGAAGTAGAGGGATGCGGACGACACTTCTCTGTTGTATCGAATTTGCGACGACATCGAAAAGTCCACAAAAATGACGCTAAGTCCGAGGCTGGGTCGGAAGATCATCAAGACGATCACTCTGATTGAAAGCAACAACTACGTTTTGTACGACACAATTTTCGCGTCAAGCCATGATCTAGAACTCTTCTGCGGCAACTTGTTTTATGGATACCTTGCCAAACACTTCAACCGTTCTGGAAAATTTAGAGGATACCAGTCACCACTGTTGCGTTTACCCCCTACACCGGCGATGATTGGGATGAAAAGACATTCGATTGTCAATAAGCGGGCTCCGTTTCCGCTGATGTTGGAAGCGAAATTATGAGGATATTGGTATCGCGTCCGGGGCATGGACGACCTTTAGAATTTGGGCGCGGAAAGACTCATTTTATGGCATTTACGCTTTCTCGTTCGTCGCTCATGATTGTTTCACAATACGGCGGCTACTCTTCGGGGAGATACCCTCACCATCGCGGCGTTCAGGAGTCTCGAAATTATCGGGACACATTTCACAATTTGCATTCCACGCGGTTTTGACTACAGGGGGTACTGCTATCTATGAGTGCTGGCAGAGACCCACCCGGCAACGTTAAATTGATGGAACATGGGAAAGGGAGGGACAGATGATGAGAAACCACATTGTATCAATAGCCATACCAAGCGTATACCCGGGGGAGGGAGAGAACTGGAGAACCGAAGTATATATTTCCTCGGTGCGAACATTGAGATATGGGTGCCGTCTATCGAGGAAATGACGCTCGTTAAGCACATGTAATCTAATAGCTGATACAGCACGACAAAATATATACAGAGCGGCAAGACCGACTCGACTGCATTAATTTCCCTGCATTCTGATGCCGCGACATGTCTACTTTGGGTGAGTTGTCATGAATTCCCCTGCCATAGTTACAGCAAGTGCAGGACCAGTGAACGTGATTGAAGAACCTCGCATCCTCGACACTCTACTGTTCTAAGGTGAATTACAGCAGATGTATCACATGCCATTAACTAAGGGACACGGTTTATTCCTAGCCCCCTCTCCTCTCCCGCCTTTTCTCGTCATTTTTTTTATGTGTGCTGAGATATTTCTATTCCTCGGAGATCTCAGTGGCCGGCTTGACGTTTGGGTCCCGGCTGGCTGTCCAGGGGTCCTTGTTCAGATCGTCGCCGTATCCCCCACACACGGAAGCCATCGCTTCGAACCGAGCCTTTGAAAAAAGCTCTTACATCACCGAGCGTGGAGGATGGGGACCGTTGAACGTGAACGTGACGGGACTTTTGGATATATGCAGCGTTGATCTGGGGTTTACAGTTGATTAAGTAGGTGAACCGTTTCACTCTCTCTGAATTTTTTTTACCTATTTCGTCGCATCGGAACGTGGGAAAGGGATATCAGATGAGCAGCTGCTCGAGGTGATGAGCAGGCTCTCCTTCTCCTTTCCCTCGTGGCTTACCTGTGCCGAGAGAATACAATTAACATTGAACACCAATTGTTAGCCATAGCGAGGATCGAACAACTTCGATATGCATGAGATCGAGCCCTAGGTCGACGGTTTTCTCCCCTTCCGCCGTCCCGGTTGTAAAGTTGCATATGCATGGTACGTCGGTATGGTGTAGGCTACCTTGGAGAGAGGGAGCCCCTGACTTGTACAGGCAGGGAAAGCGAGTGAAAAAAGGATTTCCGTAGCTTGCGGCGTGGAAGCAGCCAAAGAACACTAGAAGAACCCTATTTTCATGCTGCACACACGACTCACAAATCACCTAATCCCCAGAACAATGGATAGGAGCCGAAAAGCGGGCGACGAGATGCCTGTTTGGGATGCATGATCGACACTCACTAGGCTCTGTATCGACAGCGACCTTAAACATGAAACACGCTCAGCGCCGCACTGTTACCCTAGCGTGCTGGGCTGGAGATATATGTGGACAGTTGTTCTCGATTTTTTGGCCGGTGATCAACACACGCTACCTCTGTCTCTATTTCTGTACGTAGGGGTGCACTTGTCATCTGATGCTTACGTGTTTTAGTGTATGTTTAGACAAAAAGCCTGTAACACCTTTTCGCATGTCTTAGGTTGCTGTACAATGACAACATCAAGGAGAGATAGTTGAACATGTTGACAACAAAGTAGGTGGATATATGGATATATGCTTGGACACGACTTCAGCAGGCGATGGATCGCTTTGCTTCCAGCAGTAGTACTACTACCTCGTTGGAGCACCAGTGTCAGCATGCGACATGCACGATAAATCAAGCTGAACTGTTTGTCACCCCCCCGACATTGATAAGGCTATGACAAAGGAATGACTGACGCGGATGCTGAAGTAGTGAGTATTTCACATTATATATAGCACGTGATGGAACATCGACAATGAAAATAGGTATCGTTAACTTGGCCCACGCGTAAATTTTGGGAGGACAACAAGCGGTGCATAAGAGGGTAGGACAACGTAGAATAGGCGGTATTGACGTCGTGTCGGTGATGTTTCCACAAACGTATCTTTGGTCCGCTATCAAGTCCTCGGTCCAATGAGAGCCACTTGAGAGAAAATAGTGAGGCCTTCGAATCACAAAATGGCTTTCAGCTGCTGTCATATTTCTTCATCGCACAATGGCTGACTGGGTCTTCTCCAAGGCCCCGTCTTTGATGTTCGCAACCACCATGAAACTAATAAGACCAGGCGATAATCCTTGTGATGAAAACTCCGCTTGGAGACCAAAAGATGGCGGCCGGAATGGATCCCTATTTGACGGGCGAACCACAGGCAGACATCGAAAGTCGACAGGAATCGCGGCCTCACCTTCAACTATCAACGAACCGAGCACTGGAAGAGCCTATCTCAGTAATACCACCCCGACTAAAGCCCTGTATCGTCACGGTTCGGCCAGAGAAACCAATGGATAGGCTAGCGGGGGCTGTTGCCCCTTCCTTGCCCTCATCATTTATCTGGAACAATGACGAACGGAGCGGAGAGGTGATAGATGGGAGACGTAGGACGTCAGCAATATCATAGATTACTTTCCGACTGGAACTACGGTTGATCTTTGCGTCCCATTTATCTCTGAACGGAACAACACCATATTATAGGATTCATCTAGTTCTCGGCGCAACTTGGGTAGAAGTAAGCTTGTAGTAGCAGTGTTTTCGTTGTTTTCTGTAGTGTTTAATGATTCGACCCATCCTAATGACGACACGGTTTGCCTCTTCACGGGCCGATGACGTTGGTTGGGCCGGGGTTACCAGCCGCCTTGGCCCTGGGCTCGGTGGTTTGGCTAATAGCAGCCGGGGAAGTGGACAACTGGCATTGGTTTTGCAGTAGGTTGATTGGTCGAACTGATTCAGGGCCAAGATTATTGCATCGTACAGACATCTTGGAAGATCTTCAGGGTCCTCGATGGTGCATCTCATTATGGGCCCCGAAGCGGCGGACCTTGCTTCCCGACGAGGTTTGCCTCTATGTATACAGTATTGCACTTGCCTTGCGCTATAATGGCTATCGCAGGTTCGTGCCCTGTTAGGTCATGTTGGTGTGAAGCTCTATGCAGTGACACGACGTCGGCAACGTGTGATGCGATCGTGTGTGTACATATATGTCAATTTGCCACTCTGTTCCGAGATGAGTCGACCTATAGCATACAGTACAGTACAGATGCAAGTTCGTTTCGTGTATCTGCGAGGGGTTGGGCGCGACAAGTGCATGAAGCCGGCTCATGACACACAGAAGCTATGGTAAGCTGAGGAGAGCTGGGAGTGGTAGTGCGAAAATGATGCAATGCAAAATTGAACAAAGTACCCGTACTTTCGGGCTCAATAATATCGCCTCGGGATTTCCTGTACCGTAAAAGGCTGTCGATAGGAAGCACAGTAGCTCTCGTGAGGACCTTATTATTACTATTTGATACCAGTAGTGTCCTCTTCCTGGTAGCAGCAGCTGGTACGGCACTAGATAGTACATACCTCACACAGCCCGTCGTTGGCACTAATGTGGACAGGGCCACGATACAGTACTGCTAGCAGTAGTAATGCGGGCCAAGTGTTGTGTCGACGCGTCTTGGCCTGTCAGAGAAGAAAAAGATTGAGTTCAGGGCGATGACTCCACTGGAATAATAAGGTAACAATAATACATAATAATCCATAGGAGGTAGAACCCCGTACCTGGATGCTTGGCACTACCCGCGATGCTTGTCCGTCATAGAACCGTAGCGTAGCGTACCTACTACTACAGTATGTGGTCTTCCTCTGCCGCGGCATTCCCGGCATTCCCGGATCAGGATTCACCTTGATTCAAGTCTCTTGAGCCTGGGACCGCTGCCGGTGTCGCAGTGTCGCAGAGAGGAGAACTGGAACCTCTTGTACTGAGATAGTTGATGTAGGTACAGTATACTCGCGGTAGAACGGTAACCAAGCCCGGCACTTGGGAGATCTGCTGTTCAGTGGGTAAGGTAGGTACAGTAGCGTACGGTTGTCAGGTACTGAAGCCGTGGCTGATTTTAATAAATCACATAACAAGATGATGCTCGGTGTTGGGGGCGGCAGAGACCAGAGACGAGGGATTACAGTAGCAATATGACTTGATATTCGTCTCAAGACAGAATCGTACCGTGTCTACTGATGGATGGGTATTTTGGTGCGTTGTACAGTACAGCAGTATGCAGTCGGTCGTGTATAGTTACACTAGCATGGTCAGTAAGGGGACAGGGAACAGGGGAACTGGGGAACAGATTCGGGAAGCGGTGACATCCTGGACGAACTGAAGACAGAAGAAGAAGAAGAAGCAAAAGAAGAAAAAGAAAGCAAGACAGGGTTGGAAGGTAAGATGATGTCACTGCGCCGAGGACACATTTTAGTCCTTAATCTGATTGGCTATTTGTCACAGCCATCCTTGCATATTGAGGGTCCTCCTGCAGCCCGCATTGTCAAAATGGACCCCGAGTCCTGGAGAAACTCAAGTATCGGTACAAGTACTTTCACACCCCCCTTACACCACTGTAGGTAGACTTCCGCTCCACTGAGTCAAGAGCGGAATCAACGACGCTTTGTTTGGGCACTTTGACGTGTGCCTAGACTAACTGCCTGGTTAAGTTGGGAACGTTCCGTCTTCCTCCAGTTTGCACTTGCGCTGAGTTCGTTTACCTAGGTAGGCATGTTATTGTGTGCTTTAACGCTACCATTTTCTTGACCGTTTATACATACTACTATATCTACCACGTACTATAAACTTACTATACATGTATACTAGTTAGGTAGTCTAGTATACATAGTGTAGATACTACTATGTAAAAAGTCGTGACGAATCCATATTCCATACATAGAGAACTCCCAGCTTCATGTCTTACAACATTCAGGGTCTTTCAATACCGGATGACACTATAACTGAGGCTGCTTGGACATGCGAACGCTCCGAGATTAATGCCATGGGCTTTGATGGAAATGCCATTGCCTGTGATGGGAAAGTCTTCTTCTCCATTAGCGCCCCCCCTTTTTGCTTCGTATACACCCTCCTCCTCTTCCCAAAAGAGTCAGCCCCCAATGTTCATGCATGCGCCTAGCTACTTCATCACATTTGGCTAGCTGTATGCAGTAATACAATCTACTGTGCCGCATACGACTTACACTACTGTGCAGAGGCAGGGTAGTACACATGCCACATGCCAAGTTTGATATCAAATAAAGCCAATTTATGTAGTTTAATTGCTCTCACTACACTAGCAATAGACTATACCCGTAACATTAGATGACAATATGTGATCCAACTACCGCGGGAACATATTGGGATTACTAGATGAGATCTAAGATCACGGGTTTAATTCTTTCTCCCTTTCCACTCAAGGTTGTGGCCACTATCTCGAGAAACAACTCTCCTCGTCTACTGTATCTCACCGCTACTCAGACATCATCATATTACTGTTGTATTTTACGGGCCTTCAATTGCACGCATGCAACTCCGAGTTTAGAAAGAAAACTACCTGTGTTGGGCTGTTGTGGTTGAGTGGACGGGGAGGGTTGCTGATGTTGCCCGGCTCCCTTGTCCTGCGTCGACTTAACCTACAACACTACAATGCTATCCACCCTCCTGCAGATGGCTGATCCTTTCCACCGCGGTCTGTGCTGTGGTTGCTGCTGCGGTAAGCGTTACATACCGTCGCAGAAGCCGCGGATGCAGTACCATGTACGGCACGTAAAGTCGTGATCCTACTGCTCCAATTGTTTTCTCCCCTTGTAGACTTGTATTGTCTACATGCTACTGTAGCTGGTCAGCCGAACTGGCCGCATGTACCTCCAGCGTGGGCTGAAGTACCGGCGCATTCGAGTGGGGGATACAGATGTGGTAGAGCCAGGGATACTAGGGAGGGTCCCCCGGCATCCCCTATAGGAGTATCCCTCTCTATACCACTCCTGTCTTTAGACACACCGCACTTCATAGTGGGCTGGGATCCCTCGCTGCCTCCGAGGTAGAAAGGGGGAATTGACAAAGCTGACCAAGTAGCGCTTACAGATCACAGGACGTCGAATCAACACTTTAGGATGAGTGAGGAGACGGGAAATCCGCCCTGGCGCGATTATAGAGCACACAGCTTGAGTCAGGTCATTGGTACCCCTATCTCAGTCATGACTCTCCTGTGGCTGGCGTGAGATGTCCAGTCAGGCGTTGGACCGCGGTTCGAGGCAACAGTCAAGAACCTTTAATGAAAGGGGGACTGCGATTTTTGCCCATCAAGCCTCCATGGGTAGATGATGAGCGTTGTCAAAACGTGCTTGTGTTTGGTCATGGCAGCTGAAGCGGTTGATCGTCAGGGTTTGTCGCGTGGTTTTCTAGGATAACTGTCTAGGGAAAGATGAGAAAAGGATGGTCGCGCTTCGACCACCACCGACACGCACAACATCGTTGTAAGATCGATCAATCGCCGGTGAAACCTTGAATCACGGACCATGTGCTCTACGGTATTATTGTGATCATCAAAACCGAAATTTTCTAGAAACCTTCTCGAGCCTTCGTGGAGAACCAGTAACAAAACCATTCGTACTCCCGCAGGCAATCGATCTCATCCATAGCGATATTCGCGACGTGTGTCATAAAAGTTTTCCGCGCATAACTGCTTTAAGCACTGTCTGTGAGGTCTTATAAAACCTTCACGTAATATGTACTTGAATAGAAAAACGATATGCGAGGAACTTTGGCTTTCGTATTCCCTTCCGATCGCGTTGACTAATCTCTGAAGTCTATAGCCCGATAAATTCGTTAAGGACCAAGTGAGAATTTCGGCTGATGGTAGCTTCATGATCATGCCAGCGACGAGTCCTTTCGTCAGCATTTACTGCCAACTCACATTTTTCCATCTATCAATGACGAGTACATATGATTAGCCGCAGTGATGAAAACACGCAGTGCAGACTAGTGTCAAAGCCATCGTCTCCGCCGCCCTGGTTCCTCATACCAATTTCCAAAGAAGTGCTGTCCGGTATCAGGGCCCTACGCCATACGAAGTGCTAGATGGACAAGACAGCACCTTTCAAAGCAGCTTATCTCATTTTAAAAAACAATATATCCCTTAGATATCTGAACGTGTCTGTGAGCCCGTTCGTTCAGTAGACCAGGAGTACCTAAACCAAAAGAAGGTAAGACCCTGATACGAGCATTTTGACTTCATAACTCAGGATATACATATAACAATATAAATATATATACAACCACTGAACTACCATTGACCGCAGTAATAGCAGCAACGACAGCAAACAACATCGTGCAACGTAACACAACGTCTAAGCTGCGCCTCAAGTGTACCAGCTATTACAGAGAGTATACCAGCAATAAGACGAGGGAAGAAGGCGGGCAGAACTGTATTATATCATAAATCTATGTTTCGCTCGTAGCTCCAAGCATGGTATATCTAGAGAGCAACGGATTAGTACACACGAGAACAAATAAATCGCACACGAGGCGAAGAGGTAACTGAAAGAGAGCAGTGATGCCGTGGAACTCTTCATTTTATTAATCAGGTCCAATCTACCTAATACTGTACAGCGACAAACCGCACCACTCCATGACGCCATGGTTCCCTTGTTATCAATGCAAAAAATAAACAAAAAGAAAAAAAAAATCTTTCTACAACACAATTGCTAGTTCTGGTCTGTCGATGCCATCCTCATTGAGGTTTGGGTAGTAGGGGACCAGGGCGTCAGCCTGGTATACGTAAGCGTCATTGTACAGCCGCCAGTACGGCTGTCTGACTTTGCGAGCTGGATGGAAGAGGCCGGCCCAGACATAGTTCATGACGAGGCCAGGGCCAACAGCTACGCGGATGGCCTCGATGGCTTCCACGATGCGGTCAATGACGTGTGGACTTGTCTCGAATATATTCGGGAAGATTACATTCAGGAGATGTACCATAGCGTCTTCACATCCTAAGCCGACAACACCAAGCGCTATGTGCTTGACGACAGATGCTGCTGTCTGCCGATGTACCTGGTCTCGGTCGATCAACGCATCCTCAAGAAGAGGTGTGACAGCATAGACGTAGTCCTTGGCCATCTCTCCAATATACTCGAAGAGAAAAGAGAGAGACTTGAGCACACCATTTTGCACGTTAAGCTCCGGCACCCTATATTCGTTCATGAGAGCTGGAAGGACAGTGAAAGGGGCACAAGTCTCGGCAACGATACCAATGGCGACAGCTGTACACACACGTGACTGTCGCTCTTGAACACGAAGGTTGTTAAGTAGAGTCGCCAGCACATCCTGAGGACCAATTGCTTTAGCAATGAAGCCGAATGTGTTGTTGGCCGCTCGCCGAATGCCCTTTTTATGCGCCTTGAGCATGTCTAGGAGCTCGAAACAAATTCGCATCCATTCCCTGGCATTGACACTCTCGGGTCCACGATCCGCAATACGACCGACTAGATCTATAGTGTTTTCTTGCACCTTTTCGTGACGATTGCGGAGGATTGGTGTGAGGCGAGGGAGTAGATCCTTGATAGGGGGCTGCATCTGACTAATACCGACAACGGTAACGATTGCGCGAAGTGCAGAGAGAATGGAACCCAAGACCTCTGGATATTCTTCACCGAGGTACTCGTATAACACAACACCGAGCTTCCCCATTAGGGCGTCTTCGCCGCATTGTTTCATGACCATGGCGATGCGGCTGATAAGGTCGGCGGCTTGTTGGCGGATAGTTGCTGATTTGTTGTTCAGGCGCCAAAGAATAGTAGACACAATCTGTGGTATGTAAGGCTTGCATCGCGTGCCTAATGCGTTCACGACAGTTCCGAAACCGTTCAACATGATGACATCCTCGACACTTTGTTCCTGGAAGGAATGAAGGATACCATCAATTAATCGTTCTTCAAGCCGCTCACCAATATCAGCGGCGCCGAGACTTGCCACGACCTTCTCGACCGTTTCAACAGTCATCTTGCGATAGGCTTCACTCTCATCTTTGAGATTTCCTACAATCCGTTCTAGTATCTCGCTGACGCCGACCTTCTGGCCAATATCAACAGTTGTTTCGACGACCTGTCGGTAGTTCCTCTTATCAAGAGCCATCCTTCGAACCCAGAAACTCTTAAAGAACTCGTCGAGAACATGCTCCTTAAGATAACCAGCTGTTACGCCTTCAGTGCCTGCACACTGAGAAACAACCTTCAGCACAACTTTCTTCATTTCTTCGTCGGGTGATGAGAATTCTCGAAGCAGAATATCCATAACTTGAGAAGTGTAATAATTGGCGTACTCTTCGTCCATGAGTGGAATGATGTACCCAACAGCTTTCAAGAACCCAGCAAGACCCTTGCCACGCTGTTTGCGCGCACCTGTCCAAAGAGGGTTGAGGATATCGTCGAAGCTTTCAATACCGTATGGATTAGAAGCTTCGGCTAGAGCGGCGATAGCTAAACTCGTGACGGTTCGCACTTTCGTTTGCTCATCGTTCAGGTTGGGCCCTATACAGTCCACGAGCCCCTTGAGGTGGGGTAGAACTGCGCAACCCATCAGGATAGGAATTTGTTGGACAATTTTGACGCCAGTATGTCGGGCCTGCCATGATTTTTTGCTGCGACATACGGCACGTAGGAAAGGGAGAAGGGCTGGGATGCCGAGAGCGGAAGCAACAACAGCAAATGCTCTCGCCGTCGTGTTTCGCACATACTCATCAACATGATCAATGTCTGGTCTCATCACACTGATCATGGTAGCTAGACCAGCCGCCTTACTCAAGTTGGAAATAATCTCACGACCCTCGACTCGGGCGTAGTAATCTTGGTCAATGAGCAGCGGTTCAATGACAACCAATATTTTATGGACATATGGGCGAACCAGATCATCGAGCTTCCAAAGAATTCGATCAATTACTTTGACAAGTAGATGGCGTTCTTGATCCTCCAACGTCTTTTCCATGAGAAGGGGCAGTATTTGATTAAAAAGAGGGCCAGCACCAAACTGCCTTGCATTGTCTGTGAGTTGTCTGAGTGCCGTCTTTCGCATAGGAGGTGTTCCATTCTTGATCTTGAGAAGAAGCCTCATGATCTTGCGCTCCTTTAACTCATCTACGCTTAGACTGTTCTCATCTGAACCATCTGCGAGCTTGCCAAAGTATGCCATATCTTCCTGTTTGAAGAACTGCAGCTCTCCAACTCCAGGGATTTCCTTGGGCATCTGGCTCCCGCTCAGTCTATTACTTTCGGGGTCTTGCATCATGAAGCCGCCATAATTCGCAGGCAGGGGAGTAGCAGAGACTCTGTGTAGAGGTGCATGGCCGGTCGGATAATTAGGCGGAGACTGCGCAATCGTGAAGCCTTGTGCTTCGCCGGGTAGCAGCGTATTGAGGTCCTCATCGCTGAGAATGCCGCTCGGGCCGGATATGTCTGTCCCGAATGACGGGACAGCGCCGGCACTGATCTGGGAGGTATGCATTGGGGTAACTAGACCGCTACTCCCGATAGGTGTGGCGGATGGTGCTTGATCCCATCGCGAACGTTTCTTGGTGGCTTCTGCCCCGCTAGGGGTTGGCAGCGCTGGTGCCTGATCCCACCGTGAACGCTTATTCTTGCCATCAGCAGCGGCAGGCACGGGCTCATCGACAGCCGTTGAAGAGACATCCCATCTCTTCTTTCGCTTCCGGCCCGCCGCCACAGCTTCAGTCGAACCAGCATCGGCGTTTTCCTTATCACCATCTTGTAGGGTTGCCCGGTGTTCTCCATCAGCTTCTTGTTCTTCCATTTGCTTGGCCTGGATGGCGCGCTTCACTCGCTCTTCTTCTCGTTCGAGTTCTCGAAGCTCCATCACATCGCGGTAAGTGCGACCTTCTTCAGCCGCACCGGCATGACGATTCGCGGCAAAAGCATCAGCTCGGGTCGGAGTCAGGACACGATCGAAGCGGCGCTTTTGGTAGTCGGTTTCGCGATCGACGATTCTTGTACTATTCTCACCACGTCCGGCAAAGGGGTCATCTTCCTCCACCCCATTACCATGGGCAAATTCGTCGATCTGGGTACGCGTGGCTGTGTACTGACCAACTAAGCGGCGGGAATTGTCGGCATCTTCCATCTCCTCATCTTCTCCCTCGGCCGCGGGAATAGATGTGAGATAGCCAGCATATTTGTCGCCTCCATCACGGTCGTACAGTTCGGTGTCGAAAGATTCGGTCAACTTCGCCTTAGTTAGGGTTTCGGTTCGCTGGCCGGAGGGTCGCGATCCCTTTTTCGCGGCAGCGGCAGCGTTGCGCTCAGCCTGGAGCTTTTGAACGGTATCGAAGTCAGCGTCCGACATGACGGGCTACTTTGATGGTCTCAGGGGTGACCATGTCTTGGAGATTGTATATGAAGAAGTGATGGAGCGCACGAGTATTGTTGGTTGATCAATCAAGATTCTTAGATGCGGTAAAGATTGAAGTTAGATGGATTAGCTGCATGAAGTGGATGAAGCAACTGGGATATTTCGAGAATGCGAGCTGTGCTGACTAACCAATCACTGTGCAGAAGAATTAATCTGCTGTGGCAAAAATATGTGTGGCTGGTGATTTTACTGTAATAGGCAAGTACCTACCACCAACCTGACTAGAAGCTGCAACAAAAACACAAAGTATTAAAGGACGGGGGAAATGTAGAAAAGAAGAACATGAGAAAAAAAAACAAAGCATTTCGCCATATACATAAAGATAGCCCAATGCACTTTCTCTCTCCATCCTAGTAATTATATACGTTGGTGTACTAATTCATCGCTATGGCGCTTACATGAACGTAGATGCTCCGCTAGCTCTTCGAAAGCGTCAAATAGCCTGCACATCTACAGCTAGGAGTGTGGTGCGGGCTCGCAATGAGTAACCAACAAAGCTTGCAACAAGTACTACGTAGGTATGCGTATCATTAATACACCGATGTGCTTCAAAATATCTGATCACGGAAGGAAAGAGTACTGCTTTGATCAGAGAACTCTTTTATTCGTAGCTCAACTACCTATTTCCACACAAAGGCCTGAAATAGCCGTGCAAGTCAGGTCAACAAAAGAGAATACAGCGTTCTCTCGAAAATGCTTCGATCACCTACATCCACCATCTGGCCTTCCAAATCAAAATCCATCCTGGCCATTGCTGATCCAGTCGTTGGCATCGCAAAGTATCAACTTCTCAACTACTCATCCTCGAGATTGAGTCTTGTCGCGCCGGGGACGAGACGCGCGAGTGAAGTAAAATGTACAGGTGGCGGCGGTGAAGTCAGATTTGATACAAGGGGAAGTGGGAAAGTAACTAAACATGTAAACATTATGGAAGTTGGTTGCTGTCGTAATTCGTCGTCAAGGAATTGGCTGCCGTCGTTTTCTTTGGCTCCTCTAGCCTGTGCATATTAACAGCATCTCAAAGTCGACAAAATCGGTGGGTATCTTTTTGCTCGGTCTAATATCTTTTTTTTTTCTTTCTCTTCGGTATTAATTTGCGAAGGTAAGTTCTGGCGTTATTGAAGATAGCATTTCGCAAATCATCAAGCCATCATCATATCCAAGCAGATTCGGGCGAATCGTAAGTTTGGTCGATGTATACTCATGGAATAGATCCTCCCTCACACGTGTGGTGCTCCGGGTCTTCCTCGGCCTAAAGAATCCAAGAGCTCGTGCGGTGGTATGCGTTGCATGCCACTACCACGGTCAAACATAGACGTAGGAGCTGGCATGTAGCCGTCGCGCTTCTTGCGGTATCGGTCGAGGGCGAGACCAGCAACTACAATCAGCAACATCAAACCGAGGGAGACGGCTAGGCCAATAAGCACGATAAAGCCAAGGGCCAGGCCGTGGCCTAGAATTGTAATTAGTGGAAAAGGACATTAATATACCCTATGCAGATACTTACTAGATGAGGTCTTGAAGAAATCATCTTTCTCAACAAAGACCTTGGAGATGGTACCAGAGCCCACGGTCGTGTTCATGTTCGAAGTTAAAATATAGGGCTGAAGAGTTGTGCCATTGTAGATCGCTCCGGATGCTGTACCAAAACCAGGGATGCCGATTGACCCAGTGAGTAACAAGGCCTGGTCTTCGTCGACCAAATCCGATTTGTCATGTTTCTTGGTTAAGGAGAACATCTGGAGGCTTGTGATGACGGTATCAGGATCGAGCGCGATGCTAGCAGACGTCCATTTTCCGTCGTACTTCATAAGGTACACCGCCCCATCAGGTTGGGTTCCAGCCGCCCAGATTTGGTCCCGCTTCTTATCTGCTGCAGTCAAGGCATCAACTGGGCCAGGGAGACTCGAGGCACCATCAAATTCAACCCAGTTGTTGTGAGAGACGTCGTAAGATGCTAAAAAGATATCGGCACCATTGATCCTCAGCTGCCCACCTACGAAGAGCGTGGAGCTACTTGACCATAGCATGGTATGGACAGTTCCACCTAGCTCAAAGCCTGGACGAGACCACTGGTTTTTACCTGTGTCAAGCATGCAGACACCAGGGCAGGGCAGAGATCCAGCTGTATCGAAAGAACCGCCTACATAAACGTCGGAAGAATCAGGTCGGACCGCGATGGATGATACAACCACGTTACTCCCAGCCAAAATAGGAGGTTGAGTGTCAAGGGAACCAGTTGCCACATTGTAGGAAATGAGGCCGTTCACCGGAGACTCCTGAATGGTGCCATTCAAGCGGCCCCCTGCGAACACGTTGTCACCCTGGATTGCCAAAGCCAAGAAGACAGAATTCGAAGGTAACTCAGTCCCAAGACCCGTTACAGAATCAGAATCTTTCCTGTTGATGAACGCAAGGTTATGGATTGTTGACCCATTGGTTGCGTTAGTAACAAAGTGCCCTGCCAGCACTGTCACATTCCTTTCGTTATTTGTATCAAACGCGCCTGTTACAACACCAGAGACTGCGTCTGTGTTGTTGATGGGTGACGCACGTTTGGAAAGCTTGCCCGATGGGCTACTGGAGGACACAGCGGGAGACGCGATCTTGATGGGGAAATTTCGTAGAGTACTGTCGGTCGATGCCACGCCATAAGATCTGAGGGACTGTGAAGAGATCGAGCCAGCGTAGAGCTCAGAATTGTCAGGTGCATTGAGGAGCGAGGTGGCTAGATGTCCATCTATGAGTGGGACTGGCATATCCAAATTCTGAAGCCAGTTATTCTGAGATTTCACCCAGACCGCGAAACCAGTTGTGTCGATAGCGTCGTTACCACCAAAAGGAAGTATTCGCAAGAAATCGCCCGTCAAGGCAATGGCTTCCGTGGCATTGCCAGTCAGGTTCAGCGTCATTGGAACGATATTCAGGACAGTACCGTCGACACCAGCACCGAGAGCCGTCCATTTGTTCTGTTGCTCATTGTACACAGCAATATGGGATAACCCTGCAGCTCCTCCTTTCTGAGTATTGTTGAAAGAACCACCGGCAAACAGCTGACCATCACTGTTGTACATGGTCATGATTTCGCCATTAAGACCTCCATCAAGGGGCACAGTTTGGCCGTTACTGTCCAGGGCAGCAACATTTTGGATGGTCGGCGACGTAAAATTGCCACCAATATAGATTCGGCTGTCAGTAGCGACTAGTGTCAATACCGCAGAGTGGGAATCGAATGTCGAGCCTAGCTTGTTAAATGCAGAGCTGTCAAAGTTAGATGCATCTACTGTGGCTTTAGTTGGATCATATTCAAACAATCCATTTAAGCCACCTGTGCTGTTCATTTTCTCAACACCAATTCTCTGAGCCACCATGACCATGTCATCCGAGGAAAGCGATTGTCCTGCTACCGGAGATAGTGTGACGCTTGGGCGGAAAGAGCTAGAAGAGACGTCGACATTGCCAAAGTAGATTTGGTCGTATTTGTCGAATTCATTTGACTGATAGATGGACAGACCCTGATTCAGATGCTGATTCCCACTAGTAGTATTCAAGGTACCGAATACGTTCACTTGACCACGTCTTGAACAGGTCCCATCTTGCATACACCCTGGTGTATAGATCTTGATGATATACTCTCCAGACTCTCTGATATCCGGGCGAAAAACGACTGAAGCAGCATCAGAGGTGATTGGCTTCGATAATACCGCTGATAGGTACTCAGAATTGCTTTGCCCCGAGGGGGTGACAGTCCAAGGCCCAGTTCGGGTTGCTTCGGAAGGGGTACTAGAGTTAGAACAGCCAGGCTCGTTGAATTCGTTAATGGCGAAGGTGTATATGTCATCCTGAAACAGTTGGATACTGTCGAGACCGCCACCCTGGCCATACCATTCTGAAATATCAATTCTGAACGCGTTCATCCCAATGTGGTCGACGAAGTGGAAGTCTTGGTATTCCACGCTGGCGTTATTGCTGAGATGACATTGATTGGTGCAACTCTTGTTATTTCCAGTATCAGGGTCGATGTAGGTAAAGTTCATGATGCCATTGTTCGGCTGTGCAGTGAACATCCAAGTACGAGTTCCTCGGCCATCCTGGTGCGTATTCCTAAGCCGAAGTTTGGTGGGTTTGAACCCAAAACCGAAAGAGGCTGCCCAATTGCCTGGGACGTTGTCTTCTAGTAGCCAAGTTTTACCTTGGCCATCAGTTCCTTCTGTATTGCAAATTATATTTTTTGGGTCGCTGAAACCTGCTGTTGTGGATCCTTGATAAGTAGAAAGGTTTGCGGAATTGAGATTGACGGTCTGTGCATCTGGCGTGCTTGGTGTGCTAGTGTTTCCCAGGCCCGTAAAGCTGCCTCCAAAGATGATGTGTCCATTGGAGGCTTTTGCAATGGAGGTGACGGGTCCGTTAAAGCCCGCAAATGGCAAGCTTGCCCAGCTGGAGGAAGCGAGCCAGGTTATCGCATTAAACGAGTCTGCTGCTCGGAAACTGCCGCCAACAAAAACCATTCCAGCGTCATCATCACAGAGGAGACTGTTGACCTGGCCCGAGAGACCAGCCAATGGCGTGATCTCAGAAGTTGTTGAGTTGAAGGCAGCGACACCGGTGGATTGCTTGCCACCAACGCTAGTGAAGTTGCCACCTAGGATAACCATCCCTTGGAACACGCACATGGCCTCGATCGACGCGTCGGCACTGAGAAGATCGACGAAGACGCCATTAGGTAAACGAGTCATAAGCTGTTCTGATCCATTAGAATTAAATGGCCGCTCGGTCTGCCCCTCGAACTCGTAGAATGAGATGCCACTAAAATCGCCGGCAACTCCCATCTGCCCAAGCTTGCTGGTATCGAAATTCGGGCTCTGGATAGGGTTGAACGTTAAAGCTCGGGAAAGTGTTGCGAACGAAGCTGCAGCAAGGAGCCGTAGCGAACTCGACACAGCATAGCTGCGTGAAGCAGGCCGACAACGTGCAAAGACTCTCATAGCTATGGCTGTAGCGACCAAGACAATTATTAACGAGTCTGTTCACCCCCCGTCTGGAGAAAGTCGGCGGGAACACCTGATATCACACGTGGTCCATAGCCTCGGGCGATTCGGCGTACGCGTTCGGTCGGGGATGTAGAGATGCTGTTCAAGATTAAACGTGGGTAATTGATTTCGTGACCTATGCAAACAAAGCGTGTTCTGAATTGGCCGGGTTACAAGGATCGCAATCAGTCCTCCATGTATCGCCTAAGACGTCGCAATGATTTAGAGGAGAGAGAGCGAGATGATGGGCCGGCGATTATCTATGTTCAAAGTATTAGGATTTGTTGAAGGTAAGGTGGTGAGTCTGCCTGCTTAGGAGTAGGAGTAAACAATTAGGAATCGTGCGGATTGACTGACAACGGGTTGCCGTCGTTTGAATCAAGTGCTCCAAATGGAGAAGAGAAGGAAAGGAATGGTACAGTGGTACGAGGAGGTATTTGGTAGGTGGCCCGTGTGTAACAGCACAACCACCTAGCTAGGTACCTAGCTACGAGCTTGGAGCTTTGGTAGAACCTTGGAAGCTTTGGGGGACAGTGAGATGGTATGTGTAGTGTAGCCATATCTCCCTGTTCAAGCCTAGCGTTGTGACTTGTCCCACACTAATTAATGCCAGCCACACGCTTTCTCCCTTCCTAACTCAGCTTAGAACAGCCCTGGAGGTTTAGAAATAGAAATTAGCGGCCGTTTGCGACCGGCGCCCTTCTATTTCCAATGCGATTTTTGAAATTGGACTGAGGACAACACTTTCTTGGTAGCCAATGTCATTGCGTTTTTGTCATATGGCCGTTGGTTTGATGGAGCCAAACACGGTCGGAAGTTATGACCAGGAACAGTCGTGCATAATGAAATATCTTGTCCAAACCTTGGAATGGGAATGAAAAGGGAAACAAAATAAGGGAATGTTTCTTCATCACTTACCAGTAAATATAGATTTGCGTCGCCTGTTTGGTTCCCCGTGCGCAATGGTGCTGTCAGGTAGGTAGATGTTGTTTCGAGTCGGGTGCAGTAGATCCCGTTACCGAATTTAGAGAGCGAGTTGCGAAGCGTTGTTGTATGCTTTGTAAACGATTTGCGATGTGAAATACCGAGAAAAGAGTGTGGAGGGACTTCAAATGATTGATTCCCTTAGGTAGAGAGCTGTGTGTCTGGCATCAGGTACAATGAGTGGAATTCGCAAACTGCGACGATGTTGACGATCAGTCCCAGGTTATCCTTTCTGACTCCTGTTCGTATGAAAATCTTGTCAGAGACGTGGCCAGCCGATTTCCGCTCTCCCCCGATCAGGGGTCGTACAAAGGGGGGGGGGGGGCTCGGTCGAATAATCGGGCTGTCCTTTGGAGAAGATGAAATGAATGAGCGACTATCAACAGCGCAGAACAGGTCCCGTCTGCTCAACAAGAAAAGAAAATCGCGCCTATAGCGAGAGGAAGAGTCGTTGCTAGATGATATTAAAAGAGCGACAAGTTAGACTCACTTTCTCACTCCTATGTCCATGGCGAAAAAGGAGGTTAAAGAGTGAAATCCCAAAACGAAACGGTCTTGAGGATCTGAGGGCAACGACACATCCCCTGATACGAGCTAGGATTGGTGCACGCTCTAAATGTGGATGAGAGAAATCAGGGGTAATACGATGGTGGTTTGACCGGGGGGCTGAGAAACGCCCAGACTATTCCCCTGTGACTTACAACCGTATCACACATTTACTACCTACAGTACCTACCTAGCATCATTGTGAGCAACAACCTGAGTGACGTATGTAGTCTAGGTTTGTTTCACTGGCTGGTGCCAGAGATTATGCCAGAATGAAGCTGTAACACTTCACCAATCAGTACAGCAAAGGCTGTCATTACCCATTGTTACCCAGCTGGTTACTCTGCTCAAATGAAGTGTTAAGGCATCGGCCAATTCAACAACCAAACCTAGTCGGCATGATCTCATATTGCAAGGTCTTTGTTCCACTTGATAATTTACCAATGTATCACGATGTAAAATTTTGTTGTGAATCAAAGAAAAGTATGTAGAACGTGGATTCTATTTTCTGCCTTCTCATCGGAAAAGTCGTTCTAAACAACAATCACAGAGTAAACCTACAATTAATACGCTTTACTAAAACCGGAATGAAAATATTTCATTAAAGTCGGAAAGACGATTTGTGAGGCATTCACCTGGGTTCCTGATGTAAAACCAGGTACAATAATGTTAGGTAATGCCTTGTACGCGATTGTCATAGGGATCAACGGGGTGTCCTTTGGCCTAATTAAGACTTTCGCATCTTATAAATTGTTTCTGATCTTCCCAAGGATATCTTTGGCAGGATATTCCCAGGTCGAAGGTTGTGGGGAAACACTGTATTTCCTAGCAAATGCATCTCTAACATGAACTGGAATATAATAGATGCAGCATGCCTTGCTTATTAGCCCATATTTGATCAGCGCATAGTTTATACTTCCTAAAGATATAGCGTCTACTAAATATTGCCAAACACTATGTTCAATAACGTTCACTGTTCGGATCCGTTCCGTAAACAAACATTGCAGGTACCCTACCTTCCATCACCACGTGAGATAAGTCATGATTTAATATTTAGAGCAAATCAGTCACGCCAATACCAAAGCCGACATGTGCTAGGCAGATGTATTCAGTCCCAGAGGGAGATACGTGTTGATCGATTGGAGAGGATTTAGACAGCGGCATAGGCTGCCTAGCTATTGGTAGTTTAACTAGATACATGAACGGAGTAAATCTGTGCAAATGTAGGTATAAAGTAGTCCATAGATCACGAGCCTAAACACGTATTGCGCCGGCTTCAATGCTATAGGCCCCCGGTATACAAGACATCTGTGAGATCTGTACTGTTAAGACCGGTCAGGCATGTTCCTTTATCACAAGAGCAAATATTGTACAGTTTCCGAGCTCATTAACTGCATAGAACCCTCTCTATGCTTACACAGTGTAAACATTGGGTTTCCCTTAATAGCTGGTTCACACCTAATTGGGAATTCCATTCTTTAGCTCGACATGTAGCAATGCCGGGCTTTCTATGAACGACAGTATATACTGTGTCTTTTGCCGTAGAGCTTAGTATTATGCTTTATCAGCTCTGTGTGACGAATATAGTGCTTGGCGAGGCAGGACCGAGCTGTGACGCAATTCCGACTCGATTCCTATTGCTGTGTGAGCGTTCCAGGCTGGTATAGCATCACAAGCTGATGGGCTGTGTCTACCATTCTGTTCACCGATGCATTCGATCCTCGTTGCTAACCCTTAAGCATCTCAGCCAAATTGACAAGCCCCTACAGTACCTCAAGTTTATAGAGGTAAAAGTACGGGTCCTTGTAGAGACGTCATGGTTTGACTTTAACTTGTGGCTCTTCTACTAGTTTCATCCTAGTCTTGTATTCACGAGGGCTCTCAAAGTGCTCAGGTTTCCCACTCCATATCCCGCGCTTCTTTGCCTTAGCCTTAGCTTCAGCAGCCTTGTATTTCTCTTCTAAGCCACCAAACTCGGCACCGGATTTAGCTTCGTATGTTGTAGCTAAGCCTCTCTTAAGCATCTCCAGGCCAACGTCTCGACGAAGAAGAAATCGTCTTACGTACACCGTAGCCACGATACGGTCGTATTGGTCTCGTTTGTAGACCTTGGCACGCACTCTTCGGTTGAGAAGGTAGTTGGACAGCCAAGCTAAGGCATCTGTTGAGAAAGGCTGGGCGGATCGACCGAAATGGGCGCCTTCTGGCGCATCAATGCCTGCGAGGCGTATGGGTATCTTGAGATTGATGTGTTAGCCATGTCTCTACGCTAAAAAGAAATAGAGCTCTGGATAGAAATATCATGCATGACAAAATTTCAGCACATACCGTCCTGTTCTTCAGCTCCGATCTCTTGTCGGGGACCCTCCGTATCCAGCCCCAGCCAGTTAGTCGGCCACCTGGAGTGTGAAAGAGGTGAAAGTTGTCACCGTCCCCAACACTAGTGACTTTGCCAAACAAGCTTCTCTTTCTAAAGAAACTTGGTTGGACGTGGACAGCCCCCGGTATACGGCGCAGATACGAACGGTATAGTTGTAGCGACACGAGGACAGTTGTCGTTACCAACACTGTTGGGATCCAGTTTCTGGGGTCTTTGTAATGCTCCCAGTCTGTGCCATTGAGGCTATCGGTCCATGAGACAGGCCGTCTTGAGGGTGTGTCGTCCTTGCTCGAAGCGGACCGCGTGCTTGAGTTGAAGGGCCACCATGGCATCGTCGCAGGGGTGGCGGCGATTGGTTCGGTCAGTCGCTGGATCTGAGCCTAATCCTGATCCTGCACGATGTGGTTGAGAAGACTAGGGCGAGGGCGTTTCTGTCGAATTGAACTTTGTCGGTGATTCGGCTTCCTGATAAGTCAGATAAGGATATTAGGATATTATGTAATCACATCCCTACTTAGAACTTTGAATTTAAGTTCTTAATGAGGTAGGTGTTAGCGGGCTAGCTGAATGTTTTGTGTAACATTTTGTCAAGCCGTCGACGTCAGCCTGCATGCATCCTGCATACCATCGTTCAATACAGCTTCAATATCCAGAGATATCAGTGTGATTCACTAATGACAAGTGAACTCTTTTTAGGGGGGGCTTTTTATGATTACAAGGATATTTATGAATTCTCTGTCCTAAATTCGTCTGCTATTGCTACTGGTAGGGTAGTCTAGCACAGGTACACCTACCATCTACTACCTACTATACCACCCCTTGTTACAGGGATTTGGCATTCTTTTCTGCCACTGTCACTGCCGCTGTCACTGCCACTGGGCTTGTCTCCCAAGGTCCTTTAAGTCCTCAGTATTAAAACATTCCATCTCTAAGCCGACTGACCTGAATGACACAGCCACTCTTAGATTGGTACACCATGAACCCTTCCGACGAGTTGTAGTTTGAATATTGAATTAACTGCTTTACTCTTTCAACAAGCATTCCTTGCCATCAGCAGTCTATGTCACATCCTGACCCTATTCATTCTTGACCACTGTTGGCCACTGCTGGCCACTGCTGGCAGAGTGCAGAAAGTCTGATAAAGTACAGTTTAACACCTACGGGGAAGATACTAGCGATCATATCTGAAATGGCAAACCGGACGAGTAGGACCGTCCGAGTGCAGGAGCCTGAGCGGCGACCGCTTCTCAACCGCTCTATCCACAGTTATGCCATGGAAGACGGTCCCTTGTTCAGCTGTGCCCCCAACGCCCACAGTCATTTACCCGTGTATACAACCATTCACAGGATACGAAGAGACGTCGTCAGTATAGTCGAGGACTACTTGACCTTTGAACAGTTAAGAGATCTTCGCCTTAACATACATGTCGTCCGGCCGCTTGTTAATAAGCTCTATGAGCTGGATGACATCTCTATTGGTATGACATCTCTGTCTCCAACCGGCATCCTTGCTCTTGGATTCTGACTCTGTGTTAGTGTATTGCTTGCTCGTGAATCGCTCCCAGTTTCTACACGAGCAAGAGCATATGAGCAACAGACAGAATGTCTACTATACTCGAGCGATGCTCTGCGAAGTCGTCGCCACTCGTATTCTGAGGCGCTTTGGCGAAGATAACCCTGGCTCTGAGGGACTGCTGCTTCTCGCAAATATACTCGTCGCTGGTTTTGAACCCTTTCAGAACGCCCCTGAAGAAGTCCGCCGTGAAGCTTCGTTAGGCTCCACGTGGAGCTACAACAGGACTTTGCCTGCCCTGGAGATAGCCATTCTTACAAAGAGTAAATATTTCTTGAGCTCTACATACTGCCAAACAGTGTAAGTTCCCTCACTCTCAACTTTGATGATGATTGTCGGGCTTAGAGTGAAAAGGGTCGATGCTATCTATATTGGTCAGATCGTCTATACGCCATCGACTTTCCTTGATCTGATCCCAGATCGATATAAGCGGAAGCCCATATCACTATACCAGCCGCAAAAAGAACCGCTGCTGAACCAGTACCGGTTAATTGTGCCACGGACCAGAAACACCCTTGAAATAATCCAGTTTATCGTCTTATTAGCTTTATACCTATTGTTTATGCTTGAACGCAATCCAGATTATTTGAGCATCTACGAGTTGGCGTTCTCGGTGTATGCCTTCGGTTGGGCTCTTGATCAATTTGCTACCATTTTGGAGCATGGATGGTGAGTTTCCTCATAACCAAAGCCCTTTTTTCAGTTATTGACTTATTCTCTAGGTCGGTCTACACTCAGAACCTCTGGTCATTCTTAGATGTCATGTTCATGCTTGTGTATTGGACGTATCTCATTGTGCGTATTCACGGTTGGAGGACGAGCTCTCCGGGGCTTGGCCAACAAGCCCTTGACGTGCTCGCCATGGGAGCACCGGTTCTTGCCCCAAGACTGGCTTTCAATCTTCTCTCCGGAAACGTTGTCTTTCTCTCCCTACGGGCGATGATGGCGGATTTTGCTCTCCTGACCTTTATAGCTGCCTGGTGAGTGGCTCTTGCTTCCATGGAGACTTTACTGGATATTATTGTTGTTGATATGTATCGTACTAATGTGCAATAAAACCTAGGTGTTTCTGTGGCTTTTATTTATCTATGGTATGGCTTGCGGAAGGTCGCCATGATCTTGTGTAAGTGATTCATCCTCCCCCTCTGGTCGTTGATTAACCTCCGATAGCACCATCGGTAAATGGATGCTATGGATCTGGTTCGGTCTAGATGGCAGCGGAGTGTCCATGTCGGTACGTTCCATATCAAAGCCATGGCTCAATTATGAAGACCTTCCTAACAACCGATGCTCCCTAGCCGGATTTTCATTGGCTCCTTGGGCCAATATTGATGATCACATTCGCATTTCTCGGCAATACACTTTTTCTAACGATTCTAGTGTCGATGCTTACGAACACTTTCAGCAACGTCGTCGCCAACGCAACAGCCGAGGTCCACTTTCGCAAGGCTGTGTTGACGCTCGAAGGCGTCAAAAGCGATGCAATTTTTGCGTATCAACCGCCGTTCAATATAATAGCCCTCTTCGTACTAGTCCCGATGAAATTTCTAGTGAGCCCACGGTGGTTTCACAAGATACACGTGGCAACTGTTCGGACTATCAATCTGCCAGTGCTACTCTTGATTGCCATCCTGGAGCGGCGTCGGCTCTGGTCAGAATATTCAGGAGAGTCGGAAGCGCGACGAAGGAAACACCGCGGTAGGGGGCGGTTCTGGGAGAAATGGCGGATCACGGCCCATAGCGACATCCAAACAGTGTTCGATATTCCACCACCAGATTCTGTAGAAGAAGACATCGCAGTAGATGATGAGCTGACACACCACATGATCCGAAGGCAATTTCTACGTCATCAAAGCTCGGCGAACGATCCAGATCGAGGCGGGCAATCCCCTGATGAGGCGAATATAGAGCCGCCTATCGAGCCGCCTAGCCGGCGGGACTCATTGACTCCGTTTGGCATGCTCCCCGAGCAAGTCCGAAACATGTTGAGCGAAGCGAGCCAGAGCGAGGATTTGACAACGCGGCTAGCCAATCTGGAGCGTACCTCGTCAAGGATTGAAGGGATGTTGGAGAAGATGTGTGGTGAGACCGCCGGTTCTGACTCGCTAGAAGAAGAGGAACAAAAAGCCAATGAGATAGATGCACTTTAAGGAAACAGATTTCTCAAGCATTCCCATGGGAAGATAAGGGCGTTCTACATTCATGGTAACACATTTTAGAGCATGGATAAATGTGCACCAGTGAGGATCTGGTAGCATGAGAGTGCCTAGGGTTAATACCGGAATTGAACAAGCATTCTGCATCACGCAATATAGCGCGCTATCTTTTGTGAGTTTACAATGCATCATGTCGGATCGTCACGTGTAGTTGGGAAGCTGGACACGTGTCTAGACATTCAACAGCTTGAAATAACAATGAATCACGGGCTATAAACTTGCATTGGAATCGAAAACTGTGCCCGGACCGTTCAACGCTGGTCCTTCTTTCTCTTAAATGAACCAACCGCCTGTACATTGGCCACCTCCTAAACACATTTCTCGTTCTTCACCTATATCTATCCTTCGACTTGTAGACTCCAACACACGAACTTTCTTTTCTGTGTTACATGAGTGATAATTCTGCCCACTTCTTCACTGTTTCGAGTTGTACAACTATAGTGGCCAGTCATCGCCATACCTAGGCTGATCGAGGCGCCTCATTTCGCTCCTTCCACCAGACCGAAGACAGGGAGCCGTAATTAAGAATCTAGTCGAGACAGATATTTCCAGTAGGACACCACTTCGTTTACGACGGACTGCCTTTGGAAAGAGGAAAGCCACCGAATCCAAAGAGTAACGAGCCGTTACCGAAGTCCCAAGACGACATAAGGCTCCACGAGACCTGTGACGTTCAACGATCCAAGCATACCCTCTACACTCTCGTCTCGCACAACCCTACCCGCTTATTTGCCCCCCCACAGTCACCAACTGCACAAACAAGTCTAGAAATCCGAGAATCTACCTAACCTTTGACCCTAGCCTGCCGAAAATAGGGGGAACGGGAAAATGTGCCTCACAAACCACTTCTTCAGCCGCAACTGCGGACACCACTGGCTAGCGATCCGGCAGTCGTGCTGGCCGGGATATGGGTTTAATTACTGCGACGTGTTCGGGGACGGCGTGGCGCGGGAGCCGTCACCCGAATTCGAGGTCATAGGTCTATGCCCTGCGTGCACGGGCCCTGGATGCTACGATCCCAACCTCGTGCGCATGATCGTGGATGTTCGCGAGCGCTGTCGCTGGGGTGTCGGGCCTTCGAGGGGTGATCCGGGGATTGAGTGTGTGGTTATGTGACCGAGGATACGCGGATAGCCAGAGCAGAGCAAGATCACAGCAGCAAACAAGGACAGCCACAGAGAGAGGGAGAGGGAGAGGGAGAATTTGGGCTGATGCCTTCCTTGCATAGAGTTTACGTGGGCATTTTATATCTATATGAACATGTGGCTCCCAAGTAGCAGGATTCTCGTCGGGGTTGTTTGATGGCCAACGATGGACAGCGCAGCAAATATCCGTTGTGCACCTACCCGGAGACTACATGAAAGGACAGCGCAGCGCAGGATTGGAGAACACCTTGGAAGTCTTGTATCTGGCGAGGCTCTGTCCAACAATGCTGGAAAAGGAGGGGGCGACACAATTCGGATCACACAAAATGTGGACTATGTCAAGCAGATCCCCTTATTCCCTGTCTTCACCTACCCTCATGGACATCATAAATTTCCTATTTGGCGGTTAGGAATACTTTAAATCGGCGCATACAAGACACACTCTGCTAGGAGACACACAAACTCTCACACATATATATATCCTAGAGTATCACGTGCCCACTTTTATGAAGACTCCATTTCACGAAAACGAGGCCAAAAAAACTCATCATTTACTTTATCATCAAGATACCGAAAACGTCTTTGTTTCCTGTTTCCTGTTCTCTGTTTCTTGGAAAAGCACTCGACATATTTTACAGCAACAAACAGAGAGAATGCTACCAACACCAGATACCTCGCACGTAGCCTACGAGCGAGTCTACGAACCAGCCGAAGATTCCTTTCTTCTCCTAGATACGCTATCATCGCCATCCGAGACGGCATTCCTACAATCCCGCTTCTCATCATCCGAATCCACATCCACATCGCCAACACCCCCTCTAGCAATAGAAATCGGCCCAGGGTCAGGCGTGGTGATCGCCTTCCTGACGGCGCACGCATCGACCCTCTTCGGGACGCGCAGCATACTGACCAGCGCCGTGGATCTGAATGAGCACGCCTGCGCCGCGACGACACAAACAGTCCGCAAAGCCGTTTCCGCCAACCCGACCACGGCCAGCACGGCGTTTCTGGGTGTCGTGCAGGGGGATCTCGTGGCGCCGCTGCGGGATCGCAGCGTGGACGTGCTGGTGTTTAACCCGCCTTATGTGCCAACGGCTGAACTTCCTTCTCGGGAAGAGTTCAAGTCAGAGTCGGGTGAGGGCTGGAGAGGACGAGATAGAACAGAGTCGTCGTTCGAGGAGGACTCATACCTCCTGGCGCTCTCGTATGCAGGCGGCAAATACGGCATGGAGACGACGGATCGACTGCTCGATAGCCTACCGCGCGTGCTGTCCGACAGGGGGTGCGCGTACGTGTTGCTGTGTGCGCAGAACAAGCCCGACGAGGTCAAGGAGCGCGTCCGTGGTCTCGAGGGCCGTGGTGGTGGGTGGAAGGTTGAGACTGTGGGATCGAGTGGGAAGAAGGCTGGGTGGGAGAGGTTGCAAATTATACGCATTTGGAAGGAGTTATTATAATCACCAATAAATAAACAAAAAGGAAAGAAGTTAAGGCGGATGCTGCCTTGGTTCACTTTTAGTCTGATGCATCTGTATTGACATGATTTATCTTAAGGATGTATTATTTTAGCCTCACATACACAAAAAAGCGATTCTGAGGAAGCCCCCTACCAACTTGCTGACTTTAGACTTTAATTTCTTCTGTGCTGCTGTAGTTCCCTAGCCTCTAACGCCGCATAAGGACTGACTGATCCCTTCCATTTATTTCCCCATACATCACAATGAAACGATAGCCTCGAGGAAACATGGACAGCTGCTGTCTCAAGCCAGGTTTCGAGGCAGATTAGCGGGGAGGCAGTCTCCTATTACCCAACAGCACGTGGGGTGGGAATTGGGGCGAAGTGACCGTATGCCCCAGATTGCTTCCCATTTTCTGTATTCTTCGTTCCCCGCTTTCCCTTCAGCACTTCGTCCTATCGTAGCCAGCATAGTCGATAAAAGAATAACTGTATTGGTTCTCAGCAGTCTTTTACCGTCCCCTGCCCATGCCACGCCCTCTGCCCATACCACGTCCCCGTCCACGCCCGCGTCCTCCGGGTCCACCCCGACCACCGCGATCGGCGGCCTCCTTGCGCGCCTTGTTCTTGGGCTTCACAGAGTCGTCGATGAGGAGCGTGTCAAGGGGCAGCGAGTCGGGTAGGATGAAGTAGCGGATCGTCGAGCCGCGGATGTTCATGGTGTCAAGGGAGATGGGATCCTGGCCGCGCGGCGTCATCTTGACAGTGCGCAGCGCCGTGTTCATCTGCGGCGAGACTGATGTGATGGTGCCGTGTACGATTGTGCCTGTTTAACCAAGAAACACGTTAGTGGAAATGGAATTGCAACTAAGTGAATGTTTGCAAACAATTAAAAGAAGAGAGAGAGTTTTACCATTCTTTAGTTCAATCGTGACCGTCTCGTTGGCGCATTTCATCAAGAATCTGGAGAAGGCATAATCATATCAGCATCGGCCGTGGTGGGCGGAGGAAAAGCTTGGAAAGCAATTGTTTCAGCACTTCGGTGCGTAGAGAAAGTTGTGGTGGAGCTTACCTGACGAGCTTCATTTTGGCCTGCTGTACGCGGTATCGCTGTCGGGGCGGGTGCTATTCTGAATTCGGCCGGTGGTTGTTGTTGTTAGTCGGGAGGCTCGATGTCGTGTCTGCAAGTCGTAGAACAGGGTATGAGGCTCCGAGGTTTAAATGCGGCATGTCACTTTTTAAGAAAATTGGGGAGTTGGTAGGACACCAGCCAGCAAGCTCTATACTACCTAGGTACAATACACACCAGACCGCCAAAGAGCTAGTCACGTGATGTGATACCAGATTCACTGACAGCGACAGCATCATGCATTATACCTAGCTGAAACTATAGCATGGAATGAGAAGTATAGTTGATTCAATCAGAAGGCCCAACAATAAAAGGTCAGTTTATTGAGGGGTCCTGCGTAGTTCTTAAAGAATCTTTGGACATCTGGAGGTAGGTAGGTATTATCGCAAAGTGGTTATGCGGCTGATATCTTTGTAACCGAACCCAAATCGCTACTCGATGCATCGAATGTAGATGTTCCCCAATGATGCCCAACACCCGACTCAACCAAGGGTCTGTCAATATACACATAGTCTTACTGCCAATCATTTACATGCTTATTTGTCCTTCTCATTCTCCGACACTTTCTCCCACTCATCCTCAGTACTAACAGCCGACTTAGAGTCTGAGGGCTCTTTGCGGAGCTTCAGATCTCCTGCTTGCTCCACTAGTTCAATCTCTTTGCTTCCTGTTTTGGGCTTGCCTTCCGAAACGACTGTTTCGACTTCAGTCTCACTACCGTCGGTCCCTTGTCGAGCAGGTCTTTGTTCGGTCCGCGCCTTCTCGGCTTCTTCTCTCGCCTTCGCGGCATTCAATTCGGCTGCAAACCAGTTGATCGCCCACCATAGCCCCGCCGACAGGAATGAAAGGACGACAAAGTGTACGCTGTATGTGCCGAGGAGAAGCGCGAAGAGTACCAGTTGTAGAGCACCAAAGGTAGCATTCGTAGCTATTAGAAGGGTCGGGGTTGGGCCGGGAGTGAAGATGGAGTCCCAAAGTTGCTCAACAAAGCCCGCCATGGTGTTATTGAGAGCAAGAAAGCTTCGTAGAAGTGATGCGACAAGAGAAATACAATGTATTATGGTATGCGACGACAAGTGGCGGTGTTCTTCTGCAAGTATGGCAAGCGGCGATGATGTTCAGCGTATGAAATGCGCGGTTATGGATTCGGCGAGTTGAGTAGGTTCGAGAACGAAATCATAGGCTGGGGTGCTATTGATAGTTTCTGGATGACTAGCTTGCTGAGTTCTGGCCAGAATGCTCTTTAGGCAGTAGCAAAAAAAATTATTTAAGCCTCTGACGCGAAAGGACAGACAACAACGACAACACAACAACAACAACGGCGGTGGCAGCGAAGAGGTGGACGGTTCTAGCCTTGAAATCGCGACGTGGGGATCGTCTAAGAGAGCGGGGCACCGACGGGGGACCTAACCGGGAGTGTATCTGAGAATTTGAGTATTCGAGGCAGACAGGAATGAAGTAGGTCTTGGACGCCTGCGGTGATAACACCTGAGATAAAATGTTCTGGATAATAAGTCTGTCTATATGACGACTGGATTGACAAGAAAAATATTAGGCTCCAAACCCAAACAGAGAAAAAGGGACGCGCCAACAAGCCTGCCCGTTCCGTCTGATTACCCCTCTATTCGAGCATCAGTTGATGCTTATAGGTACCTAACAAGGACCCAACTTTCCAGTAAATGGAGTCTTGGGAGGTGGGAGGTGGGAGGTGGGGTGTGGGGCATATTCACTAAAGTAGGTACTATGTACGGTATGCATGTACCTACCTAGACATACTAACATGTAAGAAGGGTGTCACTGCAGAACCACTGCCTCTTAGGTATTGCTTAGCTATCGTTACAATTCCTAGTTGAAGTTACTGTAACTACCTAGAGGTTCCCAACAATCTGGGAAGTATGCGGCATGTCTGACATCGCTTCCGTTCATTTCAAACACAAGTCACTTGATGCTACCTTGGCTACTTAAGTTGTTCTACATAGCCTGAACTAAACGCTGTCTCTGGGCATAATTAAGTCGAATGAACTAACAATTCCCGCTTAGGGGATCGTAGTTCACCGTAGTTAGGTTTTTTAGCCGTAGTTGTTAATTGGGGCATAGAAAAGCCGACGGGCCATAGACAGCTATACAGAGAAATATCCTCGCTTATAGCCCCATATCCTACCGTATTAATAAATTTGCTAGAAATTTCGCAGCCTCTATTGAAACATTGGGCGGCATGGATCCATATGTTCGAAACTTTAAACAAAGCAGTGAATCACATTCGATATCAGTACTAATACACAGTATAGTTCGGGACACCCAGGGGGGACGTTGCCTAATCGAGTAAGTACCTATCTAGACTAGGTATGTCTAGGAAAGTAGCACAGCGCTCGGCTCCTGCCCGGCGATTTCCCCAGGGAACCACTAAATAAGATCTGCTAGCAGAATTAGTGAGGGTACCTAGGTTAGGTAGGTACAGCAATAGGCATAGGTACCCTGCCAGCCTGCCTGTTGACAGGTTGAATGAGACACAAGAGCTTCAGCCGCAACACCAACCATATTTTGCATACTGCTTCTTTCCGATATACACAATGAACGCATACTCCTCTTCTTTTGTACTTCTATCATGAGCTGCATATAATGATAGTAACCCCGTTTTATTTACGCGAGTGCTTTGTTCTGAGCCCGACAGCAAGCAGTCTTACTACTACCTACACATGTAAGTCTTCAAGGGAAGCCCTAAATTGTCCGAGCTGTCATTGCGACGCGCCAAACGCGAGATCGCCTACTTTCTCCACGCTAGGATAGATATCAGCGAAGAGACCATATTACGAAGCCCCGACTGCTTCCACGCTTTTTCGACACTTTCCTATTCTGAACGCTTTCGCGCTGCGCCGACAGAGGCTAACGCCCCAGAAGTTCGCCGCCTCTTTGCTCGCAGCTTACAGTATGCCGGTTCAGAGCTTCTTGCTACGTTTGTATTGAGTAGCGAACATAGAGTACCCAGCTGAGTTTATCTGCAAGATGGCGAATAGTACCGATGCCGCTTCCTGTGGTGCCAAGGAACTCCAAGCCGTACATCCAGATACAGAGCCCGAAAATAATCAGGTGTTGCCAGAACTTTCTGCTGGCGAGGTTCACCTTCGTGGTTCCATATCACCGACCGTAATTCAGCCTATGAAGGACAAGAATCGCGAATGGGAGGCTATTAAAAGTAAAGGAGCATCTCTGACGCTCTTGGATCTCCCAGTCGACGTGCTCAGATTGATTGTTAACGAGGCAAGCATCGACTGTGACCTCATATATGACAAAGCAACATTGCTGACCATGATTTGTACAGATCACCTACACCAACGACTTGATCGCACTAGCTTTAACCAACTCTGCGCTCTACAAGCTGGCTGTTCCCAACATCTATTCCTGCTTCGATATTGTCTGGCCCGGTCCTGAGGTCACGGTTCAGAGCTATAAGAGCGTCGATGCTCTCTCCTACGGCTTGGCGACTTTGTGTCTCTCAAGCAGGTTCGCCGAGAAAGCAAAACATTTATATGGAGTTGGTACCGGGCAGCCAAGAGGTTCGCATCGATTGGCGAACAACGAACATGCGAAATATGTCCGCAAATTCTCAATTGGCGACGGTCCTCCTGAATGGACTTCTGAATACCACATCAACAGAGAAAGTGGGAAGATGCTGGGCACGCTAGCTGCTATTGCTGTTTCTAAGATGGTTAACCTTGAAACCTTCGTATGGAATATGAGCACCGGAGTTTTGTCAGATGTGTTCATGGCACTTGCCTCTCTACAAGATGATAAGGGTCAGTCTAAGCTTGAGAAGGTATGGGTCCGCTGGCACGATAACTCGTCAATGACTCCCAGTTCTTCATCTGCCTCGACTCCCACAACACTACCGCCTCAAAACCCCCTTCCTCCTCTTCCACCACCAACATTTGCGGCTCTAGCCCAGGGCACCATGCCTACCTCTGTCGGTAACTATATACCAGCAAACCCCGAGGGCGCGGTACTACAGGCGAAAAGCTACGCCCAAAGCTGCGTAGAGTACCCAACCTTCAGCATACTACCTCCTCTGAAGAGTTTAACAGTTTTAGACATAGACGACCTTTCTTACCTTGATGAGATGTCTGTTCTCATTGAGCGGTCCGCGTCTCGTCTCCAGGAACTTCGAGTCGGGATTTCCAAGAAAGCTTACAGTCTTCTCGACTTTGCGCAGCCTTGGGATGGTATCAATTTGCAGCAGGTTGATCATGACGCAAAGTGGCCCGGTGAGAGTCGAATTCCCACTACTAGGCTGGGAGGCGTATTAGGGGTACTAGTTGGCAGAGTATACGACAGTCAGTATTGAAATCTCCTCCTTTCCTCGCTTGATCATTATAAGGAGCATAGTTCTCCTGTCTGAGTTGGTTTGATATCTTTAAGGCTTTGCATACACTGCCATAGTAATATCTAGGAAAGAATTACTGACTCCAAACATTGAAGTCCGTAGGAAAGATAACAGCCGCGAAAAATCTGCACCTGAACGGAATATCGACCTTCCTAGTGGCATGGAGACACTAGGACTTCCAAACGAAACGAATAAGGCTCCTCAGCCTCAAGACACGGCTCACAGTGGCTTTTCCGGCCCTCGTTTGGAGAGGAAGCGGTTAGATGGCAAGCTTAAGTTGCAAACGTTGGCATTGGAGAGAGTATCCTTGTCGATTGCAGTTTGTTCTCGAGCTATCGATTGGAGCAATATGACAAGTCTGACCATTCTGAATTGTCTGCACCATGAGACTCTGTGGAAAACACTCAAACGGCAGTTCAAACCCACCCCTCCAGCTCATGGCTCCCCTGAAGGCGCTCCAGCGCTGTATCACCTGTCCTTGAAGCATCTCCATACCGATCTAGTATCATCGGCTCTCATGAACTTCATGAAGGAGACTATCGCGCCCAACACAATGGAAACGATCTTTTTGCAAGATCGTCAGCGTTCGTTGAAACCGTGTGTGACCTTAGAACAGGTTTTCAAGAGCACTGTCAAACGGCACCGGAGCAGTCTGAAAAAGCTACTGATTGATAGTTCCGATAAGAAATCTGGAACACTGATATCAGGAGTACCTGGCCGTTGGAAACATTGGATCATAAAGGATGAGTATCTGGCTTACATCACTAGCGGTAGGATGACAAGTTTGAGAGAATTGGGTATCGTGATTGATTACAAAGACTGGGTAAGTATGAGTTTCTACAACTGCTTGCCGCTTCGTGATGGCGCGAGCCGCTGATATCAATGGGACACAGCATAGGTTCGTCCAGCAACTGCCTGGGTTGGCCAATCTGCGCTCTCTCTATATCCCCAACATGATGTCTGCCCGCCTCCACCGGCGGGCACCAACACCACAAGAGCTCGCACTTCAAATCGTGGATATTATTAGCCTAAGAAGAGAGATACGGCTCGCCTATGTAGGACTCTGGACCAAATGCTTCGAAATCATGGAGGCAGATCCCAACGACAGTGCCAACAATACCTTCCAAGAAGATGATGATCATGGGGTCTATATTGATGACATGGACGGTAACAGTGAAGGGGATGATGAGACAGAAGACGACGACAATGGTAACGATGACTTTATTGACGCCGAGGATGAACTAACGGAGGTGTCGGATGATGGTCGGTCAGAGGCAGATTCTTTTGAGGAAGCGGTAGCGAATAGGTTACTACCACGGCTGCGTCTACGCCAAATCTTTTCCTACGAAGACAAAGTGGAACTCTTTCGGGCACGACATGGAAAGCTATAGGCCCCTAACCCACCCGGCATCTTGCGGTCTGGAGGGTATTTTGCGCTAGAATACTGACGTGTGGAAGGATCCTCTTGGCGGCATGGCCTCAACCCACTTGGGCTACACTTGACAATAATTTGGATTAGACCTAGTTACCGGAACAGAGATTGTGGTACGTATGATGCATATTCGAGGGACAGGGACCAACGCTCAGCGATATGGAAGCGAAGTGTTGAACATTGAAGCGATGAGTTAGGCGCATGGGGTGGAATTGACGGACAGCCGTTTCTCATACATGATACCTCTCACGCTTACCAATAGGAACATCTGGAAATAACTGCATAGCGAATAGCGAATTCTGAAAGTTGTCTGTTCAACGTCTCACCTTTTAATACACTACTTTTCCTCATCGTCACCAACCAACCCTTCTCGTTGGGTAGCGATTCATGGGGGCCGTGAAGTAACGAGCTGGTGTTGCGACCAGGGTTCCTTGGCGACCCAGATCATGCAGGCGAATCACAGTGATTTGCTCGCAGGACCTCGCATCTCGTCCCAGCTCACCGAGAAACCACAGTGTCAAGCTGCCTCGTGGAATCTAATGCAGGTACTAGATGATAGTGCTTTGTCACAGTAGAAGACCCGACTAGAAGGACTGTGCAGCATATCCTTCACCGTAAAGTCCTCTTTTGGCCCTTGGATGCTTGGGTAGGGTACACAGGGGATTTCCTGCAGGTGTGGCACCAAGGGGGGCTCTCCCGCCTTACCGCTACTATACCGCTAGTTTAGAGATTTCATCTTGTTTTGCATTTCGTGTTCGTCCGTTGTCAGGCTGGATAGTCAGATCCATCCGACAGGACCCAGTCACGCCAGTCTCGCCAGTCATTCCACGAGAAAAAGTTCTAGTCTGTAGCTGCCCGTCAGATACAAGCCCGTGCCTACGTGTGTCTCACTCTCACCGATACTTTAGTCGCTTTTTTTTCCCCTTTGTCCTTTGTCCTAAATCGGAGAGGGCTTGCTGCAGAAAGTAGAAATGAACGCCTCTCTGCCTCTTCGTTAAGTACGCTGCACAACCCCTTTGCCAGTCCCTCGGGTCCTGATACATATTTCTAGTCTTGCATCATTCTATTGATTTAGAGAACCTGAAACTTTTCTTTGCTTTTATATACTGCCGCCCGAGTTTCCCGTCCCGGCGTTCCGTGTTTATTCGGGGTCATCATCATCTAGCGGAGTTTGGCGGGTTTTCCAGTGCTACAGATTATTATTCTTTCTTCTCATATTATTTAAGAACGGACACTCATCCCACCTTTTTTTGCCTTGCCAGTCGGCAGTACCAAATACACCATCACTTTCACTTTGGCTTTCCCATGGACACTCTACCAGTTGAGCTCCTCAGGCTCATTTACACTTATTGTGATCCCGAATCAGTTCCAAATTTACGGGCGGTGACCCCAACATTGGCAGATGTCGGCTATGATTACTTGTTATCACCACACTTTACTTCGCTCAATTGGCGGAATGATATTGATCGGCTACATTGCATCGCACTCCACGAACGCCTAAGAGGAAGCATCCAGTCGATTAATATCTTTCTTGGAGAACTATCCTACTATGACGCATGGAGTACTTCATGGTAGGAAGACCCCAATTCCCTCATACATCATTTAGTGTGCAGCGATATGACAACATCACAACCCCAGCTGCAGATATACTCAGTGACTTTTCAGATGAGGGTTCACATCTGCGAAGGATTCTCCATGACACGTATCAGCCTATGTAGCTAACATGAACTTGATTAGGGCTCAGCACTTTGTGGCACCTCCAGAGGATCGAGCCGAGTTGATGGCCCACGCTCGAGTAGAGTTTGAGAAGATTGCGTCAGGACGTAAGCAGGTCGGCCCCCTCCATCTGAGGGCTGACGATCTCCGCGAGGCCTGCTCGGCTTTGCCAAACCTCCGTGATCTCGAGGTTACCTTTGCGCGATGTCCATCCACGCTCGACAATGAATTCCTACAAGAGGTCTTCGATTGGCCCAACTGTAGGAAGCTGGACCGTCAGGAAACCTACCAAAACCTAGATGCCGTCATGTTTGCTCTGCACGGAGTCAAGCTCTCTTCGTTCAAGGTGGACCGACTGCCGCTCGAAGTTTTTCGGATGGCGAACCATCGCTCGCACTGGTTCACGCACGCTCAATCCTTCAATAGTCTGTCTAGCCTTAACCTGACTCTGGATCCCTCCGGCCTTCAGGGCCCCACGTCGGCATTCAGGGCTGTAAATGGGCTGGGTCGTATACTTCAGCTTGCTACTAATCTCACCCATCTGAAGCTTGCATTCCACCCCTATTCCAGCGAACACTCGAAGTTTGCCCTCTCGTTCCGGGAACTGCTTTTTGGTTTTACGTACACACAGCTCACAGACCTGATACTAGAAGGCGTATCCTGTGACGAGGAGGATCTCAAGGAGTTTCTGGCCCGACATGGTGCCACCCTGGCTCGACTGCGGCTGGGTGGTCGCGGATTGGCCAAACCGTTCGAGGCATCGCATGGGGGTATTCATCTCTACGAAGGGACGTTCCGATCGCTGTTCACTGGTCTCCGTGCGAAGCTGCCGAAGCTGGAGCGCATACACCTCGAGGGCATTTTTGATTGCGAACATCAAGACCTACCCACGCACGAGACGTACAACTTCTACCCCCTCACCGATGAGAATTGGGAAGACGTCCCTAAGCCCCGATGGGTTCGATCTTCACGAAGGACCATCAGCTGTCTGCCCTTCGAGCAATATGTCCTCCACGGCGGCGTCTACCCAGGCGGGAATGCTTTGGTGCACCAAGATGATTGATCGATCATCTCTCTCTCTCTCTCTCTCTCTCACCGCTACGCACCACAGCCACCAAACCCACATTAAGCTTGGGATTTGAAACAGTAATCGAGTTTGGATCATATTCGATCGTCAGCGCAACCCACGTTCTTTCAAACCCCTTCTATATCACGAAAACAACTCTTGCATCAACAGTGGACTTAATGGTTAGGCAGACCGACGCTGACAGTGCCTTTTTCTTTCTCTTGGAAAGTACAACATATTTTTCAAAAATTAACGCCCCTTGTCTCGACGCGCGACAAAACGGAGGTAATTATTACTGAATGACTTTACGGCCGTCCAACATCCATCTTATAGACGATTTTCGCAACGAAACTTCCTCAGGGATTGGGTAATTTGATACTAGGAGCACTACGGCGTTACTTTTGGTGGCATTTTTTTTATTTTTATTTTTCATCGGGATTTATTTGGTTGCATAGCACGAAGTTATGGGTTGATGAAGAACAACAGAAGAAACACACACAAATTGACTTAGACCTTGCATATGTAAAAGGCAGAGAAGGGAGGACAAGGAAGCTTGTGAAATTGAAAAACTCGACTCGTTGGGTCGCTGCATACCGAGTAGCTAGACTCTGAAAACTCCAATTACCTTACTATTTGACAAAGCGTTTTGTGATAGTGACGACTCCATCTTGTCAGCCCTCCCATGGCGCACCCCTTGTGATCTCACATCTGATTCCGACGTATATTGCGGTACATGTTAACGCAGAACAGCGCCAAAAGAGGTTCGTAGGCAGTGGGTAGCTAGATCCGGTATTTGAGTCTTCTAGCCCCCTTCCCTACTGCTTTCCGCAGGACATCTTGACGAAAGACTGCTAACTTCACCGCATTAACGGATGAGGTAGGTATCTAGGTAGATATCGATATTATTCTCTAGGTAGCGTTGCATTTGCCACCAATAGACTAGGGCAACTGGTTGTGGATACGCAAAGTCTTAGTTTTATGTTCACGGCACAATAATGTACTAATAACCGCGAATCAAGCAAGGCAACGTGGCTGAGTGGTTAAAGCGTATGACTAGAAATCATATCCCTTCGGGGTCGTAGGTTCAAATCCTGCCGTTGTCGTTTTATTTGATTAGGATATCCAAGTAACTTTAGTGAAAGAGTTAGAAATATTTTACTTTTATTTTTTGTTGTTATCTCATACGTATATCCTTCTTCAAATGATTTGGTGATGTTTTTGGTTTTTGATAAAATTATTAAAAGGGTGTAGAGCGGTTGCTACTTACCGCCCCATTAATCAAAGTCTAGGTCCACGTTCACGATGCCTCGGGATACTGTAGTGTAGTAAGGATCCACCAAACCACATGGTAGACTAGTTTTTAGTACACTAATCTCGGCTGGTAGTATAGGGCGAAAGTGTGCTCCACCGTAAACGAAGCTCCTGGTATCGTACAGTACTATCATGTACGTCAACAATGAGGCTGAGTCTACGAGGGATTATGGGGTCTGTAGTCAAGGTCAGCGAACAAGGTAGACGAACAAATTAAATCCCGTCGTTTGTCGGCACTAGGGTAGTCATGAAATGCAGCCTTGGGGCGCTTACTAGATAGATAGATGCTCGTACGTACAATACATGTAACTTTTAAGAAACCGGGCGTCCGCTTGCCCGAAATGGCCGTGTGTAAGTAATACAGTATCAGTAAGAGCGTGGGGGATAAAAAAAACGGCGCGGGCATCAGCTGATGAAGATGGTGAGGTAGCACGGAAAGAATCACCTGAGGTTATTGGGTGGTTTTTTCGGGTGTCACCCGTTGAACACACCCGTGTCTGTACCATTAGTGAAGAAGAAATGGATGAGTAACCTACCAGTACCTAAGTAGTTATTGGCAGTTAATTGTCGGTGAGACATTTGGTAGACAATATTTAACCATAGTGATGACTATCTTTTGCAACGATTACCAAACAAATGAGCTCTGGACCGGATGTTCCCGGCTGCTGCCATCACCATCAAACACACAGCGGTCAGCTATCCGTCATGTGCCAGGTAAGTTGTCTGTCTCGTGACGATAGCAAATGATGAAAACATCACATCGCACACTACGGTAGCTGATGTAGCTGATGTAGCTGCTGTAGCTATATGGTCATGATGAGCTTATGAAAGAGCTACTAGACCAGTATGCAAAAGTAAAAAGTGTACGACGGCCAGGCTACCATTGCTAGCCGGGATAGGGATAGCCTTGTTTTGAGAACTGGAGAGAGGATAAAAAAAAATTAAGTCGTAAAATTTAAACAATGGTTTTCCAATCCCAACGGCGCGGAAAGATGATCTTACATTGTGGGCCGCCGAGGCTTGCTAGCCTACCTGATACTGTCGTTTTTTGGTGATCTACTGGTATCCGAATTTCCTCTACATCGCCAAGAATAGACCAGTGACGCCTCGCTGCAAAGGGCAAGCAGCCATGTAAGATACCTAGATGTGAGAATCACATCCGCAAATGTGATATCTCGGCGGCAGGCAGCCTCGAGTAGTAACAAAGCAAAAACAAAAGCGTTTCTGAAGAAGTGGCCTCTTACGTTTTTAAGAGATTGCTATTACATAGATGGGAAGCTAGATTATCCAAGTGAGCCGCTAATCGGGGATGCAGGGAAAGTAGCGCAGGTAGGATTGTGCTGGGATATTTGTGGAGGATGTATGGTAGGTAGTATGTTTGAGGTGAGAGCTAGCTTTTGTTGTTGCATCCGAGAACGATATCACAAAGCTTTTCTTATTATATTCACCGCCACGATTTTGTAGCAAGCAGCCCCCAAGATAGGAAGGCTAAGGTGGTATTGGGGTTGGGTTGCTGTGGTATTGGACTGTGTATAGATTGACAGCGTTGCAGAGGAATACATTACAGGGCTTGGCTCACTCGAGCCTTGTTCCTCACCTTTTTCCCACTGTTTGTTTTCTGTGTCGATGTTATTTGGTGTTCTGGCGTTCCACTTGCGATTTTTGTAAAGGTCAGGTAGTCTAGCTACATGTACCGTAGAACACCTAGCCCTATACGGGACTATGATTGGGATCCCGTCTCAATACCTATGTCGATCCGGGAGTTTCGGCTCATAGAGGTCGCAGGGATGAGCTGTAATTTCATCAAGCTCTTGTCATTACGATCAAACTCAGAACTGACCGAGTCATGATACAGGTTTGACGAGGCATGTAACTAGGGGCATCCTAAACTCAACAACGATGAGTGTATTGACGCGTCGGTATGGTATGTGTTGGCCAGCCAGCTTGGCAGGGGGAACCTCTATATGCGTATTATGTACGTGAATGACAACAACTTTGCTATCTTATGGCAGTAACAAAGCCTCCCATAGTGATTGTAGACCACGGCTGCATGTTAGATGGCTTTCTGAGACACCTGGTGTAAGATGTGAGTCAAAAGATGCTGAGTTGGGAAGAGGCTGCTGTTGCTGAGTGTTCATTGCAGGAAGCACAGCAGCAGTTCTGGTGATGGTTTCTTCTTTGTAGACAAGGTTTGCCTGTCGAGAAATGTCTTGAATTGACTCATTGGGCATTGGGCAAGACGGCAACGTTTGATAATGTCTTGGACTAACTATCCTGTCAGATTCTTCTAGTCATCGTGGTTGCTTTTCGCCCGTTGTCACTCCTAGTGTACCCCTTATTCTAAATTGTGGTTAAAGATAGTAGGTATACCGCATGCATGTAGGTAGGCAAAGCGAGAGCCGAGGTTTGGCGGCGTCAATCAGTTAAATTCTTTTTCGCGGATACTGCTAAACGCGGCTTTACCCTGACTCAGGCCAACATGCTCATTTATGAAGAGTCTAATCTCTGTCTCTCGCAAGCATCAGAGCAACACGACACAGGTTACGTTAGAGAAGGACACACAAGACGACACAAGGCGTTTGGGCGATAGGTAGTCGGATCTGTCTCTGGCCGTATTTACATAGCAATGCTGAGATGGGAACTCTGCTTGCAAAGAACAACACACGAAAAGAAAACAGGTAGGGGGAAAATCATATCAGAGTGACTTAACGTGGTATTAATCTTTGATTATTTCCGTCGTTCCCGCTCGTGGTCTCACCCTCCACCTCGGATAACCAGGGGTTCCCCTACCTGCATTGTACCAGTATATTGTATAATATAACAGTATTCCAATTCTGTTATACCACGACTCACGGCTCTACAACCGGGCTGTGTGTGTTCCTGAAATTCCAAGGAGTGTCCGCGCCCCTCTCCGCGCCGAAGTTACCCTAAAGAGGAAAGGGGAATTATTACCCCTGACGCCAGAACTTGTCAATACCGGTACTGCTCCTCTGGAAGGCCCCAACCTGCAGTGCCCCATTCTGGCCTTCGTTCCAGGCTCGGTTAGGCTTGTACAGGCCTATATTGTACATGTATTATTAGGTACCTATGTAGGTAGGTAGGTAGGTAGTGTAGGTAGCGTCCAAATGTCATAAGGTTGTCAGGTAAACATAAGGTAGGTAAACCTACACTATTGCAGTCTGCTAGTCTACCAGTGCACGAATTAAACTAACAGGCAGGTACAGTAGTGCAGCATCTTGAATGTAACCCTCAGGCAGCCCAGCCAGCCCAGCCAGCCCAGCCCATCCATCCCATCCCTTGCTTTACTAGCTCCTACACCACTACACCACTACACTACATCTGCACTTGGCCTCCCCCGCCAGTTTAGGTACCTACATGACCTCCATGACCTACATGTAGGTCGTGTAATAATAACAAGGTCCAACTAGCAAAAACGTCACTTACTGACCTGCAGCCACCGACAACCAACGATCTGCAAGTCCCATCCTTACGTATCTAGCCGTCGGCTCCCCCTCTGCTTAACGTCTCATGGGTCTATCCCATTATCTCGACGGTCGCAAGGTCGTCATCGAAACCTTGTCATAGTAAAATACGAATACTGCTGTCTACGTCTCTCCTCTCCTCTCATTCCAGTTCTGGTTCCAGTCCTGGCCAAGTTAAGTTCTGGAATTCCCAGGACAACCAATAATTCTCCGACGATACCAACAACTTGCACATAATTTGTCTGCTGGGTAACCTTCCGTCGTGCCAGGAGAGCGACTGTCGCTCGTCTTGGCCCTACCGGCGAACCCAGCTCGATAGCAATGCAGCGTGTTTCGTCCCTACTCCCGAGCTGGGATCGTAATCGATCAAGCGCCAGTAGCTTCACCAGCAATCACATCCGCAAGAATAGCAGCGACAAACTACGGGGTTGGGCCGACAAGATCCCTTCGTCCCGTTCTTCCCGACAGGCCAAGGAAGCATTCTGGCCTGCGACACTCGATAAAGAATGCGAAAAGGCTGCTCGCATATTAAAATCCTTTTGCAGTATGTCCGGCATCCGGCACCTTGCACGCCCAAGGGTTGCAAGGGCCTATGATAGCTTCAGCTAATCACTAACACTGCCCAACAGGTGATGGTTTTTCGGTACCCGACGAACGACCCGGAAGCCCGTTAACGTACTCGAGTACACAATCGTCGAGCAAAATATTGAAGAAGATTCCGCCTAGGTTAATACATAATGCTGTTGGACTGGCTGTTTTCACATCCATGCGATCGGGCCTATGGACCTCGGGCTCGGGAGGTAGTGGTATCTTAATTGCACGAAAAGCCGATGGCACATGGTCCCCGCCGTCTGGCCTGGTGCTGCAGACAGCGAGTCTAGGCTTCGTTATCGGCGTCGATATCTATGACTGCGTCTTGATCATCAACAACTTCACAGTTCTCGAAGCGTTTGCACGACCCAAGTTGACACTTGGCACGGATGTCATGTTGTCTAGTGGACCATTGGTTTCATTGGGATTACTGGAGAACGATGTCACATGGACCGACCTAAGCGACACGGCCACCGCGTATGTGAAGGCGAAGGGCCAATTCTCAGAAGTCAAGTTGGAAGGCACAGTCCTTCAGGAGCGGACCGACGAGAATGAGAGATTCTACGGCATGACATTGGGTGTGGCAAAGATTCTGTCTGGGGATATAAATCAAAGTCTGCCACAGTTAAGGCCTTTGACAGAAGTGCTGAAAGCTGCTGAGGGACGGGTAGACTACGATATGGCTCTCGTGGAGTCCCTTTCATCTCAGCCCGCCCCAGGAGATGCCACGATTGAGCCGTCGGGCACACCACTTTTGTCACCTGCTTTCGGACTCCCTGCTACGAATGATCCGGACCCATTTGGCGTCTTGGCTTTGGAGATGGCTGGAATTGGCATTCGCGAGGCTGGAACGCATCTGCGACCTGAAAGCAGCCAATTTGAATACCATCCGAGCCCAACCAGCCCAGCGTTTCCCAAGGTGAAGCGAGGGAGTGTTGACACAGCTACGTCGCGTAGCAATCGTGGTAGCTACATGTCTAGCAGAACGGTTGCCACCGAAAAGAGTATAACGACGGATGCTTGTACTCAAACATTCTCGGCGACACCAGAAACAACGCCAACTCATAGTCAAAGTCAGAGCGAGGACGGTAATCACCAGCACTCATCTGATGAAGTTCCGGAAGCCAAGGAGCCAGTAGAGGTTGACTATACTAAGATTGACATCAGCTCTTTGCGTATGCTCTCCAACTTCCCTGATCTGGACGAGACAATATCCGACGCGTCACCAAACAACAACGACACATCGATGATCAATAATACTGGAGAGGAGAAATATTACAAAGAAGAAGAGAGGAGCCCTAGTCCTATTCCTGCGATCAATAACGAGAACGAGGGTGATGCAGACGATGAAGAAGATGGAAGTGACAGTGTCTATGACCCAGAGGATGATGACATGGAAGATGATGAATCTGACTTCGACGACGAAGAACTGGATGGCGACGAGGAAGCAGTCGTTTTCGAAGTTGCTACAGCACAGGCCCCAACTCGGATGGCCATGGCTGGAACGCAGGTCGTGCAAGCCAAAGGGGCTGTAGTCACTATTCCTAAGAGAGTACCGCCGCCGCTCCCACTCCGGAGTCCTGCCCGCACCTCGCGACGACGAAGTCAGATGCCCGATGTCAGTAACATGGTGAGCAGTCCTTTGAGGCAAGAATTTGAACCTGTGGAAACCTCAGGTGTTGCCACACCCCGGGCTCCTAAAATCCTAGAGTCTACAAATAATATTGTGGGAAGTGAGGTCTCGCAAGCTCATAATGACGCGGCTGGAGTCAAGGAGTTGGAGGACCTCACAAACTCCGTTCAGGCTTTCGAAAATTCGGAAGCCATTTTAGCTCCTGAATTTCAAGAGCGATCCGCGAAGCGAACAAGCGCTATCTTGCACACTTCATCCACGGAAGAGCAGGTCAATCTCGGCACTGGTCATAAAGCAACAGTCTCTGTTGCTTAAAATTAGTGGGCTTCCACTTTCTACTACGGTTTATGTACGACACGAAAGCGTTGATTGAGTCATTATCACTTGGGCAGGTTATGGGAGTAGGGGGAAAAAATCCATAGGCGCTATCTGGGAAGGGTTATTGTATTAACAAGAGAAGGCATCACGCGTATGCCTCGGGTTTTTGGGCAGGTATTTCTAATAGAGGGTTAGGGAGGCGGCAGCATCATAACAATACCCTAAACAGCATTGTTTCTGTTTACAGGATTGTACATATTCCACCTAATCTTTGGCAGGACATTACTTGGGGACGCCGATGGATTGACCAGTAGTTATGCAATAGGAACAGGCGCTGGCAAAGTCGCTGTACCCTGCGTTGTCAGGTCAATCGTCATTGAGAACTGAGATAAAGCACGATTTCTAGATGGTACCTAGGTAGATATACAAGTTGTGACAAGTATGGTGCACTTTGTGCGTTGCTACAGTACCTAAGTTTCTTCTTAGTTACCGTTCCTGAAAATAATTCGTGCCAACAACAACGTTCTCATCCTGTGCCAACTTATTTTCCTTCCCTCGCTCTTCCGACACGATCGACTCACCCACTTTCAACTAATCACCACCTTCTAGAAATATCCCTCCTTTTGGTCCAGTAACGATATATCAATTGTGATGACATTGACCGAGTCCATTTGAGGCATCTTGGATCACATGCGAAGCTCGAGTCACTCACTGCAGACATGCCAGGGCGTCATTATAACAAGAGCTACGGCCGAGGTGAGACTCGTTCAACAACAGCGCTGCTGACTACGGGACCGGTGCTGGTCAATGGGGTCTTTAATAGCCAATCACCGTAAGTTATTCTTCCTTACTTGGGTTCTGTCTTGATAAGCCACAGGCTACCACTACCTAGGTGCAACCGCCACAATCAATGGTCAAGAGCACTGACAGCTTTCTTACCTCTTGTTATCTAGGCCTCAGCCTCAGCCACAGCTTGAGTCGTCACAGCTAAACCAAGCTACCAGCTTGGCCACCGATGAGCCCGCGAGCAGCGCCTGTACCCGCCCCTAGAAGCGCGTTGGTTCACGCGAGCTTGGGGCCATTGGACAGCCACAATTTGGCGATTCCTCATCTCAAGACGCAATCTCATCCGACGACAGTCAACCCCACCACGAAGATCGTAGCGATCATAACAACACTAAGAATAGCAACGACTCCTTGCTGAATCCCCCCAAGACACCGACCAAACAATACAAGCTAAAAAGGGTCGAGTCCACGCCGCGCCAAGAGCGAGCCCAGCGCAGAGAATTTCTGCGCCAGCGCAACCAGAATCCCAACGGCAACGGGCACTCGAACGCGCTCCACATCGGGTACGGGCTGTTCGACGACCCCTTCAAGATGTCCAACCAGCAGGGCAAATGGCGCGAGGAGCAGGTCCTCGTCATCTGCCCTGGCAGCCAGACTACAATGGCCCAGCTTGGCTGCAGCGAGCTCACACCACCAGCGCATCGCATCCCCACGAGGATGTTCAAAGACGAGGACAGCGAGGCGTACCGTCCTTATTATACCTACAAGCGCAAAAAGACTGGGACACCGGCTCCCAGTAATGGCACAAAGGGTGAGGACGTATGGGAATATGTCGAAGACCGTGATAGCGTTGAGGGTGCCATCTATCCAATACAGGGTACGTTGACAAATCTCGCCGTCGCTATTGTATTGATCGCCGAGAAGTTAGGGTCACCAAGCGCAAGTTGAAAAAGTCGCTAACAAGCGTGATGTAGGTGGGCGTATAGTGAATATGCCAGCCTTCTTAGCCTTTCTCGATCATGTACACAGCCTTCTCACAACCACCTACCACAACACGCCAATTGTTCTAATGGCATCGCCTCAATGGACGCGCCCGGACTGCGAAGCGATAGCCCGCTACGTGTTCGAGAAAACTAAGACGCCGGCACTATGTCTCTTGCATAGCGCTGTTGCTGCGCAATACGGCCTCAAGTGGCCCAGCATGACAGTGGTGGACGTTGGGTTCGAGAAAGTTGATGTTACATGCATATATGACAGTAACATTGTCAGTCACAAAGATCTGGGATACCCGACACCGGTGCGAGAAATCTCCGGTGGAGAGGTCTTTACACAGAAGCTGATGTCATTGCTGAAAGGCAAGGGCTTCACTCATGAAATGGCTGAGCAGCTGAAAAAGAGTCCAATATGCGAAGTTTTACCATACGTGCCGGAGCTACCAGAGCTTATGGAGCTTCCTACGGAGACGCAAGCAATTGTGCAGGCAACTGCCAGTGCAGAAGCCCCAAAGATTATAGAACCAACGAAGCTAGCCTTCAGTGCCGACAACGACACTGAGAATGGGGAGAATAAAGAGGCAGACGAAGGTGTTCTCGACGTGGCCAATATCGTTACGAGCGGTAACACACGTGAATTCCTCGCCAAGCGAGAAAAGGAGAAGGCAGAGAAGGCCAAGTCGAAGAAGCAAGGCAAAGGTCAGGAAGCTGAGTCTGCTGCGGTAAAGGCTATTCGATTACCCAACTCCAAACGAAAGACCAGCCTATTTCACTATGAAGATCTAGAGCATGAGGATGTACAAGTGTCGGTCTCGAATGGTACGCCCACATCTGGTCCTCTGGCTGCGGCAAACGGCGAAGCACCCATCAGTGAGACACCAGCCATAACAGAGAGCGCGCCGACAAGCGAAGAAGTTAAAACTGAGGTCAAACCTGTGGAGAGTGGTCAAGCGAATGGCCAGGCGAATGGCAATTCGCTCGCGCCATCTACTGAACCCGTCAAGACAGTGACGGAACGCCGGACGAAACGGGTGAAGAAGGATATTGAAGTTGGCCTTGAGAGGTTTCTCTTCGCGGACCGCGCTGAGATTAACCGAATAACGGACACGATATACCACACAATCCAGAGTATCGACGATATTTACAAACGATCTGCCTGTTGGGATAACCTCGTATTTGTCGGCAACGGTAGCCGTATCCGAGGTCTTAAAGAGAACATAATGCAGACACTGATGGCTCGGCACCTAATTTCACCCAGCACGGCCACCATCTTCACGTCTGAGCTTCCCTCCAACATGGCAACACCGACCGGAACCGGTTCACAAACCCCAACTGGCTCTTTCACAGGCCAACTACCTACCACAAGCTCTGTAAATCCCCTGCTGCAGGCGGCAACGACAGCTTCACTTGGCGTACCTGGCCAAGCACACGTCCCCGGCTCCACCTCTGGCGACGGTACCAGCCACCATTCTCACGGACAGACACCTATGAGCATAAAGCAGGCTGCTATGCCAACCTATCTCGCCGACTGGACCAAAAACGGCTTTGAAGAGGCCATGTTTCTGGGCTCGCTCGTCGCTGCTCGCCTGGCTTACTGCATTCATAACTTGGATGCTGCCACTACTGAGTCTCAGCGCTACATGAGTCTCAACCGCGTTGATTATAAGTAAGTCGCTCCTGCGCCCCAGTTCGAAATAACCTTATACTAACCATATTGGCAGCGAGAACGGCCCCAAGGCTATCCGAACTCACTCCATGCTTGGTTCATGAAGTGCGCCATGTGCTTTAAATACGCCTCTTTTGATGGGACATTCCGGAGTTGATGGGTGTACAAAATGGAGGCGTCTTGCGAGGGAAAGTTTCTGAGGCTTCAGTTATTTTTTTTCTTTTCGCTCTTTTTCTCTTTCAATAATCATTGTAGAGTACTGGCGACCATTTGCAGATTCTGAGTAGATGAAAATTAGCGACGTTGAGCAAGGACGATTGGGAACACTATTTCGTCCAATACCTCTTTTCATGCAACGGTAACTCTGCTCAGTCGGCCTGTTGATGAAATAAACATGATTGCGAATGTAGTTGTAGTTACCTATCTCACAAAATATCCGTAAAATGGCACAAAAGTAGAACAAGGTACCCAAAATCAATGTTTGCTTGTATGAGGTTCTGCCTTTATTAATTCTGTGATTTGACCTTTAGCTTGCTTATGCACGGTCTTCATATGCCTTGTATATACAATTCTTATGTTCACTTCCAAACCATCATGGCTCTGAGAGGCCTTAACACCCAAGAAAAATGTCGCCTTAAAAAGCTACAACGTGCCGCTGTGCTGGCATCACACCACCCGCCTGGAGAAAACCTCACAGTCAAAGAATAGCTCTCACCGCCACCAAGCCAACAGGTCATACTATGATATCGACCAGTGACGATTCTTGTCCATAGCAGGCCCAGTTAGGATCAAGTCCGGCAAAACACCACGCACAGCCATGAGCTTCTAATACTTTTATTATTTCAACAACTAAGAACACAGCCCAATAAATTTAGAAAAATCCACACCTTCTGTTAGTATATGGAATAAAGCAATACTATTATCAATAGTGTAAATAAGGTCTTTTAAACTAGCTTGCAAGCTTATATGATTTTATGTTATAAAAAGTAGTGTTAGTAATATATTCAACTATTTCTACCTTAAAGTGACTGAGATCTTTAGAGTTGTTATAGCTTAAACTTACACCAATATAGCTGCGCTCCTCTATTCTATATAGTACTGAACTGTCTGGGGTTTTTCTACGGTTTCTTTTAGGCTGTGCTGTTGGTTATTGAAGTTATAGAATATAGGGGCTCCGTAGGTGTTTTGTCGGTCCCCACAACCCACCTACTTGTTCCGCATCCCACAAGTCTTCTATAGATACTATCAAACCCTCTCCAGACATCCAATAGTCAACTCGCTTCGAAGCGAGTTCAGTTGACTTACCATGGTTTCGTGGTGTAGTTGGTAATCACGTCAGTCTAACACACTGAAGGTCTCCGGTTCAAGTCCGGGCGGAATCAAGTTATTCTTTTGCTCTACTTTAAACTGTAAATTAAATTTTTATTTTGATTTCGTTGTTGTTATTGTTGTTGTATTTAGGCTTGTGTTTGCTTACTTAGGGGGGTATTATTTTTGTGCTACTGCCAGGCAGGTAGGTTAGCATGGTAGGTGATCTGCTCCATTTTAGATAGGCTGTGAACAAGGCGTTCTATGAAGTAACATATACAAGAGTTGGTTAAAAGTTCGCTTGGGAGCTTTTCATGAAATGGCGAGTTGATTTACTTGCTCAAGCTCACTACAGGGAGGGAGGGAGGTTTCAGCCTCGGGCCGGAATAACGCCGCTTTATATCATGATGTTGTTGCACTCTGAATGATGCTAATGGTTCTCTTGCTGGTATGTTAGGATGTCTCGGTGGGGCCCAGTGTTTCCCAATTAAGCATTGATTGATCTTTATATAATCGACAAGATGAGGGAGTGCCGGCAACATGTCGGGAAGGGGGCAGAAAAGGCGAGTTGGGAGATGCGAATGACTGCTTAATTAAGTACATCGGTAAGTATTGCGCCGTCTCTTAAACAAGTCGAAGCGGAATGGCAACTAGCACGTAGGTATGCTCACACGAGCGAATGGGTACTTTAGAAGTAAGGGATCGACTCGCAAACTTGTTATCGAAAGCTTAATTTGTCCTCCCCTAAAGGAAATCCTCTTCCCTATTCATAGATGTATTATTCTTATACGACTAAACGCAACACCAAACATCAATCCACAGATAAGATATGAAGCTCGTAAGTATTACTTTCAGTCTGAATGCCGACACTAGACGAAGAGACAAAGTAGAAAGATATCACCGAGCGGCCAGCCAGTCGCTCTACTTCGACGGATCAAGCAGCAACTTGCCCGTCGTCTTCCTGCCCTCGAGATCCTCATGGGCGCGCTTGACCTCGCTGAGGGGGTAGACCTCATGCACGCGGACGTTAAATCCATCCTTCTCGATGAAGCCAAAGAGCTCATTACTGTAGCTCTCGAGCTCCTCCTTGGTAGTAAGGAAGTTAAACAGCGTTGGGCGCATCAGGCGCGCATTCTTGGCCGAGAGCCGCGAGATGGCGACCGGCGGGACGGCACCCGACGCATTACCGAACGAGATGAGACTACCCTTGCGGGCCACGCAGTCGAGGCTGAGGTCAAACGTCGTCTTGCCGACGCCGTCGAAGATGGCGATGCAGCCCTGGCCGCCCGTGAGCTCCATGACGCGCGCCTTCACATCCTCATGACTGTAGTTGATGACGTGCGTGGCGCCGTTCTGCTTGGCAAGCTCAACCTTCTCGGCCGTCGACGCCGTACCGATGGTGTTGGCACCGATGGCCTTGAGTAACTGGCATAGGAGCAGTCCGGTACCGCCCGCGGCAGCATGCACGAGCACCCAGTCGCCCTTGTTCACGTGGTGTGCCTCGCGGACGAGCGTCAGCGCCGTGAGACCTTGGAGTAGAGCGGCAGCAGCTGTCCCGGGTTTGAAGGATGAGGGCACCTTGACGGCTTTCCCGGATGGTATGGATGTGTATTCTGCGTATGTGCTTTCGCCCATGTAGACCACGCGGTCGCCGACTTTGAATCCGGACTTCTCGACATCGCCGCCAACGGCGACGACTGTGCCTTCTGCCTCCCGGCCAAGGATATAGGGAAACTGCGGTGCTGGGTAAAGACCGCTGCGAAAGTATCTGTAAGAAAGCTGTCAGACCGACGCTCCGGTATGTTTTTGCTTTCTACTGGTAGATTCTTTGTGGGGTCTATTTTCTAAGGTATCACTCTCTCCCCGTCTGAACAAGACGTCTACTATTTCTACCTATATTGAGTAGGAGGTCATGATAAGGCTCGACAATCAAACAAGTGAGCCAAAGCGGAGGGAAGCGGATTTTATAACGAAAAGTATACCAAAACCAACTCACGTATCAATGAAGTTGATGCCGATGAAATCGTTCTTGACGAGTATGCTATCATCGATGGGCGTGGGCACCGGAACGTCAGTCTTGTACTGCAGGACCTCTGGACCGCCCGTCTTGTCGATGAGGACGGCCTTCATAGAGCTAGGAACTGAAGCCATTGCGCGCGTGAATTCCCGATTGAAACCGGCGGGACTACTTCTCGTGATGACAACGGGTCTCAGAGGAGGAGGAGAGGGGCGCGAGAACTGAGATGTGATAGCAGACAGCCGACGAGACGCTGTTAGTGCGCGATGTGGTGCGATCCGCAAGGGCATGGAATGAAGTGGCTCAACTTCCGTATATCACCTCCAGAAAAGATGAAGAGCGCTAACAGTACAATTTCCGTCGTCACTGCTCTTATATAAATGAGAGAGTTGTAAATGCCGAATTACAGAGCTTTGTGAATGTCTCAAATTCGGGCCTGAAGTAAAGGGTAATAATAAGGTATCGTCTTTACTAAGCGGGCGTGGAATATAATAGCCGCACACGTATGCCCCTCCTTTTCAACCCGCTTAAGACTGACGCCATTCACAAATGTGCCCCTCAATGCCCCCGCCCGGCGCCGGAGCTGTCGCGGACTAGGTTCGGAGTACGCGGCTGAAGTAGGTACAGATATATACCGTATAGGTTAGGGATTTATGCACACATCAAGTTTTCGCATCCTATTTGGGTAGTAGATGCAACGAGCTTACTCATATCATTAGGTGTGTTGCCATGTTGAATCGTTATGTTCATTCATGGTACCGGGGGAATCTCTTTAACATCCTGACGTTGTATCGCCCATGGCATGTCTGTTATGTTACATTCCCTTCAGCTCGTCTCTACCTGCTTCCGCTCTACCGCGTCAATGCGATGTCGTCAATTCTCAGTATCATCTTGACTGTCTCTGCAGCCAGTTCAATGGCACTGGTGCTCACTAACAACGGCTGGAGCACGTTTTCTTTAGCGATGTTTGTGTTCACACCTCCACTCCTGATGCTGACACCTGCATTCTTCTCGCCCATCTCGTGCCTGTGTCGAAGGTCTGTAACAACTTTGATGCTGTTCAGCCCAGCATTCTCAGCCAGCGTAGTGGGTATGATTTCAAGCGCGTCGGCAAACGCCTTCCAGCAAATGGCTTCTGTACCAGCCAGGGAACGTGCCTGTTTCGATAGTTGCGCTGCTATCTCAATCTCAGGAGCACCACCGCCTGCGATGAGAGCCTTCTTCTTGACGAGACAACGGATAACACAAAGTGCGTCGTGAAGTGAACGCTCGGCTTCATCGAGAATCATACTGTTCGCGCCTCGGCACACTACAGACACAGTCTTGCCCGTTGCCTTCGCACCTGTGACCTTTACCATCCGGGCCCCGCTGGACTGAGTTTCTTCAACTAAGTCGGCAGTTCCGAGCTTGTCTTCGGTGAAAGAGTCGATATCTGCGATAGGCTTGCAGCCGGTCGACTTGCAAATAAATTCAACCTCATCTCGTTCAATATCCTTAACAGCAAGGATATTGAGTTTGGCAAGGAAGTGCAATGAGAGGTCATTGACAGCGTCACGGAGAATAGATTTTTGAATGAAAAGAACATTGCACTTCGCCTTCTTGATCTTCTTGACCAAGTCTAGAAGGTAGAGTCGCTCTTCCTTGACAATCTTGTCCATTTGCCGGTAGTCGTTAACCGAGATGGTATTTTCCATCTGGCACAAGTTAGTAGATAGTACTTTTGGTCCGCATATATAGAAGCACTCACATCTGGCTTTGGCGGGCTCAGCTGGAACTGAATCAGACCAATTCTAGCCTTTTCCATTCTCACCGGTCCACCTGCCCCCTTGAGGACTTGTTGTGTGAGGACCAGTCCATTTACCAGTTCGCTGTCCTCTATTGTGCCTCCAACCTTCTTGATGATTCTGATGTTTTTTAAGTCGACGTTGTCAGCTGTTTTGATATCTATCGTTTTTGTAACGGCATTCACGGCCATGGAACCCAGCAGCCCTGAGTATTGTGAGACAATCTTAGACGACAGCGAGGTGTTGGCTGCCTGGAGAAGGGTGGCGTTGTCGGAGAGGGAAACGGGCTGCGACATGTCGTGTAGGATTTGGACTGCTGCTGCTGCGGCTCGTTGGAAGGACTCGGAGATGACTGAAGGGTGAATGCCTTTGGAAAGCAACCGGTCTGCAGCACCAAGTAAGGCGCCGCAGATGACCACGACAGAGGTTGTTCCATCACCGGCCTCAACATCTTGCGCGGAAGAAAGGTTGACGAGCATCTTGGCGGTCGGGTGCATGACAGCCATGCTCTTCAACATGGTATGTCCGTCGTTCGTAATAATCGTCTCGCCCTTGCCGCTTCGGATCATCTTGTCCATTCCTCGGGGTCCTAAAGAGGTTCTTATAGCATCGGCGACAGCTGTGTTAATACTGACTTAGCGATAATGGACCAGCGATAGCTCGGAAGAACGACAGCAATACCTCTAGCAGCTACAATGTTGGATGACCGGACAGCCACAGGCTTCTCTTTATCCTGTTATAATGTCAGCTGGTAGCTCAAAATCTCCTGGTGCCAGCTTGGGAAGCCAGCTTGAGTGGTGTGGCATACTCTGAAGATAGCATTGCTGTTGGAACCGCTCGGCGGGGCTGCGGTAGCCATGTTGAATTAGATGTATGGTTATGGCGAATCAGTTGACCCAACTCTCTGTATTCTCGGTGCTGAGAGGGATTCAGAGTGCTCCTGTTGCACTCGGGTCTTGTGGTTTAGTCGGCAATAGTGGGCTGGGATGTTCTCAAAAGGCAGACAATGGAAGACTCAGGTCCCCGCTGTAGGCTGTGATGGAATTATTATTATTTTTTAATCCGAAATAATCTGTTCCGGGGGGTAGCTGCGAGGCTGCCGATGGACTAGCATCAATGTAGCATAGTGCACATTCAAGAAGCCCCACCTGCAGTATGGTACCTAAGGTATCTAGGTACATACCAGTACTAAGTAAGTACCTAGGTACTGCTCCAGGCACGAGAGAGCTTATGCAACCCCGGGCAACTTGAGCTGACTGACCCGACGGCTGGCCTAAGCTTCTACGTCTTGCCCGTCTGTTCCATCCAGCACTCAACTCGCCCATTCCATTATCACCATTTGTAAACGCCATCACCCTCCGTTCACGCTCTCAGTAAAAAAAACAACACAATACCCCACGTTATACTACCGACACCCTTCAGTTTCCACACGCATCTGTTTATTTTAGTCCTCCTTTCCCTAACATTAACCCCAGCTTCCCTTCTTAGCTGGCCCTACTGTCAATATGGTACGTCCTGGTATTTTGCTCTCGCATAGAGCCTAGCTAATATCTTAAAGCCTTCCGCTACGGGGTCGAGCTGGGAGAAGTATAAGAAGAACTTTGCCGATGATGAAATAGAAGAGAAGAAGATTCAACCGCTTTCCGACGAGTACGCACTGCCATTTCCTTCCACGCATCTTCGCATCAGTCGCTGACCCACGGAACAGAGATATCCAAGTTTTGAAGACATACGGTGCTGCACCTTACGGAACTGCAATCAAGAAGCTAGAGCAACAGATCAAGGAGAAGCAACAAAGTGTGGACGAGAAGATTGGCGTCAAGGAATCCGACACAGGGCTCGCCCCGCCGCATCTATGGGACGTCGCCGCCGACCGGCAACGGATGTCCGAAGAGCAACCGTTACAAGTTGCACGGTGCACTAAGATCATTGCGGATGAGAAGGACGAGTCGAAGAGCAAATATGTCATCAACGTAAAGCAGATCGCTAAATTTGTCGTTCAACTAGGTGAGCGCGTTTCACCTACCGATATCGAGGAGGGCATGCGCGTTGGTGTCGACCGCAACAAGTACCAGATCCTACTTCCCCTGCCGCCCAAGATCGATGCGACCGTTACCATGATGACGGTCGAAGAGAAGCCAGATGTTACATATGGTGATGTGGGTGGTTGCAAGGAGCAGGTGGAGAAGCTAAGAGAAGTCGTCGAGATGCCGTTGCTGTCACCCGAACGGTTCGTCAACCTAGGTATCGACCCTCCGAAGGGTGCTCTACTGTATGGGCCCCCCGGTACAGGAAAGACCCTTTGTGCTCGAGCAGTTGCAAACCGAACCGACGCCACATTCATTCGAGTCATTGGCAGCGAACTGGTCCAGAAGTACGTTGGTGAGGGTGCCAGAATGGTTCGAGAGCTTTTCGAGATGGCGAGGACAAAGAAGGCGTGTATCATCTTCTTCGATGAGATTGATGCCGTCGGTGGTGCTCGGTTCGATGACGGCGCTGGTGGAGACAACGAAGTGCAGAGAACCATGTTGGAACTGATCACACAACTGGACGGTTTCGATGCCCGAGGAAATATCAAGGTCATGTTTGCCACCAACAGACCGTCCACGCTAGATCCAGCCCTGATGCGCCCTGGTCGTATCGACCGAAAGATTGAGTTCTCCCTTCCCGACCTCGAGGGAAGAGCAAACATTCTCCGCATCCACGCGAAGAGCATGTCGGTGGAGCGGGACATCCGATGGGAGCTGATTTCGCGTCTCTGCCCCAACGCCACAGGTGCCGAGCTGCGAAGTGTATGTACTGAGGCGGGTATGTTTGCCATCCGCGCCAGGAGAAAGGTGGCTTCCGAGAAGGACTTCCTGAGTGCCGTCGACAAGGTCATCAAGGGCAACCTAAAGTTCAACTCTACCGCGACATACATGCAGTACAATTAAGGCATTGTTTTGTTTGCTTTGGGGACGGTCCTGGTTTGGATGTACGAGTAAGGGCGAAACCACGGAGCTGGGCCTGATCTTCCTTCTTAAAGAGACGACATGGTAGCAAAGGCATCTAGATAATGAACAGGAAGCTTTATACATGCATACTGTATATTCTGTATCCTTGCAAACAGAATTTATTTCAATCATGAGCGATAGCACACAGGCTCAGATGCCGCTCGGGCAGATCCCCGTGGCTATAACAACTCTGGCACAGCCCTTATATTTTCACTCCCTCCTGTGCTAGCAACAACGATAAATCGGTAGCGTAACTGAAAGTCCAACGCTAGAGTTATGATATACCCTTGATGTCTCTCTAGTTCAAACTCTCCTCGATGTTAAACCTAAAAAAGAGTTATATAGCAGCTAAGCAGGCCTGCTGTCTACGCTACCATTTACAACATGGACCGAACAATACCTTCGCCATGCCGGATTCGAGACCCTGATTTCGACAACAAATCTACAACTTCAGCAAAATTGCAATCAGTTCTACCGAGCAATCAACCTCAACCTCGACCGCTTGCGAGGGAAGTTGCAAGACTGATTTTTATTTGTGATTGAAGCTTTGCAGGTATGTTTGTCAGGCATGCTTGTGGGTAAATAATCATTGTGTGCTTCTATGTCTAGGCAGCATGTTTGGTCTGCATTATAAGCCAAAGGCTTCTGAGAGTTACTAGACCAAACAGACTTTGGTTCTCATCATCGTGGCCAATGTATTACGATTACATTGCGGCCTGCAATGGGTGTTTTCCTTCCTATACAAATGCTCGAGGCTATATATGCGCCTCTTTTCACGCAATAATATGCATGGTATCTCAAATGAGATCAATGAATCCCAGGCTAATGCCATGCCACCCCATGCCATGTACGCCAGAGCAATGCTTCAAGAATGAGAAGTCCATAAAATCCCTCCTAAGGGCCACATCCTATGTGATAATCGGAGGGGTCGTGTAACCGTGAAATCGTTGCCTCACTTGTAATGGCCAAGTAATATCGTTCGTAGTAATCCATGAGCCCTATGGGGAATGGTCCCTGGCCTCTGTCTAGGCCCTGAGCTAAGGCCTGAATGGGCCATATATTCCTCCTTGACTATAATGTTTGTCGGTCTTCTGTCTATTAACTTGCTTCACTCATCGAGACATCCTATGCCCCTTCCATCCCAGCCAAGCATCCCAAACAGACGACGTCGCCTTCGCTCCCACGTTCGACACAGCACCGGCTGCAGATGACGCCGCGGTGGCCACGGCCGTTCCAACTTCGTGCTCCGCCTCTTCCCTGGCCTTTCTTCTGCCTCTGCTCTGGTTTTTGTGCGTTGGTAATTTTATCGGCATAATTATGGGTACCCTCTTCATCATCTACGTCCTGCATAGTGAAGGATGTTGATAGATCTTCTTCTCCTACTTCTTGTTCTTCGGTCACTGTATGGTTCGAGTTGGAGTCGCCTCCATCTGACACTGGTGGCCAGCCTTGACATGCCCGTATACAGACGAAACATGTCCGTTCGCCACAGCCCATGCAATCAGCAAAGGAGTCGAGGTCGGTTTTCTTGGTTGGTTTTCGGTGACATATGTGACACGGGCTGAGAAGTGTGGAAGAGTTGGTTCGCATAACAGGTCGGACCTGCTGTGATGATGCTGAGGCGGCTGAGGTTAGGTCGGGGTGAGCATGGGAAAAGTGGGATGGTTGTGATTGCGAAACGGCGGAGGACTGTATGGTATTATGGTGAAGGTAGCGGTTGTTTAGTTGTTCGTGGTGATCATCCTCGGCACGTCGGAATTTCTTGCTCACGGGTAAGGGGACAGCTTTCCGCGGGACGTTGAAGAGGGAGGAGGAGCCTCGATTCGAGGGCAGAAAAAGCCGTTCATTGTGGTTGATGGCAGATAATAGGTTTTGAGATGCTTCGAATGTAGAGCTACTAGGACCGAGACGATACGTTAGTCGACTCGAGAGATCATCAGGGTATGTATAATATTGGTGGTGTGGTCGTGTTCTAAGAGGGGACCGTACAATGGTATCTGCACCTCCCCGTCATCATCCTCTCGTCTCCTCTTCTTAGCCGACGGCGAGACCATCGAGAAGACAGGTTGCGTCGCAGATGGCATTAGTCTGCTGCAAGTTGTTTTACAGGGCAACCATTGATTAACAAGCGAGTGTGAAAAATTAGGTTCCTCAGCAAGAGAGGAGAGGATCTCGAATTGTCGCCACAGTAAAGATAGAAGTCGCAAAGCCGAGGAATTTCACAGGAGGAAGCAAGGAGGTATATTATCCCGAGAAAGAGGACCACATGAAGAGAATAAGTGAAATATTGCAGAGATCTGGGAGCTTCGCTATCGTGGCCTGGAGGGGGAGGCCTTATGTTAACCCCCAAAAGCCAGGGACCGTTGGTGCGGTGTTGGTCTTTGTCTTGAGGGTACTTAGTGTAGGTAGGTAAGGGAAGACCTGGTTGTTTCCGCTCTCGCAATAACGGATTATTTAGGTGATAGTTTGGTTTCACCAACCAATCACGTGCTTGCACTGTTGCCCTGGAAAGTTGCTGCAGGTGGGATTACCCGCCTCCAGCTTGCCCGCCTAATGATCTACCTTAGGTACCTACCTAGATAGGATGTCCCAGGCGTGCCAGGGTGCATTATCGCCCAACGCCTCTCATACCAATACCATGTGTGGCCAGGGACACTCTCCAATGTTCAAATAACATGTGGTGGCTAACTTCACCTTCGGTTTCTTAATGAGACCTTTTCTATAAAAGTGATAGAAACTGTTGCCTTAATTCCTTAATTGTTAAGAAGCTTGGGCACTTGTATGTTTTCAATCGGTACTTGAAGGGTTCTGTGACTTGGTTTCTGACAGCAAGCAACAGAAACATTCGCCAACCTTATAACCTTATAATGTATTTACTCCCGAAGCCCATTTCAAGTATCGTTGATCTCTATAAGGTCAGATGAGGCTAGGCTGTCTAGGCCACGGACTAGTTCATCCTATGTGCTGGTTTGTAAATCATTCAAGATTATCTTCATCCCTAGCGCGAACAGTCAGAGAAGACTGAAAGTCTATATTGTGTCTTAAATCTAGCACCGGTCAGAGTGATGTTACCTATTTCGACGATGCTACTAGGAAGATAAGGTCTTTTCGATAACCAGTTTTTTATCTGATGCTAATAGACAAATGGGAACAGCCGAAGGTACAGAGTGTTAGTGTTGGAATAAGAATTGGCGTCTATTACACTAAATGCAGCATGCCGAAAGCCCTTGTTCAACTTAACTTTTACTCTATCAAATCAGTCGAGATGGCGTTCCAGCAGTATTTAGCAACACAGTTCTTGTAGAGGCTGAAGGGTCAGAACTACATCGCATCCTGATCTTTAGCAGCTACCATGTCGATCTTGGTCCATGGCACAGTTGCTGCATGCTCAATTCGTGTTGAAAGCCTGGCCAGCCACGTGGCTTGTGATGCCCTCTTGGCCACAAACTCTGCTTGCGGCTTTCTCTGATGAACTTCCAAGCATTCCACCGGGGATAAACGCGGGTATGTCACGGTGTACCCAAGGACTTAATGAATGAGTACCGATATGTTTGTACCGCTATCCTAGATTCCCCACGATAGGTGATGCCGGCAGACATGGTGCTGAATGTTCGGAAGATAGAAATTGGGTCTTGGGGGTACAAAGTGGATCGCTATGGAACAAATTATATCAGGAAAATCAAAGGTGGAATTCACATGTAGCAGGACCGTGTTTTTTTCTCTTTAACGTTAGGTATCTACTAGATACCTAGTGTATTACTTTGTAATACGAACTTGCCTCAAGTGATACAAATGTATGGTACCTAAATATATGTAGGTAAATACATGAGAAGAGAAGATAAGGCAGCTACCTAGGTAGGTACTCCGTACAACGCCTACCTTATCACGTGGTCAAGAGACTTAAAGAAGTGGAGACGTCAAATCTCCACCTCGAACGGTCCGTTAGACGCTCAGACGCTCATCTCAGTCAGTCACTTCTCCAACATTGAACCACGTCTCGTGCATCGGCTTCTACCCCGATCTTCAGCCCAACAACCGCCACCTCCTTCGAGCACAGCCAGGACCGTGCAATTTTACGAAACCCTTCGCATCTAGGATCAATTTCAGCCATCAAGATATGAGTCGCGCCGGAAAGCTTGCCCCCGAGCAGTTGCCGTGAGTTGCGCTCACCCGACTTCTTGCCAGATACTTGAATCCAAAATACTGACATGTCGTAACACAGAGTCTTATTTATCAAGAACCTTAAGTTAGTCGCTATAGTGCTACGAATACCCTGACGACCGATCGTAAATTGACATTTGTCTTTCTTCTAGCTACGAAGTCACGGACGGCGACCTCTTCAAGCTCTTCGACCCGGACGAGACGGGCATTATTCGGTACGGCCACTCGCACATTCTAAATCACAATGCGCAAGGTACTAACGTTAGTTAGTCAAATCCGAAAGGGCATCTCGGTCGACACCAAGGGAACCGCCTATGTCGTCTTCTGGAATCCGATGGATGCGAAGAACGCCCTCGAGAAGCTAAACGGCTTCAACTTTCAGAACAGATATCTTGTCGGTAGGTTGAAACACCCCATGAATATTGCTTGGTACAAGAGCTGACTGAGGCACAGTGCTGTGGCACCAACCAGAGAAGACGCTCAAGATGAAGGAGTCAAAAGACGAAGTGCACGCCCGCCAGGAGAGTTTAGGTCAGCTCAAGAAACAGTACGGTATCGATTGACGATTAGACGGGCCTGCGGATAGGCTCCAGACTCGTGCTCGCGCAGTGTCTGCAGTCCCGTCATCTACTCCTTCTACCTCCTCCAGCTCTACCACTACGACAAGCTCGTCGATCAGGGAAAAGCCGATCCTGGTGACGGAAAAAAAGAAGAGCAAGCCGGTTGATGTTGCTCGCCACGCGCGACGAAAAGTCACGCTGTCATTTATGCGAGGATTTCTTCCGCAGAAACCAACCAAGATCTGCGTCTAGCCGGCAAACTGCATCATACGATACGGGCACAGGCATTCATCATGACAGCATCTTGAAGGGACGTTAATAGTCCTACTGGTTGCCCTTCTTTCACCGCCTGTGATTATTTATTTCTGCCGATACGGCTCCTCTTGGGGCCACTCAGATAGGCAGCGGCTCTTTAGGGAGATTGGCTTGTATCTAACTCTGGTGTATTATGAAACGACCGCGACGCTGCGCCCTCTTTGCTAGGAAATCCGTGATGCTATTCCACGGACCAAGGCAGGCTTTCGGCTTTGTATGAGAATGGAAACACGCCTTCTGCCTTGATAAATTGTCTTGACCTTATACCTGCTTCGAAATAATTCATTAAAACCTCTTGAAGGCCTCACCAAATTCAATTAAGATGGTCGACCTGATGGGTACCTGGTATTATTAACTTCTTGGCGGCCTTGCCTTATGCAGGTGCTGTTCAAACTTTATTCAGCATACCTAGGTACTGTAGTAGTACATGGCCCAGCGGCTGGAGCGTGCTGTATAGTACATGTAGGTACCTACAGTCCAAAAATAGACCAATAACAACGGCCCGCTATCCCACTATCTGCAATAGGTGGACCTATGGCAGCCTGGAGCCGCAAAGAGCCATCATGTGAGACCACAATTCCTGACTTCACGACTTCAGTGTTGTAACCTTCTCCTAAAATCCGCACTCACTTTCCTTTTCCCATGAAAAGGCATAACTCTTTCGTATCTTCCCTATACTCTATTCAAGCCATCTTGTTATTTTGTTAGTTTTCTGGCATATCCGGCTGTTTGTTCTGAGCGGGCCTTGCGACGTCGCTGTACAGTAATAAAGCCAGGCCCGATTTCCTCGCCAAAACCGAATGTCGATCATCCGCACCCGCATTACCCTTCGACTTTCTCCCTCTCACATCACTATCTCTATGTGTCTCTAGGCATTTTTTGACCTCACTAGACATTAGCAAATGCCTATACCCTTCACAATCGAGCCAACCTCGTCTTCCTTTCTCTATGATCTCACCACTGTAGCTACCCCAGCCGCAACGATCGGCGTCGATTTCCCATCACCACTTTCAGACATGGCTGGTCTCATCACAGCTACTACATCTGCAATAGCAGTAGTAACAACGTCCGCCGCTGCTGCGACTGACGGGAATGGCGGTAGCGGTGAAGGCGAATGCAGATTACTAGGGCCCTTCGCGCTCCTCGTTCAGCTGGGTCTCGGCGGTCTGGCGCTTCTTTCCCTCGTCTACAAGCGGTGGCGCGAGCGACCCCAGCGCCCGCTCAAGATCTGGTTCTTCGACGTGTCAAAGCAGGTCTTCGGGTCCGTTTTGGTGCACGTCGCCAATATCTTTATGTCGATGCTTACGAGCGGCCGGTTTTCCATTAAGTTGGATCCGACGAGTGTGCAGACGGCCGCGAGACTGTTACGAAGAGAAGATGACCCATATGTCCCTAACCCTTGCTCGTTCTATTTGTTAAACTTGGCTATCGATGTGAGTCTTGAGCTTGTCCGTCTTCCATGTATGACATCATAGAGGCTAATCATGTGTATTCTCTATTTCTAGACCACTATCGGTATTCCCATCCTGATAGTACTTCTCCGCGTGACGACGAGTCTTATCGCCTACACACCATGGGGTAAGCCGCACGAGTCGATACAGTCTGGAAACTACGGCAATCCACCAAATGCGTGGTGGTGGCTGAAGCAGTCGGTTATCTATTTCTGCGGTCTATTCGGCATGAAGATCTGCGTGCTTCTGGTGTTCTTGATATTACCGTGGATTTCACGCGTGGGAGACTGGGCACTGAAATGGACCGAAGGCAACGAGCGACTGCAGCTTGTTTTCGTCATGATGTTATTTCCCCTCATTATGAACATCATTCAATACTACATCATCGACAGCTTTATCAAGATGAAGGAGATGGGCCACGAACGGATACCACAAGAAGATGTCGACGAACGAGACCCCTTCGATGATGATTTCGGAGACGAAAGCGACGATGAGTCAATTAGCGGCGAGAGCAGCGAAAGCGTGCAGATGTCGAGGTCGGGAAGGCTCAAAGACACACAAGCGAGCCAGAGCAAGAATGGTCGTGAAGAATATGACCCGGAGTTAGATGGTCAAACAGTTGTCGGAAGCAGCAGGAGCGAAGAGGAAAGGGGCAAATTACTCAAAGAATTAGCTCCTCCTGAGTAACAACTGCAACGACTTGTATATGGGCATCAACAGGCGTTTTGTGGTTTATAAAGCTCTTTTGTACTACCTAAAGATATTGTTTCAGGAACTACGGTAGTTTTTGGCGTATAGACATATATGTCGGCCTGCATCGCTAGCAACAATTCGGAAGCCATCTGTTGAATTGTATGATCCGTATCCGGAGCGCGAACGTGAAATATGTGATAAATCCCTCTAGCGACGATCACTTAGCCTGCTTTGATCTTCTTCCCTGGTACTTTCGGTCGCTTGAAATGTGCCTAAGCGTCGTTCAGTAGCCACGAGAGCATAAACAACCGCTCAAACAGGCAACCTCTCTTCCTCCCGGCTTTGGGCAGCCTTACCTTTCTTTTTGCACATGGAGACCATGTATTAATATCTGGCGTTGCAGCGGCCTTTCCGGCTCCTCGATACTAGTGGCGGGAGTTAATGCGGTGCGGAATCTTACGAGGTAGTGATCGATGTCTGAGGTCCTCTCGCGGTTCTATATTCAAACGTTTGCTTGCCGCCGTTTCCCGCTGCCTACTGCAATCGCTTGGCTGGTCTCTTATGGGACAAGGCAATAGACAAGGTGGCGCTCAAGAATGATTCAACGTCTTACGGTTTTTTTTGTTGGCGAAGCTGTAGTAACTAGTAGATAGAAACTCATCTAGTCTAATTAGTCAGTCATGTTGTTGCTTTCAACTCAGAACAACGATACAGATATAGCCACGGACTGACTTGACTACCTTGTGATACATCTGTTTTGGGGGGGGGAGGGGGGGTTGTACATAACGGCTGACATAGGTAGGTTAGATTAGCGGAAAAGAAAATCTGCAAAGATCTAGAAGAACGGAACTTTTTTCCCCATGTGACTGTTTCGAGATAGACCAAGATAAGAAGGGTCTATGTTTTCGCAAGCAATTTGACCGAATGCTATGACTACCTGTAATGTCTTCAGTTCCGTGTGATTGCGTTAACGTGTATACGCCGCTTAGCATGAAGGCATATTCACAACCAAGATGGTTGTAAATTTAGCTCTTGTACAGTAGCTTGTACGCTGAGACGAAAAAGTGCGGCGACCTCATTCGCAACCTCGAAGGCTTCGCGGAAGGCGAACCGGTGCTCATCTCACTGAATGGCTATCAAGAACGTGTGCTGTGGTTCTGGGCAGTGTTGCTGGCGAGTGGTCTCCCTGTCCCATCTCCGCCCCTGGGCAACCACCCGGACCATCGCTGCGAGCATCTTAGGGGCACGTCTGAGCTGCCAGAGTCACCGATCTGTATCACGAGACGCTGATCGTTAAGCCTGTTTAGGGGCATCACGGACTCAAGTTGCGTACTGTCAAAGTCTCTATTTGGAAAATAACCAGGCAAACGGTGGGAGGGGGGCTGTTCGGGATGAGACTGAAGATACACAAGTCGGCTTAAAGAAGTGCCTCTCGAAATACCGCTATAGCGAGGACATTATTCAGGATTCGGGTCCCTCTATCTGGAAGTCGGGCTCAACGACTCATGCAGAGCCTCACAATGTCAATAGATAGCATTTGGTGAGTCGGGGACTGACATCAGGCAGTACCAGAAACGCGAAGGCGGTGCGAATAACTCACAGACAAGTCTTCGCAGCCGTTGTAGGCAAAGCTGGCATACGCCGCCTCACCCCAGGTAAACCATTGATGAACCAGATCGGTCTCGACTAGGCGGGCAGTCTTGTGGAGATACACTTGCTAGCCATGTATTTGGGAGCTGACCATGTCCACGTCCAACCCGTAGATGTCCTATCTTCGTTGAAAGTATTCCTTGATCTGCTCAGTCGTTATCATGTCGCAAGGCCATTATTAAAACAAAGAAGTCACGGCCACGTCAATTACAACAGGAGACCATAGCACTATAGATTCAGATAGCAATCTTAGCTTGACTGGCAAGGCTAATGATGTAGTTAACATAACTGGCGTAGGGTTCACATGGGTTCACATAATGAAAGCGGTTGGAAGCGCTCTGAATCCCGTCGTGTCTCGAGTTGTAGTTTTTCCTTCCGAGGATGGCCCTAGGCATACGGAACAAGTCGTGGTCGCAGTGAGTGGTATCAAAAGTCATTTTCTTCCCATTCTATCTAGACCCATTCACTGACACCCCCCCCCCCCCCCCCCCCCCAGTACTCCTGGAAAACACCTACATATTTTAGCTGGAAGGGACAAGTGACTAACCCTAATGTTCAAGTACGTTGCCATGCAGTGGCCTATCGAGGCTGGGATTGGGAGAAACATTACCGACGAGGCGGTTGAGGCTGGCTTTCTTTGTACCAGTTCCAAGCCATTGGCCTTCGCTCTGGATGGCGAATCCAAGTTTCCCAGTCCACACTTGGGAAGTTCTCCAATGCAAAAATGAGATCTCTCTTCGGAAGTGGTGCCTTTGCTTAGGAGATCAAGTTTCACAACAAGCATCTCCTGGCGAGTGATGAGCTGCAGCAACACTCTCCACCTTCGACCGCTACTCAAGTTGAGAAAGATCTCGCAGAATTTTCCAGTCTTCTTGGCCATGACCCAGCTTTCGCTAGGGTCGAGTCGTCCTTGCTAAGTATCGGGTTCATGTCTATGGACCTTATCCGCCTTAATATTGCATCGATAGACGTCTTAAGCTTGCTATACCCATCATCACACTCATGAAATACCCAACAGCTCGACAACTATCCGCAGCTTTTCAGAAGCTTGGCTTCGAGAAAGGCCCTAAATGAGCCTCACTCAGCCCAATCATTAAGTTATGACTCAATCGTCACGTTAAAGGAAACGGGCAACAAGACACCCCTCTGGCTGATACATCTCGGAGTGGGCGAAGTGCTGGTCTTAATCAACCTCGCACAGCACCTTGACAGACCAGTATATGCATTGCGGGCTCGAGGGTTCGATTCTAGTTAGTCTTGCTGCTGTTCCATTGGTGAGGCCGTCGAGACCTACCGAACTGCCATCCGACAGCGACAATCCTAGGACCGTATGCGATCGCGGGTTGCATTTACGGCTCCGTGCTCGCATTCGAAGTTGCGAAGCAATTAGAGAGCACGGACGTTGTGAAGTTCCTAGAAGTCTTCCACTTGCCTCCCCACATCAAGCATAAAATGCGCCAGTGCATTGGAACATATGTCTATTCCACCTAGCGTATTTCCTCGATCTCATAACGGTCCGTGAGAGTATGGAAGATAACTTAGGAGATCTAGAGCGCACCGAAGTCGCGCTAGTGCTCACATAAACCTGACTTGATCACCGACTTGCTCCTTTGCCAGAAGGTTTTACGTCAAGTGTGCGCGTGAAGTTAAGTGCTTACCGTCAGAGTTGGCATCTTAACGATATTGGAAGTAGAAAGCTTGGCAACCGTTGCGAAATGCCAAGACATGCGCGTCAAAGACCCTTGAGCACTTGCGGTTGAGGCCCTTTAACTTTATATACCAAGTTTATAGCATACTTGGTACCTCTACTGAATTAACAATTCTTCCAATACAAAGTACATGACCTGTTTGGCCCATGGACATGAGCGTTGAACTTATAACAGAAGTGCTGCCTAAATCTGAGCCTCAACAGGTAACCCGTTAGTCACAACGGAATCGAATCTCTTTTCCTCCACAATGACATGCCGAGGGAACCCCTGGAAGTGTTTAGTTTGGTGGGCCACAGAAGTCGATCTGCATTTACCATCATCACAGCAACCTTGGTTAGGCCTATTCCACTTCCATTTGAAACAATGGCGAATCGACCAGTCCTAGCTGGACCAAAAACTTCGTGTACCGATATAGCATGACGCCAAAAAAAGTACTGCAGGTAGGACTGATGAGAAGCATGATGCAGTGTTCTCTCGGTGACCTTTGTTCAGCCTTACACAAGAATGCTGGCAAGCTGAACGACAAAGTATAGCCGTTGAACCGAGACGGCTTCCGGCAGCGCCTGGCGAACGCCTTGGGGTATTGCTGACACAGCCTCCTCAGCCAGTGGTTCAAGTGTCACAGGTAGTAGCTTGAGACACCCAAGAGTTCTTGGCCAAGATGTCGATGAAAATAGCTAGCTGCTGAATGGGGGGAAGAGTTAGTTAGTTAGTCAGTCAGTCAGTCTCACTGTACAAACTTGTAGTCGACCAGTTAGGAGAATAGTATCAAGTGGCATGATTCAGTCGAACATTATTATTTGAGGTGAGGTCGACGACAGGTAGGATGAGGAGGTACATTTTAGTACCCCAATTTGACCCCAAGTCTTATAGGAGGATACCAGAATGGTTCACATGCATGGGGGGTGGGACGATCTGAAGCGGGGCAGTTTTCAGGGGGTCCACGCTCACTTGTACAGTAGTGTACTGTACAATTCAGGGCCAACCTTGGAAGTAGTGCCCAGACGGTATAGGAGGTAGACTAGGTGTAGGTACTTGCAGGTAGGTATGCGCCATACCGCTCTAATACCGCTCCAATACCACTCCAAGAATACCATGAGTCCCAGCCGCGCGATTGAATTGTACAGTATGTAAGTACATAGTTGCGAGGGGAGGATCGCTGTTCTTCGTTTCTTTCGCTTTTCCATTCTTACGCTCTTTCTAAGAGCCATACTAAAACCACATGATTCTTACCCTCTGGGGCAGTCCTTCTTTTGAGTATTGATGAAAATCTGAGACCAATCTTTTTCTTCTCATACTATCTCCCCCTTGTTCCTATCGCTCCTTAGCTTTTATCACAATCGCTTTGTTTGGCCATCATCTTGCCCATATTTCTTTGACAAAGCATCTATCTACTGTTGGCCCATTTCCATTTCCATTTCCACGTTCGCGAACCACACCACAGCGGCGAGCAGGAAACCCGGTTGGACACCTTCGTTTCATAAGCGAGATCCGTAGTCGAGCACGAAGAGAAACACACCAAACCTAAGGGCTTGGCTTTGTTTGCTATAGGACGGGAAGATCTTAGACGGCTTCGAGACGATCAGACATCCGCTACCGACTCGAGAAGCCACAAAGCAATCCACCAATGATCCCTCTATCGCAAAACATACACGTTCGAGCATACTTTGCCGTCTTTTAAAAGCGAGTCGCGTGTACCAGTAGATTGGACCGGACGACTGTAAAGATGCCACATATCGGGGTTGTAATGGAGCGCAGCCTCCAAGAGCGTAGCTGGAAGGATGCACTCGTAAACCTGCTTGCACGAAGCGCAACCGCTGCGCTAGATAAACGTCAACCTGCCAACGACATATCGGGTGACATTTCTGATGCTGCAACTGCCTTTTCAAGTTGGGACAATTGCTTTCAAGCCGCTTTTTGCAAGTATGTCCAATTTATTACGCCTAGATCAGACTGTTCCCCTGAGAGAAACTGACATTCACAGATGGCCTGTCATTGCTTTGATCGCCATTGCCGGCCTCATAATCCTATCCATTGTCTGGTGCATCGTCCGATGCTGCTGCTGTGGCGTGTCATGCTGCTGCGAGTGCTGCTATTGTCTGAAGTGCTGCGGTGAATGCTGTGGTTTATGCGACCCTCCTCGTGGCAAACGTAGTAAATACCTGGACGAACCGTTCGTTCCCCCTAATCACGACCAAGCATATCGCTCCCAGGCGCCAATGCACTCTGGGCTCGACTCGATGAAACCGAGCGTGCCGCAATACGCCGAATTCGATTCTGGAAACAAGAAGGACGCCGATGCATTACCTGCAATGCCTAGTTGGGAGGATGCCAGCTCTAAGAAGGTGCTGATTGAGGAAGAGTCTGTTGAAATGGAACCTTTGAAGAAGCCGGATGCAGTCCAGAACTCTTCGCTCATGAACGTGGCTAATAGATCACATGCAAACTCGCCCAGTGCAATGTCCTCTAGGAATGTAAGCCCCTACAGTCCGCCGGCGGGCATAGGCCGGCCGAATGGATACATGACAGCTGGGCCAGCTGACTCCTATGGACCAAATCAACAAGGCTACAATGAATACGATAATCATGGCTATGGGCAACAGCACTCGCCAGGTAGCATTAACAACATGGCCGCGGCAGTGACTGCTGGCCCATTAGGCCGACGGACGCCACATCAGGACTATGATATCGGTTACGACCGTGGGAATATGGACCAGGGTTACTCCCAATATCCCCAGTCGCGAAGTCCTAGACCCTATAATGATGGGTATGGACGCAGCGGCACGCCCACGTCATATAACAATGGCGGCGACTACCAGGGTATGCCATCTAACGATAGCTATGCCAATGCCCGAAGTTCACCAGCTCCTCAGGCAGGCTATGGATACGGAAACCTAACGCGAATGGGTTCGCCTGGCGCACAAGCGGGGTACGGTTATGGCAATACTGCTCCTCGAAGATCTCCAGGTCCGCAAGCGGGTTACGGTTATCCTCCGCAACGTTCTCACACGCAGGATGAATACTTCCAGCAGTATCCGGCGGCCGCTCACCAAGAGTATTCAAACGACCCTCATGATGTATTTGCGCGCTCGACATCGGAGCAATACCCGCCTCCGACATCACCAATCCGAAATAACGGCGGTTTTGACTTCAACTCCGGATATAGTCGTTCAGACGGAGGACGGCCAAGTCCAGCTCCAACTCCAGCTTTAAGTGCGAACGGAGGTACTGCATATCCCGGATACCGAAGCTACAAGCCGGCAGATACCCAACAACAACAGCAGCAGCACAACTGGGATGGGTTATAACGACTACCTTCAGAAGGTCCTCGTCTTTTTAGATTTTTCTTTTTTCTTTTAGATTTTTTTTCGCATTTACAAGGTTAAGGGCTAGAGGCTCAACCTCGCTCTTACAACCTGTAGATATGCTTTGGGTTGGGCTGCTGAAAAAGAAGCTTGGCGTTCAGAGGTGAGTTTTTGGATTCATATATCGTCATGCAAACTTGCATAATGACCGCGATGAAATGAGAGAGGAGAGCACTGCTGTTGTAGGTAGGGCTGATGTACAATTGGAATGACATACTTGATATCTTTCTCGTAGTAGGATGATATTCTTTGTTTCTATACCCTTAGATCTTCTGCTTGTTATCTCAGTCTTTTGTTAGCATTCTCGTCACGGTTGCACGCTTCCAAGCTCAAGATCTGGTAAAACGCATTTCTTATTTGTGTGTGATCCCTAAGCTATGTTATCATAAAAGCAGCGGTGTTCAGCAGCGACTGTTCACCTGTGCTCAAACCTTCCTAAGATAGATGAGGCTGCTACATCGCAGTTCCACTTCTCACAGTCTACGTGCTAGGCTTCACGACCTGTCAAAGGATCGCTTTTCCTTCTTTCCCGCAAATGTAGAACAACTGGTCTACCTGCCCCTTTTTTCGGTGTTTCGTTCCTCACATAAACTGAAAATTAAAAGCGCAACTTCTCTCTGTTCTTATACGCACTGGTCCGAAAACGGTTTTATTGAACCATCAATCCTGATCTAAACCAGACTAAGTGTGATTCACGATTGGAGAAGATTTTGTCTAGGCAAAACGAACACGACGACTACCTGACATTGAGGGATTCTCGATTTCGGCGATGGGAACGAATTCCGTGAGACCACCCGACATGGAGAGATCCACAGACACTGGTTCTTCACGGATCAAGACGACGCCGTTCTCGGCGTCCTCTTCCTCTGCTTTTGCTTGGGCGTCACTTTCACCTTTTACGGCATCGTTCTTATCCTTGACCTGTCTGTCCTCGTTCTCTAGGCAGGCTGCATCGTCACCTTGGCCTCGGGTAGGAATAGGAATGGGAGCTCGAGCTTGGGCTTGCACTTGACCAGGACGGTGGCTCATCCGCCTCAGCCAAAGGGCTCTCAGGCGAGCTTCGACTTCTTCTTCTCTATTGGTGAGGGTGGTACCAAATGATTGTGATGAACCACTAGCGTCGGAGAAAACGTTAGCTGTGGTGGTGGTAGTGGTGGCGGTGCCGACTGATGGTGATGAACCACTATTAGCTTGGTAGGGGACGCCCACTTCGTGTTGCGACCAGACGGAGGCGATGCCATGCTCGGGACCTGCGAGTGAGCGCGCGGCCTTGCTTGATCCTGGGACCTGCCATTGCGAACCTAGATGGAATTCACCGTTGTCAGGGCTGATAACCAGGCTACGGTGGACGTTAACGCCGATTTTACCATTCTTATAAGTAGTGAAACTGGTGTCGATGACGCCGTCGCCACCGTATTGGCTGTCGTCCTCGTCCTCATCCTCGTCGTTGGTAGAATCAGAATCGCTTTCACAGGTGACCTTAAAGGGGTTATTAGATTCGCCGGAACCATCCTTGTTGCTGCCATCGCCCGGAAGACCGTCAAGATCTCCCTCGACGACGACCACCGAGGTAGAACACTCTGATAGCGTCTCTGGGGAGGTCCAGCCGCTGTTATCGTCCTCATTGTCGGGTCCTGTGCCTTGCGCTGTTTCTTGGGCGACAGCTTGGTCTAAGCGACGAAGAGGGTATGTGGTTAGCAAGGCTCTTGATTGTAAAGAGTGGGTGTGTGTTCATCACCTTGATCTTTCCGGCCTGGCAGTTGTCCCTCAGTCCACAAGCGTTCTTTCTCGGCCCGCAGGTACAGTGCAATTTCCCGCTCCAGTTTCTCGATATCGGCATTTAAACTCTGATCTTGTTGCTGGTAGAACTTGCTTTTCGAATGAAAACTTCTGTTGAAGTCCTCTAGTCCTTGTAGCGTCCCTGGGGGTAAGGTCGACAGCGGCAGTTGCTGGGCCTGGACCTGAGCGCCTTTCAGTAGCTGGGACTGGACTTCGGGTGATTGTTTAAAGTCCTGCCACCCTCTCCTGACCTGGTCCAGCGACTGTCGCTTGAGGACCACTTCTCGTCGAAGTTCTTCCAGCTTCTCCTTCCTGTCTGGCAGCGTGAATATGGGTTCGAATACTTGCCAGGGGGTCATCAGACACTGGCCGATTATGCCGTGCGGAGGGTTTGGGCTTGAAGCCGGTGCTATGGGAGCAGGTGCTGCGGAACTACGCGCCTTTTGGGCCGGTGCACTGGGAGTAGGCCCTTTAGGAGGTGCTGGAGTAGTAGTTGCTTGGGGAGCAGATGCTTGGAACGTATGTGCTTGTGCGTAGGGAGTTGGTGCATTGAAAGCAGGGCGACCCCATGGCGAGAAATCGCGAGCTGGTCGATTGACAGTTTGTCCATGTATAGTTGCTCCAAGAGGGTACGGTCCGAAAAGACCCGGATGGGCAACTTGCGCTGATGGTCCCATGTGAAAGGGAAACGGTCCATTAGGAGCAAACGAACCGGAACTTCGCGCACTGGGAAATGCAGGCGGCGTACCGAAAGCTGGCGGACCACAACCTTGTGTGTTGGGAACTGGCACCTCTCTCGGCACGGGCAGGGGCATGGGCACGGAAGGGCTGCCGAACGGTTGTGGTGGTGGTACCTAACCACCGGCACAGACCGGACAGGTAACTCCTTGCATCCCGCGAGGTGGGAGTTGGCAGGGGTGACATCCGGCCGTGTATCGGAGTGCACAGCGATCCATGATCGTGGCATGATGACCGCAAACGTAGGTGAGATCGACGGACATGCACATCTTGGTGAAGGGCGTTGTATGTTTATGGAAAGAGAAATAGATGAGTAGATGGAAAGATAGGAAGGTATGTTTGTGAGAAGATTGGTATGTCAAAGAAAGAAGGATGGGAAAATAAAAAAGAAGGAAGGTTGAGGTCGAGGTCGAGGTTGCGTTAAAGAGGGTCGAGAGCCGTTTGCGTGTAGAAGACTGAAGACTCACATGCAATTAGGCTGGCAAAAAACTGCGGGTACCAAAGGTGTGATTGCTTGGGTGAATGGAAACTGCGCGAGCTAGGACTACAAACCGAATCAAACAATGCTTTGTGCACATGATTACTACCTACTAGGTAAGCGATTATTCACTGTTTGACATGGTACATAATACCTAGACAGGGTACCTTGTGATTCAGAATCATAGGTATGCTTAGGATGAAAATGTGGCACATCACTGGAAAGCAAGATATGACTCTCAGTGAGAGATATTGGGAGCAATAGGATACTTTTGCAGTTGTTGGATAAAATGACACAATAACTATAACGATGAAACCAAAAATTGATAGGTCTCGCCATGCATAGGCTTCTAATGGTAATTCGTATATAGATGTATATGAGTTGTTGAACAGAGATTAGACAATGGTATTTGGTTATCTACAAGACGGTTTCAAGCATGGTATCCGCAACTTGTAGGATCTGAACTACGTCTCCCAGCAGCTTATCTCGTGAGTTATCCAAAGGATGACATACAAAGGTTGCCCCCCTGTAATGACAACGCAAATCACCTTTTGTATTGTACCCTTTCAAGGATTAAATAAATTTGCTGCACATATCATATCGAGCAAACGGCATCACATTCGATTATTTCCACACTTTCCCGGTAGAAACGTTTATAGTCAAAGGGGTTCATGTAAATGGACTCATTTCTGTTCAAGTCGACACTTGGCCTCAGGGCTACACAATAATGGAGCTTTGTCCTGTTTCGGCAGACTGGATCGGACAGCATTTAGTAGTCATCTATCATCAAATCTGAATCTGTCGAATCATCGAGACCCCAAAGCCCTTTACTAGGCCGGCTCATGAGGTTTACTCCATTTATCACTCCGACCCCACAAAGCATTCAGCTATGTTACTCACGTTTATCCTGTTATCTAGTCATCTAATGGCGTAGACACAGGAGCCATCTGAAGACGAGAATACCAAATACAATCTGAAATATTGTAAATATAATTCTCGCACAATGGACTCGATCATTGTCACTGCGGTAGTCACACGCCTCCTAAAAAGGGGATACTAGAATCAAAACCTGTACAGTAGATATCCTCTGCGATCATCACATGCTACAGGACCCTGGCTTACAAGGAGGAAACAGCTACCTATTCCATTCGGCCGATACGGGTCTTTCATATGGTTATATTATCTGCTCACATGTTAGTTGATATTCAACGTGACAGGGCGACAATTATTCACCACTGAAAGGTGACCCACGTGTACAATCACGGGAAGTTCTATTTCCTTTCATTCAAGCTAATAACCACATGGTTCTAGCTGCGACGGTCCATAAGTGTTTCTATCTGATCGTTTCTAAGCTGGGTGAATCACAACCGATGGTTCCGTAATTATGCCATAGTGAACGAGTGACGAGACTCAAGTCATGCAAAACTGGGTTTGACCACATTCTAATCCACCTAGGATAATGTCGCTTAGAAGTACAAATTCCTTAACGGTGTATCGTCTACAGACAGAAGCTGGTGTTCTTGGACGTAAACTGATACTTGCACTCAGCGACAGTCATAACTAGTAAACCGATATTTTGAAGATACGCCTTTTCATCTTACTTGATTTGTTTGTAGATGGTGGTCACCAAATAACCTGCCTACCTATTGTCAAGTTAATCAGAGTCAATGTTTGAACCGTTGGATCCTAGACTCTGGATGTTAACTCTAAAGACTGCCGCATCATACTTATCTATTTCGAAGTGGGCGATAGCATATAGGCTTAGAACAGCTTTGGCAGAGTGAATTTTTTTTCTTCCCCCCTGTACCAGCAACAACAGAAATGGCGTAACTGGAAGGTCCAAGCAAAGTCTGACTGACACGATATGCCCTCAATAGCCCTCTAGTTCAAACTCTGTCTGCAAAGTCAAATTAAAAAAATCGCTATGTAACAGCCAAGCAGGCCTGCTGTCCTTACGCTGCCATTTGTAACTGGACCAGACAACCTTCGCTATTGCGGATTAGGGACCTATCACATTCATTTATATGCACGAAATTAGGTTATCACGGAATTTACTATCACCCGCTCAGCTCGACTGCGACTGTTTACTAATACTAAATCATGTATGTAGGCTGCGCCTCTTGACAATTATTCCCCAAGGCGAGACTCAACCACGCTATACACACCGAGTACCGTAAGGTCTATATATATGGCAGGATTATGTCAACGTAAAAGAAAGCTTTTTGCTGGTAAGTAGGCGCAGCGCAATACGACGTTTGCGGTCGGACGGACTGCCAAGGAAATACCAAGGCGGCAGTAAGCGGGACTCCGGGAGGCCTCCTGGAAGGTAGACACAATATTGTGGTGGACTCCAACTCTCCGGCTGATTCAGATATTAACGATATGGAATATTCGTAAACTGCAACGTCCGAGGCAACCGGAATCCCCTTTTTGTTCGCTCCCCACCAGGCAAATTCTAGGACTTTGTAGGTTACATCATGCTGTGCTTTCGTAGGAAGCGGATTGTAGAATGTCGCGAGCTGCGCCTATCCCAAGTCAGATTTCAATTGATAGCCTACCTTATCTCATCCGGTTCGAGTCAGGAAAATCCGCTTTGGCTTCATTCAGTTAGTGGTATTTTATATGGGAAAAACGCAGGTAATGGTTTCAGCAGAAATTTAATTTGGTAATTAGCTTCATTTGCTGCAGCACAGAAGATGTTGAGGATGTGGTGGGAGGTAATTATTATTGTGTTATTTACTCATCAAAACGTGCGTCTTTTCGTTGCCAACCCTGCAGAAATGCCCTTGCTCGAGTTTCATTATCTTTGTGCCTACCAACCCCGGTACCAAAATGGCCGTGAGGCCAGATAAAACCATAACGCCTGATCCGACACACGGGTATAGAGTCGTATCCTTCAGTTTCTTGTACACTGCGTGCACGCCTCATCGTGCACTTGTTGATTTGCCAATCCTCCTCAAGTCCTCAATAGTAGTAGTAGTCTACTTGCCCGGCGGCGGGCCGGCGGGAGGGGCGTAATCACCAGTGTACACGTTCTTGGGAGGCTCGACGCCACTCGCCTGGTGACCGTAATGACCGCCGTCGGTAGTCTGGTATCGGTTGTCCATGGGATACGACTGCGCCGGCGCTCCATAAGCTGGAGGGGGCTGGTTATATCCCTGAGGGTTGTTGTAATTTTGGCCGTTGTTAGCTGCCATCCAGCCAGTGCCGTACAATGGGCGTGCTCCTTGGCGACGACGACGGCGAGAGTTGACGCAGCTGCTTTTGTGTCAGTTCTTGATTCAAAGACGATGCAAGAGCAAATAGAGGTTCTACTCACGCCCATAGGAAGAAGATCAAGAAGAATAGCGCAATAACGACGGCGGCGAAGATCCACCGGCCATACCAATACCAAGGGCCGCCATATACACATCCGTTATAGTTGCTGTAGTAGTAGCCAGACGGGCAGTTGTAGCGTTTATTCAACAGGCCGGTGACCTGGTCTAGGACGGGCGCCATCGTGATGCTGGATTGCCCTGGACGACGGTCGCGAGTCGATGAGTCGATGAGTCGAAGAGTGGTATTAGAAGACTGTAGGGTGAACGTCTCCCTGGCGGAGGATTGTTGATATAAAGGTACAATGATACCCTATGCAAAGTGACGTGTGGGACTGGGGTCCAGTACCGTAGCTAAGGTAAGGGTACTGTAGCGCGGAGTGCTGTCAGGTTGACTAGTGCCGAAGATCTGTAAACTTATTCAACAGAGTACAGACGGTCTCTGGTGGATGGATGATAATGTGTCAAAAGAGAAAAATCAGATATAGAATCTTTTTACAGGACGGATGAGCAGGGGAAGATAAGAGGTGTACGGGTCATGTCTGGATTTTAAAGGGAACACCTCGTTTCGTCGTCATCATCCAACTTTCACACAGGAATGCAGCAGGGGTCCTATGGGGAAGCCGGATGCCGGCTTAGGCACTAGTGGTTTACTAGTCCCTACCTAGGTACCCACCTAGGTACCCACCTAGGTACCCACCTAGGTACCCACCTAGGTAGGGAGGCTTGCTGCAAGAGATGGCGTGGCAGAGGGACGCTATGACCAATGAGCTGTTGTCTGGGCAGCTGATTTTCGACCAGAAACGGAATAGCCTGTGGCTGTGCCCAGAGTGTTTTAGCGGTTCTTGAGATCCCTTGGCCGCTGGGTGCCTAAGTTGGGTATAGTGGGTACCTGCTGCCAAATTACTTCGATTGCTTTATTGCTTCCACAAGAGAGATGATTCCAAAACATTTCCGGATGCTCTGATGACCGGTGATGCACGCCACCTGTCCCGAACATTCGAGCATCATACTACACGTATAAGCTTGTGTGACCTATCATTTTCTCTCTACACTTGCCGAGGCACCAGCTCAACCCGGCTAACCTACAATATCAGCTCCGCTATCAAGGCTGAGCCTATAGGTACTGCTAGGTTTCTATCTGTCATTTGGGCCGCTGCGGCACCTTCTTACACGTAACACGCTGAGACTTGCCTTCAAGTTGGATTTGGAATCCCTGTGGGTAGCAACAGGATAGCTATCGAGCGCATTTCATAGTATCTCGGAGCGGTTTCATCGCCGCTATTGTACGCATAGAACACTTGGATCTAGTCCGATCATGTTATATCTGCGACGCGAATAAGCCCCTGATGAAATACCTATTGCCAAGATACATCTACAAAGGAGCTTTATGACAGTGGAGGAGCCTCTCAAGCTTCACATGAGGAAAGTGTGTTGGTTCCAGAGAGAAAGACACTCCAAACTAACACGTGGCCATGACTACATGTTCGTGTTATCTTTCCACGTTGCTGAGATTGACCGTTATAGTCGTGGCCTATCCTCAGACGTCAGAGTCGCAAACATATTCATCGCGAATCCGGTGTTTTGGACTGAGCGGGTGCTGGCAAGCCAGCCCCTCTAGTTCACCACTTCTACAGTTAAACTTACTGGTCGGCACGGGGGGATCGTACCTACAGCGAATCACTGACTTGAGCGATCACTTCTTGTAGTTGTTTTTAATTGGTGTACCTTGACTACTCCTCTAGTTGCGGAGCGGAGGGAGACTGAAACCAGCATGTGTTCAGGTGGTCCCTTTTCTGTCTGCCGACTCTAGGAATACCAAGCCTATTTAATACGCTGATCGTCGGATATCTGCATCCTGTGATGTAGTGGGGAGCCCAAGTTGCGAAAAGTCTAGAACTTATCAGACCAGACTTCGATAAAAAGACTCAGGACACAGCGTCATGCCTCAACTCTACAAGTGGTTCTTGGTGTCCATTTCAAGAAAAGCCGACAGAGAAAAGGGATTGCGCGTAAAGGTAAAACGACCCTTGAGAGAGGATTCACGGAGACCAGTGGTTGAGGTTGCGTCCCTGGGTGCCCGCAAAGCAAAGAGACAAGGCGGGAGCTGTCTAATGAACTGCTGCCACGTCAAAAATTCTCCGAAACGAGCGAAAGCGTTTCCTATTACTACAGCGGAACCCTATTCATTGTAGTCGAACATTTTACTTATTACTTCTTCTATTTCTGATCTCGAAGTCTTCCTTACGAGATCTCGAGTTCAGCAAATTTAATTTTCCCCTTTCATATTCCCTCTTACGAGTCCTGTCGTTTAACTTTCGCTTGGCACTATCCACATTCCATCTCTTTTGCGAGCAACTCGACAACAACAGAACCCAAAAGCTGGTGCTCCAAAATGTATGCACTACCACACCCACTTTTGGTTTTGCCAGCACATAATTTATTGCCCTTGAAGCGAGTCCACGTCTCGCGCTCCCGGAGCCAATCACTACCGCCCCTTGTCGCGACTGCGCTTAGGTTAGAGACCTTTTGCCAACGCATCACCGCATGCTAAGAGGTGGGTGTGAAGTGTGTGCAGTTAGCCCTTTCAAAAGCATTCTGATCTGCCCTCTTCATTCCATAGCTCTCTTCTCCCCTTCCCTCCTTCAGGGATTTTAGGGAGAGGTGGTATTGCTTCTTTCCATGAATCTCGTGCTCTATTCTTCTGTCATTCTCATATTTCTGTCAAGTGACATTCAACATGACGCTGCCTTAACGCAGCTGTCCCTCCGTCTTCTCTGTGCGATTTCTACTTATTTAGGAGTCTACAGGACATTGTCCTTCTCGTTGTTCCAAGAACATCAAGTCCAGGTCGTGTCATAAATCATCATTGATCTCATCAGAAAATGCGCCTAAATACATCGAGAGACTAGTTTACTCGCTTAACCTGCAATATGCGGATTCTCAACCGTACCGATCGCCACCCCTGCTTTCAAGGTCGAAACCCTTCCAAGGAAAGACACCCACTCTTCTGCTCTAGCATCTCCGATCCCGCGATTGTCGATACAATCCCCATGTCAATGTAGGGAGACCGCACCGAGCAACGACGTACGTCGAGAAATTGGAATACTAGAGGAAAAGGTCTGAAGAGGTTGGACGTGTACTGGCAGCACGGTAACACTCCCATTGCAAGCTCGCGAGAGAAGTTTTATATATTAGGTCGTTGCCGGCCGAGAAGTAAAACCGTCTTAATATTCCAGGATATCATGAGCTTCGTTGAAAATGCATCAGACTGTCGCAAGATGTTGGGGAAATGAAGATGTTGTGGCCGGGCGGAGATTGCGTCCAAACCCGAGCGACGCCATGAGCAGGTGCAAGTGGATCATCTGTTTGCCCACTTCATGAGCCACTGAACCACGGCGTCTAAGTTGGTTTCCTCCTTGGCACTTATACCGTAGCAGGAGACCTCCCGGTGCGCTATGGTCTTCAGATCCAAAGCGTCGATGAGCTCGTCGACCGAGATCTTATCGGGCAGGTCCGACTTGTTACCCAGCACGAGCAAGGGGATACCTTTAAGGGTGTTTTGCGACATAAGGGAATGGAGCTCTTCTTTTGCCACAGGTAACTTGACATAGTCCGCTATGTCGACGATGAAGACAATTGCACTCACACCGCGGCAATACCTTTCCCACATCGGTCTAAAGCGAGGTTGGCCTCCTAAGTCCCAACACTTAATTGTCACATGGCCACGCTGTACCCGCTTCATGTTGAAACCAACGGTAGGAATGGAACTAATTTGATCAGTCGGGAGGGACAACGGTATGATTTGAGCTGCGTGCTGGAGGATATGCGTAGCGTTGGAAAAGGTAGGGTCGCTTACTCGATCGTGAACTCTCCTCCCTGTGAGCTCAGATATCAGCAATGGTCCGAAAAGACAGCACACTAGAGCATGCGGATACGTACAGACAACACGCGAAGCAGAGATGTCTTCCCTGCATTCTCCAAGCCGATCATTGTCACATCCATCTCACTTGCCCTGCCACAGATTATTAGTTTACAACTCGTTCGCGCAAAGGGCGCCAAAGGCGCTTGCAACTGCGACTATGGAGGTGTATGGGCGCCGTGATCCTGCCTCTGCGCTAGCTCAGAGGGCATCAGTGGACTTACCAGAAGGTCCTAAGCAACCAGTCGTATACCTTGCGAAACAGTCCCGCCATGGTGTCGGCCAAGAGATGCTCTATGCTCTGCGCTGTGTGTGTAGCAATAGCTCAACGGTAAGTGACTAGGTATCTGGATGTTGTAGAAATGAAGGAAGTCGACGGCAAACTGGATCGTAGATGGAAGGTAGGGCTGCTTGGGGGGAGCGGAGTAGACAAAAAGAGTATGATTACGGTAGGATGTCTCAAACAAGGTGTTAAATAGTTTGTATTTCTGACTCGCAAAGTAATGGATAAAATGTCTCGTATGACGGCTCGCGGCACTGCTGCTTGTTTAGCGCTCGCGACGGAGGGCGGGTCGGCTACCAGGCGCAAATCGTGGCCGGTCAAGGCAAGGTATGGAGTTGCTTGCCGGTGGTGAAGACACAGACACAGACACAGACGCACGCACAGCGTTGAGAAAGATGAATGTGGGATTAAAGAGTGACGCCTCTAACAGTCTACAGAGGGTCACAGTTCCCCACTACGGAGATCGCACAAGCTGTAGGATGCCCCGTGCCTTCGACCGGGACGTGATCACTGGGGCTCGGTGGGCTGCTGGGCTGCTGGGCTGGGGGGGGGTAATTGATTGAGGAGGGTCAACCTTGCATTCGACGAGACGGCGTCACAGAGCGGCTAGGAAGACTGGGGTTTCATTCGTTTATTGAACCGATCCAGTGGAGTTCGCGGCGCAAGCTTTGACGAAAAGTGGTTTGCGTTTCAGTTACTGAGGTAGTCAAATACTGAAATAGCAGTTGGCTTATGTTTTTCGATGAAGTGTGGGCCGCAAAGAAAGCGCGCGGGGTTTAAAGAAGCACTTGCTTGCGAGTTTGAGGCCTCGTAGTGTTGGGCCCGCTAGGTTTGGGATTAGGGATTAGTACCTAGGGAACGGGCCGGTCGCAAGCGGCTGCGAATCGGCTGGAGGTTATTATGTAGGTAGGTAGATAGTTGATGAGGACTGAGAACGACAGGAATGGAGATCCTTGAGAAGCCCCTTCGCCGATCCTACGAAGCACTTTGAGGGATAATAACAGATATGTAAATATTGTTGCATATATGGAGAGGAGGGTGTATTTCGATCAGTGGAGGTGGAATCACGGTGGGCTTAGAGATTCCCGATAGGTAGAGAGAGAGGGGGGGGAAGGGTGTCTTCTAGGTATTGTGGTGGGCTTCGGAATCTTGGTAGAGAGAGATATTTGGGGGGTGGAGACAACAAGTTGAGTTGACGGACCATCCAAGTTTCTAGGTACCATAAGCAGTATAATACCTAGAGACTCCAAGTTCAAGTTAACAGTATTATGTGCTTCGAACGCGAGATGCCTTGCTGACTGCCTATGCGGCTGCTCTCTTCTCCCTTCTCCCTTGCCTGATGAAGACCCGTCTTCAGGGTAGTGGTACAAGATGAACCAACGAGAGCGAGAGTTATGGGCACGGTAAATGTCCTTCACAAGGTGGTCGTTAGGGCCACCCAGAGGATCGGGATGACTGGAAAGTTTGCGATACAAGGGCGAAAACGAAAACGGTAGGTTGAAAATTAAGGTCTCATTTGAGGCTGCGTAATCTCAGACGTACCATATATAATAATAACCTTATAACACAATAATTATCGAGAAAGATAAAGTGAACTAAAAAAGCACTGTGGGCAGTATACCTATACTTACATACTACTTACATGTAACAACATCTATAGATGAAGATGTACGGTACCTACACATACTACATGTAGCTAGGTTCATGAGCTGCCTGCCTAGGTAGTGTATCATGTGGGTAGCTCTCCTACCTTACCTATAGGTAGGTACCTACATACATACCTACATACATGCAAGCTGCAGGAGGATGTGCGAGGTAAGGCAGGCAGCACGGGCTACCTCCCCAACTATGCACGGTAGACAGACCGGGCTGCAAGCGTAATGCAGAATGACTTCAAGCTCTACGTTGTGCCTGACGTTGCTTGTTGACGGCATGAATCGCCGAGGGATGTTAACAGCGAGGAAGCCATATATGAAATGGGCCTTGATCATGTTTGCTAGGACAGCTTCGGGAGCATTGAGGTCATCACGTCACTCCTGGCCGACGGGACAGGTTCAGGAAACGGATAAAAGCAGCAGCAGCATAAGCATTACCGTACTTGCTCTGCTAGCCGACGGGTAGGCAAGAAAAACTTTTGACCTGGAGTTGGGGGCCGAATATGTTAACAAGCGACTCGCCCTCGGCAGGCCCGGGGGTTGAGAGATGCGGCCTCGTGAGAAGAGACCCGAGCTTGGTTCATTGATGGACGACCAACGGGAACTGTGCCCACTCACCAACCCCACGCTTTGCTGTCACGATGCTTGACTAAAGAGAAAACCCACTCACTGTACTTCAACACCAGTGGCACGACTGGTCCGATATCGTGAGTATAAAGAGCAGGCAGACATACATGACTACAAACCTGATACGGAAGTTTGGAAGGAGATATCTGGAGTACCTATGTATTATACGAACAGCAGCCCAACATCCCAACGATCGGAAACTGCAGAATTGAATATCTGTACTAGCGGCCAGTAGTGAGGTATTTGATTGGACAGAACTTGCAGTCCGGAGATCGCTTTTTACCCAGTTAGGTCTAGACAATTTCGGATCTTCAGCTACTGTACTTTCCTTAAAACCTTACAACTCTGATTATCTGATAGAAAGCCCCGCCATTCGATAAAGTATTTCTATCGATAAGCCTTATTTTCTGCATTGAGACCCAGATAAGGGTTTTTTTCTTTCAGAAACGAGGTAGAATAGCTTAAGGTCCAAGATCAGATTTCGCTTCTTCAGTTTCATGTTGTTCGACATTCATTCAAGCGCCAAGGGGCAGATGAAACTCTAATTAATTCAAATCCCTTCTCTTCTAGCCCAAATCTGAAAATTGTATAGCAACTCCAACCAGACCAATTCATACACCAGCCGTTGCCATGGCGCGAAAGCCAACTAGCACGAGCTGGGATCACCAGTACAACACACTTCGTCGCGAGGATCTCTTTCAGAATCCACCCACCGATCACTCCGCGTACCCTCTTTTGCAGCAAGCGGTGAATCCTCACATCGAGGCTTTCGATGCTCTCTTCACCAGTAACGGCCTACTCGACCATGGCTTAGCCGACATTGGGACGAAGATATTCCTCGATGGTGACGATCGCGCCCCTCCAGAGACGAGAAATAAGCTTTCAATCAGATACAAGAGCGTACATCTTCAAAAATCACTCCTACCGCCGAGCAACAAGTTTGCTGTCAAAAGAGAGATTTTCCCCGCCGAGTGCCGAGAGCGACATGTTTCTTACCGAGGCAAGCTCTCTGCTACGTTTGAGTACAGCATAAATGATGGGGATAAAAAAGCATTTACACGAGAGATTGGTCAACTGCCAATCATGGTGAAGGTAAGGACATTATTAGTCTTAGCGTGCGAGAAGGTGCTAATAGATTATGTAGTCCAGTCATTGCCACCTTAGGGGGAACAGTCCTGCACAATTAGTAGCTCGTAAAGAAGAATCGGAAGAACTGGGGGGTTATTTCGTCGTCAATGGCATTGAAAAGATTATACGTCTCCTACTTATGAATAGGCGGAACTTCCCCTTGGCTATCAATCGCCCCAGCTTCCAAAACCGTGGCCCTGCCTACACCCCTTTCGGTATCATACTGAGATCCGTCCGTCCGGATGAGACCTCCCAGACTAATGTTCTTCATTATCTGAATGACGGAAACGTCACCTTCCGCTTTTCATGGAGAAAGAATGAGTATCTTGTACCGGTCATGATGGTCCTAAAGGCGCTTGTGGAAACCAACGATAGAGAAATTTTCGAGGGTCTGGTTGGCTCTCCTGATTCAAAAGGGATACAAAACACATTTCTTACTGATCGTGTTGAGCTCCTCTTGCGTACATACAAGACGTACGGAGTGTACACCATGGCGCAGACTCGATCCTATCTAGGAGAAAAGTTCAGACCTGTGCTAGGAGTACCAGACACGTTATCAAACTACGAAGTGGGCACTGAGTTCCTGCGGAGGGTCGTGTTGGTTCATCTTGGAAACATTAACGTTACTGATGAGCAAGACTCTGACAAGTTTCGTATGCTTCTGCTGATGATCAGAAAGCTTTACGCCCTTGTTGCCGGAGACTGTGCCGTAGACAATCCTGACGCCGTTCAAAATCAAGAAATCCTGCTTGGAGGGTTCCTATACGGTACGATAATTAAGGAGCGCCTGGATGAGCTGCTATCGAGTAGCTTGCGCTTGGGTCTACGAGAATATTTCAGAAGGGCACCTTCACGCACGTTCACGTCAGATGAATTCGCAAAGGACTTCCCCATCAAGATTTTCCAAAAGACCAATGAAAACGTGGGCAATGCCCTAGAATATTTCCTCTCGACCGGCAATTTATCAAGTCCATCAGGTTTGGATCTACAGCAGGTATCTGGGTTCACAGTTGTGGCCGAAAAGCTCAACTTCCTCCGATTCATCAGTCACTTCCGAATGGTTCACAGAGGCAGTTTCTTCGCTCAATTGAAGACAACAACAGTTCGAAAGTTGCTACCAGAATCGTGGGGTTTCCTATGTCCCGTACATACTCCTGATGGTTCTCCCTGCGGTCTGTTAAACCATCTTGCGCACAAATGCAAAATTATGACGAAGTCTGTCGATGCCACGGCCATTCCTAAGCTTGCTGCCGAGCTTGGCGTCGTTGATACATCCTCCGCAGCTACAGATGAGAGTGTTGTTGTCATGCTAAACGGCAGAATTTTGGGCTGGTGCAAGCCGTCTGAGTCGCGGCGAATAGCCGACACCTTCCGATACTGGAAAGTAGAAGGTTCACATGGAATACCTCTAGAGCTCGAAATCGGCCACGTTCCGGGATCCAATGGAGGTTCATATCCCGGCATTTTTATGTCTTCAGAGCCTTCTAGGATGGTTCGGCCGACCAAGTACCTCCCACTGGAAAAAGAAGACTATGTTGGTACGATGGAACAGCCTTACATGTCTATCGCCTGCACCGAACAAGAGATCGTATCTGGAGAGTCAACACACGTTGAATTCGACCCTACGAACATCCTCTCAATCCTGGCTAACATGACACCATTCTCCGACTTCAACCAGTCGCCAAGAAACATGTACCAGTGTCAGATGGGCAAGCAGACAATGGGAACACCAGCAACGGCCTTAGCGTATCGGACCGACAACAAGATGTACCGTCTCCAAACTGGCCAGACACCAGTTGTTCGGTCCCCTCTTCACAACGCCTATGGATTTGACAATTTCCCCAATGGCACTAACGCCGTCGTTGCCGTCATATCGTACACCGGCTATGATATGGACGACGCTATGATATTAAACAAGTCATCGCATGAAAGAGGTTTCGGTCATGGAACGATCTACAAGACGAAAAAGTACACACTCAAAGATGAAAGCCGGAGCAAGTCGACAAAAAATGTAACTAAGCTTTTCGGTTTCGCCCCTGGCAGCGTGGTGAAGGCTTGGACACAAACCATGCTCGACGAGGACGGCCTCCCTCACGTAGGACGTGCTGTACAAGAGGGCGACGTCATATTCGCTTATCATACGGTCTCGGCAGATTATAGTGGAAACCTTGTGAATCGGGACGGGGTCACCAAGTATGAGAAGTACAAGGACTCGGAGCAGGCATTTATCGAAGAGGTGCGAATTCTTGGGAGTGAACTGGGAAATGAACCGGCTCAGACGATCTCGATCAAGTTTCGGATACCTCGGTCGCCGATTATTGGTGATAAATTCTCTTCGCGACACGGTCAGAAGGGTGTGTGCTCGCAGAAGTGGCCTGCTATCGATATGCCTTTCTCGGAGTCGGGCATTCAACCCGACATCATCATCAACCCTCACGCCTTTCCATCTCGTATGACGATTGGCATGTTTGTAGAATCGCTTGCAGGAAAAGCCGGTGCCCTTCACGGTCTAGCTCAAGACTCGACACCGTTCCGATTTGACGAAGAGCACCCTGCGGCGGACTACTTCGGCCATCAGCTGATGAAAGCTGGCTACAACTACCACGGCAATGAGCCTATGTACTCCGGTATTACAGGCCAAGAACTTGCAGCAGATATTTACATCGGCGTTGTGTACTATCAAAGGTTGCGACACATGGTGAACGACAAATACCAAGTCAGAACTACGGGGCCGGTAGTAGCTACCACGGGCCAGCCGATCAAGGGCAGAAAGCGAGGTGGTGGTATTCGTGTGGGTGAAATGGAGCGAGATGCCCTGCTAGCTCATGGCACTGCGTTCCTCTTACAAGATCGTCTCTTGAACTGCTCTGACTATACCCCCTCATGGGTATGTCGAAAGTGCGGCTCGTTCCTGTCGGTACAGCCGACAGTTACACCTTTCGGCGGAAAGAAGAAAGCAGTTAGCACAGTACGTTGCCGCAACTGTGCGAGACGCCTCGATCAAATATCGGAGCTTGAAGTCAGTAAGTTGACAGGCGAGATATGGGAGGACGGACAGGGCAACCAGTGGGTTGGAGGCGACGAAACTACGAAAGTGGCAGTTCCAGGAGCGTTAAAGTACCTTGACGTAGAACTTGCGGCTATGGGAGTGAAACTCAAATATCGGGTTGATTCGAAAGATGTTATACGGAGAGGACGCCTGATACAGAAAACAGCGAAGGGGGTTGGTCTTAACAACAAGCAGCTGCCGGCCTTGGTGGCGGCTGAGGCGTAATAGAGACACAAGCTTACTTGGGCATTGGCATTTACACTTGACTGGAGTTATTAGGAGTCTGTCTAGTACTAGTAAGTATCACATTTGTCTGAATAGGTAGACCAACGTGAGTAAGAAGCGGAAAAAATTACTGTCGTTGGACTCGCTTTTAATCCGACACGTTTATACATACATGCTCACAAAAACTGACACTACTACCTACCTAATATGTAGGTGAACCTACAAGGTCAGACATGTTCTCCGGCGGGCCAATATCACGAGGAGGCACGTACCCGAGATACTGGTCGGCTTGCGTCAGATGAAGTATGACATGTACTACATTCAGACCGTATCAAGGTAGGATAGACATGCATGCCCCCGTGTCATGGTGGGAAAGGAAGGGGAAGGGAAGTGTTTGGCCGTCACAAGTTGCTAGTGCCTCATCTTAATGCTGTTTGTTTGTTTTTCATACCAGGATACGATTTGAGGGAAGTAGAGCCCAAGTGGCCAGTGTGTGACGAAGAACCACTTGGGTTCGCTGGCCCGTTCGAACATTGGTGTGGATTGCAGGTGGTGAATGGATGATGTCTTCCACGATCGTTCCATCTGATGAAGCCGGCTGTACCTGCATTTATAGCGCTTGCAATGTATGCCAATCGGGTGTACATGATGCCTGTCATATGATGAAAACAATTGGAACTTGAAGTTACGGGAAGAAGTAATCATTCACTTAACTACTACATGTAGGTAGGGTCCCTACCTGCCTACTTACGTAGGTACCTACCTAACCTTAGTACTTACTTCTTTTCTACCTAATCAACATTGGAGTCACCAAATGACTCGTCACTCACTCGCTCTTTCTCGCAGACTAGTTGAATAGATTGGCTGATTGTTCGGTACAAACGGCAGCCTGGATTAAGCTGGATCGTGCAGGCGGTCTTTAACCATTAAGACGCTACTGATTCCATTCCCATTCACATTTTCTCTCACACTTCTACTTCTACTTCCACTTCCACTTCCACTCCTACTCTCGGGTTAAACACTACCTGTTCCTCATTCCTGATGCCTCTAATCTTTGAGATTGTCACTAGCTCATCCATCGACTCGATACGACCTTAAACTCGCCTCCTTCCACCCCTCCCTCGTACCATTTCTTCTTCTGTACGCGCGGGTGTCCCCCCTTACGCGTGAGAGCATTAACTCCATGTCACCCTCGCGAACCTCAATATCATCTTGGCCATACTCCCTTGTAGATTTTCGTTCCCCTTTCCTTCACTAAGGACCAGACACACATTTTGCTTCACAATCTGTTACAAGTGAGTATTCAACATAGCCCCGCTGAGGAACACTGAGCTCGATCCGTTGATGACACTGGCCCTCAGCCTGAGTCCACGTGTACACTTCCCAGGGTTTCGCCTTCAGCTGTGCGCCCAAGACCTAAACGGTTCCCGCTCCCGTCACCTTCTGTTCACAACGTCTGACATTTACGTGACTCAATTGGCTGATTCATAAGTTCATTGTGCAAGCTCGTTATGGAGTCTGCCCGTGCCATTGTTTTATTCGTTGCTTTGTTCTTCCTCTCTCATGGCCTCGGAACCGCCCATGGTGTCAAAAAGTATGATTACGGACACAATACCAACCTCCGTATTCATAAGCGACAATTCAGCCAATCCTCTACCGTTGGGAGTCTCCCCCTCGTCGATGGCCAGCCACAGCCCAGGCTGGAAATCCGAGACCTACAAAAGGATGACGACCAATGGAACCTGTATATTCTCGCCCTTAGTTGGATGCAGTATACGCCGCAAGATTCTCCCTTTTCATGGTACCAGATTGCCGGTAGGTGGCGCGCCTCAGCTAACGGTAGACTTGGTGATATTGACACATAGTAGGCATTCACGGTGCTCCTGGCCTAACCTGGGGCAATGTCGAACCCCTTCCCGGAAATGAAAAAGTTGGTTATTGTCATCATGTCTCTATTCTCTTTCCTACTTGGCATCGGCCCTATCTTGTCTTGTACGAGGTAAGAAAACTCGAATAGTAGCTCACCCGCAAGCCAGAACTTTCACTGACTGTAATTACTTTTTAGCAAACGATGTATAGCATAGTTCAATTTATCGCTTCTTTGTGGCCTCCTGAGGACCTTGATCGAGTCCAGAAAGCTGCCAAAAGGTTTCGAATCCCTTATTGGGACTGGGCTGTCACGCCTCCAGCCGGGGAGAGTGTGCTTCCTCTCAGCATTAGCGGCTCTTCAATCATGAACGTATCTGGTCCTAATGGGGTTCAAAATATTTCGAACCCTCTTTTTAGCTTTACCTTCAAGCCCTTCAATGGATCTATATTCCCTGATTCTCCTGTAAGTCCCTCCGCATCAGCTCTGATGTGAAAACTCACAAAAGCTAACAATGGCATTAGTACAATAAGTGGAACGAAACGAAGCGGGCCCCAAACCCTACCAGCGACCCTAATGCTGTCTCTAACAACTCATTCGTGGCCAACTCGTTTGACAGCCATCTCCCATCGTACCAGCAACGCCTCTATAACCTGTTCGCAAATTATCCAAACTACACACATTTTAGCAATGAGGGATGGATTGGCGAGAATAACAACGGGACCTTCGATTCCATTGAGTCACTGCACGATTCAATTCATACCATCGGAGGTGGAGGGTGGGGCCACCTGGCTATCATCGCGTACTCTGCGTTTGACCCTTTATTCTTCCTACATCATGCCAACGTTGACAGAATCTTCGCCATGTGGCAAATTATCCATAATGACACATATGTGGTTCCCACGGCCGCTGTTTACGCGTCCCACACTCAAAACCAGGGCGATATGGAGGATATTCACACCCCACTGCAGCCCTTTTTTGTCAATACCACTGCGTTCTGGACCTCGGACATGGTCAGAGACCATGAAACATTCGGTTACACGTATGCAGAGGTCGTCAATAAGACACGTGAGGTGGTTGTGGCCGCGATTAACCGCCTGTATACCGACTACAGCCCGGCGACTATGACACTCAGAAACGATCAAAAGCGATTGGCTCGTGCTGGTCGATCAGTTCACGATCAAGCACCAGAGATCATAGTCCAACGAAATTTGCACAAACCCAGAGCCGTGGCTTGGCAACATGAATCGTCGAGCCATCTGCCAATGAAGGTGGTCTTCAAGGCTGACTCTAATGGGAAATCCTACCGGGAATGGATCGCAAATATAAAGGTCAAGAAGCAGGCATTAAACAGCTCTTTCTTGATTTATCTATTCTTGGGAACCATCCCAGCCGACAGCTCTTCGTGGCAGAATGCTGATAGTCTGGTTGGCTCCCTCGGAGTATTTGCACATAACGGCCGGCCGAGGGGAGCTGAACACGGGAAGGTAACTGGAACGATTCCATTGACCTCAGCACTGATGCGTATGGTTGCCGATAGGCATGTTCCCAGCTTCGACCCAGAGGATATCGAACCATTCCTTTGGTCTGCTCTTGAGTTGAGGGTTGCTCTATTAGATGGAACTATAGTTGACGCGAAGGAAGTCGATGGATTGGGCGTCAGTATCGTTAGTTCTATGGTTACAGCTCCGACTACCGAAAACGAGCTGCCTAAGTGGGGAGAAGTTGAGTCATATTTTGATCTGGTCGCATAACACTTGGCTGTCACCATTTTCTTCAGCATTGCCCATTGGCACTACGAGGGGGAAACTTATACCTGGCTTTAAGGTCTATTTGTTTTGATTTCATGTCCATATTTGAAGCTCAAGTGTAAGCACTGGTAACTTGCTCTATACCCCTTAATAATGAGCATAAGAATAGCTTGCTACTATGATATACAAACCATTTTTTGGTATGTTCGTCTTTCAACACAAAGTTGCCTCCAACATGAAATAGTAGTAACTTTTTTGTAATACCCCTTTCTAGAGGTAGAGCTATGTAACTGAGAAAAGGTCTTCTTATACCAGTGTTACTATTGAGTCTATCAAGACAGGTTAAAGTGTAACATCTTTTCTAGAGAAATTGGCGTAGTATCCACACAGATAAATAGCATCACATATATTGGAGAATTTAAATTTAATAAACATTTAGAACATTAAAATTTCTTTATCGAACTCTCTTACTACAGTCCTACCTACGGGCAACCTACCTTATACAAGACTGATCGCCAGTTACAAGAATGAAGATGATTCAACTACCTAGACTCACCTATTTGTTTAAGGGTCAACAAAGGTGTGAACCTTCCAGTACTGTACACATCCTGCCTCGATGACTTAGTTTTTCTATTCAGCCTTTGGGAAGCCTTGGAGTCTAGGTAGCCTAGAATGATCCGGTCAGTTTGTCGCCGCTATAATGAGAGATTCTTCTTTTCTCGTAGGCATGGTATTATGGTTGATCAAGGTGTTTGGAGCAGTATCAAGGGGGTTGGGGAACTCGTTGCCTCGGTTTTATGTTTTCTTATCAATGAAGGCATTGAACAATGGCTGCTCACCGAGTGGTTGCTGTAGTTCCCAAGGTACAATTACTCGCTTGCCAGTATTTCATTCTCTCTATCGTCATACCTCCGCAGCGAACTTGAACTAACTTGGCAATTCCTATGATTTCACCTCACCATTGCGCCTCGGTCCAAAGTCCCAGAAGAACAGAAAACACCATGGCTCCAGATCAGCGTCAAGGTTCGTAAAGTTATTTATATTTGTTTGATGTATTCTGTTGCGAGCCACTGAACTATCTACCCCCAAAGGAAACAACAACTTAGCACACTGACGACTGTAATAGAGACCTTGTACGCTAATTTATTTACCATGGAGCCTTTGCATGTACTCAATGCCCATCGCGCTCACCTTGGGCTCGGTCCTTCACGAAATCTTATAAGTAGCGCAGCTTACTACATGACAAACTTTAACCCCCAACCCACTCCCGAACCAGCAGAGAACCAGCCAGACAACAGTCCTGCATACCAGGGAGATATCTCACTCGCTCGTAACATGTGCGCTCCAATTCCAGACGAACTAAACTGCCGGTTATGGATCACCGGCCTCCCACCGACATGCACGGTACACCAGCTTCTGGAAGGCATCAGAAACATCGGCGCCGTATACGCCTGCCATATCAACGCCCCCATCCCCTCCGGCCCGAAGATATGGCAAACAGCCGCCGCCTCGCTGACATTCTTCACGGCGGAAGCAGCGAACCGGCTCCTCGCCCAGAGCGACACTCAACCCTTCACCGTCGAGAACCACAGGACCACGATCATGCGCCACAGGATCCGCACCGAGCCCGTCGAGGTTAACGGCCGGTCTCGCGTGCTACTTATCGTGGGAGACCCGGAGATCGTGCAACCGGAGTATTTATACAGGGTGTTCACAGAATGCTGGCAGATTCGCTTCGATACGGACTTTGTGAGGTTCACGCCTGCAAAAGAAGAGGAGGAGGGCAATCCGAACAAGATCGTTTGGGCATTTGGAAGCTTTCGGGCGCAGGCGCACGTTGTTTTTGTTAAGATCAATCGGTTCTTCGGTGGGAGGGCTAGGGCGCTGTATCTTGCGGATCCTTGTGTTTAGGCGGTGCATTTTGCGTTTATTTGATGGGAGTTTTCTCTGGAGCATAAGGGATGTGTAGGTAGGTAGGCAGGCATTCTCGCCGGATGTGATTCTACTCTTCCCTGAGTCACTGCACCGCCAGGATGCATTCTGGTTGCCTCCTTTAAAAGGTTTGTAGCCGTTCCGGTTGATTCGTCCTTAGAGCCAACTTAACTGCGTAAAGAAAGTTGGTACCTAACGCTACATGAGGCGCCCGCCCTCTAGTCTCACTTCCATTCTCTTGTTCAGAAGTTTTCCCCCTCCATCTCCTGTAATACTGCCGTCACTCTCTTCCTTCACGATCTGTGCATTCGCTCCGGCCACCCCAGCCCTCATCCACCTTCAGCCCAGTTCTCATTGTACAGGTAGGTAGCTTGATTGCCAAACGGTCGATTCCGCGACAGCTCATATCGAACTATATTCGCTCCTTCTCTTTCTTCTGTGGTTCACTCTAACGGACAATGTTTGTCGGCTATCTGGAGGAGAGGTCCCGGATTATTGGGGATGATCCCATAGCAAAGGTTAGTAGCGCTATCATCGGGCATGATCTGCTGATTGAGCGCATGGATGTTGGAGCCAGCATCGATCTTCTTGAGAGGAAGGTGTAGAAGAGGGTTTTTTTCCAAGTTTATCGCCGTCTTCGATATTATCATCGAGGGAGACAAAACACAGCTTGCGAATGAGTTCCAGAATTGGGATCGAGGATAATCAGGCAAGTGGTCGGCAGCGAGACCTAGTGGTGAGGTGTTGGTATCCATCACCTCCAGAAGGATTTGGTGGTATTGCTTACATGGGATGTAGCACTGGTCCCCGTATCTGTCCTCTGCCGTGCTTGCACTGGTTACTATGCAGTTGAAGGAACTCCTTTCGATACGGTCGACTAAGTTTCCACCTTCTAGACGAATTTGAGACTGAACAAGCCCTGTTATTGGATCCAAAAGACCCCTTCCAGCCCGCAATCTAGTCTTTTTCATTGGTCTGGATGGGACGCAATACGCATTCTCTAAACCATTCTTGTTCGGTTCAGGTCGATTCAGTTCATAATTGCCGGCGGTCCAGTCACCCAGGAGGTGATCAATGTACATGGGTCCGACAAGGTTGTGGTGTGTTATACTCATACAAGGAAAATCGTGTTCAGTTGTCTTTCGGTTCGGGATCAGTGCCTATACACTATCGCCCACATTCGAAATGGGTGTGACAAGGTTGTGGTGCGTTAGTAGCAGCGCATGTGTCTTGGACTAGAAATGGCTTGTGTGCAGAGTTGACACCACGATACCGTATGCCGCACGATGACCGACCACTGCGACTAGAAACCAAGTGCTGTCCAGAAGACAGTGCCAGAGGGGGACGATCTTCTCGTGGTGGCCACTCACCCTTCTGCCATGGTAGCTAGGAATTTAGGTATCGACATACTGTGTCAGAGCCGTCCTGGCCACGAGAATCTGCCCTATCGACTGTGTGCTATCGCCCACGTTTGAAACAGGTGTCAATATCCGGTCTATTAGCTCCACCACGGTTCCTCGGTGCCCGATCTCGGTCTCTATGGTCCGTTGCCATTCCTGACCGGAAGGCCAGAAACCCAGCCTTCAATCTTTGGTCGGAGTCCTGATTGAGTAGTAGAGCCTGACCTCAGCAGTATGAGAGCCGGATCCGCCTCCTTGGCTCGGTACCTCGAGTTCCCCTATCTGAAAGCGCGAAATTCTTTCCAGACATTCCCGCCATCTCTAGTTGGTAGGAATATGTTGGTGACAAGGATTTGTCTTCTTCCCAAGGCTCATTAGCTGGGTTCAATCGCACAATCGCACCTCTCCTGGAAAATCAGAGGGTAGGATGAATCATGTTGATCCTTAGACCCGTCCAAGATCGAAACAGACGGATCTGGATCTGCTCGAATTCGTAACTCCGGTGTACTGGTAGTACATACTGGGTTTGGCTAGTTTGTCTCGTTTCTTTTTTTCTAGGCTGTCGGACCGTCTGGATCACGGCACGGCCACTCTCCGTCTCGATTAACGAAGGGTAAAGTTGATGTTGTTCATCGGCGCTACTGACAGAAGCTTTACCAAGTGGAGGACGCGAGTATCCTCTACGGATAAAGCGAGAGGCAGCTCCACAAGGCCATCCCAGCGTTGATTTCGTCGGGTGCAATAGACTGTAGGATGAGGGCCAAAAGAACGCAATTTCTGTCAGAATGGGTTGTCCATTCGATTTGGAAGATGCTACCCCTTCTTCATCTCGAACCAGTTCACTAATTGTGACACTAGTCTCTTGGAGCAACTCAGATTCATAGTCTTTGCGATCTCTATGCCCAGCCTCTCGGTAAGGACTACCCTTTCTTGTTGTGGTTGAAACCAAGGTTGCAGCAGAGATACAGTCTATAATATTGTCGAGGAAGGACTCGGCCTTGCTGCATACGCACGCATAGGGTGTCTCCCCTATTTCCATATCCATGTTAGCTGTGCTAATCAACCTTTTCAGACCCTCCAGTTGGACTAGGTAAACAAAACCAAGCCTGGCTGTGAAAAGTGAACTTCCCTGCTAGGTTCCAGGACTTGCACTGCTGAGCCACCACAGTTATGAACAAGCGTCCAATCCAGTTGCAGAGAAGGCAAGTACTGGTACCACACTACCATTCATTCAAACTTCCCGTGGAGTTCTACCAGTTGTCGAGCGATTATGAACTGCTTGTAAGGAAGTGGCAATGTCACCAGTCTCTTACACCTAGTCCATGGGCTGGGAGCAATAGATGATAGGCGAATCAAACTGGCGTTGTCTGTCTATCTCTCCCACTTCGTACATTGCTAGCATGGGAGGCTCGATTGACTAAAGATCTTTCCTTGAGGACGTACTTGTCGAAGGGGAAAGTTATCGATATCTGAGCCAACGTGTCATGCCGACAGCCTGGGACTCGTAGTTGCCCTTGGTAAGGTCATCCCTGAGGCCTGTACCAAAGGCCTCTTAGCTCAGCATCCCAGCCTTCTTCCGAGCAAGCGGCATTAACGTATCCCTGGTGTTGGTATCCTGGAAATCTCTGACACAATGTGGTCCGAACCGGTTATTTCCATCCTCCTGGTCGTCGAAGTTATTCCTTGCTAACAACATGTTACCGTATTGCTGCTGAAAAAGGGTCATTGGCCAACTGGCAAACGTAGTAGCGGCTAGCACCGAAAAGTTGCTGTGGGCTACAGGTCCCATAAGCTACGCTACCATCCGGTAAGTCGATAAAGGATATGCGAGCATCTGCGGCTCCATCTATCTTGGGTTGCCAAGCGCTGACAAAGCCAAACCATTTTCCTTTGGTGAATCTTGACGAGGTCGGTGAGCGTGACCATGACGGCTGAACTCTTCAGGGTGTGAACAATCATGCACCAGGTGTGCTATACCGTGTTGGCTTTGGGCCCTTGCATAGCCATGGAGTTGAAGCATGGTCGCGTATCCGGTCTTAGTGGTAATAAAGACGCAACCAGAGCTGTTCTGGCCATATGGATCTGCCCTAGCGGCATTGAACCTGTGCGCTATCGCTCACATTCGGAAAAAGACATAATTAGGGGTGGACCTCGGACTCTAGAGCGCTTCTTGCCTTTGCGCTTTGGCGTCTCGACGTCTTCGTCATCAATCTTCTCCCTCATCTTTGGCATGAGGCCGGACAGGCCTGGCTGTGGGGTATGAATGTTGTTCGATACTGGCATCACTTGAAGGTGACGCCTCCGGGCGAGTGGAAGCCATTGTGGTATTTCACACTGGCGGGGGGCAGGACCCTGAAAGCATCAGGATCAATAGGTAAGTGCATGATAAGTGCTCAAAGGAAAGCACAGAGAAGTTAAGTGATGAGGTTAAGATGGCCTCGTCCACGAGGTACTGGCTGGTCACGGCCACGGGCGGACTGCAACACCTACGCTGTAGGATGCTACCGACGCTTTGTCCAGCGTGACCGCTAAGGAACTTCATGGTGGACTTGTCGGCGGGCGATATCACCGAACCCGTTGGACGTCTCGTGGTCTTATTGGCTGGGGACCTATCCGGCTCGGGTACTTCTACGGGAAGTCAAATCTTCGGGTTGCAAACGGAATCTGGATGACTCTAATTATCGGGAGGAGCATGAACTTGGGGAAAGATCCCTCCCCTCGACCTCCTCGTACTTCCACAGTTTCACGTCGTCTTGCTCAGAGCCTTCCTGCTCCTCCTTCCCCTGTCCTTGGCTGCCGTGCGGACGGGGACCTCTTCGACATCGGTCTTGGTATCCTTGAGTTCCTTGTCCACGGCAGTGGTGCGCGAACAAGATCAAGAGGAATAGGCAAAAGGGCTGTCGTACCGGACACAACCAGCGTTGCCACTTAAATGTCTGAGCTTCTGGCTGATATCCCGTTCCGTTCCATTCGAGGCTGAAGATATGTTTTGTAACCCTCATCCTTTGGATGTGCAAAAAGGTTCTTTGTGGGAATCTCGCTGTCAAACACCACAACAGTCGGAGTATCGACGTCTTGCCCCCCCCCGGGATGTCTAGGCACCATAACAATCAATCTAACGATAAGTCTCATTTTCCTAACCACTATCTCTCTACTGCTAGTTCTTTTGCTTGGCTGTGTCGAGTGGTAAAAGCTCAAAGTTGAACTTGGATCTGACAGAACTGGCTGACGGTGGGTCACAGTACGAAGAGGCAGATGGGGCTTTGCAGCTTCCCAAGCTCTTTCGCTTCTGCTGGAGTTTACCCGATTCGTACTCGCAAGTATTAGCATGTTCCTCCGCATCCATTTCGACGTAGGCTTGAGTATCAGATGAGGCATGTGCGCAACTCCTCTACCAAAGGATGATGATAGATTCAGATGAGGCATATTGGGCGCTGGAGGCTGCGGCATTTTGGCACGGGTGGTGGAAATCCTTTACCTAAGTCATGCCTGATGGGCATGACGGTACTGCCATTCGGAGACAGCGTAATTGCATTGGCAATAAGACCAATAGTCTCTGCTGGAGCTTGCCCAACTCGCGTTCGCAAGTATTGGCATGCTCCTCAGCACCCGGCTCGGCGTGGCCTTGAGTTTAAGATATTCAAGCTATCTTCGGCGATCCACTGCATGTGTGATGAGCTTAATGGGGCGTCTTGACCGCGCCGGGGAGTCTGGTAAGTCTCGTGATGGTAAGAAATGTTGTTGGAGGAGTCCCGGCCGGCATCGACATCGGCTAATAGATGAGTATTGTTGTTATCATCGTTATTTCCGTACCGATACTGACGCTGGACAGATGGAGGAATGATGACATCGTCATAATTATTGGGCTGAGGTTGAACGTGAGCGCTCGGGGCAATGTCGCAAGGGAAGCCACTGCGAGGAGCCGCAGTGAAGTCAGCCGGGCATAACTGCTCAAAGCAGGTCGACATGGTGCAGAGACTCTCATCGCTATAGTTGCCAACGACCGTGTCCGAGGCATTCAGAACGGCATGTTCACCATGGTCTAGATAATGTTGGGCGAACCGGCTCTGCCAGTAATTAGAAAGAAGACCAGGATCGTCATAATTGTAGTAGACGGGGCTGCTGATGAGATTCGGAGACAGGCCGAGACCGAGACAGCGTCGGTAGGAGTTCAAAATTACCACCGGCTGCAGATCGTTGAGTGGAATATCCCGCATCCAAATCTCTGGAGTTACCGTTAGCTGACCATTCGCAGTTCAGGAGATCGAGTCGAGCGTTGAGATTATACTAGCATCTGAAGTCTGGGCAGTGGGGAGTCTAGATGGACTTACCGTCTTGACGGATGTGTTGCTGGTCGTTCTCCGTTCGGTGATCCTCTAAGTCGGACCGAGTTTCCTCAGTGCCGCCACGATCTGCTTTTCCCTGCGTTAGAAAAGAAAACATCTCCTGATCCTCGAAAGGGATTATATACATAAGCCTTGGGTAGCAGCGGCCCCGGCGGTTTGCCAACCCCGAGACTGGGTAGGCTCGCCTGCTTTTTTTGTCTCAGATAAGCAATTTCCTCAAAAGAAGTTGATTTACAAACCTTGGATGAAGTCCTGTCTGATGTTTGCCATGTTTGCTTGTCTTAGGCATACATTCAGGCTTTGCTAGGTCTTGGGATGGACAAAGGAAAGGAAGTGGATGATGGATGAGAAGAAAGGAAGGAAAAAAGAGAGAGATGGAGAGGAAGAAGCAGATGTGGGCAGGAAGGGGAAAAACAAGCCCTTATATAGGGCAACAGGCGGAGCAGGCGGGTCCAAGCACGAGGGGCATCGCCATGGTTTTTGTGGCATACAGCTGGTGCATGTGACGATATGCGTGGAGAGAGGTGTGTATGGTGGTTAGCCGCAAGGCTGTCCTTTAGCACGTTGTATAGTCGCGTAGTCTCGTTCTCTGAACTCCCTTTAACTGCGATAACAGGCTGCGCGCTGCTTATGTGCGTACTTCCGGACAGTTCCGGCACTCTGCTTTCAAAGGCCTTTTACTGAGGCTCATGATGCCATAGAGCCCAGCGGAGCCCATTGTTCAATAGGCATAAGACTGTGCAGAAAGTGCTAACCGCTCCATGGAATTATGACTACTCAGGGAGAAGAGATACATGAAAGTGTTTGTGGTGATACACTAGGGAATGGATATTCTGCTTCACCTCTCAGTGTGGCTTGTATATTCAATAAAATACCATTTTGTGAGTGCTGTAGAAGCTCACAGGCTCGTTTCTATATTTGGAGTACAGTAAGTATGTAGCTCTTTTAATGATGGGTTTGGTATGAAGCATATCATGTCATACATATCATAGCTCTCAAAACATTGTTGAAGAATGGTGGGTTGCTTAGATTCCTCTTGTCTGTCAATGCCCTGGTTTAACAGTGAAAGTATTGCTTATTCAATTTCCTTAAAAAACTTCTACCTTGCTTGAGATTTTCAGATGGTAGATGGTCCAACCTTGGTACTCAGTTACCTATTTGTATTCTTCCGAATATAAGTCACTCCCTACCTACATGTACTTATCATCTCACTGCCGACTCCTCGACTTAGGATATCCGCCAGGTCTAGGAATCAACACTACAGCTCTAGGGGAAAGAATGGAAAATTACCCATCAGGTCCTACTCGCACACATGCACGAACGGTGCAGGATGATTTCTAGCATTCGTACGATCCTACCGTGTGCCCTTACTGTAATAAACAAACAAACTGCACTCCACTTCTACTACTCTCTCATTGGAGCTAGAGTCGTCTCTAGCAATCTTCACATTTGTTTGTTGGGTTGTCAGGAAGAGTCCGTTGAAGTTGATGTGCTGTTAATTTTGCATAGGATCTTACGAAAAGCTTTAGTAACGCGAGGCACTAGCTTGACGCTGCGAGTTTTATTGAGTAGTCAGGGTATCGCATGGGCAAGAGAGAGAAGGGCCTCTGCCTTGTTACCAAACGTATCTAAGGATAAGGAGGCCTATGCATGTTAGTGATTCTTATGAAACTTGACATAAGACGGGTTGTTGACAACATGTAAGTTATGATTCTTGCTAGCGATGGAATCACCACGTCTTCACGCTGCATCGGCCGTTTCGGCCAACTTCTTGCTAGTGTTATACGATAGGGTCGATACAGGGTCGATACACAAGCCGTTGAGTATTGGTTAGTCTCCAACATTCTTCCTACAAGTACACTTCTTGTTTCAAACTCTGTGGATGCATGGCCTGACTAGATCCGTAGAAGAGTGATGCCATGAGGCCTGTGCTTCTTTGCGAGTACTGCTTGAACGACACTGAACAAATATCGATGTGCCTAAAATAGAAAGGAGCATTTCAGGTACCACGTAATCTGCAATTGGCACTGCGATCTCCCACAGGCATAGTCAAACTCCTGGGTGCGTGCCCTCACCCGGGACCCCAAGTAGTTCAGAGCACTCTTCGCAGTTGAGGTCTAAAGTACACCTTGCGGATATGCCAAAGGGGGAATTTTCAGCAGAATATTCGCTAAAGGATATGGAATACCGGTGACCGATTAACAGGAGGCGTAACGCAGGGGAGACTATCCTAATACTTGTAACTCCTAAAAACGCTCACCGAACAGTTACACCGTAACGTCACATGCAGCTTCGAAGTTGAATTTTCTCAAAACCGCAGGGTGAGATGGGAATATGGTTTGTAGTGATGATTTTGTCCATATGGGCACTTGTCGTCTTGGGGATGCTAATTAGATTTGGTTTCAATTAGAGAATCTGTTGAAACACTTGACTGTAAGATAATTAAGACTGCCAGTCAAGAAGGGATCCAGGGGATGAATAGAGGCACCCCTTTTGGAGACATGTCAGCTTGCAACCACATCGCTTTAAAAATGTACGGTCCTATGCGCATGCATGTCAGATGCGGCAGGTTTTCTACAGTAGTGGCACCAACTCCCAGGACCGTCGTAGGTGAGAATGAACTCGTACTGTCGAAGATGACGTTGAATGAATAAAGCGAACGGCCAAGAGCTATGGCCAACAGTTGGTTCTAATAGTGTTGAGACTGTCTTACAGCGGGAGGTCAGGTCGCGCTCCCTTGGTCATATATTTGACCGAAGTCAAAATCAGTGGAAATGTTTGCAGCGACCCACGCGACGATCAATGAAGATGCATATTGAATATCACCGAGGTGGCCAGTTTAGTTGTATACGTACATAGATATTGACTGATAATTATTGAACTGCGACGTCATGCGAGACGCAAATCGCACAGCGAAAAGCTACGGTGTCAATCTCGAGGCCACAAGTAACAATCGAACGACCAGGCGGATGAGCCGGAACATGGGCTGCTGTTGTGCTCCCACACTCCGACGGTAGATATGAAATCCTTTGCCGTGCTGACCCTTTTGACCTCCTGAAGCGAAGAGTCTGCCGCTCTCTTTTTCTCCTTCCCCGCGTAGGCGTCGAAGAAACCTGGAGTAGTACAGTATGTGGCTGGAAGACTTTGCATTACTGGGAGGCCGGTCTGGGTTAGCGGGGACATTCGAACAACCCTGCCTGCAACCGTTTTAGTATTTAGACCTTGCATGAGGAGACATCCCGGCATGCGGCTGGATGGATGGAAGGGATGGATGGAAGAAATGAATAATGGTGTTCAGATAGATAGGCTAAGACAGTAGAATCATGGCGGTAATTCGATGTTGTTCAGATCTTTTACTACAACGTCGCTAGTGTAGAAGTCTGTTTTCACTCGATATAGAGAACTTTGGCTTTCACATTATCTCAGGCCATTATGATCAGGCCGCCATAATACGAGATTTAGGTCGTAGGGACCCTTGTTAGGAAAACGGCCTCGAGTTCGATAATAAAATAACGGTTGCTTTATACAGGTTTCCAAGTTTCTTCTGGTTGCATCGCGTCAGGTAGATCGTATGGTAGTATTCATTGAAAAGAAGAAAAGAAGAAAAAAAAAGACAAAAAGAAAGAAAAGATATATCATCAGGTTGATTGTCGCTAACCTATACTAGCCCGTTTAGGTAGGCTCTGTGACCTGCAAGCTTTAGGCTTGGCATTTCTTCCTAGGTACCCTTGGCCCCCCATCGTTACCATATCAGAGCCGGGGCGGGGGGAAAGGGGGGGCTCCATCAATCTTTATCATCACCTTTCCATTTCCAAACTAGAATTGTCAGTGACTTTTGACAGACCTAGATATATGTCGTACACTAGGTACTGCAGCTGTTCTCAATATTTGCACCATCGAGAAATAGGCATAGACCTCGAGTGTTTCGATGTGAGCTCCAATTTCGATTCGTTGCCTGCTTTGGTGGGATGCGTCGCCCGGGATGCGTCGCCCCGTCGGTGCACTCCGAAATGTCACCTCTCTTATGGGCAGTACCACACGACCGCAGCAGGGAGCTATTGAAGCACACTACGGCATCATGTACCTCCTAATGCAAGATCATACCCACAAGCGGTACAGCCTCTCTCACTGCAACCCCCCACGCCACCAAGTTGCAAAGTTGGTTATTTTGTTTCGTGTCGATTGTTTCTTTGGCCTGCCCTGAGACTGAGACTCCATCTCAAACGCCCCCATTTAGCATCATTAGATTGCTCAAGCTGATCTCTCCCACGGACTGAGAATCCTTCAAGACAAAGCTTCGATAGCTCATTATCGCTGATACGTTATTTATTTTGATAATCAACAATATCGGCCCTCGCCGCCTATCGCCCGGCTTTATTGTCCCTATTCGGCCAATACTGCAACCCTTGCGCCCGACGACAGAGTAGCGACAGCTGGGCCAAGGACCAACAGGCACGCGAGCAATGTCCGACCGGTGTGCGTCGACTAAATTCAATGTGACCATCGAGGGTGACGCTGACCGTGTTACCCGCTGTTCGATGTGCATGAGGACTTCCTTCTAGAACGAGGAGACGCCCGTTCAATACCACGCTGACGGAACAGACTCCTATTTTCACCTTGTTGCTTCAACCCATTCGGACTAACATTGCTTCTTGCAGGAGGCGTGGTGTGAAAGCTGCAGCAGTGATACGCCATGCCGTTATCTGCGCGGCCAGCGACTGCGATTGGCTGCGATCCAATTGCTTTGCTCGGCGCTTCATCACACCACCCACAGGATGTATCCCATTTCGGTACTGCAAGTGGTGAGACCTAAGGGTCTATCCTTGGCATTTTGCTCCTCCATATGTTCTCTAGTACTTCGCTGTCGGGCTCCCAGTTTCTTGTGCTCTTATCTTCAACTATCCCAAATTTACCGAAGTCCTTCTAGTTGGAACAATCCTTTGGAGTCGAGGTCGCCTTAACCATCGAATTCAGTGGACATTGTTGGGCCCCTCTCGAGCCTTTCACGGCCTTGTAAGCAAAATGGTCTTGTTGGACGGCATCGACCTCGATAAGTATTACATTCCCAAAGTACCTTACGATGGTACTATTCCAACGGGAGGCGACTCGTTACGAGAGGACCTCAACCGTTTCTACGAGGTAATTTATTCTTGAATCATTCCATGTACTGGACGAAGCCGGCTAATGAGTCCATTTCCATCGATTAGACTGGAGATATCGCTTGGATGATCACGGCGACCGCTTTGGTGCTGCTTATGATTCCTGGTGTTGGGTAAGCACCTCGCTCGTCTTCAATTTCTACAGTGAAGCTGGCTGACATAACAATTTAAAGCTTCTTTTACTCTGGTCTTGCTCGACGCAAGTCCGCTTTGTCGCTGATATGGCTCTCCGTCATGGCCACAGCGGTCACCACATTCCAATGGTTCTTCTGGGGCTACTCCTTAACCTTTTCGCACACAGCTAGTTCGTATATCGGAGACCTAGCAAACTTCGGCTTCAAGGATGTACTAGCACAGCCTTCCGTGGGTTCTCCGAGACTTCCTGATTTGATGTTCGCTGTTTACCAGGGCATGTTCTCGGCTATCACGGTGGCCCTTGCGACGGGTGCTGTTGCTGAGCGCGGACGGATGCTTCCTTGCATCGTCTTCATGTTGATATGGTCGACACTAATATATGATCCTATCGCCTGCTGGACATGGAACCCACATGGATGGTCGAACAAGCTGGGCGGCCTGGACTTTGCTGGCGGCACACCAGTCCACATCGCCTCCGGAACAGCGGCTCTTGCATGTGAGTAAAGCCCATCGATTTTACTTTGCTCGATGTGTCATGCTTGAGGGAAGACGCTACTGCCCTTTTGCAGTCCACTCAGTCGTCATACATTCAGCGAGAGCGTATGCTGATGTTGACCCGCATAGACTCGATGATGCTCGGAAAGCGACGAGGCCACGGAACCCACGAACTGAACTACCGCCCTCATAATGTCACACATATCGTTATTGGCACTGTGTTTCTGTGGGTCGGTTGGTTTGGCTTCAACGCCGGAAGTGCTCTCTCGGCCAACTTGAGAGCAGTCATGGCTGCCGTTGTAACTAATCTCGCCGCATGCGTCGGTGGAATTACTTGGTGTGTCCTCGACTATCGTCTGGAACGCAAGTGGTCCACTGTCGGTTTTTGCTCAGGCGTTGTTGCTGGTCTTGTGGCCATCACGCCAGGTTCAGGTAAGATCATTTGGATTTTGATAGGCGAATAGTGGCTAACTCATAAAAAGGCTACGTGCCGCCCTGGGCTGCAGTGGTCTTCGGAGTCCTTGGAGCTAGCTTCGCCAACTACGCTACGAAACTCAAATTCTTACTTCGAATCGATGACTCTCTAGACATCTTCGCCGTTCATGCTGTTGGTGGTATCGTGGGAAATATCCTTACCGGCTTCTTCGCCGCCGACTACATTGCGCATCTGGACGGCGTGGCGGATATCCCTGGCGGCTGGTTAAACCATAACTGGATACAGCTGGCATATCAGTTAGCCGACTCGGCCGCGGGTGGCGCTTACTCTTTTGGCGGTACATGCATAATCCTTTTTGTCATCAACCTGGTCCCAGGCCTCAAGATCCGTGCTACCGAGGAGGCTGAGATCCTTGGTATCGACGACGCCGAGATAGGCGAATTCGCGTATGACTATGTCGAGTTAACGAGGGAAGTTCTGAACGAAGCTGAGAACGATGATGTCAGCCGATTTTCGATGGAAGGCAATCAGACTTTCGATCCACGCGAAAAGAACAGCATCCCATTGATTGATGCTAGGAGTTTTGCGGGCCAGTCGTCTCAGTCTCCTCATGCCCAATAATATTATGGCCTGCCCTCATCACGCGAGCGTGTACAGATGTACGATACTGGGACTTGGAAAAGGCGCTGGCGGCTAAGTGACATTGAGACTGTAGGGCCAATTATGTTATATTATACTTGCATTTCACATCGTCATGGCCTATATATTTACCACTTTATAGGGGGCTTAACGCACTGTTTGGAAACAGAGCGGGACTTAACACGATCAACAAGGTGGAGCACCTTTCGCTTATTAAGTTAGCTTTTCAACGTGGTAGTGTAATAAGAGTTTTGAAGAGACAATACTATTGCCCTATATATTACGCTTGACCTAGTGTAGAGTTCCTGGCAGTCATAGAAGGGATGGGATGTGTACAGGGGGGAAGCTCCAATGGGTTCCCCGACATTAGTTGGCCAACCCCTGATGCTCATGTGTAATAGAACAATATGGAGATAGGGCTGCCATAAGGAACAGGGTCACTCCTTGAGAGGAAGGCATTCGTGTCTGAAGGATATGTGTAAGGGATTACCAGCTCGAACGTTTAGGAAGCAGACATCCATTTTTTAGCGGAGATTTCATACCGAATTAGTGATTTCAAAATAGAAGCTGGAGATATACAATACAACAACACGAAAAGTTAAGCGTAAGTCTTCCAGCTACCTATTATCACAAATCAGAGGTCGTGTTCCTCAAATAAGAAGACCCGGTTCAACAGTAATAAAAATCGAGTTTCACCTTGTTATTCGCACATAACAAGTGAACAAGAGAGTGCTTAGGCAAATGAGAAATCAGTACATGCTTAGTTTATCATGCTATGTAAGTTACTGTAAACTCAGCACGATTGACCTTGCACTGCCGCTGTACTGCCGTCTTTCGCAGCTTTTATGAGCTCGGCATTATCCCTCTCCCACCCTTCATACCCTCCGGGGCACTTGTCGATAAGGTACCTCACAGTATCCATCAAACTACATGTGTCAGCGTTTTATCATGTAATACTATGATCGGCTTGCTCTCCCCTAAACCGCCTAATGACGAATAGGCACATGAAAAGCGAATGTCAAAGCGCCAATAATATGTTTCCAGTTAAAGCTTTCCTAGAACATTTTCACTGACCTACACCGAGTATAAGGCATTCTGGTCGTCGAAATCCTCTTCTGGCACGGCGGTGGTGAAATGATTATTGTAGGCAGCGATATAAGGCATTCTAAAACGATATCTACTTGCTCGCCACGTATCGATCTCGTCTTTCCCCAATTAGTTCGGTGGCTGCAATCTCGTCTTACATCCATTATAGGCCTAGAAACAGTAGGCGTCAAACGTAACTGGTTTCCTTGTGCTTTTGTCGGCGCAGCAGTTACCATACCACAGATCTCGGTGAACCAAAACGGGCTAGATGGACTTCAAGACTGTCAATGGACGTAGCAGACAGAGCACGACCCCCTGTCGTATAACTTAGTAGCAAGCTCGTCTGGGTCTGGTCTCGGTCTTTGAACTTCTCCCTCGAGTTCGAGCATCCTTCGCACTCCTTGGGCGAAGAAGTCTTCCCATATTTCCCATACGATTTGGATTCGCTATGAAGACCGGCGAGTGTCTCTGTGAAACTCTCAATATCTGGAAATTATGCCGTCATGTCACTGTCCTATCCTGTCATATTATTATATTTTATGAGTCTTGCATGAGAAGTAACTGACCGAAAATCGTAAAAGCAGAAGCTCGTATCTAGAATATTCCTGTAGGAATCCTAACCACGCGGCTCCGGAACAAGCCAGGAACAAGCCGTGAGAGCGCTGCCGTGGTTTCGAACACTCCGTACAACATGTCCCTTACTAGGTAATCAAAGCAACTTTCACGAAATATGCTTTGGGGGTTGCGTCTCTGAGCTTGCTCTTTAGACGTGTGATTTAGGTCTAAAAATTCGAACTCCGATTCTTAACACGAGTTATCTCGGATCCTGGAGGAAGCTCTAGGACTATTAGTATCTACATGTAAATCTAGTATTTATTAATCAACTCGCTCCTAGATTTGGATCAACAGCAGTGAAAGGATCGGGACCTTGTTTTAGGAGGAGCTACCCATACATGGCTACATTTAGTGACGTTCGGTATGTAACTGAACTTCACCCTTGCGCAGGCTAACTGAATTTTTTTTTTGGGAACAACCCCCACAGTATATCGAAATCATATTTAGCTCAGGGCAATTGACTTGTTGCTACATGTTGGTCAATAGTCAGTGGTCAAAGGGGTAGCTGCATGCAGTATCTAGGCAACTGTCCACCTGCAACAGCATGATGTTAACTGTCGGCTGCGGCCAGTTGGTGACGCCCCGATCCCAAGATCCTTTGTTCCATGTTCCAAGGTTCCATGTTCCCCTCTAGAGTCCACTTGGCCGCCAGCTTACACGTAGGCACCACCTACAAGAATTTGGTGGCCTGAATGTAAATTCGACTTATAACAGAAACCGAAACTCTTCTATGTTCTCTCAGTATCTATACTGTCCTCTTATCCTTTTTGACCTTTTATCAATAAATGACTCACCTACCGCAACAAAAGTGTGCCACTACCAAGCCTTGGCAACCACGTCGCCAAAAATGGATCCCTTGTTGAAAGAGAAGCAAGCTTTCTTTGAGCAAATCGATGCGTGCAGGACTTATGATGAGGAAGCAGACGCCCTGCATATTGAAGAGCAAGCTCTGAGACAAAAATGCAGAGCTTTCTTCGCTGCAGCCTCAGTCCCCCCACGGTTGACCAAACCAAAGTCGCATCTTAGGAGGACCGCCTCAGCTCCGGTTTTAGAGCTGGCTAATGATGGATTGGAGATAATTGCTGTTACCCCTAGAGACAGTCGACCCGAAGTAACGGAGTCCTCACCAGTCAACGGTCCGACTGTTGATGACTCTATCATTCCGGAAACGGAGCAACAGCCGAATAAGAGGCCTACCCGACGGAGAACCCATCCATCTACTCGAGTATTGAGATCTCAGTCCGTCTTTGGGCAAGTTGAGCCATCTCCATCTATCTCTATGGCTAAGAGAAAGCGACCCAAGCCACTTCAGATGGCCCCCGAATCAGAGCAGATATTCAAAGGGCTCTATTTCTTCTACATTCCCAATGATGACATCAATCCTGCCCGTAGACTGAGGATCACCAAGGCCCGGGAGCATGGCGTAACATGGACGCAGAACTCTGCCGAGGCAACTCATGTTATTGTCGATAAGGAGTTATCATACGATGATATCAAATCCATTTTAGATGATAATCTGAAATCGGCTTCAATCATTCTCGTTAATGATCGATACCCACTCGACTGTTTAAAGAGGCGTGTTGTCTTTGACCCCAATCAAACTGTCGAGAAATACCAATATCAAGTCCCAGGAGGTCCTACGGCGACCGAAGAACTGGCAGTGCCTCACCCGCCCACCCACGACTCGAACGCGTCTCTGCAGCTTAAACTAAGACAAGATGCGCAGTCTACAGCAAATGCTACACCAGAGCCAACTCAGAGAAGTATCGATTTAGTTCCCTCTTCGCACCCTGAAGAACTTCAATCATCAAAAACGACTACCAAACCTATTGAAGGCGCAACTTTGTATGCAGACCCTCACCGGTATGACGCGGCTCAAGCTCCTGTCTTCACAGACGAATTAATGGCATGCATTGAGGCGGTTCTAGACGATCCCGAGAAACATGAATATCTCGATGAAAGCGACCCGGATGCGCAAGCTTCAGAGAATGAAGGTCCATCAAACAAGAAGCGTAAAGGTGCTCAGAGAACTAGACGGAATGGAACGAACGAAGATTTTGATCAGGCTAAGTTCATGTGCATGAGGGGAGGCATTCGAGAAAACAAGAAACATAGTGGCCCAAATGCGAATACCATTAAGCTTCTTGAGGAAATGGCGGAGGAGCACAGTCTCTGGAACGAGACGTGGAGAGTCCAGTCGTATCGTAAGGCCGTCGCCACGCTCAGACGACAGCCCAAGAAGATCGTGACGGCTAAAGAAGCCGAAGCACTTGTCAACATTGGTAGTAGTCTAGCGGGCCATATCGAGGAAATCGTCTCTACAGGACGTTTCCAGAAACTAGAACAAATCCGCAGAGAGCCATCCAGGGAAGCGCTGAAAATATTCTGCAACATCTATGGAGTGGGTGTACCGACCGCGAAGAGGTGGGTTGAACTAGGCTACCGCACCTTGGATGACCTTCAATCAAAGGCCAAGCTCTCAGGCAACCAAACGATTGGCGTGGAACATTACGACGATTTACTAATACGTATCCCAAGAGCCGAAGTCAAAGCACTGGGCGACTACGTAAAAGAAGTCGCGGCAGGTATTGATTCGAGCGTCGAGCTGATTATTGGGGGAAGCTATCGTCGGGGCGCAGACAGCTCAGGGGATATCGATCTCATCGTGACAAAAGAGGGAACGTCTTCCACGCAGGAACTAGGGCCTTTCCTCGATACACTCGTCGACGCCCTGACAAAAGCAGGATTCTTAACTGCCGCGCTTGCCTCTCACAGACACGACGGAGGAAATAAGTGGCACGGCTGTTGCGTCCTGCCCGAAGAGGCGTTTCCAGGCTCAAGGGATGACTACCGGCCAATCTGGCGGCGCGTCGACTTTTTATTGGTGCCACAGACGGAAGTTGGAGCGGCCTTGATCTACTTCACCGGCAACGACCTGTTCAATCGCAGCATGCGACTTCTCGCGCGGAAGAAGAAAATGAAGCTAAATCATAAGGCATTGTCGGGCATTGGTGTGCACGAAGGGAAAAAGGAGAGGAAAATCTTTGAGATCCTGGGAGTGAAATGGAGGGAGCCGCATGAAAGGTGGTGCTAGCACACAGGATGCGCTCTTGGCTCTTGGTTGGACTATCACATTGAGTAGATGACTGCATGCCGCTGCTTTTTTACTTTGTGTAGTCATTGTTTAGATACCCAAATATTCACGATGATTTCGTTTCTCACTTTTGCTCCAACTGCTATATATTATTGTGGTGTTTTCATACCGCTTCAAGTGCCTACGAAGTAGTCGGAAAACTAAGCAGCAGTAATTACATGTTGGCGACTACGCTTTAACTATCTATCTGATTGCAAATGATGTAAACGATGAGGCAGCTCGATATTATCTTAAGAGTGCCCTGGCCAAATTGCTTTATAGGAAGACAGGACGAGATAAGCAGAAATAGATCACGATTAGCAACCGGGTTGTAGACAGGCCAGGCTACCTGAAAAGCGTCTGGTCGGTAGCGGATTCGGAGTCGAGCACCAATGTCGGATTCGATCATCAGTCTTGGCTTGGAGGTTTTCGATGCCAATTGCATATGTAGGTAGGTAGCTTGCATACGCGATATTGGGCGGTCAGCTCCGCAGCAATCGGGGGATCTGCAGTCCGCCATGTTCGGAGCCAATCACGACCACGGTATTGCTCACGTTTCTCTCTCTTCTAGAACAAGAACGACAGAGCCAAGAACTGCAGAGCAGTGTTACCATTCACAGGGCCCCGACACCGCCTCATTGGAACATTGGCTATCTGAGCTTCCCCTTGTATGTTGGGGTGCTTGGGGATTCTCAAGTAACCTTACCTTATGACGTGCCCCCGCGCCCCCCTGGTGCCTCATTGCAGGGAAAGGTTCATGTAGTATGCGCATGGTGTATTTACTGCAGGTTGAGAAGCTGTAGCTTCGAGCTTCCCCGCGACTTGATGTAACGCAATAGATCGAGGGGGTTGGGGTTGGGTGAAAGTGAGTATAAATGGAATTGGAGTTCCTCTTGATATTTGCATGGTTGATCACATCCGTCCTCAAAGTCAGTCACTATCTTACCCGATAGGCTGTCGTTGAGCGAGTGAGCGAAGTCCAGTCATTCTCTCTTGACCCGATCCTAGCCTACCTAGATCCCGGGGGTCAAAAAAGAGAGAAAATGCACAAGCAAATGACAGTTAGCCTCGCGGTAGCCGTTGCCGCGTTACTTCAGGCAACGGCCGTGATAGGGTCGTTCGATGGAAATCTCAACTATGCTAGTCCGTCACGGCGGCATCTGGGCCTCGGGATCGATGTCCCACATGTCTCGCGGCGGAGTATGAAGCGCGGGAATGTTGCGTACGCCCTAGGAGACCTCAACTTTACCCACGGCGTGGCCTCGGGCGATCCGTACCCTGATTCCGTTATCCTATGGACGCGGGTTGCACCCTCGCTGGCCTCGGACGCGAGCAATCGCACGGTCGAAGGGCCCGTGCCCCTGTACAGCCACGATACAGAAACCTACATTGGGGCCGATGCCAGCCCCATTTGCGTCGACTGGGCTGTATTTCCTGAGGGCAAGAGTGTTGGATCGGCCGTCATCTCACGTGGCAAGGCGTATACGACTAGTGATATTGACTATACGGTGAAGGTACTGAGTCTTTTTCTTCGGTTTGCAGAAAGAATGAATGAGATGAAAGAAGCTAATGAAAAATGTATGTAAAAGGTCGAGGCTAAAGGGTTACGTCCATTTACTACGTATAATTATCAATTCACCATCTGCGGCTCCAACGTCAAGAGTCCAGTGGGACGCACGAAGACCGCCCCTACGGCAGATGCCCACGTACCGGAGGTGAAGCTTGCCGTGTTCTCCTGCAGTAACTATCGTTAGTCGGCAAAGCTTCTTTTCTCTTGTCTTGATTTCTTGGTCATGGCTGATGGGTAATAGCCAATGGGTATTTTAATGCGTACGGCAACGCCGCTCGAAAAGATGACCAGGATTATTTCGTAAGCATCTATTGGTTATACTAGCTGTCTATGACTGACAAGAACTAGGTACACCTTGGAGATTACATCTACGAGGGTGCTCAAGGAGGAGAGAGAGCCCATGATCCACCTCGATTACTATTCACTCTATACGACTACAGAACACGGCACGGACAGGTGAGCGCGCAAATATCCCTCAAATTGAGAAAGGACCTAGTGAGCTCACAAACTTCCCTCAGTACCGTAATGATCCGGATCTGCGGCTCGCTTCGCAGAACTTCGCATGGATTACGACTTGGGATGACCACGGTAAGTGAAGTGCAAGAGAGCCGAAAAGGTGGTAGCGGCTAAACATGAAATAACAGAGGTGTCGAACAATGGTTATCGAGATGGTTCGAGTGGTCTCAATAACACTGAGGATTCTTTCACAAAAAACGGAGGTGTCAGCGTTGATCAGCGCAAAATGAACGCCGTGAGAGCGTATTTCGAGTGGATGCCCATCCGGTATGTGTCCTAGGTTGTATCCGATATACTTGTGAAGATGTCTGACCAATACATACAGACAGGTCGACCTCGACGACAACTTACGCATTTGGAGGACGTTTCAATTGGGCAATGTATTAGTATGCAACATTCATTCTTCAGCTGTTGAACAACAGCTCTGAAATCGGTCGATACTGCATACTTACTCGAGAAATTACCAGGACCTTATCATCCTTGATACACGGAATTATGACCGCAGTATCACTTCTCTAGGTAAGTCATAATCCAGCACGCTATTCTCTCTCGTCTCAGAGCTGACTACGTTTATGAAGACTGGAACGATGACTATATTGACTTGATTCGAGACGACGCTTCGCGATCGTTGATGGGTTCTCACCAGGAGAATTGGTTCTACAACCAACTGTCGAAGTCTTCGAAGCGTGGCGCAGCTTGGAGGGTCATAGGCAACCAGATACTTTTCTCTCGCATCTTTGAGTCGTACGGATTGAGTGGCGATAACTGGAGCGTGAGTCGAGCTCACTGTGACGAGAGTTTTCTGAGGAGATCTCGTGCTAACTCGGCGACTGTCTAGGGATACTCTGCAAACCGCAATCGTACATTGAAACACCTGTACGATAACAAGATTGGTAACAACGTGTTCCTAGCAGGCGACAGCCACCAGAATTGGGTCCGTTACTCTTTGCAGATACTAGAATTTTTCAATAGGGACATGGCTGATTATCTTAGGTTTCCGACCTGGTCTGGCTCAACGAAAAAGAGTATGATCCAGAAACAGGCGACGGGTCCATAGGTGTCGAGTTTGCCGGGACGGCTGTGAGCTCAACCGGCCAAAACTCACCTATTCTTGAAGCCAGGACGCAGGCGCAATATCGAGTAGGCAACAACTCGGAGCTGCAGTGGCAGGATGGCTACTACCGTGGATACATATTTCTATCGGTGAAGCCTCATAGTGTTGAAGCGCGATTCTACGGATCGCCGAGTGTAGCCTCGCGCAATTCTTGGGATCTACCACTGGCAAACTTTACCGTGCTCAGCGGTGAGAACAAGCTAGCGCGTCCTGTTGGTGGAGGATCTGTTGAGGCAGGAGTCCTGCGAGGAGGCGAAACGAAGCCCACAAACCTCACGTTTAATACTGATTCGAAGAAATGGGATACTGTGGGTTATGATCAGATGTATATCAAGTCATAGACTTGTAGAGTCTGGAAACTTGAATAGAAAGTCGGACAGTAGCACAGGTGACTATCAGGAATTGTGTTTCATCTGGTGCCCTTTCTAAGGGAGTTGACCTTTTCGTGATGCTGTTATGTAATGTAATGGTAATAAGCTAGCTAACTGGCAAAGCAAGCCAGAGTGTGGTACAATTGTGTCCAATGGTGTTGTTACCTAAGAAAATGATCTGAAGTGATTCATGTTGGTCACATCCTCAATATATTGGAAAACGGGTACAGAAAACGTCATGGTCTCATAGATAACAGATAACAGATAAGGACTCATTCAAGACGTGATGTGGTCCCCGCGCCTTATCGATTAGAGCAAAGCTCGGACGGTTGAATAGTTCTACCGGTTCTGGTGGAACCCCTCTTCACAAGTGGATACCTACTAGGTAGCCCCTCCAGCTGGTCAAGATCTACTGGTAGCAGGTGGGTGGTGGAATCGAAAGCGGGCGCTGCGTTTGCGCGGGCGGTGAATAATTAGTGCCACCCTTGCACTCTTCGAATTTCCTTTTTTGGTGTGAAGGAGACCTGACTGGACCCTGATTCAAGCCTGAGAGACGAAGGGAAAAAAAATATTTCAAAGACTCCCTCGATCCCTAGACTCCTCGACTTCAGAAACTGGGCAATCGGCAACCCGTTTCCTTTTTCCCACTTGCCCTAGAATCCCTAATCCCTCCGGGACACGTTGCGCATTGCCCATCATGGCTGGCGACAAGATGGAATTTGAGGTTGCTGAGAAGCAGCTCAAGGACATGGCTCACTCTGAGCAGCATTACTTTAATAGGTGAGTACATCCATGTAGCGGCCCAACGAGGACGGCTTCTTCGCGACTATAGCTAATAATCATTCATTATACAGCTACAATCACCATGGTTCGTACTTGTGCCCATCCTGCTATTGCGAGGAACGTCGCTGACTTTAAACCCACCCCTTGCCAGGCATTCATGAGGAGATGTTGGTATGTATTCCGTCTTCTACACCAAAAAATTAACTGGCTCTGATATGCTAACGTGCCTGCTTTTGTCCTGGGTAGAAAGATGAGGTGCGAACTAGATCGTACAAGGATGCGATAGTTCAAAACAAGCATCTTTTCAAGGACAAGGTCGTCCTCGACGTTGGCTGTGGTACAGCTATCCTCTCCATGTAAGGGACCTCTCCGATGCACCGCCAGATCCGTGGGTTGTTAGCCCTAACAGCTCTTCTGTTGTAGGTTTGCCGTGAATGCCGGAGCTAAACACGTTATTGGTGTTGATATGTCAACCATCATTTTCAAGGCCAAGGAGATTGTCAAGGTCAATGGGATGGAAGACAAGATTACTCTCATCCAGGGTAAGATGGAAGAGATTGAGATACCTTTCCCCAAGGTCGACATCATCATTTCCGAATGGATGGGCTACTTCCTACTATACGAGAGCATGCTCGACACTGTCTTATATGCCAGGGACAAATACCTCGCAAAGGATGGCCTAATCTTCCCAGATAAGGCTACTATCTTTGTGTGCGGTATCGAAGACGGCGATTACAAGGATGAGAAGATTGGATGTAAGTGTCTGGGATCGCCGAGGCTCTTCAACGCCGGCAACCTTTACTAATAATCTCTAGTCTGGGATAACGTATACGGATTCGATTACTCACCGCTGAAGGCGACTGCCCTCTCCGAACCCCTCGTTGATACTGTCGAAGTCAAGGCGGCTGTCACAGACCCGGCATCTGTGGTTATACTGGACCTGTACACCTGCACGACCGCCGACCTTGCCTTCTCAATACCTTTCAGTCTCAAATGCCGCCGTGACGACTTTATACACGCTCTTGTTGCATGGTTTGACATCGAATTCACCGCGTGCCATAAGCCGATACGCTTCTCTACCGGCCCCCACACCAAATACACACACTGGAAACAGACAGTTTTCTACCTCAAGGAAGTCTTGACAGTCCAACAGGACGAAGAGGTTGCATGCAGACTAGTAGTGAAGCCTAACATTAAGAATCGCCGGGATCTTGACATTACAGTCGACTACGCTCTGGAAACACACGATCCTAAGCGCCAGGCACGAGGTTCTTGCAGCTACAAGATGTGCTAGTAGCTGTTTCTGGATATCAAGCAGGATATTGATGCCTGGTTGAGCTGCCTCGACGGCATCATGTAGCTAACTATGCCAGCATTGCCTCCTGAGCGAGGCGAGTAACTATCGGCGTGCCTCCAGGATATGGGAAAACCACACTCAGTCCCATCATGGCACAGCGGCTGGACCTACTATGCTGAATACAGTTACCAGCAGTCATCTCGGAACAGGGCTAGTTGTATCTCTATAGGCGATGGACGATATAGATTTCATGAGATAGCGACGGGTGACGACTAATGATGAGAAACGTGCATAGAACTCGTCTACAGCACTAGAAAGGCCACCACTACGTGGAGATATTAATATCATTCTGCCACGGTGCTCACAAATACTAACTGATCCGAGTTGTCCGGTTCATTTGTTTGTGCTCTCGTTTCTGGACCGTGAGTTGGCATTACGACTGACACTGTATACACATGTGATGATTACCATTCGTGGCTTCTAATTCGCTTTTTCCCCGCCTTGCGCGAAAACAGTAAGATTACTCGGGGTTTCTAATAACCAAATTTCTTGAAAGATTCCTAGCTCAATCTCTAGCACTTAGAACGAGGTTGACCATCAAACAACTCCTCCCAACACCACTTCTGATTGCCGTAGCACAGCCTATAGCAGAGAATTCACCAAATCTTGAAAATTAATGTTAGGAATATATGGGACTTGGTCGAGCGCGTAATCCCTCAGGGTTGAAGATCCAACGAGTAGGTAATATAATAATAATAATAATAATAAATATAATCCGATCTCGCTAGCTTGCTGCTGCATGTGATGATGGTGGGGTCGATTGGACACTTGGACTTCTGACTCACGTCATTTTCGCTGACATGCATGCAACTTTTAACGAAACTATCTCTTCATAGTTGTCTTACGTTAAATAGTGTTATTTGTACTTTTTTATTTATTCTACCCTTGGATCTGGCAGGATGTTCACAGGACTAGTCGAGGAGATTGGGAGTAGGTCATCACAAGCTTGCGTCTGTCCCACTCCCAACCCCTCACTCCCCGAGATGCATTCCTCATTACAAGCGTTGGTCCGCTAACCTGCGAACCCCCAAAGCATAGCCGTCGCGGAGCTGGACTCCCACGACGAGGCGGGCGGCACCTCGCTGACCATCACGTTGCCGGCGTCCTCGAAGCTCCTAGAGGACGCCGCGCTCGGTGACAGCATCGCCATCAACGGCGTGTGTCTGACGGCAACAGCGCTCTCCACCGGGCCGGACGCGCCACAGCCTAGCTTCAAAGTGGGCATCGCGCCCGAGACGCTGCGTCTGACAAACCTAGGGCAGTTGACCAAGGGATCGGGCGTGAACCTCGAGCGGGCCGTGCGCGCCGACACGCGCATGGGAGGACACTTCGTGCAAGGCCACGTCGACACGACGGCGACCATCATCAAGATCGCGCAGGACGGCAACGCCGTGACGTTCCGGTTCCAGCCGCGCGAGAAGGAGAGAGCGGACGTCATGCGCTACGTGGTGCATAAGGGCTTCATCGCGCTCGACGGCACCAGCCTGACCGTTACGAAAGTCGACGACGTCGAGGGCTGGTGGGAGGTCATGCTCATCTCGTACACGCAGGAGAAGGTCGTCCTCGCCAAGAAGAAGGAGGGCGATGGTGTCAATGTCGAGGTCGACGTCCTGGCGAAGTACGCCGAGAAGAGCATGGCTGGGTATCTTGGTGCGCATGGCGGCCAGGCGCTCATGAAGCCGGTTATTGAGAAGATGGTACAGGATGTGGTTGCGCAGGCTAGTGAGTAATATTCAGTTCTTTACTCTTCCTTTTTTTGGGTTGTTGAGAGGAGCAAGAGTCTTCTCAGCAGGACCTGGATACTTCTTAAACCCCTGCAATTTTTTGCTTAGAAGGCCATTACTGACTCTTTATCTTGCAGTGGGTGGGCATGCGGCGAAATAATTCGAGAGAAACGCTCGAGTTGCGGCGTTGTGAGTTGACACTGAACGCATTAGGTATCTGAGTGCCAGTGAATAGTCTCGATTTACATATCTTGAGCTTCTTCCTGTCCATTTACGATCCATGCAAGTCCCTTAGGCCACTGCTCTTATTTGAGAAATGAGTCGCTGGCATTTACTCGATACATCGATCTTATTGCACAAATACCACATATTACGTGTGTACAGGCTATTGTAGCAGAGCAACGCAACTTAGGCCAACTACACCCAACATCGTGCACGTACTTCGTAACTAGAGCTACTCATGTTCTTCGAAGTGGCATACGCAAAGACAACTTTGGAGCACTTCAGACGTTGCCCCAGACTTCTGCAATCTTGTGACTCAAAGTCCTTGCAACTTTCTTCCTTCCAACGAGATTTCCCATCTGCGCAAAAACCAAGTCCTGTTTCCTTTTTTTGCCCTGTTCGTCGGCGCCACATCTCTCATAGGCTTTAATGAATTCATATGGGGTTTTCCATCTCTTCTGGATCTCAAGTGCCTTTTCACCAGTCACCTGCTTGGTACACATGAGCATCTTGAGATATACATCGCGTAGCGTCATCATGTCCGACTTGGACGCCATTGATGCAAACGCCGGATAGCTAATGTAATGTCCTAAGGTAGGCTCTTTCTCTCGAAGATGCTCGAGTAGTGGAAGAAAATTCTTAGCAGTAAGCACTTCTGTTGGAATGACAAGTAGAGATTTGCTCTCGTATTGCTTTTTCAGCAACATCGTCATTCGCGTTAGATAGCGGATGGTATCGTCCATCTTCTGCGTCTTCTTTATGAAAAAGCCATTAACCACCTGAGTGGACGCGATAGCGGACTGGACCGCTTCTTCGTACTTCTGAAAGCTCATAGAATCCATCGTTATTTCTTCGACGATGTAGACGACGTTCTTGACTCCGGATCGCTTCAGCCGAAACTTTTGCTCGTGGAACCGCCCATCCTTGATACTGCCAATCAAGTCGTCTAATCGCTTCCTCTCCACGATCCAATCCAGCACGATTTCGTCGCCTTCGGAACCGGTGCGAGAGAGGAAATGGGGGTCGTGGCACTTGGCTACCCATAGCGCGTCGCCTAGCTCGAGGGCTCGCATTATCGGCTTGACCCCTTTCTTTGTGAGTTCTTCTTGCATATAGTCACGGTCGGTCTTAGACCGTACCTCGCGCACATCCAATGCAAGGTGCACTGTGAATGTCCCCGGAGCCAGTCGAATTGGTCTAAAACTCGGCAATGCTGAGCTGTCTGAAGTCGAGTCTCCATTGGTAACTACGTTTGCGTAGCTTGACTGTTGCGGCGGACCGGTCTCTTCGATCTCGACTGACGGTGATCTAGTATTAGGGCGAGGAGGGGGATGCTCAGGCACTTCGGGTTGTAATTCTCTCCTTTGTTGTGCTGCCAACTCGGCAGGAGTCAGATCTGCAGTCCTTTGTATCCGTCGCGCCACTTCCCATCCTTCGTCTGACAAAGAGTATCGTCTTAGCGGCCGGCCTCGCTCGTAGACCAGATCCTTCTCTAATAAGGTTTTCATAGAGTTCCACGCGGTGTAAAATCTAGTAGGATCACTAGGCGCTGTAAAAGAAGCATCGCAGTGAGGTTGCGCTGCCTCGATGAGCTGAGCCTTTGTCATAGCAGCAGGTGCATCCTCTCCAAGTGTGGCAAGACCAAGAATCAAGGCATATGCACCAGATCGCAGAGTCGGGACATAAGGCTTCTGTTTCCTCGGCTTCTTGGCCGGCCTCGGTTGTTCATCATCATCAGCGTCAGCTTCGTCATTGAGGCCCGGAATGCGCCACTGCCTCGGCCGCTTAGGCATGGGCAGGCCATTCTCCTGGCAGTGCTTCTCTAGTTTGTCGGTTAAGCGCTCGCATAGCTTAGGTCCAAACCCTTTGAGTTGCTGCAGCTGAGACGGGTGTTTGAAAGTGATAGGACATGCTTTCAGAGCGTTGTACGCATTCTTGTAGGTAGTCACACCCTTAGAATTGCGTTCCCGGGCTAGATCAACCCATTCTTTCACCCATCCTAAAAGAAGAGGATTGGCGCACAGTTCTTCTGAGGCCATGCCGACTGCATAAGGGAGCAACAGCAAGTGATATGGCCAATAAAGCAAAGAAAGCATATAAACTCAGAGTTTATCTATTCAATCCACTGCATGGGTTCAGGTTTTAAGATACTTTACTTGACAAAGGCGATGCCAGTATAGCTTTGAGCCGACGCGACTTAGTGACGCGTACAAGTTGTTGTAATGAACAAAAGACTCTCCCCGAAAACGCCAAATCACGTGATGAATTAGACCCCCTGGATATGCCCCACTCATAAAATCCTTGCCAGGGCAACCCACGTCATAAGGCATGTATCAGCGCTGAGCTAAATCCCTAAAGATAAATCCCTACCTACTAAGTACTGTAGGTACTTACGTACAGTACTAACAAGGTTGCAGATTTACAGGGGACCTTTTCGCTTGCCAGCACTGAGCTACCCTGGCGGGGTAGCTTGGGGCAATGGCGCAATGGCAGCCGCAGCAACGAGGATCTTTCCATTTTCCGAGTGGGCATTGGGGCATTGGGGCATTGAAGAGAGGGGGCTGTGACCTGCTCATGCTGATGGTGGGCTGCGCTCTTGCTCTCCTCAACGGTGAGGCCGCTCGGATGTTCTTGTTACTTCAACTCGTTATAATATCCCAGGTTAGCTCAATTCGCAATTCATTCTCAGACAAATACCTCGTCAGCGCTTGAACTTAACCTTGATCTTGACCTTGACCTTGACCTTGACCGCCCATTCTCTCTTGCTTGCTGCTTGTTCTACAACTGGTTGCACTTTTTGCCATTTCGCCTACTTGACACGTCAATTAACCCTCTTTGTCACACATATCCTCCACCTTCGCTTACCCAGGACCAAGGTACGGATCCATCAAGAAGAATCATCCAACAGTATTTGATAACCATCTAACGCCCCAGTCTTTTTTGCAGTCGCAGCAAGATCGTCGTCGTTAACCGAGCTTCAATTGTACTTGACCGTTGTCAATTGCCCAACATGGATCCAGAGGCTATTATCGCGGCGTCCAAGAAACACAACACTGTGCCAGGGAGGGTCTACAAGTATGGCACCGCAGGCTTCCGCATGAATGCCGATCTCCTCGATGGCGTTACCTTTCGCGTTGGCCTGCTCGCTGCCCTGCGCAGCCGCAAGCTTAATGGTCAGACTATTGGTGTTATGATCACCGCCAGTCACAACCCGGCCATCGATAACGGTGTCAAGATTGTTGATCCCATGGGAGACATGTTGGAACAGGAGTGGGAGGCATTTGCTACCAACCTCGTCAACGCTCCAAGCCACGAAGAGCTTGTTGACTACTTCTTCAAGCTTGCCGACAACTTGAAGGTCGATATAACCTCGCCTGGCAAGGTTATTGCTGGCAGAGATACTCGGCCCTCAGGTATCACCCTCGTTACCGCCCTCGCCGACTCGCTCGCTGCTACCAACACAGTCTACGTCGACTATAAGATCCTGACCACGCCCCAACTTCATTACTTAACTCGCTGTGTCAACACCGCCGGCACACCGGGCGCCTACGGAGAAACCAGCGAGACGGGATATTACAGCAAGCTTATAGAAGCTTTCTACCGCGCTCTACGCGGCCGCCGGGTTTCGGGAGGTTTGACTGTTGACTGCGCGAACGGTGTCGGTGGGCCCAAGTTGAACGAGCTTCTCAAATATCATGACGCTCTGAAGACGGGCTTGCAGGTCAAGGTCGTCAATGACGATGTGCTCCGATCAGAAATCTTGAACCTCGACTGTGGGGCCGACTTTGTAAAGACGAGGCAGCGGGCACCCCCTAATCCCAAGCCAGCTCCTGGTGATCGATGGTGTTCACTTGATGGTGACGCAGATCGTCTCATCTACTACTGGATTGATCCCGAAACAGGCTTCTTCATGTTGGATGGCGACCGCATTGCAACGCTTGCTGCTTCGTTCATTGCGGAACTCTCCAGAAGCGCGGGTCTAGACGGTCAATTGAGGATCGGTGTCATTCAGACCGCTTACGCCAACGGTGCTAGCACTAAATACATTGAACAGCACCTGCAACTTCCCGTTGTTTGCACGCCTACTGGTGTTAAGCACCTTCACCATGCAGCCTGTTCGTTTGACATTGGCGTTTATTTCGAGGCGAATGGTCATGGCACTGTCCTTTTCTCATCAGCCGCAGTCCAAACGTTCAAGACGAAAGAACCTCAGTCTCCCGCTCAAAAGGATGCTCTAGATATCCTTAGCGCCTTAGCTGACCTCATCAACCAGACTGTCGGAGATGCTCTTTCGGACATGCTCATGGTTGAGGTTATCTTGGCACACAAAGCGTGGTCAATGAAGGACTGGGCCCTAACATACCAAGACCTCCCGAACAGACTTGTTCGTGTCGAGGTTGGCAACAAGGATCTCTTCCAGACTACCGATGCAGAACGAAAACTTAGCCATCCAGTTGGCTGCCAAGATGAAATCGATAGAGAGGTCAAGAAGTACACCAATGCTCGTTCATTTGCACGTGCTAGCGGCACAGAAAATGCCTGCCGTGTATATGCGGAGGCAGCGACAAGGTCTGAGGCCGATGAGCTCGCCAACAAAATTGCCATGATTGTGAGGCAGTATGGCGGAAACTAAAATGGTCTTGGTATTTGGATTAGAGAGGGGAAAAAAATTGGGGCGGCATTAACGAGCTACGACTACAAAAAGCTGATATGAATCAGTGGCGATTCGGTTATGTGCCTAGAGCTGGGAGTTTGGTGGTTTTCTAGCATTATGAAGATAAATAAAAACACATACGTCTTTTAGGTCTAATTGTCCCCCCCTAATGATTCCTGATGCAAGTGTTTCCATCTGCTTTGCTGTGAAATAATACATAACACTATGCTGTGGGCCATTGCGCAATGCGATGTTCAGACGACAGTACTCATGGGGGGACAGTACTCATGGGGGCAAGACTGCTTTCTTCTCTCGCTAACAAGGTTTATTGATTTTTCAGAGCCATAAAGATCCAGCCAGGGTGCGAGAAGGAAAAAAGTGGCATAACGTCACACGAGATGATGCTAGTCTTATGGTAAGTTGACCCTTTTGTACCATATAACTTCAGAAAGAAAGAACAATAAGTGGATAACGTAACCTTGACGTTCTTAATAATATAGTTAGAAGAAGAAGAAGAGGAAGAAGAAGAAGAGGAAGAAGAAGAAGAGGAAGAAGAAGAAGAGGAAGAAGAAGAAGAGGAAGAAGAAGAAGAGGAAGAAGAAGAAGAGGAAGAAGAAGAAGAGGAAGAAGAAGAAGAGGAAGAAGAAGAAGAGGAAGAAGAAGAAGAGGAAGAAGAAGAAGAGGAAGAAGAAGAAGAGCTCTTTTTTAGCTTTATAAAATACATGTTTATGATTTGGTGGCTATTTCTCCTTTGAATCTATATCCTTTTAAACAGCTTTTATAGACTGTCTAAGATGGTATCTTTGAGTACTGACGCTCTCTTCCATCGTGCTCGCTATTACAGGTCAACGGTCGTTCTTTGGTCGTTGTTTGGTATATGGAGCAAGGACGTCGGGGTAGCAAGTCAGTTATAGGGACTTGTTACCAGGGTGTAGGAAAGGTTAGCAGGTTTGCCTTGAACACTAGATAGCTAGAGCACCCAAGTGCTTTATGTGTCTGGGGAATGCCCCTTAAGTTGGATGGGGAGGGAGACTGAGACCTCAGGGGTATGATCAGAAACGGCTTGGTAGACTGTGCTGGACTTTGGATCAAACTTGAGACTATACTGCGCAGATATTGTTCGTTAAATCTGGAGAGGAGAGTAGTTCATCACAAGATGAACGTAAAGGAGAATAAGTATTCCTGAGAGTATATTAAGTTAGGAGGTGTCTAGATGAGCAAAATGTGCCGTTAGCGATATCAGCAGGCATCCCTGGTGGTATGGTAAGTAAGGTAGGCGGGCAGGGACTTTGATGGACAGGTGAACAAATATTCATCATAAAGCATCGGGTATGGATAACACCCCTTACCCTGTCCTGGTACGGTATTTGGAGGCTCCTCAAAAGAATGTGCTGAAAACAGGGGGGAACCATGTATGTAGTAAGGTACATGTTCGCCTGTTTCTTTCTTCCCATCCATAGGTGACACTAAATCCTGAGCTTTGGAATGTGGTGACCACATGCGGCCGATTAGGAACCGACACTATTCGTTTTACTAACATGAAAATGATCAGGTGTCTACTAAACCAACACCCGTGATCTAGAGTTCAGATGAAATTCTTTGTTTTGATGAATTCGAGTTATCACGGCGAGGTCACCATCCATTTCTGCCATGACTTACTCGTTGGTAACACAGTTAGACTTGTGAGATGGCACCCTCAACTTTAGCTTCGTCTTCTCGCCCCAAAAGTTTCAGTCTCTACCAACATGCTTTTCTACCTAAGCTGAAATCGGCAATTACTGTTGGGGTTTTTAAGTCAGGTGCTGTCAGTTAGGCATCTTCAGAAGAATTAGTCACTCGCTATCTTCTGTATTCTTCCTTATTTGCCTCCTGTGATCATGAATATAAATTGCGAGGAATCCGCGACCACTAACTCTCTACTTCGAAGGAGTAACCTACACCAAATCTCCAAGATAATTACTCCACAACATCACGATGGCTGATAACAGTCACGACGGTCGACGCTCCCAACGTAGCCACGGGAACACACATCGTGACAATACCTCAAGAAATCAACGCCAGAGACTGCAGCCCTCGGAGACGTCCGTTACACTCGCTTGCCAGCTTTGTGGTGACTTATTGTCTGCACCCGAAGGGGGGCTTCCCGCATACTGTGGGCGTCCAGAATGCCAACAGACGGCCCTTGTAGATGAAGCGGAAGCGCGAGACCCTCCACATGCAAGCACTTGTAAGTAGTGTCATAGCCAGTTTTCAGTATCTAGAGGGGACGATAGCTTATACTGTTCAGACTGTCAAGACGGCCAGTTATATGGCAACCAAGCTCCATTTGCCACAGCGCCGGGATACCAGCCTGTGCCTTATCGAACACCCCGATCGTCGAATTGGATGCCGAATCAAGATATTCGGAGTCCGACGATACCGTCACTTCGGGATATTGAGGCACTACGAGAGAATCTGAGCCCTAGCGGCACTGCAACATTGTCGCTTCGGAGTGCTCAAGATATACAAGAGGATTTGAACCCCAGCCAAACATCAGGACACACCAGCATTGGGGCGTACCATGGATCATCTGCCGTTCAATTCGCCCGTCCTGAGTATACTTATCAGTACTCTGGTGCTTCTGGCCAACTCAGTCATGGGTCTCACCATTACTATGGCCAGGGGCACGATGAAGGCAACGGGAAATAAGGCCCTCTCAGCAAAGATAATGAGGGTAAGTTCTGAGGCTAGTAGTTTGGCTTATAACATCGTAGGTACCAGTTATCGTCCTTTTGGCATGGAGGGGTGGCAGTCATCGACATAAGAGCTTTGGAGAAGAACTTTGTGGGGTTTGAGTTTCGCAGTTACAATTTGGTATCAGTCGTTCATTCTGAGATTAGTATAAGGCATGGGATTTGGGTAACGGACGTGGCACTCGGATTATCCTAAGGCCAGCGTTATTCCCCATTATTTTCATAGTTTTTTAGAATGTTTGCCCTTTCAAGAGTCATTCGTTTAAATTAATAGCTGCAACACGATCGACACGTTAACGTTGTCTTTCCCATGTCATTATTCACAGTATTCTCAAGGCCCTAGCATCAGTGACCGTAGCTGCGTGGCGAGTCAAAAATATTAGCTTGCTACACTTGCGCACGAGATGTGTATAGCATATGGGCTTGAAAAGTGAGAAAGGCGAGAGGTTGCCCCTATTCAAGAGACCCTATCTAGGAGTTATTTTTACTGCAGTAATTACTTAAAATGGGTGACCCTCTATTGACATGAGTGACCCGCTTAGAGTGCACCAATACACCCCTCTACAAGTGACTAGCCATAGAGGTATTGCGAGATCCGAGGCATTGGTACTCTGGCCCCAAGAGAACAGTAGTCTCGCAAGCAGTGGGTCAAGAAATGATTCTTTGCTACAGGAAAGTCCCCTATTTGGTATACTTGTACTGAGTATATATACAAGTCCAAGTACAGATAAATCGACCTATACAGTTAACACTGTGAGATGTAGAGTATTTCACTAATATTTTGCATAAAAATTCCCCAGGTTTCCCGGGAACCTTTGGCTGTTACTAATGTTTTCTTCCGTCTCGGAATCAGACCCGTCAGTGCTCATTGCTCACATTCGTTACTTCAAGTCTTAAGGCATAGTTACAGACTGCATAAACCACAATTATCCCTCCCTAGTTGATGATTATGTACTTGTCCAGCTACCCATCAAGTAGACACACTACTGTCACATCACAATGAACAGAAATGACCTCTACAAGCCCTCGGCTTAACCCCACTCCAAACATTCTTATCACTCTTCGAATTCCAAAACATACTAACTAACATGACCTAAGATACGGAGAGGAAAAGTAACTGGTCGGTACGATCAACAAATCCCTAACTGTAGCGCGAAGAAACGATGTTGCCATCGTCCACTCCCTCTTCAATGATTATGACCACAGTTCTCCCTTCCCTCTACGAACGAGACGAACGAGGCGGCCAAGATGAATAAGACGTATGATTCAAATTACAAACGTAGTATAGCAAGTATTAGCTGACAAAAAACAATAAAAATTTTGCTATAATATGATCCCTTTGAGTTTCGATGTGCTAAATCATTGTGAGCTACCCCGGAGGTATACCCGGGAACACCGAACTGCTGGTCTAGAATAACGCCTACCGGGTAGGTCTTGTCTAGGATGATGCAGAAAGGGGCTAATAACTTCATCACCTCATCGTATTTACGCACAAGAAACTATCATAAGTTCACGGCAGCTGCGCTGGTTGCCAAACTAAGAAGATTAAACAAGTGGCGTTGAGCGTCACTGGCTCGTCCTTGGGCAAAATTGCTCGCCTACGACGATGAACTCCGTACTTGCGATTAAGTTACGGTGTTGGATCGCTCAAGATAATGAAGCGAACATGAACATTGTTTAATATTGAACATCAACTAATACTAGACATTGTGTTCATATAACTAAATTGAAGATTGACCATGTTCTTGTGTTTCTCCCCGACTTCTTGTCCCAATTGGGCAAGAGGTACGATGCGGAGGACTTTGCTCCGCCAGGACGCATCCACTTACACGATCGACGAGCCTCATTGACGTCTGTCCCCAACGTAAAGGCATCGCGTCTACTATGAAACTGTCCTTGACGAGAAATGTGGCTGTTTCCCCCCTCAGGCTGAAGCTTGAAGCGACCGGGGTTAAAAACTATTAAAGACTGCCTTCGTCTCAAACTTGATCTAGGTTCTTGCTGTTCCTTTCTCGTTCATTCGAACTTGAGACAGTATATAGTTTCGGCCAACCTTGTCTTCACCTCATAACTGTTTTCCTATTCATTGCCCTCCTATAACTGAAAATGGATACAGTTAAGAAGGTCTGCTTCTGGCTGCTCGTGGCTGCAGCCACGAGTGCGCTCGCTATGCCGTCGCCCCCAAAGCACAAACACACTGAGCTATCTCCCGTCGTCCGCAACGGCTCAAAATTTCTGGTAGACGGCAAGCAGTGGAAGGCCGTAGGCCCGAACGTCTACTGGCTCGGCCTAGACGAGAACGTTACTCCACCAGCGGGAGCGCCGTATGATCCAACCACAAAAGCGAGCTATCCCACGAAAGAGCGCATCACCGAGGTCATGGCCGTCGTGAATGCATTGGGTGGGACTATGATCAGGGCACATACTCTGGGTGTCAGCACCGGGAACCCTCTTAGCGTCTGGCCTAAGAAAGGAGTAGTGAACGAGGAAGCGTTCAAAACTATCGACTGGGCTGTGTACCAAGCAGGCCTGTATGGTGTTCGGCTATTGGTGCCGCTCGTCGATAATTACGTCAGTATTTTCCCCTTTATGTTTTGCGAGAATGTGAGTACTGAAACGATGAATAGGATTACTACCACGGCGGGAGTACGCATTTCGGAGTCCTTTATTTCCCCTTTTAACAATTTCGAGCTCGTTGCGCTCCTGCATACTCCCGAAACCGAGCAAAGCTTTTACCCGTTAGAGCAATTACTGACTCCTGATTGCGGACAGAGTACAATTTCTTACGCTGGGCTGGGTTCAACCTCACTCAGACCAAGGACAGCAATAACCCTGCAATCCAGCAATTCTACACGAACCCTACTATTGTCGCTACATTCAAGGACTACATTAAAACGCTTCTGACACACAAGAACCAATACAACAACCTAACCTACGCAGAAGAGTACAACATTTTTTTTTCCCTTTCGGCAGTCTTTGGGATCTGGATAGCCGAAACTGTGTAAAAGGTTTACTTAGGATAATGGTTACTGACTATTACTTCAAATAGCCCTACAATCTTCGCCTACGAGAGTGGTAACGAGCTGCTAGGGCCCGTATGGGGAGACATGAATAGCCCAGCCGACTGGGTAAGAGACATCGCGCAGTACGTCAAGAGCCTTGCTCCCAAAAAACTATTCCTCGACGGCACATACGGCATCAACAAGACGCACCTCGGCATCAAAGAGGTAGACATATTCTCAGACCACTTCTACCCAGTCGACAACGCGAAGTTGCAAGCGGGCATCAAGGCTGTGGAGGGTGCCGGCAAGGTCTACTTCGCGGGCGAATACGACTGGGTAGGAAGCTCGGGCGGCGACTCGCTCGAGTCATTCTTCCAAATCCTCGAAACTAGCCCTGCGGTCGGCGGAGACACCTTTTGGAGCTTGTTCGGGAGGAATGGTCCCGATTGCAAGGTAAGTGGCTTCTTCTCGGTTGGCTAGTTCTGACCTTTTGATTCCGCCTATGTACCCTGGAAGAGAGATGCTGATGAGTGTGGTTGGCAACAGACCTTCGTGGATCACGCAGATGGCTTTACGCTGCAATATGGCAACCCGAATAACACGGCTTATACGAATAGTAGAATCCAGCTTATCCGGAAACACTTCATTGCCATGAGTCAAGGCAAGAAAATTGGCGCTAATGAGACATTGCCTCCTGTGCCTTGCCCTGCTCCTCTGCCGCAAAGACCGAGGGTATGGTAGTATGGAGCTAGAAATCCTATGCGAGAGTCCTTCAGCCTCATTACAGAAGCAATATACTCAACGAAGAGATGCATCGCCATTTATTTAATGAAGCCTAAGCGTGACAATTTTGTTTGGGGGCTTGTGGCAAGTCTTGTAAACGTCTTAGCAAACATTCCCATGGGCATTCGCATCCACGCCGGGGAGTAGTATGAATATCTGCGTCGCATGATTTTTGTTCTACGGCACATCACATACTACAGGACGCTCAATGTTGGGTTTATTGGTCGATTCGTTTGTCCGTAAGCTAAAGTATATCTTAGTGTAGCACAACTAAACTTACTACAATGCCTTTCAGGTACTGCTCTACACTTTTAATGCCAAATCTATTCACTCGCAGAACTCTTGTTTCAACACGAACAAAGCCGTGTTCTACATAATAAAAAAACATGTCAATTTGAAGTGTTGAGGCAGAGCACCTGCAGCATCTATTGAAATAAAATGTATGTACAAAATCGACCTCAGCAGCACTCAGCCGGAAGGACCAAGCTACCCATGCGCCTCTAACTCACGTCCTTTTTATCTACAAGCATTGGTAGTAGCTGGAATACGTCAGTGGCCGTTTGATGAGTCAATGCCTAAGGGTCATGTTACTTACTAGTCATTGATGAAAGTGCACTTGTATGGGCTAACGCATGCCTTTGGGCTAGTCCATCCAATACCGTCACATTGACCCCAGTGTGTCTGCGCTGGGCCATTAGGCGCCGTGGTAGTAGGCGTAGACTTAGTCGTAGTGGTAGATTTAGTCGTTGTTGTAGACTTGGTTGTTGTGATTTTAGTTGTTGTGGTTTTGGTTGTTGTGGTTTTAGTTGTTGTAGATTTCGTCGATGTGGATTTAGTCGTCGTTGTTGATACGGATGTCGTGCCAGAACCGGAATCCTTAAACGTGGAACCAATATCACCCCATCTAATGTTGCTGAAGATAACGTGTGTGGATGGGTAGTTCTTGATGAGAAGGGCCGGGTCACCTTCAGTGGCACTGCAAGGTCCGTTGCTGCCGCTGTCAAGCCAGTTCATGAATTGGCCGGCGTCGTTCCAAATGGCAAAGGTTAGAACCATACCGCGTCCGAGTGCCTGACCCATAGTCGTCAAGCTACCAAAGGTAGGGGCGCTGGGGTCAACAGCGTTACATGACTCCGTGGTGATAATGTCTCCACCAGGAGAGGCACTGGCGATGAGCTTGCCGTTCTGCATGTACTTGCGAGTGATCGATGTCAAAGTGCCCGTAGTAGTGCCGTCATTGGTGTTGAACTGCGTGATGACCGTAAACGGCTTAGTTGTGTCAACTGTGCCGCCAGGGCCGTAGTAGTTGGGGTACCCATTAGCATAGGGGTTGAGACCACAGCCGCTCCGATCGCAGTCGGTATCGCTACATGGGTGAGGTGTAAATGCATGGGCCCTAGAATTGGCTTCCAGAATATCCATCTCGTTGCAGCAGTAGCCTGACCCATTTGTGTTGAGGGTTCCGTTCTTCCAATTTTGGACCGGGCACTGAGCGTCACAATAACCGGATCCATACTGAGCGCCACCGGTGTTGTACTCGTTTCGACCTCCAGTCTTATCCATTTCACCCAGATACAATGCGCCATTCTCACCACAGGGCAGAGTAGACAAGTCGACAGTAAAGGTCAGCTCCTGTCCAAGTAGCTGCAGCATCTCATAGTTGCCGTCATCTCCCAGGAGGTAGAGACGTGGAGAGGCATTCTGTGGCTCGCCCGCGTCGTTGGTCGTATACTGATGCATCGTGAGAGTGTCTCCCGATGTTGTGACGCCATTGCCTGTATAATTTGCGTCCCCTTGAACGAAGCAGTTTTGTGCGCAGGTTGCTTCATCAGGGCAGAGGGTAGCATTCACTCCAGTTGGAGTGGTGCAAGATAACCAGTCGGTCGTGTGAAACCAATGGTAGTTCCAGTCAATGACGACAGACCTCTGTTTGGCAACGCAGCCACCTGCAGTGGTACATTTATAAACGGTGAGCGCGGGGTGCTCTACTATATGTTAACATGCGGTCTAGGTCTCCAAACGTCTTTCTAGAAAGTATATAGGGCGCGGCCACTATATTCTACGACAACAGGTATAAGGGTCAACTTACTGCGAAAATGTTAGCTTGGCACTTAATAGGTTGTTGGGTGGGGGGAGGTTGAGGCACCAGACAAGGGACGTTTTCATACATACCGGTCAGCCTGGTCATCAGGGTTCTGAGCATTGGCAAGTTGACGGCCAGCCAGCACGGTGGCGGCGGCGAGCACGCTTCTGAAGCTTGGCGCCATGTTGAGGATGTTCTATTCAAGTTATAGCCGTCAAATAACAGCGCGCTTGAGTAACGAGAAGCCAAGTCTAACATATTGCCTTCACTTTGCTGGAGCTTTACATATTTATGTTTTAGAGTAGGTCCCTTGTCAACTGCTGGGGAGAAGCATTCCGGGTTCACGGAATCTTAGTGCTCAAACTCCGCGAATCAGAACTGGCCAAGCTCCGCATGCAACGGAGCAGTCCCGATGAGGACATCGGAGGCACTCTACCGGTGAATTATTTCATGTGCACAGCAGCCACCCTGCCAAAAAAGAAGGTTTAACAAATAATGGATTCTCACCGCGCCACCTTTTTGGCCCTTGATTACACACAGTTCCGGATCTTCGGGGTGTGAGCCGCTTTAACGCACCAGGGCCATCCGTTCGTAGTACTGGCGGACCAGACAACGTTACTAGGAGTGGAAAGAGGGTTCGCAAGACAGGACGAAGAACCCGGTCGCGTGGTACCGACATCCTCATCGTCGCTAGTTCCCTCAACCTCCTTTCCGAGCCCGATATAGGCTGTTGGAGAACGACTCTGCATTCGCACCCAGTGCGTAATCGAACGGTCTCGATGGTAGACATAGTCGGAGAGTTCGGGCGCTCTGTCCTACGATGCAAGATATGATGTTGCATTCCGCTCGGCGTGCAGATCTATGCGTCCCGGGGGCCCGGGTTTTCTTGCGGTGACTACCTCAAGCTCGGGAGATCAACACTATCGTCCCCAAGTTGGGGTACTTTGTGCATTGTCCCGAGTTTCCGTGTTGCAGATTATCGTCCAATAATGGGCTGGGCGGGAACCTTGGCAAAGACGCTGTCTATAGAATTCTAGAGCATGGAGAATGATAATGATGCTCAAGGTTCATTGACTCTCAAGGTTAGTTGTGTGTGCTGTTGTCTAGGGCAACATATTTTACATGAGACCATTGTTTCATTCCAGGGTATGAGCGCTTGGATGACGCTATTGCCACCATGGTATTTTTGTAGGTAAGTGGCGATTGCACTAAGTTCATGTCGCGCGCGAACGTCAATCCACCAAATATCTTGACGGGCTCTTGTATACCACAAACATAGCAACGAAAGTGCTACAGGGTCCTTCTTCGCTAAGCAAGCTCGAAACTCATCGTCCATGCTAATCAGGACTTTCAGAGTTTTGCCTATACAAGCCTTGCCCTTGGGTACTTCTAAAAGCGTCGAGAGGCAGTGTGCGATTGTGAAGTAAGGGTTGTTGTCTCTCGTTGATGACGCGTCTAGCCCGCACAGCTGCACCATGTCGACCGATATGCCGTGGGTGCCTTGCGTAGGCAAGACTTGAAGCATGGATATAAACATCCCTGACATGTACCGGAATGCACTTTCTGGCCGTAAAGGATTCACCAAGTCCCATAAATTCATCTTAGCATATGCCAGCTTTAGCCACTCTAGATCAGAAGAATTGGCTGGGCCTAGCGGCCACTAGAACCGAGTTAGTAATAACTCTCCCAAGTAAATCCAAAGTAGCGTTGAGAGCATACAGAGCTCTTGTGCTATCGCAGGTAGCTAGATGAAGAAGGGGATACGTGTTTGTAATAGTAGAAGAAAATAACCCGTAGATTATACTTACTACTTCCTCCAGTAAACAGGCATTGATGGAGGCGAATCCCAAATAACTCAGAACACAAGCTGTAGCCCAAATAGGATCCTTGTGTTCTGACTTAATAGGTTTACTCAACAACTTGTTGAATTGGATCGTGCAATGTGCCCAATGATACAACTCTCGTGAAGAGCGATGACTGCTTGGTGACACTCCAAGATAGCGATCGTGTACAGCTGCCAAGGACAGATAAGCATGCATCAGGAATGGATACTATAAAATACGCGTTAGTAGTGATAAACTACAAGATTACCTAGTGCTATTTGCAGCAGCAGGCTTTTCAAACCAAATGTACTAACAGCAAAAGAGGCCTTAAATAAGAATTTCTCGTAGACGTCTTTTATGTTAGGGCCACAGAGAGTGGTTAATGTACGGTATCGGAACCGGGTAAAGAGCTCTTGATCTTGCTGATCTAACATGAAGAAGGTTAATCCATCGCTAGCCCATATGGCGTTGCTGACAGATGCCCGCACTGACGGCAGGGCATGTCGCATTGGGGGCACAATATCATGCTTCTCTGTCGCCTCAGAGAGCGGCTGGAGATCGGGGGCGTTAAACCCCAGGTTACACACGACCCCATAAGTACGGCATCTTCGGCATGACGGCTTCGTCTCGTCACACTATCGCAGTTGTGTATTCAGCCCAATAGTGATCTTCAGAGATCAAGCACCGGGATCAGTATTGAAACTTTACCTTTACCTTCCTCAACTTGCAGTTCCGACACCCAAATCTCGACTTGGGCCTACACACGCGCTTTTTAGCGACAAGCGGGGTATTCGAATTCATGCTGGATTTGCATGCCGGTGGAGGAAAAATCTACTGCACGATGCGAGGGCTTGAACGATACAGTCTCAACCCCTGCTAGAGCATGTGGTTCGTGCTGCGAAATCATATGCTCTAAGTCGGTGTTATGCGCTAGGTAAAGCTTCCATTTTAAGTAATTAGTGGACCAAATACATGCTTTAAATGAGGCGGTTGTGTTAGGATCAGGGGGTTAAATGAGATTGGTTATTAGAAACACCGGAGGGCGTACCATATAGATTTGTAGTGCCCACCACAGAGTTGGAGCGGCACTTACACAATACATCAATGATACAGCCATGAATACTGTATACTTTTGATAAAGTGGTATATTGGCGGGCCCACTTATCAAAGAATCTGAACTTGAAAGTCTATCCACTCTTTATCATGTGACTCAGAAATTGCAGTGAACTGCTGTAATGTGGAGTCCGAAATAATAGTTTTATCGATTGATCGACCGTGTAGACAATAGTCCCCTTTCTATACAAAGCCTGGGGAAGTGGGCCCGCCAATATACCACTTTATCAAAAGTATACGGTATAGTGGTTCTATTGAGGTTGAAAGATGCTGTTTAGGTCTCGTGTAAAAAAAGTTTAAAATCTAATCACATTGGAATGATCAAAGTGTTGTAAGGAGCATACGTACTAAGTACTGTAAACTAAATGTTGTTTAATATTGTGTTATATTTAAACTACTACATAGTAGTGATAGAAAACCCGTGTGTGTTGTTATAACCGTTACAAACGTGTTAATTTTCTAAGTACGGTAAAGGACGGTGAAATATAGGTTAATTATATTGTTGTTAAGTACAGCTGTAGGGCACTGCAAGGACTAATAACTATACACCAATCGAGTTCACTTACCACTCAGGGTTGATTTGGAATAACGACTACCCAATCAAACCTAAGTCTACGCCACTACCATAGCCTCAACACACCTCAGCATGATAACAGAGAGAAGTCATCATCCTGGTCAGTGAGTCTTCTACTATAATGAAAGGCATATGGCTAAGTGTCTCTTACCCCGGTGCTACACTAGCGGGGATTCCTAGTGTAATTGATCATGCGAGGATTGAAGGATCACGTGAAACGAAGACAATGCAAGATAAGCGATGTGAGATAAGCGATGAAAGAGTGACTCCGTTAAGAACAAGCGACAGATATCCAATACCCATGTATACCCAAGTAGACACACTTCAACTTCCCCGGTGAGCAAACAACAAATCAGACTAAAATCATACAGCCATCGTCTTCAAACATACTCCTCCTATCGCAGACCATATTGTACAGTAGATGGCTCTTCAGCTCAGCACGCGCCGGCATTAGGATCGGCACTGAATGACGTCTCGAATCAGTATCAAAGTCACGCGATCAGAGACAACCGCTCTCTTCTGTTCCTCGGGGCAAACTTACGTGTACTTCCAGTTGGTATAGCTGCTTGATCCTCCGTTATCACAGCCATTAATCTCTTTCTGGAAACCATCGTAGCACTCGGCAGCCGAGGGCGTTCTCGGGGCGTCGCTAATGTTCTGCAGGATGAAGTCGACCTTCTTGCTACTATCGAGGTTGGAGCAGCCGCCGAGCTCCTGGTTGGCCGCGAACGAGAAGGCGCTGAACTTGTTGTTGCAGATGTCCTGGGCTGTCGCTAAGGCCATGGCTTTTTGCGAGGCCCAGTTCTCACCACCTGAAAAGCAGTCGGCGAGCGCGGTGGCGGCAATGAAGGGGATAGTGAAAAGGATGGAAGAATGCATGGTGAAAGGTTGACTTGGAGAGTGATTGAAATGCTTGTAAGTTGAATGTGTTTGGTTGGTACGGAAAAGAGTCTTGTGTGTTTTGACTGTTAGAATCGATCGTGTTTTAATGTGTTGATGTGTTGGTAAATTCTTCAAGCCAGAGTGAAGGCAATGTCGGTCTCTTATACTCGTGGCAGTAAATGGCAAGAAACAATCTGTCTAACCCAAATCTATCCGAAAGCAATGTCATATCTTCTTACACCCTGCTATTTTAGGAATGCTGCTGGTTGTGATATCATAATCGATTGTTTTTCACATCATCGTGATCAACATTTCTAAGCTTATAAATTGTCGACAGGCACCAGGTGATCCATCGTATAATAGCTTTACCCTGGTTATCAAGTGCTGACTTCCTTCCATTGCCAAGATGTTTCATTTCGAAATTATTTTCGGCTATGAGATCATCGAAGGCGATGATGTTCAAGATAAAAACAAGTCTATGCTACTGCTATGCATCATAGTATAGTTATTAATAAGTAGGGGCAGAGCTCTTAAGGGTCTTAATTGTCACGTAGGATTTCGTAGGATGGATCGACGGGACGAAGAAGCACGGAGTCTAGTAAATACACATGTGTTTTCTATAATTACGTTAATAAGCAGCATGAAAATGAATTCTAAGTATAGCTACTTCACAGCCCGGCCGGTTTTGCGTAGATGTTCGCTATGACGTTGAATATTTTGAAGGACCACTTCATCACATAGAACCATAGTGTTTAGACAGAGTGTCAGCTTACGAGTATTTCGATTTCGACGCACATAAGTATAAACTCTCGAGGAGCCCCTGGAGGTTGAGTTTACATTATTGTTGCCATCCACTCATCTCAACCCATCTGCCGAAAGAACTCCATCACAACTCTACACCGCATCACAAAGCCTTTCAATTTCACCGAACTTTTCATCATGCAGTTCTCTACACTTGCCCTCTCATCACTTGTCGTCTTCGGCATCCAAGCTGCTACAGTCCCCATCAGAGGGATTGGGCTATGGAAACGCGCAAGCGGGGTACGTAACTGGATTTTCTTTGCTTGCTCCAAGCACAATCTAGAACAGAGCCAGCATGAAACTGACCACAAACCAGCTTTGCGGTATAGACGACAGATGTCACATCGGCGGTGTGGGCTACGACTGCCAGGGTGGCACTTTTGTAAGTCATAACACTCAAGATGCGAACTATGTGATGTCACCCACGCAGATAACTAATGGGTTCTTGATGAGGAATCAGTGCACAGAGGAGGGTGCCGATTGTGACAACGATTTCGGTCTTGTTACCTGCTCTTAAGCTGAAGATTTAGACGGTCGGAGGACGGCGGGATAGCATTCGATGGTTGCAAGATATGTTGGTTATGGACCAAGTTGTTATGTCATGTATTATCAAATAGTTTCTTTTGTTTCGATATAACTCATGACGCTCGTTTACCCTATTAAGCTCGTGCAGACCCAGTGATTTTACCCTGTGCAGCCTAGCCTTCCCTTCGATGTTCTTAGAGTATTGTGATATTCAGGTTGATCAACTTCATCTCGCCCGTAAGAACAGCTTAAGTAATAGCTAAAACACATATTGGAGCAAGAGACCTTGATGCAATGACACGAAGAACAGATTGGGAATAACAAAATCAGGACCATAGGTTATGTCGGGCAACTCATTTACCGATAGTTACTTCCTACCTATTGACATGACAAAAAATAGATAGCTTACGCATAAGTTTGATATAGGTCGGTGAGCATTATGCTCTTTGCCAGCTCCTTGGCGAAGAGGATCCCAGTCCAGCTAATCACATCTATATATAAGTTTCTGGTACGTTGGGATATATACGATAGATAGGCTTTTGATTATGTCATTGCCCACCACCTCGAGGTTGAAGTGGCAGGATTTGCTGACAATGACATCGCTGTATCGAATCCTGGAGGTTTCACATACTGGAGGATCAAAGCTGAAGCCACTGCCAAGGAGCACGGAGATCGCAATTTGCGATTTGGCAAACGGCAAAACTCTAGATGCGAAAATAACCTGTCCCTTCTCTGGCGTAGCGTGCCAGAGCTTCTACCTATGTAAGGCTGAGGTAAAGGATTGCAGAGACGAGATCTGCGGTGGCGCAGCAACGGTGCCGATATAATCGCCCAGTTTCATCGATAGTATAAATAGGTATGATATGCTTGCTAATCACTCATAAAATACAGCCTCAATTCAGGAATGTGTCCGTCGTCATCTGCTCAGTAGGCTGCCGATGAGCTTTCTTATATCAAACATGACATCATAAAGTAGGAACGTCTCTATTTGAGACGACTGAAAATCTTGCATATATATAAACGCAGGCTATACTGCATCTAGGTGAGAGAGAATTGGTGTTCGGTTGAAAACAAGGAGAAAACGAGACATCAGTTCCTAACAACTATCTCATACTACTTCTAAACTCAACCACATCCGACATACATCAACTCACCATCATGAAGTTACTCTGGCTTTCTGCAATGCTTTCCATTGCTCACTCTAGCGTATGTTGAAGTCTCCAGTACCTCGCGTCATGAAAGCCTTCTCGAAGCGCAGTCACTGACCATCACCACACAGGCCCTCCATGAAGTCTCGAGTCCACGACTCGCGAGAACTCAGGACCTCTCTTCCAGGGCAACCCATAACACGCTCATGGGCCAGTTCGGTGCCAGCGGTCTTGCGTTCGATGCATGGGTCGACCAGATGATCCAAGATGGTCACCTCTACTCCCCCAATGCGACAGCCCTTCTCCTCAGTCGTCAAGACGGCTGGGGCGTCAAACTTAAGAACGTCGGCTGCGCTCAGGTGACAGGGAACCGCGACTTGGTCAACGACGTACACACTCACTTCTGCGAGTTCGTCAAGCAGGCGGAGCAGCTGAAGGCAATGGAGATGGCCACGGACGTGGCGCGCATTGTTTGCAACGACCATCGCATCTGCAAGCTGGCCGTCAGCGCCACTTTTAACTTCTTCGGCCTGTTCAAGGACGTCGACGACGTAACCAAGCTCTGCCATGAGATGTTCGACGCCCTGGACGCGGCCTGTCCCGGTGGAGGCGTGGCCGAGGCTGATGTGAGTGACCCCGTTGATGGACATACGGAAGTTGGACACCTTGAGTCAGCGTATGCGTTGGAAGACAGTTCGACGTGCCAGCCGAGCGTCACGCAGGAATGTTTCGATCAGACTATACCATAGATATAATTTCAGGTGAATCCTCTGGACTGTAGCTCTCTTAGCCCTAGTCTACCAACTGTACCACGATAGCCGTTCTGTAAGGATATAAATTCGGGAATAAATCATTAACATGTAAACTGTCTCGCGTGTTTGGCTCTCGTTCTCCTACTTGCACTGCCAGGTACACTATGAGGGGCCTGTAAGGGTTGGCTCCAGCTTACTTATCTACAAGTAGCAGACTTAAAAGAGACTTGCTTAGTGACGTAACGTAAGCAGTCAGTTGTCTTCAAGCTCTTTACTTTTATCGTTGCTCTTTATCATTTCTAAAATATTAATAACCTCATCTTCTTTTATTAAACTAATATCCTACTTATATATTTTCAAAGCAGAGATTCTTGAATCGGACTACTGAAGTGGTTAACAGATCAAGGAATACCTAAAACACACATACGGCATTAGGAAACGTTGATTTCGCTCAGTCGAGACTCATTTACTGTACGCAAGTGACTCATATAATATCTAATCTAACAATCGTTAACTTTGTAGTGAAGAATTAGTAGAGTCTCGCTCGGTGGATATTTAAAGAAAGTTGAAGGGGCGTCGATCAAAATCCGGGGTACGGGGTACCTACAGGCAGCAAGGGCTCACAAGGACTCACAAGGGGGCGCTATTAGATACCTAGGTACACTGGACAGTATTGGACAGTATTGGACAAACTGCACAGGCAGACTGCCCAATCAGAGCCAACCTCGGATGAAACCGTAAACTGTAACCGTAAACCTAACGCACCGCACCGCATGTGGAAATTTCCAAGTCCGGGAAACCAGCTCCCAACTTGAAAGCTTGCCGTGAGCAGCAGTTCTTCCTCAATGTGGACGACAAGATGCCCGGACGATGGAAGATGAGCATGCGGCCCTCTTCGGTGCTGCTGCTCATAGGGATAATTGTCTGCTTGCTGCTCCAAACGACCGAAGCTTCTGTCGGCGACCGGTTGCCCCAATTTCGGGAATGTGTCCAGGTTCGTGATACCCTCGCACACGCATACTTATTAAGAGGACGAGAGACATTGATTCCCCCGATTTGCAGGTGTGTGCTCGTGAGAATTGCGATCCGAACAACAACCCAACCCATATCCGTAAGCTCCAACCACTACTGCGATGACCAGACCCTTTCCCTCTCCTTCTCCCTCTCCAAAGAGCGACCTAGCTCCAGCGAACCGCAATATTGACGCTTCTGCCTTTCTATAGCCTTCCACCACCGACTCCTCCTATGGACATGCGCGCAAGAATGCGACTACACATGCCAACACATCATTACAACGCGCCGTCTCGAAGCCGGGCAACCCATCACACAGTTCCACGGGAAATGGCCCTTCATCCGAGTATTAGGGATTCAGGAGCCCTTCTCCGTGCTATTCAGCGTAGGGAACCTCGTAGCCCACTACACAGGTCTCACCAAACTCCGTGAGCGCGTGCCGCCCAGCTATCCCTTCCGTCGTTACTACGAGCTGTTCGCGTACTTCGGCATAGCGTCGTGGGTCTTTAGCACCATCTTCCACATGCGCGACTTCGCCGCCACCGAGCAGCTCGACTATTTCGGCGCCGGCGCGAGCGTCCTCTACAGCATGTACTACGCCCTAGTACGCGTCTTCCGCCTTGACCTCGCGTACTCCCCACGCCGCCGGCGCCTCCTGCGCCTCTGGACCGTCTTCTGCTGCACCCTCTACGTCGCCCATGTCGCCTACCTCAAGCTCTGGCGCTGGGACTACACCTACAACATGACGGCGAATCTCGTCGTCGGCATGGTGCACAACCTGCTGTGGACTTACTTCAGCTGGAAGAGGTGGAGGGAAACCCGTCAGAGTTGGACGGTCTGGCCTAGTGTGCTCGTTGCCTGGATTATGCTGGTCATGAGCCTGGAACTGCTAGACTTCCCGCCGCTGTGGGGGGCTTTGGACGCTCACTGTCTGTGGCATCTGGGTACAATAGCACCAGCCATTCTATGGTACAAGTATGTAGACACCTTCCCCCCTTAGTATTTGAAGAGACTTTGCTTACGATGGGTGCATAGCTTCATGATTAGAGACTCGCAAGATTTGGCTAGGACAGCGAAGACGAAAGACATCAAAGCTTGATAGTAATAAAACTTATAGGGAAGAGGGTGCTTGGCAATCAAACGAGCAATTCACATGTTCATACACTTAGGGTCGGGCATTGGAAGCATCAGTGAGGCATCAGAAATACATGTAATTAAATATATATTGAGAATACCCTTGAACAAAATTCAAGACCACACATACTAAAACTTGTGGTATTAATTTGGCATAGAGGCGGTATATAACTATCAGTAAGAGCAACGAGTCTTCACATCCACGTAAATACGCCAAAAGCACGTCCAAGAAATGCCCAGGCCGCACTGTCCCTATGTATCACCTCTCATCCTCGACAGCAAGCCGTCATGGCTGCGTAGCTAAGATGTCACGTCATCACTCACGATATCGTAGTCGAACCTGTCTTTAAACAACGCGTTAGCAAGTACTCTCTAGCGCGCACAATACCAAAAAGAACCAATTGCTCGAAATTCTCTCTCGGAAACATCCAACATCAGAAACCAGATAAGTTATAAGCACAACACATTCCCCACCTCCAAACCACCGCGCCACCACAAGGTCCTACTGCCCGCCTCGCCACACGGCAGCATGTGACGATGCACACGTGGGCTCGTCGGGTCTCGGACAGCAAGAGCGATCAAAAACGAATGGGGAAGCCGAGGGAGTTTTTTCGCAAGCGGAAAACCCCATGACGAACACGGAGCCCCCCGCCGCGAAAAAAAAACTCGAGGACGGTCTCATACGGCTCTTCCTATGAGTTTGTTTGTAGGTTGGACACTTGCGTGTCGGAGTCATCATCGAAGGATGCGAGAGAGAAAGAGAAAGGGAGGAAGTCAAGGAGGCGGAGGGAAACTGGGGAAAGAGGAGCTTACCGAATAGGATGCGACCACCGTGCAAGCTTCATTCACTTTGCAGAGGGTATGAGCAGTAAACACGGTGGTTCAAAAGCATCATAAGGCGCCACCTAGTATTGGACTGATGAGCATTACGCAACGCTGGCGTGTTGGAGCTGAGCTGTAGCCAAAAGCATGCACATGCTGTGAAGGAAAAGAAATTGGCAAGAGGTAAGTTTAACTGACGAAAAATTATCAAAGTCCAATTTAAGCGTGGCCGGGGGTCGGTATGGAAGCTGACAGCTGCCAGCAGACGGCTCGGGTCAAGCGCGTTTTCCAATGTTGATACCTAGATACCTAGGTAAGCCTCTATTTTAGCTCCCCAGTCAACCTCGCTCTGTACGGCCAAAGAGGTATCTATGTGGTAGTAATCTGCTTAGACTCTGTTTAAATCAAATAGAGACACCATTCTAGTCACGGAATTTTGAGCATATAATCGAATATTGAGGAGGCTAAAGTCCGGTTGTATTAAAGGGGACCGGCTCGTCCCTTGCCTCCGGAACAACGTAAGTCTAACATCCGTGCAATCAAATTGCTGTTCTGATCCCCAAGAGCCATTAACCTAGCCCTCCACCGACGTGACTAAATAACAACACTCCTTGATGTACGAGAAATCAAAGAGCTTGAGAACAACATGTGTGTGTACAGAAATAAGGGGAGACATATTCTATCCGAACAATATTCTCTGCAGCCTCTTTTCACATTCAAAACAATCTGAGGATCAACTTCTGCACGCCGCGATCTGTCCATTCATCGTCGTAACATCGTTAAATTGTCTACCCATTAAGCGTAGCACATGTGGTGAACTAGCAGCAGCTGGTGTTAGCTTGCTGCCTAATGGAAGAATCCGCCGACATTTACTGCTGGTTTGAATATCCCTGAATGTCTGCCGACGTCCAATCCATTGCAAAGTCAAGATTGAAGTCTTGGGATGACGGTTGCGTGTAGCCTGCAGTCATGCTCGGTACCACATTCCCGTAGAGTGTGGGATCAAAATCAGATGACTTCCCCATGTTGTTTGGCGGGAATAGAGTAAAATCACCACCAAGCTGGTCATTGCCGACCGGCTGGAAATCATCGAAACCTTCGTCGACGTCGACCATGGAGGTCGGCGTGTACAACATTGTGTTGCCCTGCCCAGATGGTGAAAAGTGCGGTGCGGGTACAGGCGGACACATAGCCGTAGTGAAGTTACTAAATGTCTCAGGCATGGTTTTATTATAAACAGAATATGTGGGTGTAGGCAGTCGAACGGGAGCACCATATATGTCTTCGAATTGGCCAGTGAACTCGGGGCTAAGCTCTTGGTAGTTATTAAACTGGCCAGCATCCGTTGAAGGCGTACCGTTGTCGATAGGAGAGTAGTCAAGCGAGATATCGCCATCAAACGTCTGATTGTCGAATAAGCCAGCGTTGAACTCTTCCGTACTAGGGTACGTAGGGAAAAGATCATGATTGTCATCCAGTGTCGCCAGGAAGGCATCGTCGGGTGGCGTCATGATTAAATCTGTATGGTCACTACTTGGTGTAGGCAGATTGTTCAACAATGGAGTGGGGTTCGCAACGCTACCAGCCTTGCTTCCTTTCTTCGGCGCCTTGGTGCGGTGATATGTCCAACCATGGGCCTTTTCCATGTGCTGTTTGCAATTCGATTCGCGTTTCGATTTATAGGGGCAAGGCTTGAACTCGCATTCATACATAGCAGGCGCAGCTGAGTGCTTGTCATTGACGTGGCGACCCATCTCTTTCTCTGTTGGCCAGCCATACTCGTGGAATTTGCAAGTCGGGATAGGGCACTTCCAAGGGCGCGAATGAGTTTTCTCGTGTTTTGTGAGATCGCAAGGTCGCTTGAACTCTTTGTTGCAACCCGGGTGAGTGCATTTCTTTGGAGCGAGCTCCTCAGGTGTCGCATTCTTCTTTCGCCGTGCCATAGATCGCATGATTTCTTCCTCGTCTGCAGCCTGCTCGCTCATGGAGCGCTTGAATCGAATCGGGCCCTTCACCTCTTCTTCCAAATCCTCGACTGGTTCACCCGTCGCAAGGGAGATTGCCTTGCCGTTCTTCTTAACACGAACAAGCTCGGCGGGACGGCCGTTTTTTGCAAGTCCACCAATGAGCTTAACCTCATCGGTACTAAGAGCCTGGTTAGAAGCTTGAAGGTAAGGGTTGATTTCCAATACATACGGATCTGCATCCATCTCACCAAGATCTTCCCCAGAGGCCTGTTTCTCACGAGTCTCTCGCATTTGTTCTGCGTGTTGGCGGATCTGTTCGACGAGGTCAATAAAGTAGCCGCTGCTATATGGCCGGTCGTGAGGTCGCGTTTGTTCTCGATCGCTCAGGTATTCGACGGTGGCTTGGATGCATCGAATTGATGTAATGCAAAATTCGAAGTACATTTTTGCAGAATTGGCCCTCTCCTTCGAACACAACGAACGATAAGTAACTCCCCAAACTCCACCGTCTTTCAGAAGTTGACTCACCGGTGCCATAAAGATCAGAGTCTTCTCGAGATCCCTGAGACAAACAATCTGGTTCTCCTGGATTCTTCTGGGGCAGTCAAGGACAATGGATCGGAAATCCTTCAGCGATGGCTTTGCCAGTAAAGGTTTCAAGGTATGCTCATGAATGCGGTTGACAGCGCGGCTGCTAAGACGTGGAAGGCTCTCGGTCTTGGAAGTGTTGATGGACCGGGTGATGGTGGAAGCACCAGCAGAAAGCTTAGCATCCTTGCGTTTTTGTACCGTAGATGCAATGGATGTTCCTAACCCGCTGTCCGACTCGTGATGATTAGATGAGCGGCGAGGACGAGGGCGCAATACGCGCCGCTCGTTGTCCGCGGATGAGGATTCCTTCGCCATCTTGTCTCCCATGATTGTATGGTTCAAGAAGCCGCGGGGAATAGGTAGACTGTCGTCATGAAATAAGCGACGAGCCGATGTAGGCTCAGTGTCGGTTGCCGTTAGACTATCTTCGAATTTGCCAATGTTCAAGGCTGCACGGCGTACATGGGCGCCGACGACATCATCCAAGTTGGTCTGTGACCGGCGAGGAAGTGAGGGGATCTTGAAAGTAGAAGCTAATGGAGGGCTAGATGGAGGAGTAACAGGAGAGTGGAAGGTGGCTCCTTTCCGGAGGACCAGGTTGGTCTTAAGTTTCAAACCATCGCGAGCATTAGAATCCGGGCGAGTCACAGCACTAGTCCTGCGAGGATTGGAGAAGGACATGTTGGCTAGGTATGCTCCACTGCAATTTATGTATGAAAGATAATGGATGGTATATGTCGTTGGCTACTGTGTAGAGGACCAGTAGGTTAGCACTGCTATGCACTGCAGGGTTGAGCAGGGCCTGTGAGTCACAAAGTCCTACACCGAGAAGAGGATGGCCTCAGGACTCATTCGAGATATCACAATTGTCGAGAAGACATTGGTCAATCGATAGGGTGCGTAAAAAGATGGGATGGAGTTGACCAGATTCACCCACGTCGAAGAAGAGAAACCCCCGGTGAAGGAGGTAGTGAAATGTTCTTACTGGAAGAGAAGGCCAACGGATGACCTCAGTTGGTCCGCGGTGTCGGATAGAATAGGGTGGCGATGACTCGACCTCGGCGGGATAATGAAGCTCGAAGCAAAGCCAAGCTTGTTTGTCTCGTGCTCTAAACGAGGGACAGACAGTGACAGATATAGCCAAACCCAATCAATGATTAACCATGTCCAAGACAACAACAGAACATGTGGATAGGTCTAAGCTATAACAAAGAGATGATGAATGTGATGACGATGATAAGCAATGCGTTTAGTAGAAAGTGGAAGAAGAGAGTGGATGAAGGGGGGGAATGTGCACAATTTCAGTCGGGTGTCTCGGGGAAAGGAGGAGAGATAAAACGCGTTTCCGGACTCGTCACTAGCGAAATGGCGGCAAGATGACAAGATGGCAAGAAACAATGGCCTGAGATTTGGTCGCGAGATGGGCAACGGGAAAAGGATTAGGGATGAAGCACCAGAGACGGGCAGAAGATGAATGGACGTTGAAATGTGTCTGTCTGGCGTGGGATTTTAGGCAGCAGCCGTTGAGATTGGAACAGCCTTGGCTCATCCCTGTCAGCTAGGTCGAGCCGAGGGGAAGTCCATCTTGATGGAGCTGTACGTATCTCCCAGCCTACAGCGCGCTTCTATGCTACCTAAGCCGCTAATGCTCGTGACATGCCGAAAGTCCTAGCGGGTCCAGTAGAACCCCGGCGACTCATCAGCTGCGCCTTTCTACCACCTTGAGCTAGACCAATTCAGCATGATTAACCGTTCTTTTTTAAATCTCTTGCGCTTTGCCTCTTCCTCCTGTGCCGCTTGTCGCCGCCCTTGCGACCCACGATGAATACATCATTGCATTCATTGCATTAAAGCCAGCGCGCAATAACGCACAACACTCATCTCTCTCTCCCCTGAAACTACCTACCGATTAACTAGCATCACCTGCTGCAGTAACTCGCATCAACTGAGACGGATGGGGTTGCTTGCTTTAGGTGTATGAGGTCACAGACTGACTGACTGACTAATTCATTTACATATGCTGCAGAGCTACAGCTGCAGCTACAGCATATTCAAAAGGTCAATCAACTCGTCTACTACGACTACTAATAATAAGCGAACAAGCCAGCCAGCCCTAGACAGATTAATAATACAGGTACAAATCAATCTGCCAATTGGTGCCCGAATCGCCGGAAAAGTCTCCGGGTGGGACAGTATAGACGGGCCGGCACAACCATGCGACCACGATCTCCAATGGCTCGACTTTTCTTTGCACGAACGAACAGGAATTTATTCAAATGCAACATGAAGGCACGAACTGCAAAGTCTGCTTCAGCTTGACCAATAATTAAACAGAACTTGGTAGCGCAATGAGACGGGTTCGTTTTGTTTGGCTTGGCGCAATGCTCAGCCACCAAGATGGATGCGAGTCGTCACAACCAGCAGCATGTCAGCCAAACCAGGACACTCACTCACAGAGCCTCCTCGTTACTCTTGTTGACCCCTGTGCTAGGTATGCTAGGTCCTTACGAGCATCCAGCGCGATGATGAGTCCCTCGATGTCGAACTCGCGATCCAGTTGACTATTGGGTTTACCTGCCCCATTGCTTTATTCCCCTTATTCCCGATGGTAGCACGCTCTTACTTGTCTGCAACATCAATCTGACCACAAATAAACGTTGTAGTCGCGATTGAAGTGGCGGCAAAAGTGACAGGAGACACACCCATGGACCCCGCTGCGCTGCATCTGGGTTTACTCACGGTCGCAGCTGCATCCACACTATGAGGCTCAGAGGTGTGACAGGCCATTAAACGGGTGATGAGGAGTCGATTTGTATAGGGGCGCGTTCCGTGAGAGGAATGTGAACAGCGCGTATAGGATAGCTGCAGCTGCACTAGTGTGGTCAGTTGTCTCTGGTTGACTCACACTTGCTTCTGGAGGTTACATTTCAATACCCTGGCAAGACATGATTGATTCGTCCCCGCCATTGATGCTAGTCACTCTTCATGCATATCTAAACACACGGACGATGAAATGCTTATCTTGGCTCTCCAGACAAGGGACTTTTGCGCAATGGTGGGTTGCAGATTCTATCGCATCCTCCAAGAGCGGACACGTAACGGCAAAGACATCTAACTAATGCCCGGTATCCTATTCGGTCACCAAGACATGCATGCATGCAATCAGCCCTACCGAGACCATTCAGGCCAATCATATGTCCCCGAATCTAGATGCCTTCGATCTTATATCGCGCCAAACCCCTCTTCCCCCGGAAGTATGATTAAAAGCAAGATAAAATGCAGGTGCCTGAGACCGTCGGATGGGGAAATAGAAACTGCCCCTGTGGGGGAGACGCAATCCATCACGAATGAGCTGCGTATCACTACTACAGGTGCCCAATATTCAACATCGACTCTTTGCTCTCCGGTCATCTCCCTTGCGTCGGCAACGAACTACACAAGAAGGCATCGCAGGCACCAGTCTTTAACCTCAAAGCGCGCGAGTACGCATTACTGTATTGTTTTTATGTTGTTCACCTTATCCCAGGCTATTCAAGAGACGCCGATAAGCTGAGGGCCGATAATACTGTAGGTCTACCTACCTTAGGTACTAACTTAAACTGGCATTAATACACAAATGAGAAACTTGTTGATTAACTACAACACACGCTGTACCGTAGATTGTTATTGCATACTTACACATTGCTAGAAAGGGTGCCGCAATAATGCCTTTCTATGAATCTGCTTATGGATAGTTTACATTATTCCATCCGTGCTGTGACAATCGACTGCCCCGATACTGCCTGGCAGCTTTTCTCCGCAATGTCACCTCAGGCGTTGCTGAGCCGCGAACCTCCCGATGTTTTTCAACGTATCCAATGGCATCATATGATGTCAGAGAGTCGCATCTCAACCTCCATGAGCGAGGCAAGCCCAATATGAACTATACCCGACGAGATGTCGACTCCTTCGGTGAGGTTGGGCATGAATGAGTAGACGCGCCCGCCAATCTCCAGACCTAGGAAAGCGGTACTTTCAGGACTATCAGACAAACTCTGGCTCGCCATAGCATCAGCGGTGGAGTCGCGGGGACCATTTTCATTTGTTGGGATCATCTTCAGCATTATTCTCTGCCGTTGTACTCGAGGGACATGCAGAACAAATCGCAAAAGCGATGTGATTCAAGCTCCAAAACGATAACATTTCCATATAATTTGTCTAAGCTAACCATGAACAAAGAACATGAGCAGACAACTATACGTGCCAAAGCGTCCGGCTGTCTGGTATGTCACCGAAGCTATTTTAGCCTCTCAGCTACAATAAAATGGCCAGTTCATTGGATACCTGCGCTCACCTATCAGCTCAGTTGATGATCTTCGAGTGCAATCGGGAAGCCGAGTCTTACCTTCTAATCCTTCCAATACGATCGCCACAACTTAACAAGAGTCCATCAAGTTTCTCATGTTCGTCTCGCTCGCTCCGCTTTGTCTATTCTCCCCTCATCCCCTCGTCCCCCTTGGCCTTACCTTCATTCGCACTACAGCGGACAGCATCCTCAAATTCTTGAATTCAACCGACAACTACTGGTACATCCAAGTGGCGCATTCTAGAATGCGCCGTTACGCCCGTAGCTCATCCCCATCTGTGAGTAAAGCCCCAGGCCATTATTAAAGCCAGGCGACGCCTGGATAGGGGAGACGGTATAATGTCTCAAATTATTATGATCGTCGTCGTCGTCGTCGCTGCACTCTGAGACACCGTTAGAATCCCGACGGATGAGGTGGGCTACCATCGGAGTGTGGTTGGCCTGAGGCGTAACCCGAAGGGCAGGCTTCCGCGCCACGGCTTGAGGCTGCTGTCTCCTCATGTTTTGCCTGAGTTCCACGCTCATCGGTGGCTGTTGCTGATACACCACCGGTTGCGACTGCTGATACGAGGGTTTTTGATAAACGGACCGTTGCTGGTAGTACGGTGGACGTTGAGGTCGTTGAGGGGGACTCGGCCGTTGGAGAGGAGGATTAGGCCGCTGGACTAACTGTGGCTGTCGCTGGCCGGGCTGTTGTGGTTGTCGCCGCCGCTGAGGATCATAGACCGCCCTGTAGTCCGAGCCAGGCAGGGATGCAAGACCGCCGGCGAGATCGGGCTCGATCAGCGAGTCCCTGTTCCCGGACGTCTTGTAGTGCTCTGTGTAGATGTTGTTAGCTACGCCGCGAGATGTGGGCCATCCGTATTTCTGGGCGGCTACTGTGGCTTGCGTCTGGCGCAGTCGCTTCTCCTCCTCTTCACGGCTTGGGGGCTGGTATCGAGGTCGGGGTTGGACTTGGGATACGGACGGGTGTGGATGTTCGTTCTCTGGACGGTAAGGGGAGGCGTGATAGTAGTCGTCGTCTGAACCAAAACACATCTTGAAGAGGAGTTAGGTATATGTGTGTTTCTGGACCTTGGTTCTCTGATCGTTTCGAATCGAAGGTAGGAAGGGACGTGTATGTTCTGTACCGGACAGAGTACAAAATGTAAAGTGCTAGGTAAACTTCAATGTACTAAACAAGGAAGAAATAGAACTGCGCTAGGCAGATTACTTTAGAGGAGGAATAGAAGTGAATAGGATAGTGTGTGAAGAAAGTTGATAGAGAGTCTGAACGAATAGGAAGAAAGGAGGTATATAAAAAAATCAGAATGAAGAATGTCTAACGATGAGTCTGCTCCTCTCTTTCGCATTACTAAGAAGTGCTGGTATTAAATAAGTCATCTATCCCGTTTCAACGATAGTGAACAAAGATTCTTTGTAGTCTTTGTCCGATTATTTTTAGTTAGTGTCTACGAAAAATGTTGACAGTTGCGGACTTTCAAAGCTGGGATTATAGAGGACGTCTACCCCGTCATTTCTTTGTGAAACCCCTTTCGCGCTCACGGTGACAACGCTATTCTGGTAGACTATAAGGTTGAGACGCTTTATGGTTGATGTGTTGAAAGAAGTCCGTCGAGGGCTAGGTTCAACTCAAATGCTGGCAGCTCGTCGTGAATGGGCGGGTCTGATCAAGGCGGCTTGAGAAAACTCTAATTTCAGATGTCAATGTATTGCTCTAATTACTCGGTAGAAATGCGAGTGCTAAGTTGCCCTTCCGTATAATAGGTAGTAAATACATATCGATGGGAGACGGCCCTACATTTACGAGTAGAACCCCAGCATCAAAATGTAAACAAGATGATTTATCGAAAAGAGTGATTGGCTAACTACTCATCTGACAAGTCGAAAAGTGCATTCATTTCTCAGTAGCTAGTGCTCCTTTACGCTGCGCTGATTTTCCTTTTGAGGTATTAGTGAAAGGGCGACGAAGGTACAACCTCCCTTCAGTAATGCTGCAAGAAGGAAACAATGCCGTTATCATCGGACCGCATCTCTTTGCCAAGTTGGCACATTGTTTCCAGAGATGAAAGAGAGATATCAGAGTTCTTTAGCTAGCGACATCTGCGCCTAATAAAGTCCTCATCTCGGATCGAAGCCTAGGCTAGTCATTCTACTCTCTACTCATTCATTCACTCATTCACTCAATCTCACTCATGAGACTCATGAGACTCACTCTCACAAACTATTGCTAAGATGGAGTCTATCAAACGATTTTTTAGCCCCAAGAAAAGCAAAAGCAAGTCCAAATCCAAGAAACGTCCGCGGATTAGCTCACCAGTAAACGGAAGCTTCGAAAAGCTAACACCCGACAGTGGTCCTCAAGCAGTATATTCTCCCCGATTATCCTCCCGCCGCAACAACCACGTTAGCCGCGCCACCACAACCTTCACACCAGAAGACCGTGGCCGGGCAGAGACTATTGCGTGGCTCAATACAGGTACGTCCCAGTCCCTCGCGACATTACTAACAGAGCGCGACCAGGCCGCGAAACAGATCCGGCGAGGGCCCAAGACGAAAGGTACGAAAGAGGTCCAGCTCATCCTTCATAAACCGAGCCGTAAGGCTGTGGAGCAGCTCCACCGCGTCCGTCGACAGGCCGAGATGGTCGTTCGCTATGGCGCGCCGGGAATCGTCGCGTATAACTTCAGCAAGTCTTTGGGCTGGAACCAGGCTTCCGCGTCTAAACTGCCTCCTTTACAGCTAAGAGATTTTGGGACTAGGATGAGGGAGATCGGGACTGTATCTGCGAGGTTGCCGGCAGTCCCCTTCACGCCTATTACTTGGCTTGTGCTGCCAACGCCCACGGCGGCTCAGGGGCCAAAACTGCAACGGCAGGCTCTGAGTTGTGAAGTTGGCGACGAACAGCAAGAAGAACCGGCTCGAAGCTGGTCGCCCGTGTCTGAGCCTGGAGGCTGGCGTGACAGCGAGAAGATGGATATCGCTGATTCGAGGCTCGACCTTACACAAGAGGTACCCGTAGGGGAAATAGAAGGGCTTTTTGTGGTCGGTGAAGAGGAAGAGGAAGAAGAGGAGGGCGAAGGTGAGTATGACCCGTATGATGTCAATGTCGTGCCAGTGACGCCGTTTGAAAGCGAGGCGACGGCCATCAAAGTAGCCTCAGTGTCTAGCCGACAGATCCGCCAAGTCCACGTCTAAACTGGTGAGAAATTAGACGTTGATAAGCGAGTTAGAAAGTTAGTAGTCAGTCACATGGATTCCATTAACTCCTAGGAGGGTGTTCACTTGAGAAAATAGGCATCGTAGGCCCTTGGGCTGCATTAGTTAAGCCATATTTATGTTTTAAATGCACTATTAGTTTTAGTAAACGTGGCAACTTCATGAAAATTGTATAATAGGTTGAGACGTTGGTCATGAGAGACACGTAATCTGCCGATGTCAATTCGTCTGTATCGAATTCGCTAGATTGAGGGGGATGCAGTCCTGAAGTCTCATGTGACATCTTGGATGACTTATTTTTGCACAATATTCCCAACCCTTCCCCATAGTTCTGGTTGCCTTACCCGCGGAGAGCCTATCAGAGATACATTTTCAGATAGCGAGTCGCAATTCCCATTCCCGATATGCTCAAGGCAGAGCAATGCACTCGATCTCAACGTCGACGTTCTTGGGAAGCGTCTTGACGGCAACACAGCTGCGAGCTGGCTTGTGAGCGAGCCACTTCGCGTACTCCTCGTTCATCTCGGCGAAGGAGCTCATATCAGCTAAGAAAATGTTGACTTTGACGACCCTCTCAAGCCCCGAGCCAGCCTCTGTCAGAACGGCCTTCAAATTCTTAAAGACCTGGGCCGTCTGCTCAGTAATGGAGCCTTGGATGAGGTTACCCTGGGAGTCCATGGGGATTGACCCAGAGCAGTATATGGCTGTGGGCGTCTTGATGGCATGGGACTATTTTCAAAATGATGTCAGACAAATTACAAGGGCAAAAGACGTGAACCATTGAGAGTCATACGTAAGGGCCCGCAGCTATAGATGTTCGTCAGTTAATGTGGACTGAGCAATTGTAGTCAGGACTTGGATGACACTGACGAGGAGCAGCATCTTTGCTGAAAACCGGAGTCATGTCGGCCATGTTGCGAACTGGTGTGAATGTTGTGAAAGCAGGGATCCGAGATGCAAAATGGGGATTCGCGAGACGACGGGTTGATTGAAATAGGCAGGAAGAGGTTAACAGGGCTTTGCGAGAGATTGACATAGTACAGTGACGAGCCTAGAGTTGTTTCTCTGTAAAATTGACGTAGGCAAGCTGTTAAGGACACTATAGGTTGATGTTTGTTGTCCGTTGTCGGAGCTGCACAACTCGGAGCGCCTCAGACTTGGGCCGCGCCGTGTTTAGTCCACTTTATAAAGTATCTGTGTGGAATGCATTCGTAAGATGGTAAAAACTGGTATAGTCTGGTACTACCTAATATGCTCGCCCTATATGCACTTACGGAGTCTAGCCTTCAGTATTGGATGCCGAATTTGCTTGTGAAATTGAATCGTGGGATGCAATGTTTCTATGCATATTAGAAGTCATAATTGAGACTTCACTAATAAGTTAATGACAGTGGTGATTTAGGAAGCCTGGTGGTACAGATTCTCATCAATGTACCGACACGATGGGGATATTTCGTATTCTTGTCCCGAAAGTGAGATACACCTACACCTACTGTACAAAAAGGGTTTGATTCAATGTACAGCAGTAATAATCATATTCAAATTTTCTTTTTTTTCCCCCCAATAAAGGGAGGCAGTGAACAAAAAATACAACAATTATTGAGACAGCTGGGACAAGGGGGGCTGTAGCCAAGTGTCCAGATTGGGAAAATTAAGTTAAGTACCTATCTACTAGGTAGGACTAGGGGTTACAAGCTGATGGGTCGTGCAGTAGATAGGTACATCAGACCTGACAATTGGACAACTCGGGGGAGAAATTAATTTATTAGGTAATCAGGAGGCCCTGTAGGTGCATGTGTCCAATTTGAACACCTCGATATATTATTCTATGATATTCGCTTCTTATATTATTCAACCAACATAATTCCCCAAATCTTGGGTGACGACGACCAACCAGAGCATCCGTGACCGAATTGTGGTCATTGGATTGACTGTGCACCTTCTTTTGATATTTTTTCTGTAAGTACACAATCCAAACCCAATAGCTCTCAATGTCGACATCTATGCACTCTGTTGGCATCACAACTTGCGGGTGCACTTGGAACTTCGGACTGCAAGCGTAAAGTAGCGGAGCTGGATAGACTTTCGTTCAGGACGTCAGCTAACTATTGCTTCTTTCCATCTCCTAGTTCGTCTTCTCTTCATACCACTTCTCCTACTCCTGAAGTCTTCCCCCGCCATGTCGACTCCGCAGGGAAGTCTGCGTCAGCGCAGCGTTCCTAATTCTTCCAAGAAGAAGGCCGGGGCTGCTGCTGACGTCGACACGGGTGTCGAAACTGTCGTCAAATCAATTCGGAAACCTGCTACATCTAACTCTGAGCTGAGTTACCGAATCGCTTTCACCGTCATTACTGCCCTTGCCTTCTTGACCCGCTTCTGGGGCATTAGCCACCCCAATGAGGTCGTGTTTGATGAAGTCCATTTTGGCAAGGTGAGTTGAGCTCCATATCCGTCTTACCTCTTCCTCCCACATAAGGATGCCTCCCTAACTTGATTCCTCCCCAAAATCTAGTTCGCTTCGTATTACCTAGAAAAGACCTACTTCTTCGATGTCCACCCTCCCTTCGGAAAGCTCCTCTTCGCCCTGATGGGATGGCTTGTAGGATACGATGGCCACTTCCATTTCGAGAACATCGGAGACTCGTACATTTCGAACAAAGTTCCCTACGTGGCTTTCCGTGCCATGCCCGCCCTCCTCGGTTCCTTGACCGTCTCCGTCGTCTTCTTGATTATGTGGGAGTCTGCCTACAGTCTACCAGCCTGCATTGTTGCTGCCAGTCTCGTCCTTCTCGACAATGCCCACATCGGTCAGACTCGGCTCATACTGCTCGATGCGACATTGGTATTCGCCATGGCGTGTAGTCTTCTCTGCTACATCAAGTTCTACAAGCTGAGACACGAGGCGTTTAGCCGCAAGTGGTGGAAATGGTTGATTCTTACCGGTTTTGCCTTGTCGTGCGATATTTCCACCAAATATGTTGGTACATTTGCTTTCGTCACCATCGGTTCCGCAGTCATCATCGATCTCTGGGAGCTCTTGGACGTCAAGCGGCCCGGAGGCGCATTGGATCTCCACCAGTTCGGAAAACATTTCGCAGCCCGAGTAGTGGGTTTGATTATTTTGCCCTTTATGTTCTATTTGTTCTGGTTTCAGGTCCATTTCGCTGTCCTCTCACGTTCTGGACCTGGCGATGACTTCATGACACCCGAGTTCCAAGAGACGCTTTCGGACAATGTCTTGACTGCCAATGCCATGACCATCGATTACTATGATACCATTACAATTCGTCACAAGGAGACCAAGACTTACCTCCACAGCCACGCCGAGAATTATCCCCTTCGATATGACGATGGCCGCGTTTCTAGCCAAGGCCAGCAAGTTACTGGCTATCCGTACAATGATACCAACAACTACTGGCAAATCATGCCGGTTCAAGACGACCATGTCTTGGATCATCATGTCAAAAACCATGATCTTGTTAGGCTACGCCACTTGGTGACAGACACGATTCTTCTATCGCACGATGTGGCGTCACCTTATTATCCCACCAACCAAGAATTTACCACCGTCTCTGTGGCTGATGCGTTTGGTAGCCGTGCAGCTGATACTCTCTTCGAGGTCCGAATTGAGGGGGGTAAACAAAACCAAGAATTCAAGAGCGTCGCGAGCCACTTCAAATTCATACACAACCCTAGCAAGGTGGCCATGTGGACGCACACGAAGCCACTACCCGAATGGGGACACAAGCAACAAGAAATCAACGGAAACAAGCAGATTACGCCTAGCTCTAATGTTTGGATTGTAGACGATGTTCCTTCGGTTCCCGTGGACTCACCTCGACGTGTCAAGGAAGAGCGCAAGGTCAAAACGCTGCCTTTCTTGAGGAAGTATTTCGAGCTACAACGCTCGATGTTCTGGCACAACAGCCAGCTAACCAGCAGCCACCCGTATGCCAGTCAGCCATACCAATGGCCATTCCTACTTCGAGGCGTGAGTTTCTGGACTCAGAATGATACACGACAGCAAATCTATTTCCTAGGTAATCCAATTGGTTGGTGGCTCGCTAGCAGTCTGATTGCCGTATTTGCTGGCATCATCGGCGCAGATCAGGTCTCCCTTCGCCGTGGTATTGATGCCTTGGACCACCGTATGTGCAGTCTACTTCTTTAGCTTTATGTCTTCTAACCGTGATGACAGGCACTCGCTCCAGACTTTACAATTCGACCGGGTTCTTCTTCCTTGCCTGGGCTACACACTACTTCCCTTTCTATCTGATGGGGCGTCAACTCTTTTTGCATCATTATCTACCTGCCCATTTAGCGTCGTGCCTGGTTGTGGGCGCCTTAGTCGAGTTTATCTTCAATGCGGAGCCTTCGGCCGAGGAGCCAATCTCCCTAGAAGTCAAAACTGGCAAAAGGGCCACCGGCCCCCAAAGACACGTTACTGCTCGTGAACGATTTGCTGGCCAAAGTATGGTACCAGCATGGATTGCCTGTGCCGTGATTCTTGCGATAGCCTTTGCTGGTTGGTACTTCTTCCTGCCCCTCACCTACGGCTACCCAGGCTTGAGCGTGGATCAAGTTCTGCGACGAAAGTGGCTGGGATATGATCTTCACTTCGCCAAATAAGGCATGAAGCAGATGTCGAACTATTTTGCTACATGATAATATGAGAGCTAAGGTGTAGACACCTATGCTTAGTGTACGATTTGGTACGATTTGGTGTCTTTAAAGGGGGTCAAAATGGATAGGCTGATGTGATCTGAGAGGGCGTACAAGTCATTGCACGACACATTTCATTTTATTATTTATCAGCTCGTAATCAACCTAGAATTCCAATGACCTTTATAGCCGAACAACGTTGTACAATACTGTGGCTCTATCGCCCGGATAGCTATGAAAGTGTCTGGTTCATAAATCGTGATGCATCGTGATTCACCGATTCTATAGCCTGTGTAGGCTACCCATTTGAGGAGAGAGAAAAAAACTCCCGGCGCTAACCTGGACCAGACTGATGACATAGGTAATTCTGCACAGCAAATTTTACTCTTTTACCACCCCTTTAATCAGGTCATCCGCGACAACCTTTCCGGCTAGCCAGTTCAAATCAACGGTTGTCCAAGCATGCTGGATAAGAGAAGTCCACCATAGCCCCTCGCCCCCCGGCCACTTGAAAGGCGGTAAAGAAGGTAGTGGGAGTAGAATGGGATACGCATTTTGAATATATTATAATTGTTAAAGTCAGTCGCCGTATCACGGTTTATTGTCATTGCTTCGTCCCCAGAGCATGGGCAAGCGACCCTGGTACATACCCAAGTTTGATAATTCCACGAAATATTGCAGTGATTCTGCATCTCTTCGAGGACAGGGGATCGCGAGAGCACGCGATATAGATACTCGGTCTTTGCGCCGCCGTCATGAAGGCTGACGATCTTGCGCACGAGCGCGAGGTCTTGTATGCCTACGGCTTTCTTCACGTCGATGAATAGCACTTGATCATAGTCGCGCCATGGGGATAGCTTCGCATCCGATGTGAAAAATGTGATGTGCACGGGGACGAACTCGTCATAGTCTGAGACAGCAGCTTCAGCATTCATGTCCGTCTCATGATAGGTTGTTAGATTGCGCGTGTGTCCATCGCTGCTTTCAAGTCGGATTCCAAAGTCGGCCGCGGCCATGATGACCTTGTCGAAGGCTTCGACCGACAACTCACGTCTACCATTTTCTGCATCTGCACTTTCGTGCTGGATAAGCCATGCGGGATGCTGCTCGGCTATTTCTTGGTGCTTGATCCCCACGACGCGCGTAGATATGCGTACGTCGACGTCGATCTTGCGCACGATACGCTGCAGTCGGTCTACCAGATCCCCGCCCATGTACGCGTTCGCAGAGTCTTCCTGGGCGGCGGCTAGCATGGCGCCGATGCTCGTGATTTGGTTCAAATTCTGGCCGTAGGCGCGCTGGACCTGGGGATCGAGAATCTCGGTTGCGAAGCGCTCGCTAATACTACGCTCTCTGAGAAGGACGCTTGCCCATTGCTGGACGTACTTGAGGACACCGAGGGACTCGAGGATCTTCTGTGGGTCTGAAACCAATGGCGCCTTGAGCATCGCCTCTCGTAGATCCCCATCGTGAGCTAGGGAACCTGCCCGCCAGACGGACGAGCCGTAGGTCCAGAGAAGAGAAAGCCACGTGGCTATTGGAGTCTTGCTGTAGGGGCGTGCTGCCGAGGCTGTTTTGAGAGTATCGTCGTAGCTAGGGAGAGGCAAGATTTGGTTAGTTACCGGTAGCACACTAGTCCTGCTGCTTACTCTGTCTCCTTTCTGTTTAAGTACTTCTATATATCATTCCACATCCACATCAACCTTAAAGACTACATTTAAGATGGAGAAAAGATGGCGGAGGGCCTTACTAGCCGACTTGTTCGTGTCCAAGCTCGATGAAATTGACCTTGTCTCCCAGTATCTTCTCCGAGTCCCGTGTGAAGAGCGCGTTTGACCACATCAGAGCCTTGCCGGCGATGTCCTCTGCCGTTATTGGACTCTGCCTTGGGTCATCTTTGGGAAATACGGAAAAAGATCCCTTGGAGTCCTTGAAGGCGAGTACGCCCCCGATCACCGGCTTGGACTCGAAGATGGTGATGTTGAACCGCACATCATCTCGTCCGGCGGACGAGAGACGGAGATGTTGGGCTGCTGCGATACCTGCAGGGCCGGCTCCTTTGTAGATTGAGATAGCGAGTTAGACAGACAGACAACTCATGCTGGATCACCTAGAGAAAGAAGGAAAGAAAACCCAGAAAGAAAAGAAAAAGATGGAAAGATCATAATTACCAACGATAGCTACGTTGTACGTCGAAGGAGTGGGTAGTGGAGGGATGCGCGAGAAATACGGCAGGCTCGTGAGGAGCCAGATGCTGCAGGCTAGAGCGAGGGCCGTTGCGAATAGAATGACGGCACAAGCCTGCTTCTCTCTATTAAGTCGTGCTCTACGCCCGATACGGATGACGACGTTGCGCGGTTCCCGGACGATGATGATGGGTTGTTGGTGGATGAGCAGAGGTGTTCGCTCGCTATGGTATCGCGGTGGTGGAGCGGAACTTGAACTGGCCTCGGGATCTTCAGGGGTGCTCGAGTAGGGAGGAGGGGGAGACACCCCGCGTTTGCTTGAGCATGACATGGCCGTGTAATAGTTAAGATCTGAGCCCGTCCGTCTGTCTTGTTAAGACTGGATTTCGGGATATGTATAGTTCATAGGTGGTGAGAGAAATACACCATGGTAATAGCGCTCTTTTTATCAATTCGAGGCGCAGTTAATTGTGAGGCAGCCCGTTCAATTGATGTTGGCCGTATCAGGTGACCGTGTGGTTGTTAGAGGGCGAGGTCGACTCCCTATATTAGGGTCCTAACAATGCATCAGCAGTAGGTACCCAGGTTTGAGTTGGTGGTGAGGCTGTGCTACAGATGCTTGTTGCTGCCTAGCAGGATGTCGGTAATGTGGTGGCACGGCAGGATGCTGAAACGCCGTTATAGAGGGATGAGCCCTTGTACTGGTTGTATTGGCCGATTAAACTCTAGTAGGTATCTTCATGTGTGCTGTTGCGAATATTAGAACTTCACAAGGACATGCTAAATGTTAGGTAAGTATCTAGGTACGTAAAGTTACAGCTCTCATAACGCAGATTATGAAAGTACCTAAATGGCCATTTAAGACGAACCTAACCTAGTTGATTTCCCCCCTTTTGCAAGAAGTTAGCTCTCTCAACTCAGCAAAAGAAAAGAAAAAATACAATCCTGCTGCATTGAGTCACGAAGAAGGCAAATATCCTACAACATTACTGATTTTCTTGCTAAAATCTACAGATGGGCCGTACTATTATTTATATGTGTGGGGATTTGCATTGTACGTACCTAGTACACTAATACCCCGGATTGTGTACTGTGGGATTGTGGGTTGTAAGTGGGGGGCAGCGTCACTTTATCCCCGACAGGTTCAAATCATGCTACCTTTCCTCCAACGTTCATGATCATGGTTAACCCTGGATTCTGGGAGCCTTCGATCAACTTCCCTAATCGTGCGATATCCATCAACGTTGTGTAGATTTACGAATCTGCCACCTTGAGCGGCCTTGTGCCCCTTCAAGGCTACGCAAAGCTATTAGTTGCCTCTTAAATCATTTCTCACCGTTCATGTCTGACAAGGTCATCTACATGGATGGGGGAGGAATACGAACATGGCATTGGCTTGGTCCCTGACAGATTTCCCCGTGGGAACGGACAAGGGTGGTAATGCCGTCGACTTCCCGGGCACTCTGTCGGCGGCAGAGCCGGTCATTGACCGAAACCTGCGTTTCACTGCCGCTCAGCTATCCAGTCTCAAGATTCGCGCGTCGAGTTCGAGTTCGGGAGAGTCTGCGCCGGTCTCTACCTTCTCTGCCTTATCAGTAATTTTTATGGCAGCGTGCCCATCTTGCACGTCTCATGCCTAAGAGGTACTGTGAACAGTGTTCTCCACCTTCCACGACGGCTGGTTTCCTGACCAGCGTGGATTTCTCAGCTAGGCTTGGCCTTCATCCTCACACATTTGGGAACGCCATCGTCACTCCATTTGAGAAATTAGACTTGGATCAACTCACAAACAATCCGCTTTCCGACATAGCCAACATTATCCACGATTTGACGCGTTCTATCCTCTCTGATGAGGCCACCAAACTGGGAAGTTGGATCGCAGCCCAACCTCATAATACTTTTATCTGCCACGATTTTGCCTATGGCCCCGACTCATTCATCATGAGCGCCTGGCATCGCTTTCCCCTCTACAGTGGTGCTGAACTTGATGTGCCAGCAACATCTGCCTGCCCAACGTTATAGCTACAGCGTTGGTAGACGGGCTTGTATATTTCCTGCAGTCGAAAGACAAGAACGACGATACTGATGCCTTTTTTTCATTGAGATAGCCAATATGGGATCAGCTAGATCAGGATGAAGAGTTCAAATAAATCATCTGGGGTTTGTGTAGTTTAAGGCTGAAGCTGAATAGACCTATCTCAACGACTAGTGGATAAGGAATTGAATAAGAGGGAAGCAAATAATGTAACTGGAAAGTTCATCGCTTCTTCGCAGCGGCTCTCTCCAACTTCTAGCTGAGCTCTCTGCCTAGCCGTGTTTCCCTGCAGAATTTAATTGAAGATCAAACTCCCTGGAACTTCAGTGATAAACGTGCAGGAATTGGCGAGCCAACCAATGAGCATATCTGAGTGAAGAAGTTGAATCTTTATCCCGATTTGACCGTCTTGTTACCTCTAACTTTCTTGTTCCAGCCAGTCTCATCGCATTCGGGGACAAATAAAACGCTACGATGCAAGTTTCGTATAACAGACCTAGGGTAGAGGACACGCGAGGGCAACCAGCCAAGCTTCACTGAAGAATGATGCGATAATTAAGGGCAGTCGACCACTGACGTTTGGTTCAGCGCCTATGACTTATATACGCGCACAATTATTCCATTGATACCTTCGTTGCCCTGGCGCCCGTTGTCTGGACCGTTTGATGTGGAATTGTCCAGTCATGACAGGCTTGGACGCCGATACGAAGGAGAGGAAAAGAAAGTATCCAACTACTGAACATCCTTACCTGTAGGTAGTAGTTTCACGTGGCTTTACGAATATATAGTCTTACAACTTGGTTTTTATGGTATTCGAAAATCTGACCTATTAGACTTAAGTACTCCGTATGGTTAAACAGCTGCTAACAACCTGGCTATTATATCATAAAGAAATACTCAATAGAATAATGTCGTAACTACTTGGCGTTAAAACATAGACATCTTGGCCCAACTCGGTCAGGCGAATTCAGGTCAAATAGCTTTGTGATCTAGTCTTTGCGTTTATCTCAATACTGCATGGTAAAACACGGTAATAGTAGGGAAACGTTGTGAACAGATACATCATAGCTGATAATCACGGCAAAGGAAAAAGGCTGCATATATAACATATCGCGAAGGTGAATTATTTACTATTTGTGAGGCGCATGCTTGATGCGGCCTAGTCGCTCAAGGGTTCTTCAAGGTCTTTATGTGAGGCAAGTAAGGGACTGTTCGAGAGTAGCAAATCAACACAAGTCGGCTTACCATCACCATACTCTACCAGTAACGGAGACGCAAACAAACCAAGAAGCACGTAAACCACGATAATATATTCGATTGTCAACCCTCTCTGGCTCTAGGAAATATACATATTCTTATCACCAAACATACCTAAGAATACAGCGGCACATGGTTCGGGACATGCACCCTGTAATCCCAATTCGCGGGCCACTGTGTACCTTAAAGGCCACATCGGCAGTATTGGCCATCTTATAAGCCCATAGAGATCTTAGCCGTATCAAACATTGCTGCCTTGTACGTGGTGGCGGTACATTTAACGCCGGGGGAGAGATTTGGCGCTCAAGCTTCCTCGGGGGCATATGCCGTAGGCAAAAGTGTCAGTCTCCCTCTCACTCATTGTTGTCGTAATGCAGCGCAGGGAATGATATCCTCCTGACCGAGCAAATCACCACATGAACCTTCTATATGTTGACACTCATCATCTAGTTTCCAGGGATCATCAGGTGGAAAACGAATTTCATCGAGGATAGAGTTGTGAGATGTTAATTATACGGTAGTACGAGACTTGTGCACTGGGCCGGCCTATTCGACAATCTAACCAAAAAAACCCCCCAATACCAAAGAGGTTGGTACTAGTGTTTGCCGAAGGGAATGCTTGAATTATTGGATTTCGTGATCAGGTGCAGCTACTGTCGCCTGCATAAGCCACCTGTGTTGTTCGCGTGGGTTTTCATATGCATAATCTTCATAGGCCATCCTATAAGCCTCTTCGTAGACTTCCAAGTCATCCCGGTATTTCTCGGTGAACGGAGATGGTGGTAAGTTGTTGACGTCATCTTGGTCATAGATTAGCTTGCTTGGGACGGAAATGGAACGGCGCGCCTCTTCAGCAGCTTTGGATCGGGCTTCCTCTTCCTTCAACCTCTGGAAACGGTTCCACATAATCCATCTCCAGTCAAACAACTGTCTTAACACCCATGGGTAACAGATGTATACAATGTTAACTTTCGGAACCTTCCATGGAGCTATCGATTCCTCGCGTACGAGTTCATCTCTCCTCTTCACTAATTCTTCCTCGAATCTGCCGGCGGTGTCGACAAAGTATCTACTGCCATCTCCCATGTTATTTTCTTTATAAACTTTGAGATCATAGTTGTAGTATCCAGTAGACTCAACCCTGTACTCGTCCTCAATTAGACATGAGAGAACGTCAACCTCTAGGACAGAAGTATGAGACCATAATTGGTCGCCACTCATATTCTTGTGCCTAGAAAATCTTTCCACCAACTGCCGCGGACTTTGTTCGTCGATGAACAGCTCTTCCACACCTGTGAAGAGTTGTAGTATGTTGGACATATCATGCACGGTCTGATCAAAGAACCATCCCAAACGGCGACCTGCTTTCCCAAGAGCAATTCTTCTTACCCTCTTCAAATCTGCAGGTTGGTACTGCCCAATGTCCCAGTATTGGTTCCCGCTGAGCAAATAAAAGAGGTCCTGATCATCATGATACGTCCGATCGATGTACAGTATGTCCTTTTTAAAGTTGAACCATATACGTGGGCCATGCGTTCGCGTCCGGAATGCAAGCTCATACCCGGAGTCTAGCAGGACTTGGCGGGACTCCCTAGCCACATGTAGCATTGTTGGTATCGGCGCAGCGCTGTAGAAGAATCCGCTGCGCACAAATTCCCATGCCACACCGGGACACTCTGATACAAAGTGGTGAGGAATACCCGGTACCTCTCTGGTAGACTCCCATGGTTGATGTTTTGCACGCGGGCCATTGAACCCATATGCCTCGAGCGTTGTTTGGTGATGCCACTGGTATCGTGCGTAAGTGCGAAATGGCCGTGGTATATGATCTCGCCAATTACGCGCGAAGTACGCAATAGATGGATGAAGCTCCAGTTGGACAGGAGTCGTTTGAAACCTCTCGTCGAAGTCGTCGCGATCTTCGTGCTCTTCCCGGACATGAACAAAACGAGGCGGTGAGGCGAGCAGGTATATCATCCGGCGAATTTCGAATGGGAGGAAAGAAAATCGGTGAAATGATTCGGGTGCCATTGTTGATATCCCCGCACGCTCGCGACTTTCATATTTTCGTGGGCTTTTAGACTTATTAGACTTTACATAGTTCGAGGGGAGGCTGCGGTGATGGCTGACATGCTTTGTTTGGATCAGCGTTGAAGTGAGGATCTAGAGAGACCCATGCCGCGACCGCACCGCAACCCTGGTCAGCTACAACCAACAGGATGCCGTACCGAAGATTATCCAACGCCATCATACGGATAACCTCAGACGGATGGCGAAGACATGGAAAAGAAACGAGCAACGTAATCAAGCCGAAAGCTGTTGCATTTTATTTCCTCTCTGTTATTGGGAAATGAGCCGTTCGACAGGTAATTCCTTGCTGAAGAGGAGATACGGCCCGTCATTCATGTAAGTTACGGTCAGTAGTTGCGAGTTAGATAAGCATCCAGGGGGCTGTGCCAGTTTGAAGCTTTAGACTAACGGATGATTTAAGCTAAACCGTTATTGACTGTGTGGGTTGGACGCCTTTGCAGGACACAGATGACTTCTCTGTCGGCGGCAGACTTCGAAAAGGCATAAAAAAGGCAACGAATCCTGTTAGAAAAGATAAGACGCTGTTGTCTGTCTTCGCGCACTCAAGAAACATCTTTGCTAAAAATTGCCAAATCCTGGGGTGAAAGCAAACCCTGTATCTCCTCTCATAGTAGCCATAGACATATATTGGACTGAAGACAACACTGTATGGCTTATCAGCATGCATAAAACGTGACAGTGTAATAGTAATGAGCGAAGCTTGAGCTTCAGGGAGGATACAACTGCAAGCCCTTCGTAGCGCAGACTATTGCGGACTACTGCACATCTTGAAGAAAGAAAGGAACAACAGCATTTCAAACCACAAGAGGAAACGACACAGGATGAGGAGAGTATCTTTGAATACATAGCCGTGATCCTAGCCTTGTATTCTTGGGCTCAGATGGAGATCTGAAATGATATTATAACGATAACTCTAATCCAGGTTATTGAACTAGGTGGTTTTGCCAGGATCGTTGCTTCCAAGCTTTTCATCAAGTGAAATGGAATTCATAACTTTTCCGTTCTTGGAACCCACGTTGCCGAGCGTGATTCTAATTTGTCTGGTATACTGGACCTGCGTGGGATGGCAGCATTCTCGAATCAGATTTCTTCCTCAATAGTTGCCAAGACATCTAGAAGAACGCTGTCCAAGATTGGTGCACAAACCTCGATGTCTACCCCAATTCTCCCACTCTGTGAAACGCAACTCCAATTGGACTTCGAGCACGACTTGCGGCAAATATAGCACGATGTTACATCCTGTTGAAGAGCGTCTTTTATCGATTGCCAAGCGAGTTGTAGTATTATGCATGAGTTGGTCAAATATGCAAAGCATGCTGTAGGCTGACAGCCGACATTTCACTCAAGACAGCACAATTTCAATAATTCTTATTCATGAGATTGAATAAAATCACATGAATGGCCACAAGTAGCTTGGCCAAGTCGCCATGATCCCTGAGGTATGTTGGAGAGAGATTCTCTTGCTCTGCTGGCCAGATTTCCTGTTCCTTGTCGATCTGCATAGAGCAAAAGGCTGTCATCAGCTGGGAGCCAACCAGCATGAGGCTCGATACTGACTTTCCTATTTTACCGAGAACATGGAGTCCCCTGTCGGTCACCATTTTTCCGAAAAGAAAGCCATGATCGTCTTTTCTGATTTGCCAACTCCCCTCGTTCACTTCTCGGCCTTTTTTAACAGTGGTCTAGCTACATAGGTGGCAGTCGCGGGAAGCCTAGAGTTGCATCCCTCAATGTCACCTTGCATGGTGACTTTATAGCGTTGCTCCTGCACAGGCTAAAGGTGCTGCATGATATATTGCTTTCAACGATGAAGAGCTGGATGCCGGCCCTTGAGGCCACAATGCGTGCCGCATCGTTCGGTTCATTCTCCCTTTTAAGATAAGACAGGGCTGGCGTACGCGTCAACAAATATTAGTCAGGGCATATATACAGGCAGGCTCTCTGGGGAACTGATAATGGTGGCAAAGGCTTGTGGTTTGAAGTCGCCGGTAGAGGGCCTCCCGACACTCATTAGAGGACCTATGAAAGTGTCGATATAATTGAACTCGAGAACGTATTAACCTGCCAAAGTTGCTATCGCAATTCAAACTTCAAAGAAAGCAGGGAAAAGTACTAGACGTCAAAATGGGAAAAGGTCATTCTTGGGCTCTTGCTCATAGTTTGCTAGTTGGCATTGTCTCTGCAATCGAGAGCTCGGGCGAATGTGCTCTTGCAACGACCACGATATACCTGCCTACGACGGTCTACGCCTTCGTACCGAATGTAACGAGTAGCCGTGGAGGGGACTCCTGCATTGCACCGTCTTCGTCGATAACAATAGGAACACCGACCACTTCGAGCAGTGGAACCACGGATGTCATCGATACTCCCACCAGTACACCACTATTTCCAACAAGCAGTCTCAGTCTCAATACGACCGTATCTTCAACAAGTCTAAGCAGTACCAGCGTTACTTCTATCAGTGGGGGCAATGACAGCATCACCACAAGTAGCTCTGTTTCCACAAGTATCGGCCTACCAACACCTACAAGTATTGGGGGTCTACCACCACCTCCGCCGCCTCCGGGTCCTTTCAGGGGATATAAGAACACATTGTACTTCACAAGTTGGTCCGTAACGCCTCAATTGAGATCAATGGGCGGCGCTGACACACTTCAGGGGTATCGCCCAAGCGAATTACGTACCTCAGAAACTCCCAGTGAATGACCTAAGCCACGTCCTGTACGCTTTCGCAGACATTGCTCCCAATGGGACCGTTTTATCTGCAGACCCAGTAGCAGACTTAGCTCAGAAGTACCCCGATGACGACCACTGGGAACAGGGCCGTAATGCCTACGGGGCCGTAAAGCAACTGTATATCCACAAGAAGTACAATCGCAACCTGAAGGTCCTGCTATCGGTCGGCGGCGGGACCTACTCGCCCAAGTTCGCGGAGGCTACCTCGACGGACATGCGCCGGCAGACGTTCGCCCAGTCGGCCGTCAAGCTCGTCACGGACTGGGGGTTCGACGGCGTCGACATCGATTGGGAGTACCCGACGAACGAGGTCGAGCGGGACAATCTCGTCAAGCTTCTCGCGGCGTGCCGTGCGGCTTTCGATCGCTACTCCTTCCAGAATAATCTGCGCTATCGATTCCTGGTGACGGTCGCGAGCCCCGCAACCCCAGCTAACTGGAAATTCGTGGATCTGCCGGGGATGGATCGCTACGTAGATATCTGGTGAGTTCTCTTCGTCTTCTTTGTTTCTTCTATTTCCAGATAGCCGTTGTTATTTCATATTCACGCCCGCCACAACAGTGAAAGCATAGCAATGACACTAACGATTTCTTATTAGGCATCTCATGTCGTACGACTACGCCGGAAGCTGGAACCCGACAAGCGGACACCAAGCAAACGTGTTCGCGAACAAAGCCAACGCGGCGTCCACGCCGTTCAACACGGACGACGCGGTGCGGTACTACGAGTCGCAGGGGATCAGTGGGCAGAAGATGGTGCTCGGCCTGCCGCTCTACGGGCGCTCATTCAAAGGAACGTCGGGGCTGGGACAGAACTACACGTCTGTCGGCACTGGGGGCACGCAGCCGGGCGTCTGGTATTACAAAGACCTGCCGAAAGCGGGCGCGCGGGAGGAGTTCGACGACGTGGCCAAGGCGACGTATAGCTACGACCGGGTCGGTCGCGAGCTGATCTCCTACGATAGTGTCCGTAGTGCCGCGTTCAAGGCTCACTATGTTCGTGACAAACGACTCGGTGGCGCTTTCTTTTGGGAAGCGAGTGGCGATCGTAGCGGCGGCGGGAGCCTTGTCAAGACTATGTCCAGCACCCTTGATTGGCTTGACGAGACGCCCAACAACTTGCGCTATCCGACGAGTCAGTACATGAATATTCGATTTGGGATACCTGGCGCTTGATTTCTTTTAGCTTCTTTGTAAACTGATGTGATATTGCACATGGAAAATAGGCAGAACAAAATCTTGGGATTCCTTTGGCGCAATGGATAGAATTTCTGTACAAATGCAACAATTTGACAGCGAACCCTCTCTCAAATCCCAAGTTCATGCTTGGCTTCTGAATATGTCCAAAGCTGGAAAGGGATTGACCGCTTCTCTATTCTATTTGCGCTCGGTCTTCGTATCTGACTAAGAAGGGCTCGTCTTGGCTACAACTCGAGCAGACGACAAAAATACAGTTATGATATGGGTATAAATTGTTTCGTCCTACTGTGGTACACAATGAGCCCATCATTGGGATTCTAAATGGTATAGACTGGATTAACTCGGTCCTTTTCAAACAGATCTCTTTATGTCTCGGCATATACGTAGGCACCTGTTGACTCCTCGACGGCGAACTCCATCTTTGACTCCTCGATCTCCTTGCCATTAACTCTGATACCGGCGCGCATGATCTCTCCAGGGAGGACCGGTCCTACGCCCTTAGGGGTTCCTGTTAGAACGATGTCGCCCTTCTCCAGAGTCATAACTTTGGAGATGGCACTCAAAATCTCAGGAACCCGGAAGAGGAAGAGTTCCGTCGAGTCGTTTTGTCTGACATCATTATTGACGGTCAGGTACAACTCAATGGCGTGAGGGTTGGGGATAGCCGATTTCGGGATGATGTTGCTGATAGGCAAGAAGGTATCGAAGCCCTTGTTAATTGACCAGGGCAAGCCCTTCTTCTTGGCCTCCCACTGCACGTTCCTGGCAGTCATATCGATGCCCAAGGCATAGCCTAGACGGAAATGTTAGTCTTAGTGACAAGCTGGAGGAGGCAGCGCGTTTACTCTCAATGGCATCGATGGCACCGGCTTCATCTTCGACCGGGAAGTCTTTCAACGTCTTTCCAATGATTAAGGCAAGCTCGACCTCATAGCTGAGGTCGACACCCCTAGGTCGGATAACTGGGCCTTCTCCTTGCAGAAGGATGGAAGAAGTGGGCTTCAAGAAGAAGAAAGGCTGTTTGGGCCGGGCGCTATTGAGCTCAGCGATATGGTCGCTAAAATACACGATGTTAACCAACTGTAAAGCAGGAGGCAATGAAGGTTTATACTTACGCATAATTACGTCCAATGCATACGACCTTGCGGGCCTGCCTGAGGCTAGAAGCTGAAGATGAAGCCATAGCTATACCGCGACGAAAGACGTTCATGATGACGAATTACCCAAGAGGCTTCTCCTCACGTCTTATATACTGTTACTCAAGCGGGAATACTTTAGAACGACTCCAACGACGTTATGCAGGTCCGTTGCGATGCGGAGGAGAAACTAGGGGGGGTAATGCGCGTCACAAGTTATTGAATAAGAGTCAACGATTCGCCAATGCGGCTTTATTTTTCTGCTTCGGGTCAGCCACCGGCAAGTTGTCGTAAGAACCGATGCTCGGGGTCCTCGGCGGGGAATTATTTCTTTTGGTGCTGCTGAGAGACTGGCATCCGCCAGACGGTCGTAAAAGTAAATCCGGAGGTTCGGCGACAACGCTATACTTAGGTAGGACGCTTCCATGAAAGTCTCCATTTTCTAGTTCTATTAAAGGAACCATCTATAGTCTGAGACTTCCACTTTCATCGTAAGTCAATCTATTCCCAGGTTGGAAGCAGGCTTGATGCTAGTGGACGTTTGGCACGTCATATGGTGGGGTCATGGAAATGATCTAGAAGTGGCTATGGGAATTCGGATTTTATCTGTAGTTTTATCTACATTCAGTTACAGGCCGGTGTCACGCTGGAAAAACATAGGTAACACAGTAGCGCGGGGGCTACGATTCACTTATATGCGGTCCTATTAGAATTTGAAACGCGGAAAGAGGTTAGATACATGCGACTTCCCCACGAAATATGATTGAGGCGATAACGTAAAGCTAATGCCGGTAAGAATTTCTCACTTTCGTCCCCCCCCTGCGACACCAAACACCCACCCACATTTACATCACAACACCCACCTACCCAAACATTGAACCTACCTACGTATCTGCTTTTTATTACAAACAGCACCTTACCTTACCTTCGCTTACCTTACCGAGACCGCCAACCCACCTAAACTACAACCAACATTTGGGTCTCCATCTAGTTTGGCACCACCATTCGCCGCATATCGCAACTGCATCAGACAAGTAGATAGACATATCCAACTGCGTGTGCTACTATGGAGGCTCTTCAGCTGGCTCAGATGCTAGCCGATCTGAATGATCTCCAAGCCGCTGTACGTTGACTATCTTTCTAAATAAATTCCCATATAGCTGACCCCACCTCGTCTCATCACAGCAAGATCAACCCGCCGCGAAAGCCCTTGTTTCCGCCAACAAGACCCTCGGTCCCCATGACCAAACCAAAACCCAGCCGCATCACCACCGGAGCGCTACCGAGGGGCGCGTCACCTCTTCTCCTGGCCTTGGTCGCATGACCGACAAGTTTGGTCGTCGCATCTTCTCACCGCCGCTTTCGAGAACAAATTCTGCGACGCCTTTGTCTATGCCGGGCACTCCGCGTGGCGAAAATGTGCGTCACCTATGCCGTTTCTTGATTTATCGGCCTACTGATAGATCTTCTTTTAGGGCCCGGACTCGGATATTGACAGGGCCTCCACATTGCTCTCTCTATACGAGATCCGTGCGAAGTTGAAGGAACAAGACAGCAGCAGTCTGATGAAGGCGCGAGAAAAGATTAATGCCTTAGCCGCAAAACAGCAGCAACAACAACAGACCGTGGTGGCAGATCAGAGTAATGCGGCGTTATCCCACCAGCGAGATCGAAGCGAACCGCCTAGGATTAACTACCCCGGGAGAACCTAGATCGAATTTCAGGGTTTCTGGTGGTGTCGACGAACTGTATGACAAACGGCGTTACGGGGGATACTTCGTGACGAATGGGCAGGAATCTCAGGGAAATGCATACGGCGTTGGGACTTTGACGGATGACAGCCTTGCGAAAGGAGCGGCTGAAGTCCAAGGGATACTACTTTTGCTGGTTTGGCGTGCTGGAACTGCTGCGTTGTATTTGGGCCTTTCATGATATTAATGGTAATGAGAGGATGATATATAAATACATAATTTTACGGACTGTCTGTGAATGTATAGTGCGTTATCGACCATGCGATATGAGCGTCATCTCCGTAGTGTTGGTATACAAATACAGACGAAGCTTTCAACCCAAGCCGAGGCAACAGTACGACTTGCGGACAATGTCGATGTTTGTCGGCACCAGATAGACCTTGACTCGCATCCTTTTAACTATATATGGTAGAATCGCTGATTTGTTCCTTTTGTTTTTCTAATGGCTGCGCTTTAGCATGATCGTATTACTTATTGCTCGCAAGACTTTGCTGTAACGTAAGCATGTCTCTTCCCTAGAGCTAAAGAGCGTTGCCACATTATAAGTTATTTCTCTTGAAGGCCAGCTCTTTCGTACTTGTATCTATTACATTCCGGTGTATGGTTAGCTGCGTTTGACTGTTGACTTATTGTTATGGTCTTCTCGCTTCCGTCTTTTGTTTCGAGATATAGGGATAGGAAACAGATTCCTAAGATGATGAAAAGACCACACTGAACTGCTCGAGAGAGGCCGCTTCGGAACTTATCATGTGCAGGGTGGCTTTTAAGAAGGGGTGATTTCTACCCAAGATGAAGTTAATAGCTGAAAGTGAATAGTTTTCCGCAAAATGATACAAGCTCTGATGTAGCATTGTTGGTTTAGCCTATGCTTGTGAGAGTTTTTTGTTGATAAGGAGAAATGTCGTGATGAAGCTTGAAAAGAAACCTGCTGAAAAGATGATTGAAATAACCATCTATAAAGGAGTCTAGCTTACCTTGATAGCAGAAGAAAGAGCTACATAATAGATAGGCAAGTGTGAGGTACGAGCCTACCTTGATAACATGTACATAGCTTCCACTTTCTAACTTTACTATATCTGAGTGTATTTGATGAGGCTTTCTGTATTTTCTTTCCGGATATCGGTAAACACTGTAGGATTACATTTACATCCGCCAACGTCATCTGGAACAGTTATAGCTTTCCTAATAAAAATGAATCTTTTCTTGTAGCCAAATACTCACTATTCCTCAGTTGTGATAAAAAATGACGCGGGTTATGTCGTGCGACCTTACTGGCGGTGTACTTAGGTACATTAAGAAATCTATCAATGGGTTGGCTGAAAACATATATGCGGACCGGCTCCGGGTTAGTACTCGGAGCATTGAAGTTGTTAGTACTTGACCAATCATGCTTAGCCATCGGACACGGCCGGGACCGTACAATTCGAATATCGTACCTTCTCTTCGATGCTCCTCTTATAGACAAGCAGAACAAGTGGACCTACCAAACGACATATAAAGGGATTCTTTCTCGTCATGTATAGATTTTTGCGGTAGAATCTCACATCTACGTTGGGCTTCCATTACAACCAAAACACTCCAACCCAAGCCCCACAATCAACTTACACCTACGTTCATACCAGCCTATGCACCATGGCTAAAACAGCGCTCATCCTCCTCGACATTCAAATTGGCATCTTTGAGATGTTCAAAGGGGCCATCAATACAGACCAATACCTCGCCAAGGTCTCTTCAACGCTATCGGCGGCCCGCAAAGCCGGGATTCCCATCGTCCAAGTGACGACCTCGTTCCGGCCAGACTACGCAGATGCCTCGCCACGAAACCAGATGACGGCACGCGTGAGGGCCTCGGGGCTTTTCAAGGACACAGACGCCTCCGTACAGCTGCACCCGGCCATCGCCGAAGCGGCGGCCGACGACATCCACGTCAAGAAGAGACGCGTGTCGGCACTCTACGGCACTGACCTCGACGTCGTGCTGCGGTCCTCGGGGATCGAGAAGATCGTCGTCGCCGGGGTCGCGACGAGCGGCGCCGTCTTGTCGACGGTTCGCCAGGCTTTCGACATGGACTATGAAATCATGGTCCTGGCTGACCTGTGCGCGGATTCTAAAGACGATGTTCATAGGATTCTGCTCGAGAGCGTGCTCGCGAAGCAGGCGGCGGTAATGAATGCCGAGGAATGGCTAGCGCAGCTTGAGAAGTGAAAGATTGGGAAATGCGGGAAATAGATATATACTTATTCGATAAGTCGACAGAGGCAATGAAACTGTCTCTAAATACCTAGGCAGGACTTGTTAGGGCGGAAGGTGCTCGATGAAACGGTCAACGTCATGGAAATGGTCCTGGTCTTGCTGTAGGCATCGCTAGTTCATCGCTGTGAAATAGTATAAGAAAATGATAGGATCCTCAAGCTTATCGTACCTAACCTAGTAGATAGGATCATGAGCACGAATAATTGCAGCTACCTTAGGTAGCTATGCAGTTGGGAGTAACTTATTTCAGCACACAACGATGAGGTAATCCTTCATGTGAAGACTAACTTTCTTCAATGAGGACAGATGTCTGCAAATCTTATAGCTATTGGCTGCTTATTGTGGCCGGGGCCGATTGAGATGCCATATAACGCATAAGTTAGAGCAACATTGGGGTAGTATTGTGGTGCCAGCACTCCGAGTCAATATCCCATAGCTTGGTCGATGCCAAGAGACAAGTCAATTCAGTCTGTGAGAGGACTTCTGAGAAGGAGCTCTCGAAAGTCAGGTCCCAGTTAATTTTAGCCTGAAATTAGAGTATCTGCATGCACGTGGACCCTTGCCGATGCCGGTTTGAAGGTGCCTCCAGGGAGGTACCTACCTCCAGTAGGTACAACCTTGTAGGTACCTATATGACAGCTGATAAGTCGCCAAGCCAGCCGCCGGATAAGACGCGCCTTGTAAAACTCCCACTCGTCAACCCAACCCGAACGGCGTCCGTCCTGAGACGTCACTTTCCCTCTCCACCTAACTTATTTTCGTACGACTGTCGACACAACTAATACTGCAATCGCGTGCGTATTTACTATATTTAGACACTCGGATGGCGGCGACCGTCGATGCAAAGCTCTTAAGAGCTACCAAGTTCCCTATCGAGTTTAACCAGAAGGTTGACATGCAGAAGGTCAATCTGCAAGTGATGAAAAAGTAGGTAGATGTCTGATACCCTCCCTTGACTCTAGCACGCTGCACCGCAGCTGACCCGCCGTGCCACAGATGGATTGCCAGCAGAATATCCGAGATCCTAGGCTCCGAGGATGATGTGGTTATAGAGCTATGCTTCAACTTGATTGACGGACCTCGCTTCGTATGTTCATCGCTCCCCCGGTCGGTTACAGTGACACAAGAGGATTAACTTCCGCATTGTAGCCCGATATAAAGTCGATGCAAATTCAACTCACAGGCTTCCTCGATAAAGACACCGCGCCTTTCTGCAAAGAGCTTTGGAAACTTTGCCTGAGCGCCCAGTCTAGTCCACAGGGCGTCCCGAAGGAACTTCTAGAAGCTAAGAAACTTGAGCTTATTCAGGAAAAGGTGCCATGTGCGCGTCAATCCCCATCCACTACTTACCGCTAACGTAATTCAGATCGATGCAGATAAAGCTGCTGAAGAGGCCCGCATTCGTCGAGAAACACAAGAGCGCCGAGATCGCGAGTTAGGCGAAGTCCGAGATCGAGAACGACGAGACCGTGGCTTTCGTGGAGGTCGAGGGGACAATTGGCGTGGAGGTAGACGCGGTGGGGACAGAGCTTTTGATGATCGTAGTAGAGGTTTCGGGCGCGGTACAGGTCGAGGCGGATCCCCTCCAGGACGAGATCGAAATTCATTTCAAGGAAACCGTGACCGTTACGTGCCTGAAGGACGCCGTGGAGGCCGGCAGGATTTGCGGCGTGGACGTTCCCCAACTCGCTCAGTATCTACAAGCTCACGCGGTCCCTCCCGCTCACGATCATCAAGCAATACCAGTAATCGTAACCGGCGAGATAATATGAGGTCTTTAAGTCCACCTCGACATCGGGCTGGGAACCGATCCCCACCTCGTTACAGGAAGCGAGAGCGATCAACTGGGCGGAATAGGAATCCTCGAGGCCGCGGTAGCCGCAGCAGAAAGAACTCATCCTCACCTGGCAGCTATTCCGATTCGGAAAGTAGTAGTAGATCACGCTCGCCTGCACCGAAAAGACGCAGATTCTCCGACTCACCAAGTCGCTCAAGGTCCCCAACACGCAGAGATAGTCGTCGGTTGAGCCGATCTCGATCTTTATCGTCTTCTCGGTCACGATCCCGTAGTTCTAGGAGGCGACTAGTACGCGAGCCGGCCGGCCGCAGTCCGCCCCCTAACCGTCGCGGTCGCGAGCTGATCAGCCGCAGTCCGTCCCCCAACCGCCGCGGACGGCTAAGGCGGTCTTTCACCCGGAGTCTTAGTCGATCGGAATCACCAGAGAACAGCAAGCGATCTCGACGCAGAAGCTCAAGTAGGGGCAGGGGCAGGGGCAGAGATGCCAGCGCATCTCCTGACAGGCCTGGTTCCTCCAAGCACTGGAGACACTCCTCCGGTTCCCCCCGATCCCATAACAACAGACTAGCTGATGTTTTGGAAGATGAAGACAAACCCCGATCACCAAGACATGACACGGCCTCGGCGGCCGAGGAGGTTCGTTCTTCTTGATAGGGAATTCCGTTTTTGACTACTTCCCGTATCAAGAGCTGACCCTTTGTCGTTAGACCAAGACTCCACAGCAGCGGGCCAGCGAACTGAAAGAGAAGCTACTAAAAGACAAGATCATCAAGATGAGAAAAACCTCAAATGGCGACGCAGCTAATAGGTGACGCTAATCTTGCTTGAGATGCAGATTCAGTATCCCAGTGATGCGTCGGCCACCCAACATGGTATTTGACATGGTATTGGATCGAGGTTAGTTACATTATCACTCATCTAGTCGCTCATTCGCCAGCACCTAAGGTAGCCCTGGCAGAAAATGAAACAGACCACTATTCAGATTGTGTTCATGTTATGCTCCTGCATGCGCTTTCCACCGGACTATGATGAAAACCTAAGACCAAAAGAAACATGGGGACATTTCTAGTTCCCGGGGGTTTTCTTGTGAGGCCCCAGATCCATGTTGGGGAACTCGAGAAGCATATTTAAAAGCAAATTGAACGACATTGCGTACCGTGATTGGATCAGACACAAGACCGAACAAGATCAGGCATGCTGTACGCTGCCATCTAACTAGGAGTACTCGCGCCACAAGGTGCTGAATTTAGAAGCTAGGTACCAAGTTATGCAGCTAATTACCTACATATGTAGGTAGGTAGGAAGTAGACTTACACTAGGACAGTTCTACCAGGTGACCTGGGAGACTTGTCGATTTTGCTCATGCCGTATCCCCATTCCCTTTCAACCCTTTTCCTTTTCTTTTGAAATATTTGCAACGGGAACCATGAGTAATTGCCTTGCCGGTTGTTGTATCAGTTGCATTTGTTCGCCTTGTTTGTCAGTTAAGGTAGAAGAGAGTAGGTAGAGAGGTAGGGTTCGGACAAATACGGTATAGCGCTAAGGCGCGGGCACTTGTAGGTATTCAGTGGGTCCACCGCTGTAACTTGAAGCCCACTGGCCTCCGTTTCTCGCAAACGCGCGCCCAGTTGAATTCATCACCTCAACACGAAGATTCATCAAAGCTTGCTCGGATCCATCATGGCGGAAAATGTCCAGCCAGCGACAAGTTCCAGCGGTGGTGCTAACGGCGATCAACCAGGTTTCGCGCACTACGAGAAACAGCGGCAGTACCTCAAAGAGCTTCTTCAAAACAGAAAGGTCATCGAACGCCAGCTCGTAAGTACCTATATGACTTCATTCTGCATTGGGTTGTTGGGACGGAACTTGGGCTAAACTAAATTCCTCTTCCCCGCGAGATAGGTCGCACAAGAGCAGAGCATATTGCAGAAAGAGACCGAGTACCTTGAGAGCACGCCCTACGGCAACATCATCACGGGCTTCGACAGTTACATCAAGGGCAGTACGAACCCGACGGCCCAGCGCAAGCGCACCGGCTTGATCGATCAGAATCGCGTCTTCTCGCGTTCCTCCATCTCTCACAACCCATCTCACGTACGTCACGACGAAATCATAAATCATAGAAAGAAACTGACACAGGGGTTCAATAGCCCGACCACGCAGACGCCCAGTCCGCAACGTCGACACCGGCCGCGCCAACACCTGTCTCGACTTCGTTCGCCAAAGACAAGGATAGCAGCTCAAACCAGCCCACGCCCACCTCGGCAACAGAGAAAAAGGGAGGCAGCAAGAAGAAGAAGGCGAAGAAAGAGACGGACGCTGATGATAGCGAGATGGACTCACGCGAGGTTAAGAAAGTGCGTACACACTTTGGGGGGTCACGGAAGTAAGATGAAGAGCGGCGGTCAAGGGCGCATCCTGCATTTCTTACTGGTTTCGTACATTCATTCTATGGCGTATAGCGTTCGGGCGTCGCTTTTTTGAGTTTTCTTCCATTCTGGCGTTTTACTGGCAGGGGAGGCAGGGGAAACAGGGAAAACAGGGCTGGTTCTTTAGTAAGAACGTATGATACCCCTTACTCGATATAGACTCATGGCGTGCTTAGATGGGTCGGGAAAATGCTAAACTAAGTTGACGATTTTCCAATTTCGCGCTTACAGCGTGAAGTGCCGAAGCTAAATTCGGGAATACCTTTGGTGCGGACCTTGAAGCGTGAAGTTGTTTGCACGCGTAGATGGTGCTTGTCTAATAATGGGCCGCAAGGTTCTTCTGGCCAAGGCAAAGTACTGATACATGTGGAGGTGGAGGAGGGGTCCTTCAAGGGGAGGGCGTTTCTGCTGCGGGGATGCGGGGGTGACATCCGTTGAGCTTTGGGAGCTTTCCTACACAGGTACCTTCCCCTAGATACACCTTATTCTATTTCCTATATATATGTAGACTAGGTAGACCTGCCCCAAGGTATTTGGTATACTACGTATACTATCTACGTTCCTAAACACCTTCTCTTCAACACGAGTTTCTCTGGTAGAACTGAGCTGAGTGTCTCTCAGCAACACACAAACTCAAACACTTTACCGTCGTTCTTTCTTGTTCTTTCGTTCGACAATGACGATCCAGGCGACCAAATTTACTCCAGAGGTACTCCTCTCAGCCCCACGCCGGAGCGCTGCCGTTCCCAATTCTTCCGGCAAGCTCGCTCTCTACACAGGTAAACGAACTCTCAGCAACCGTCTTAGCCGAAGACAGCTTGAACATAACCTAGGTGGATCAAGGGACTGAATGTAGCTTCTTACAGTTTCACAATACTCTTTTGAGACGCATTCAAAGAACTACGCGATCAAGCTATTGGACATCTCCTCCGGCAACTCTACCGAACTCTTCACCAACCCGGCCTACAGCGAGCCGACATGGATCTCCGAGCACGAGTTCATCTTTGTGAACGGGGCCAACGATCACGATGCTATCTCATATCTCATGGTGGCTGATGCTTCGAACCCCCGCTCGAGTCCTCATATTATCGAGAGCTTCAAATGCTCCGTATCGAACTTAAAGGCCAAAGACATCGGCAGCGGTACCATCGCCTTGGCTTTAACGGCTCCCACATCCGCCTCCGGCAAGATGCACGATGCTCTAAATGAGAAAAAGCCGCGCTCTACGGCCCAGGTTTACTCGAGCCTCTTTGTTAGGCATTGGGACACATACGTGTCTGAACACAAGAATGCCGTCTTCTACGGAGCGTTAAGGAAGGACGACAAGTCTGGAAAATACCAGCTGCAGGGGTCAGGTCTCGTTAACGCATTGATTAATACTAAGCTTGAATGCCCGGTTCCAACTTTTGGCGGTGTTGGGGACTTTGACATCAGCAAGAAAGGACTCATCTTCCTCTCAAAGGACCCTGATATTAACCCCGCCATGTGGACGAAAACCGACGTCTACTATGTACCTCTAAAGACGTACACAGAAGAGAAGCCCCCATATCCTCAAGTGGTCAAGACCGGAGAGCTCCAGGGCTACAGCGGATCACCTACGTTCTCGCACGACGGCAGCAAGGTTGCCTTCACGCGTATGCGAGACAAGCAGAACGAGTCTGATAAAACGCGCCTAATTCTGATCCCGAACATCGGGGATCTAAGCAATGTGCAGGAATTCTACAAAACCGAGAACGGCAAAGGTAGCTGGGATCTGCGACCCGAGGCTATCGTGTGGAGCCACGATGATACAGAGCTGTATGTGACAGCAGAGCAAGAGGGGCGACAGTTGGTCTTCAAGCTTCCCTCCTCACCCCTCGATGCTAAAGAGTTACCACAACCTCTAACAAAAGAGGGGTCAGTTGGGAGCATCTCAAATCTTTCCAGCAACGATAGTCGCCTGTTCTTGACATCTACTTCACTAGTCGACAACTCCTCATACTCGGTTTTAGACCCAGCCTCAAAAGACAGAATCCTCATATCGTCAGTCTCTAAGGGAGGAAAGACACTCGGGCTGTCGAGGAGCCAATTTGACGAGTTCTGGTTCAAAGGTTCCGGCGATTACAACAGCCATGCGCTCGTGATGAAACCCTCTAACTTTGACCCGGCCAAGAAATACCCACTGGCTATGTTGATCCACGGTGGACCCCAAGGCGCCTGGGGCGACAGTTGGAGCACGCGTTGGAATCCTGCCATCTTCGCTGAACAGGGTTACGTCGCCGTCATGCCGAACCCGACGGGTAGCACAGGGTACGGTCAGCAGTATATCGATGACATTGCGCTGAACTGGGGTGGAAGGCCCTATAATGATCTTGTGAACTGCTTCGAGCATATCGCCGAGAACCTGCCTTATGTTGATACCGACAATGCCGTGGCGCTGGGTGCTTCGTATGGTGGCTTCATGATCAGTGAGAAAACCCTCTCTTCTGTTTACCCATACATTCTCAATTCGTTCCATGAGATTTCTTCTACCCTACCCTTTGACTAATAATTCAGCCCCTATCATCTGACTCTCTGAGATGGAACATGTTAACAATTGGTGTTCTTTCCCTTCCCTCTAGACTGGATCCAAGGCCACCCGCTTGGCCGCAAATTCAAGGCACTTGTGTGTCACGACGGCATCTTCAACACACTAGCAGACTGGTCAACCGAGGAGCTTTTCTTCATCATCCATGACATGGGCGGTACACCATGGGAGAATCGCGATCTCTACGAGCAGTGGGACCCTTCTGCGTTTGTGTCCGAATGGGCCACACCGCAGCTCGTCGTCCATAGCGAGCTCGACTACCGCCTGCCTATTTCCGAGGGTCTCGGTGCGTTCAATGCCCTGCAGACCCGCGGCGTACCTTCGAGATTCCTCATGTTTCCGGACGAGAACCACGTAAGTCGATACTCTTTTTCCTCTTTCTTTTCAAGTTCTACTGTTCTTGTTTCCATACTACCTCTTTCGTCATCGAAAAAAAAATGAGTTGAGGGTAGGTTACCTTGGTCATATACTAATTTGTTTGTTTTTCGGCATAGTGGGTTTTGAAGCCGGAGAATTCTCTCGTGTGGCATAAGGAAGTGCTAGGTTGGATAAACAAATACACGGGCTTGGACACGACGGGGTTATCATCTGATGTGGAAGACTTGAGCCTGAGATGAAAATATATATATCTTTCTCTAGTGTAGCGCCAACTCGACATTTATGTGGAACTGAAGGAGTAGTATCGCTGAAGTTGTTAAGAAAATAAAAAGGCGCAGTAACAAATAATAATGGCCTTGCCTGATTTTTCTCCGCTTCCTACTACCCCTTATTAGAATATTCAATTTTCGATTCTTACACCGTGCTTCTTTTCTCTTGCATGGCTGCTGAGATGAGTTGAGTTGAGTTAAAGAATGTGGTTAATCTAATGTTTAACTATTTGTTCCGGACTAGAATCGCAGAATCTTTCTCTTCTTTCGCCTTCCCCCTTTCCCCCCTGTCTCTCTCTCTGCCCCTTTCCTCTACAGGTCTTCGTCACATAGCCGAGGAGCAGCGAACGGCGAGCCCTTGTTCAGATCACGCTGGATCTTGGGCCAGGCCCACTGGACGAACAGGCCGTGGACCAGTGAGAAGGCGCCGAGGATGATGGCCCAGAATTCCGGACGCTTGTACCAGGGCAAAGGCGGCAGGAGCATGGGGCCAGCGGCACGGATCTCGAACTCTTCTGCTTCGCGCGTGAAGTTGGCGTGGTCGAGATACATGCTTTGGCCATAATTTTTAGTAATATGTCTAGTCTAGGTACGTAGTTTTGGAGGGGGAGAGCGTGAAGTAGTGGGGGATAGGGAGTGAATGAAAGGGGGGGAGGCTGGGGGTTAGAAATGAATGAATGGATGAGGGGGAAAACAAGGCCGACTTACAAGGCTGTTTGGTACTCTTTTTGACTCATTCCCATGACTAGAAGTGGAGGCTGAGATGGCTGGTCCATGCCAGACATGGACATGGGCGTGGGTATGTAGCTGTCTGCCATTTCTCGAGGATGTTGTGGTGTTTGTCGGAGCGTAGACTTTGCTGCCTTGATGAGATGGTTGGGAACCTAGACTGGGCGTCTCGTCAGGAGATTTGATTGATCGGGTTCGCGGACAAGTAGAGATGGTACTGGGGTAAGTTGGAAGTAGCTAGAAGTGGACAATGGAGGTTTCGTGTCACTTTTGGTAGGTATCTCTTGCCTTATCTTACCTTACCTTGGGTAAGTACCTATACCCATTCGTAAGTTCCTAGTGGCCGAGGAGAGTGTTACGAGAAGAAATAGGCTGTGGTCTGCCCGGCTGGTATCATGGCATCTATGAGACGACAAAGGTGTGCCTAGGCTTTCTCGCGTTTGGTTTCGATGTTAGGCAGTCGCTCTCGGCTTGTTATGTGTGGTGCACTTGGCTTTTCCGAAGCTATCATGCGGCAGTCTCGCCCAGACAGAGCCATTCCCATTCTTATCTACCTACTAATAATGTGAAGTCCTGGCGTTTTCGAGTTAGACAAAGACTATCAGGCGGATTAAAAAGATCTAAAAATAAAATAAAAAATGTACAACACCAAGGATTCGCTGGTCGTCACCGACCCAACTACTAATTTGGCGCTCTGTGGCTTGTCTATGGGAGAGCGGACGGGATCCCGAGTTTTCCACAGGCTATGGTCGTACATGAAAGATTGTGGTATTGTCTGTAGTTATCATGCGTTGTTGTTATCGCTGTTCGCTGTTAGGAGGCTTGATAGTTAAAGTGGTAGAGATAGTAGAAAGGTATTTTGCTAACTATAGATAATTGTATACGGTATAACTTACCTAATGTTGTATAGTACACTTGAGAATTGAATTACCGGAGCATGACCGTATCTGTCGATACGTATAGAAAGCAGATGTAGCACATGCATGGTAGACACATAATAACAAGACAGGGTACTACTATTCATCACTTCAAAAAGGCTCTAGAGATAATACTCGTCTAGGAAAAACTCTTATTTATATCGCAAGTAATTTTTGTATCAATCGGTCATGGTATACTGGTAGAGTAAATGATGTGAATGAGTGAGTGACATTGGGAAGAATGAGCTAGCTAGAAGGGAAAGAACACAAAAGTCAACGACGAGCAAGGAACTATGTAGACGACAAGACTCTGAGACGGCTGATCTGAAACCCTGATGATAGTAATTCGAGCCACATCACCTAAGTTGTACTTTCCATATCACCATTGGCATCTACTTAGTGCGTTTTGAGCCCAAGTCCTAGGAATCAGCCTCCCCCTCCTTCTTGCTAGCGCGGTAGAGGGCTGGATATGGGGGCTCGACCTCTCTCTCCTCAACGTCCCCCTCCTTCTTATTGGCGCGGTAAAGGGCAGGATATGGTGGCTCGACTGGTTCAGCCCGCTTCTCAGCATCTCGCTGTGCGATATCAATGTCGCCCTCCTTCTTGCTGGCACGGTAGAGGGCAGGATAGGGGGGCTCGACCTCTCTCTCCTCAACGGCAATGGAGCGGTAGAGATCTCCGTACTTGGGAGTCGGAAGAGGTGGTTCACGCTCCGTCTTGCTAGCGCGGTAGAGGGCAGGATACGGTGGCTCGACTGGTTCAGCCCGCTTCTTGACATCTCGCTGTGCGATGTCAAAGTCGCTGCCATACACTCCACGATAGAGATCATGGTAAGGTGGAGGCTCAAGCCTCTTCTCAACGTCGCCCTTCTTCTTGCTAGCGCGGTAGAGGGCAGGATATGGCGGCTCGACTGGCTCAGCCCGCTTCTCGGCCTCGCGCTGTGCGATGTCAACGTCGCCCTCTTTCTTGCTGGCGCGGTAGAGGGCAGGATACGGCGGCTCGACTGGCTCAGCCCGCTTCTCAGCATCTCGCTCTGCGATGTCAAAGCCGCTGCCATACACTCCACGATAGAGATCATGGTAAGGGGGCACAAGCCTCTTCTCAACGTCGCCCTCCTTCTTGCTGGCGCGGTAGAGCGCTGGGTAAGGAGGTTCAACCTCGGTCTAGTTCATCCAGTGTAAGTAAGGGGTCCAAAAGTCGCCACAGAAGAGGCAAAATGAGACTTACAGTTCTCATCTCGACGGAGTCTTGAGAGACACCCACTGGGGCGGCGGTGCTAAGGCCGAAGAAGGCGGCCAAAAGGGCCAACTTGACGTCTTGAGTACGCATCTTGGTAGTAATGTGACTGGTGCGAAGTTGTGACTAGTAGCTGAGATGAAGGTGAAGGCGGGAAGACAGATGAGGGATGCTCATATCTTTGATACCCATCTGAGAGACGGAATATTCGCAGCTATTTATAATCGACACAGATTCATCCTTGCTCATAGAATATAGCCGTCGGAGCCTGTATCGTACACAGTCGTACCGTCCATGATGAAGAGTCTCGGAGGCAAGCGAGTCCTGTCTCCGCTTGTGTTGCCGGTCACCGTCTTTAGGTGCCTCTGCTCCTGGACGAAGATATCCACCAAGCAGATCCCGCATGCAGCATGATATTTTACATAGTTTAACGTGATTGTCGTCTGGGTCTCTACTAATCCCCTTTTTTTCGGACATTTTCATTAAACTCTCAAAATTTTTCGTTCAATTTATTGTCAACAGGAACTTTAATATAAATAATTGTCTACATACAAACTCTGAGCCCAATAGTCATTAGCAGTTATTTATTCGTTTTTAAGGAAACTGAGTTCGGGTATCGTACTGAAGTCAAAGTATGGATATTTTAGATGCCTGTGTGGGTACCGTGTATTAAAGTTGTTGTTCAGTGCTTGTTGGACCCAGTGAGGCTGTGAGTATGCAGCAAATCTGTATATTCGCTGACTCCATTACCCCATATTGTGATGGCATGTTGTATATCACGCACATTAAGCATTAACAGGAGCTTGGCGTGTTTACATTCGTCCTTCGTTACAAAGCCCAAAGGATGCTCGTTTGGGAGATTTTAAGCGAGCCCCGTCTGTGATTGGTGTTCTGCTACTTTAAACTCTAGACTAGTACGCGGTCACAAGAAAACCGCTAACCGTTTAGACTAAATGCTCACCAATCAAGAGGCTGCATTATGTTATACCTTGTTGAAAGCTTCAGCGGTCCTACAGTGAGCAATGTTCAGCTCCTGGTCTGCAAATGTATAACACGACAACCTTTCTCCTTCCCTTGCTACCAGACCGGAAAGCGAGACAATAACCGATTTGTCACATCTATCTTCACGACGCTTGCGCGATGCCTGTGGTATGGGTCCGTATATGAGGATGCATCTCAACTGTTCTAATCCGGCGAACGAGAATGAGGTCGTACCAATGACAGCACCGAGTAACCGGTTATGCTTAAACGATGTTAGGGATTTTCTCTGTCCTGCCATCTCTGGATAGTCTATTCTATGGGGACGGGTATCACGCGACGTGATGGCCCTGTGATGACATGCAGAAGGGCCTTTTCAGGGGAGAAGAAAATATGTGATACGGATTTCGATCTGGAGGTAGTCCTACGGCCTGTGGGACAAAGCAGTTCTCCGGGGCTTGAGCGACATTGCTTCCTCATGGCCGCCGGTTTCGAAAGCGAGTTCTTTGGTTCTCAAAACATTACGGGACACCGGGCTGCCATTCCTTTTCACCCTTCTCCTCACAGAATATTCTAAGGCCAAATAACTCAATACTTACACATTCTCATCAACATGAGTCATCGGGATGTTCCTGCTCACTACAGCGATGAATACTACCGTTCCAAAGATAGCCATGATCCTCCAGATCAAGAGTCCAGAGGACTTCTAGATGAGCTTCATCTCAAGGTCCGCTTTCAGAGGAACTCGCCATGGAAAACGAATGCGTGCCTCGTCACAGTGACACTTCTCAATATAGCGCTTTTCGCCGTCTCTGCTATACTACTGGGAACCTGGTATCACGAGGGTTTCCTTACGAAGAATCCCGAGCTCAGGCGTGTTTCGATATATAGTGAGTGCTCAAAGCTTCCCTACACTTCCACTCTAACAGAATTTCAAGGCCCCGTTTTTGATGCCCTTGATCTTGGTCTACACACAATACAAATAAACGGCACGCTATTTCCGCCAGAACAACCCACAATAGCCCGACAGATGCCCAACCATGCCGCAGATAAGGTGTGGCACGACTATGAAAAGGTGCGCCCAATACCTCTGACGAGGTCCCAGATCGTTCGAATTGGCAAGGACCCTAAGACCGTGGCCAAGTTCGATGATAAGATCTGGGGACTCGGCGACGACGCCTACGTGGCCGACTTGGACGTCTTTCACCAGATACACTGCCTGAATACCCTGCGCTCGCTCGCGTATGCGGACTACTACAACAGGACCGCACTCGATGCTTCTGACGCTCACTCTTTGAACGCGGTGCATATCAACCATTGCGTCGATATGCTGATGACGGCCATCCAGTGCTCAGGCAATGTTGGCTTCATCACTTCGAACTGGGTGGAGGGCGTGAGGTTCCCTCAGCCTGACATGTGAGTACTCGTTCGTCCTATTCTTTTGGGGTTATTTCTTCAGATGAATATAACATATTAAGGGCATAATTAGGTCCGTCAACCGGAAATGCATCGATTTCGATAGGTTAGTTGAGTGGCGCAATGCCCACTCGGTCGACCTGGATAAATATCAAAGAGTCATGGCAAATCCCTAGGGTATGCAATTCGATGAAGGGCGGTTGGAATGACTCTTGGTTGGAACCGAACGGTAGATAAATTAGTAGAAAGTAATATCAGGTCGTTAACACTTTGTATTCCTTTGAGACCTATTTCAGCAGCACAATAACTGATGGCCCACAGCACCCCTAATAACATCTTGCTATTTAACCATTGGTTGCGTATCCCTTTGACGGGTGAAATAAAGGGTATGTAGCCAATAAAAACAATCATTTAAGAGTACGTCTCTTTCGTAGATAACGGAAGTAACAGCGATAACATTTGCTTACTATATACCTAGTCAATCCGATGGCAGTTATTTCACCCATTAAAGGAATAGAGTGTTTAGTGTGCAGCCAATCAAAACGGTATTCATGTACTAGCGTGATAATTCGTTGGGTGCGACGTTAAGCTAGCACTTAAAGCGGTGTTAGTGTGAGTACTTTTATTTCTTGACAAGATACACCAAATAGAAGTACTACAAATGCAATGCTTTTATTTGGCGCATCACCCTTGCTACATATGTACTGGGAATTTGGCAGTTTGCTACTGAAATAGACCTCAAAGGGATAATATCACGTTATTTATGAGTTTTAGCACTGCTTAGAGTTGTTGCAACTATGGAGATCTAATAATAGGATGCGACTCGAAGAGCTGTAAGGTTAAACCTGGTAGTTCGGTTAAGATATCCGGAATTGCGGGCAGAAAGAACGGTATTGAGGTTAGTAGGGCAGACTTGGTCTACCTAGAAGGCGCCTGAGTCTACATATTCACCGACAGCCCGTATTTTTGCGCACATCAAGTGGTTGGCGTAGATGATGACATTAGCTCCTGCTTCGAACAGCGTATTTTCGTGAGTAGATCCGTGAGTTGTTGGTACAACCACCACTGTGCAGTATGTATCATTATCAGGAGATTACATGCGGTTAGTAGGGACGAGTATGTAATCGAGGTACATGCATATTTGGCATTTCCCCTCGGTTCATCGGCATAGTGTGCAGCCTAGTTGACGGTCGCCAACCACATCGATATGAGCGACTTTGGCAAGTTGATTCTTGATGGGATTGAGTGAGGGAAAGAGAACTTTGACTTACGAGGGGTCCTACTATCCTGGGCACGAAATTCTCGTAGGAAAGCCAAGACTTCATTAAGAGCTTTGATCTTGCTGTGGATCATGATAGCATCTGCACGCGCATCTCGATATATTGCAGCGCGGTCTAGAGCCTGACGCAGGGCCTCCTTCACGGATGCCTTCTCGGCCACATCATCTGACCTGATAACCTGACGACAGGTGAAACTTTCGATGCGTGCCGTCATATACATACATGTCCTTCCGGGCATAATTTTCTTCGTCCTGGGAGCTATAGGTCATCTCCAGTGTCGCATCCGGCATCCGCCTCGGTCAAACCCCAGCACAAGCGCCCTCGGTGTACTACATTAACGGTGACGGGTCTTTACTCGTGCATGCGGGCAACAATGCAGTTTTGGCCAACGTCGGCCCTCGAGGCATGGTACACGTCGTTGTCTACAGCGGTGTACATAGCCCCACTGGGAATCAGCCCTTGTCCCTCCGGCTCGAAGCGTATCTGGACCTGGCCACAGGAATGGTTTACATTCATAAGTGTTTTGTGGATACAATGTAGGCTCTAGAGAAGGCGTTGGATTTGGCAGCCGCTACGGCGACTGCCCGGGCTGCGGTCGGAGAAGTCGGAGAAATCGGCGGAGCCGGGGCCAAGATCCTTGTCGTCGTACTGGTGGGACTTGGGCGGGTCCGCCAACCTGCCAAGACCGACTGAGACTGCTAGGTACATTGGACGTACCTGCTTGCCTGCATATAGCTACCTAGAAGTGAAGAATGAAACTAGGGGATGGTAATTGTTAGCACGGTACTACGTTCCGGTACAGCATGTGTGCGGTCAGTATGCGGTAGGCCGATAAAAATACTATACATATTGTGTAGCAAGTCAACTGTTGATCAGTTAACTGATTAGTTGCTTCAGTTTTGTTATGACATCACCCTAGTTTGGGAGGTAAAACCTAGAATATCGCCATACAAAATCCCCTGCCAGTACATATCCCTAACGCCGCGCTAACAATTACCATCCTTCAGACTTGCAGTTGCAAAAAGGTATATTTGGTAGTAACGCCCAGGAGATAGCTTATCTCTGAGACGGCCTCCGACCGCTGTGACCGGCACTATGATCGTCGCCTCAGACAATTGAAAAAACTTAATTCTCACAGCAAAAACGAAAAAAAAACCCCCCCATTATGCTTATAAACCATTTAATTTATTGTTGTTTAATAAATACATTTTTTTCTCTTTTTCGACATAATGGTGGCCATGGAAGTAATATCATTCGGAGCTGGCAGCCCGCAGCCCGCAGCCCGCAACTCGGAATCGAGAAATGTCTGGCACGGCGACACGGATCGGCGCTAAAGTGGCTAACGTTGCGGCTAGAGATAGTGTCATTGCTGTAGCTACCGACGGCTGTTTCTCGACACGGGCCGTGATCAACTCGGTGCTCTGTGTGAAGATCCCGGACGAACTTTCTTTGGAGATGCCGCTACAATGCCGACGGTTCATATAACAGCCCTACAAGCCCTCGTTGAGGTAGGACATCTAACACGGTCACAGGTGAGTAAATGGAGTCGAGAAATCAGACTTGACACTTTCTCTAATATTATACAGACTGTCCCGATCCATTCTGCTGGTGGTGGTATTGGACATGCCGCCATTCAACTGTGCAAGAATATCGGAGAGAAGTAAGTTTTCACACAAGCTCTGCATGATTAGGTACTTATGAGAATAAGTCAAGATCTTTGTCACCATCGGGAGTGAGGCTAAGGTCTGGTATGTAGAGAAGCACTTTGGCATCTCTGGGGATCATAATTTTCACTTTCGATATGACATATTTCTCCGAGACGTCCTGAAAATGTAGGGCTAGTGCTCCAGGATACGGATGGCCTGTACCGGTAGCGCAAGATACAACCCATCAAGACGAGGTTAGATTTCTACGCCCAACATGTCGAGAAGGCGTCTCGACACTTGCAGAAGGGCAACCGTATTGGAAAGGCCATCCGAAAGGTGTCGCAAGATCAATCCTTACTGCGGGCCATACCAAATAAAGGTGCTGTTACTTTGGAGTCATATCTCCTTACAGGAGGAGTTGGTGGCGTTGCTCGGTCCGTTGCAACGTGGATGGTTGAGAAAGATGCCCGCAATCTCGTGTATATTTCCAGATCCGCCAGACATGGTGAACACGACCAGGCATTTTCCCGCGAGCTAGGAATCATAGGCTGCAAAATTATCGCTATTCACGGTAGCGTGGATATCAAGAGCGAATGTTGAATGAGCTGCTAAACAATCACCGACGCAGACCAAAGGGGCTGTGCATCTTTCCATGGTCCTTGGAGTACGCATTACCCATTGCTGGTGTCAAAATACCAACACACTGTATAGCTTTATGGCCGACAACCCCATAATTCACCGAAAAATCAGATCCTACGGTCTCTATTTCCTCCCCGAGAAGGAGACGCTCGACTATTTCCAGCTGGCTCTGATGAATTAGTACACAACAAGAGCTGTGGAGTCAGAAAACTCAACTTCTCTCACGTCCTGGTCTAGCGACAGCCATGTCATCATGGCTTTGCATTAGGAGGTGAATCTGAATGACCCTAAGTGCCAAATAAGTTGGCGACGGGATAAACGGATGGGGCTCTACCGAAATGTCAAGACACCGTTGGTGGGCAGGCGCAGCAGTCCAGCGAATTCAAGGCCTTCATCGAATCGGTAGCGGCCGACTCTGACAAGCTGCTGGAGCAGGAAAGCGTCGACTTCATCGCTCTCCAAGTCGGTCAGCGCATCTTCTAGTTTATGATGAAGGACGTGGCTGACTTTGACATCTCGTTGACCGCCGGCCAGCTTTGCATAGATTTGTCAATAGCCATCGAACTGCGTCGCTAGTAGAAGCAGACTTTCGGCTTGGACGTGAGTGTTCTAGAAATCTTGGGTGCCGGGACACTTCAGCAGCTTGGCAGGCTGACTACTGAGGGCTTGGCAAACAAGCATATGTGTAACGCGTAGAATAGCGAGAGCTAACATTTCGCTCAATTGCGAATGTTCAGGTAAAGACTATCATATAACAATCATAATTCAAATTCAGAGCAAGGCCGCTTCACTCACTTATACCTGTGTCACGACCTATCCAGTTCGTCTTTTCAAATCCCAGAAGAACAATAGTAGCTCATTTTCCAAGTTAGTTATCTTATCTTACTTGCTAAGTGACTATTTTTAGGAGTGACTTGTTCCTCAGGTCTTGAATCCGCCCGATATGTCGTATACCGGTAACTAACAAATCAGCAGAAAAATATTGAAGTGTGTGTCGCATCACGTACAAGATACTATCGCAAGCTTATAAGACACGACGATTCAGTAGTTACTATAATCAAAGCTTTGCCATTGGAAGTATCGGAGCAGCCTAATAGTGTATCATATAACAAATCCCTCTTCAGCAAAAATGCATCACCATGGTGAGACGCCGTACTCGCCGCACACTCGTCCCACATCCGCATCCCGGTCGCCTCTCACCACACAGGCAATGCGTTCGCCACCGACCTCAGGCTCTACAGCACCTCTTTTCCGCAACATCTCGGGGTCCATGAAATTGGTAGCCGTCAAGCCGGGATCGGCGCCGAAGACCTTGAACCCTTCCTTCTGCAACGTCACCCAGTATTGGTTCATGAGCATATTGCGTGCGGCATTCCCGGCGCGGTACTCGTTCGCCGCCGGGGCATAATACTTGCTCGTCGGATCCGACGCGTGCGTGAGGGATCCGGTGCTGCTCGAGACGAACACTAAACGCGGCGTGCCGCCTGCGGCCCCGGATTTCCTCATCAGGGGTAGGAATGTCTCGGTGACGCTGATGTAGCCGACTACGTTGGTCGCGAATATCTCTCTCGCGACCTGCCTCGGTGGACCCAGGCGGATGATGCCGGCGCAGTTGACAAGGATGTCGAGCCGACCGTGGGATTTCGAGACGGCCGCGGCAGCTGCGTCGACGGAATCGTCATCTGTCACGTCGATCTGGATAGTTTCAACGGTGCCTTTGACATCCTTCAGCTCCTGTATCTTCTTTACGGCTGCCTCGCCCTTGGATATATCTCGGCTTCCGATAATGACGTGGTATGAGTTCGATCCCATTACGAGAATTCGGGCGACCTCGAAACCAACCCCTTGGTTTGCACCTTCCAAAATATAGTCATATTAGCTTTATAAATCAAACACATCTTAACGTATATTACTGGCGATCTCACCTGTGATAAGTGTGATTAACTTTGAACCGTTTTGAGCACTCATGATCGCTGCGCTAGAAAGCTACAGACATTTAAAAGCGGAGGGAAGACTATCTATGGATTAAGATGGATATTTGAACGATTATAGAGAAAACAGACGGTAATGCCGTTGAGGGGCCTTTAGGAATGATGAGTGGTTGAAATGCCTTGTTTTCAGACGGGTGGTAAAGACTCCGCTCCGTCGGCCTTTGAGCGCTAATTAATCGGACTTAGGGAACTAACTCCAGCTTTTCCTTTGTTGTTGGCCGACGGGGAGTCTTGATGCGCGTTCTACTGTGTAACGTTGCTATCGGAAGGTTAAAAGGTTGACCGTAGTACTTTCCATTGGTACTACGCTATATGTTCTGACAGTTGCTGGGTTTCAGGTCCAGCGAATTACAATGGACAATGTCAGATGCGTACCAGGACCAGACTGAGCCCGGCCTAGATGCGGGAAAACAATACAACCCTGTATCACAGCTTAAAGGTGACATGCCTATTAGCATAGTGGACTATGGGAATAATATCATTACTAAACACACAGGTGAATGAAAGTAATAACCGCACAATCCAAGCCACAGTGGGACAGCTGATGAATCCTGCAGGTATAATGTATCTAAATTGAGATACCGGTTTGCCGTCTTTTGCGAAAGTTTGGAGCAATATTGCTAGAGTGTATAGAAATAATTATTGAGTAATATCTATTATAACACAAATCTCCAAGGTGCCTAGATCTAGGCTAATTGTTTAGGATCTAGTCGAGCTATTTTCTGTACAAATTAGTGGAGTTACTTTACTCTTCCGACAATCCCAGATAAGTAGAAGCAATGTGGCCAGGTACTGTTCTTTGTCTCACTGAAATGCAGGTATCGTGGGGTGTAGGTGCCCACGGTACACACAGCACATGCAGTGCATGTGATGATGACAAGCAGATACTGGGAAATGCATGAGGAGGAGTCGGTGCGAATGCAACTTACAACTCTGTGGTCAATATCCGTATCCATCCCAGTGGTATTAAACGACCATTGATAGGTACACACTTACAGATCATCAGCGGTGGGACTACTAGTCTTACTATCACCTTCCGACTTACAAAGAGTAGCCGGCATTCGATTGCTGTCATCATAGCAGATGGCTCCTATAAGATAGACGCTGGAAACTTCACGGAAATCCCAGCGAATGAGAATCTCTTCACCTCTGCCGCTAGTTCGGTTGACTGGGGCATATTTACATCTCCGCAGAGCGTTCGTCGTTCCATACTACTATTCCCTATTCGCGTTCTCCATTTAACACTTCAGGTCGTCGACGCGAGTATTTTTCCCTTCCTGCTGCCCTGCAAACAGATGGCGTGGGTGTGTAAGTATTTTGGTCTTTAATCTCAATATATTCGTTTTCTGACGCGTCGCTGACTAATTTTCAGTTTGTAGACATGTTGGCCGAAAAAATAGCCGAGAACTTCTTCGCCACTCCTAGAGTGAAACAGATATGTTAGTAATAGTGCGCTAGTCCCTTTTTTGTAGGTAATGTTACATGCACCTTTGCGACTAAAAATGCAGTGAAGTTTGGGGGTACACAAAGAATCGCTAACTGAATCCTTCGCTTCCTCATCCGCAAAGCTACTACCACGAGTCTCTAACTAAGCGGAGACACCTAGACGAGAAATGTAACGTATGGATTACCAAAAGTTATCGACGGGCTAATGGTTAAGGAATGCGCCGTACTGTTGATTTCTCAATGATGTGAAATTTCCTTGCGCTGATTCTAGATTTTGAAAGATATGTAGTGCTGTCTAAAGTCCTAGACCAGGCTCTTCAAGCCTACCTAGAACAAGAGCACAGCGTAGCTCAAACAAAACAGTACCGATACGCACAAATTCAAGCTAGAGCATACATCACACCTTCCTCTGAATCCATTCAGCAAAGATTAATGCTAGTCTAATTAAGTGACGAAGTCATCCACGTAAGTCCACGGGATATAGATCTCAACTAATAAGGGCTCATATGAAGAGCAGCCCAAAATCAGTTTGTGCAACCAAAGTATTAGTATATCAGAACCGCTCTCGTCTTTCTGCAGACAACTTGACCCAGACGACGATAAAATTTCAGAAAAAGGTAAACATCTTATTGGTCTGTCAACTAGAGGGAGTTGTCCTAGACCTTCTGCTTCGCTCCCAGCATGTGAGGATTACCAAGCAGAGATATTTTGCGTTGCTCCCAGCCTAGGATGTTGAAATAGATGCAGGTTATGAGTGTATTATTAACAGTTGTAGAGTAGAAGTATCTATCGTGGGCTAGTACATTAGAGTACAGTATATATAGCCATAGAATGGGTCGCCAGCCACCCAATATTCCAACATAGGATACCGAGTAATCTTACACAAGTCCTATTCCGGTACCAATAGTATGACCCAGGCCTTGCCGAAGAAATAATATTGTAGTGAAGTCCTAGATATGCTGTTTCAACCATCAGGTTGCTTTCTTTATGGCCGTTATCACTCCTATGGGTGCCGAAATACAGTGTAGACCCGATGTCAGAATGGCAAGATGACACGAGAATTGTCCATGTACCAATGGCTCCAAGCATTATGGACATATGAAGTGAAAGCTACACGACGATAAGAGCCCTACACCATCTCACGTTCATTGCATGTGACTCCCAGTGCTACCGCTTCTGCGACTCTGATTTCTTCTGTACTGGCCACATATATCTTTTACCATCCCCTTTGATGTTCTCCGCATATAATGTGCCACTCAACTCGTTGCGTTTGTTACTGCAAAGTCCTCTGTCCCATCATCCCTTGATTGAACTCCGTTTGTGCCAAGCAATTATATCCTCCAAGCAATTGAAAATGACCCATAACCTCAACCTTAAATGAAGGCCTCCATAAAATATGCAATAATATCAGCTTTTCTTTCGGTACATCTTCTTCGCAGGGCGTAATCCCGGGTCTGGAAAGCCTAGCCCCAGAGCAAATGGCTGGTCACATTTGGCCTCTGATATTCCTCGCTTTACTCCTTTTTCGAGTGTCCCTTTCTTCACAAGTAGAGAATCTAGTGAATGCTCGTGAATAAGTGACTGACGAGCGAGCTCATCTGTGCTCAATATTCCTGCCGTCACATGTTGGTTCCGCTGTGGGCGGTTCATTGGGACTGGCAGGTCCTGCTCTCCGTCTGGTTCTCGGCCCGACTCTTTCTGTTGTTGAATTCCTTGTTTCAATGTGGAATTTTCCGGTAGCCCGGATAGACCCTCATCGAAAGCCCACTGCAGATACCGTAAGTCTTTCATGCGGTTTATCGCACGTCTGATGTCCATCCATTGTAGATGGCTCAGGTCAATGAAAATGCTTGGAAACGGTTGACCGAAGCCTGGCGTAACCAATGGCACCATGTCTGGGTGTTTCAGTCGGAGGTATCGCTGGAAATAGCAGCTGACGTGCACATTCAACCTTTTAAGGAATTTCTTGATGAAATCGGGTTCGTATTCGGGCGCCTTGGATTTATATTGCTGTTTGAACCGCTCATAGATCGCGACGAAATCTAAGACAGCAGGCGGCGCCTGAGCTGCAGGTCGTTCCGGTTCCGGCCCTAGTTTTTTATTTCCATTAGCTTGAGATATGATCATGATCAAGTCCAACTACTCAGGGTATTCCTCACCCTGACTGTTTGGAGGTTGATCTGAAGCGTGATTATCATTCGTAGATTGGTCCATCGCTTTCTCAATGGGACCTACGCGTGCGAGGAGCTTCTCGTGGGTATCATGTTTGTCCTTGATGTCAGCTATAGCGAGCTTGAAGTCCTCGATATCTTTCTCTAGATTTCTGGAGAAGTTTGCCGTACTCTCTTTCATCTTCGTGATGTCTTCTGTGTTTCGTTTGATATCAGGCTGCACCTTAGTGTGGTCATTTCGGATCTCATTGATATCCCGTTGTAAGTCTTGTACCGCTTGCGCCAAGGGCTCAAGACCTCCTTTGACCGCATTGGTAGCTTGTCGTCCTTCTTCGATGGCCTCTTCTATGATCTTCAGGCCTTGCATGACTTCAGCCATCTCGGTGACATGCTGCTTTATAGAGTCGGTCAATTTGTTGAGCTGAGCTTCCTTACGTTCGGTCTCCGTGGCAGTCCAATCATTCTTTTCGACGAGTTGTCGTAGGCCCTTCGCATCCTTTTCGACCTCATGCATTCGTATGAGAAGGTCACAGGTATGGTCAGACTCGGGTTCAAGCTTTGCTTCCATTTGTTGCACTTTTTGGCTCAAGTCTGTGAGTAGCCTTCCGTGAATATCGACATCTCGGGCGAGGCAAGCGACTACCAAAGGAGCAACTTTGTCCCTGTTTTTCGGTAGTTGAAGCAGGGTTCGAATTGTTGCTGCTCGGCGAGCCACTTCGCTGGCCCGTTGAGCCTCTTCACTGGGATGTTGAGAACGAAGCATGGTTTCAGGGTACAGGATTACAGGATAGTAAAACACATCGAAAATTATAGTTGCGCCATGCCAGAGAGGAGGGAGAGTTAGCACTTGCACAATCTCGGAATTATGTTAAGAGGGAGCGGAAGCGGACAACGACGTTGAACATATTTTGGAAGCGTGGGTATCAACTCAAACAAACTGTCCAGTCGGGTCCCCGGACTGTCCTGAAGTGCAGGCAAGCGCACATAGAAAATTTCTGGTTCGAATGCTCCTGCCCGACCCAATATCAAAAGGTTAAATCTACCTAACCAACATTGAAGGTAAGTAGCTACATGTGGGTACTTGCCCAGAACCGGCATTCATCTTGTGAAAGAATTACTAGTCGGAATTGGCTTGGACATGAGGAAGTACACACCTCGCTAGAAGCCGTGACCTAGGTAGGCAACTACTTCGCCTTAGGTGGCGTGTTCCTCCATCCTAAATCATACTCGGGTAAGTGGTTATTAGAGGTAATAAACTTGGTAGGCATTAGGATGAGTATTAGGTAGGGAACTAGATAATAGGTACTCCACGTTCAACCATACGGATGCAGGCGTTACTGCCGGGAAGGCTACTTGGCACGAACGGTAGAGTCATGGCACGGCGAGAATAGTTGGTTGAAATAGGTTTAGCATTTTTATTGAGAAGATAGAAATCATCTGGTGGCCAGGTACAAACGTACGCGAAATAAGCAACCGAACAAACACCGACGACTCCTGCCGCCGGGCGACGTGCACCGCCTGAGATTAGGTGCCAATACCTAGCCGCAAATGCCATAGATGCATCAATTACTTTTCCACCACTGCTAGCCGATGCCGAGGTTGCCCATACTAACAACGACCATCGCGCCAGCTGCAGAAGCACCCAGCCCCCTGCGTCTATCTAACCCTGGAATACCCTTGGCCACGAACGTCGAGAGATGAGTAATGTATGCAGAGAGAAAACGGGACTGTCGTTAAATAAGATGTGTTTAGATGAGGTCGGCAACATTCATAGGCATCTCCTCGATTTGAGTGCTGTAGAACTGTTCAATCTCTCTCATCATACGGACATCCTCGGCGGTGACAAAGTTGATGGCAACACCCTTTCGGCCGAATCGACCACCACGACCAATGCGGTGGATGTAGTTCTCGCGGTTAGCGGGCAGATCATAATTGATGACCAAAGAAACCTGCTGCACATCGATACCACGGGCGAGGAGGTCAGTAGCGATCAGAACACGAGAAGATCCGGAGCGGAACTCCTTCATGATAAGGTCACGCTGAGCCTGGTCCATATCGCCGTGCATGGCCGAGACAGTGAAATCACGGGCTGTTAGCTTGTCGGTGAGCCAGTCGACCTTTCTGCGGGTATTGCAGAAAATGACGGCCTGGGTAATGGTGACAGTCTCGTATAGATCGGAGAGAGTGTCGAGCTTCCACTCTTCTTTCTCCACAGCAATATAGAACTGCTTAATACCCTCAAGGGTGAGCTCATCCTTCTTCACAAGGATACGAACAGGGTCGCGCATAAACTTGGTGGTAACCTCAAGGACGTCCTGGGGCATGGTGGCGGACAGAAGGACAACCTGGGTCGACTGGGGAAGGAGCTGGAAAATGTCGTAGATTTGCTCGGTGAAACCACGCTGAGACAGTCAGTAATTGAGACACCGCGGTTAGAAGTGATAGGGGAACAAACAGAAAGCATTTCATCAGCCTCATCAAGGACGAACATCTTCATGCCGTCGGTCTTGAGGAAGCGACGTTGAATCATGTCTTGGACACGGCCGGGGGTACCAACGACAACTTGAGGGCCGTCTTGCAGGGCCTTCATGTCATCGCGAACGCTAGTGCCACCAATGCAAGCATGGCATTCGATGCTCATGAAGTCACCGATGGCAACAACCACCTTTTGGATCTGCTGAGCAAGCTCCCGGGTGGGGGCCAGGATCAGGGCTTGGCACTGCTTGACGTTCGGGTCGATCTTCTGGAGAACAGAGATGGAGAAGGTGGCGGTCTTGCCAGTACCAGACTGGGCCTGCGCGATAACATCGTGACCTGTGGTCGGTCAGAATCAGAGTATGAGGCAAGGCGCAAGGGGAGCGGGGTATAATGGCAGGATGGATACATACCCTTGATGACTGGCATGATAGCGCGCTGCTGAATAGCAGAGGGGCGCTCGAAACCATACGCGTAGACACCTGTGATGATTCTCTGTTAGCGTCCATGGTCGATGGAGTTTGCGACTCGTCTGAGGGGTCTGAGGGCATTTATTCGCGTTGGCGCATCTTACCTCGAAGAAGCTCGGAGCGTAGGTTCATCTCGTCAAAGGAGTCGACAGTCTCGTCATAGTTAGACTCGATCTGGGATTGCTCGATATCCTCGAGCCCCTTGTCGGTAGCCATGATTGCGGATTAAGATCTATACTGCTCCTCGAATTCCAAGCACAGCTTGAAATTCAAGAAGACGGGTAGCGGCGAGAGTTGGTGGGGTTCGGTACAAAAAAGTGCGGACTTCTGCTCTGAGGCAAAAAAGTCGGCAAAGAAACGAATTAAGAAAAGAATGGACGTGATGCTCTCAACAATGGTGAGAGTATACGGTCCAGAGGTTGATGTTATTTCTGTGGTTGTTGTATCTGGGATGATTTGGGAGGGATCAAAGGGGAGAGGGAAGAGCCCAAGCCCTTCAAAGTGGTAGTAGGCAGGAAAAAAAATTTGAGTGGGGGCAAAACTCCGGAGAAACTTGACTTTGGTTTGGGTACGATTGTAGTGGGGCCCAGGCTTCCAAGGTTCAATAATCGATGGGCCTTTGTTTGTTATCCTCTGCTACTGGAGCCGCCTGCATCAGCCCAGTCCAATAGAGGGGTTGAGGGGTTGAGTGGTTGCATTTGACCAATGCCTATCTCTGGTGATTACCTACATAGGTATGTAGTACCTTGTACTGAAATTTGTAGGAAACTTTTCCCACTAATTTGTATAGCTACTTTCTTTTTATACCGTACTCTCTCTGAATATCAATGCCAATGTTGAAAATACTCACTCGCAAGACCTAGCATTTTGATAACTGCCGGGTTAGCAGAGGTGTGATTTCTGTACATCAAGAATTGTTCTGAGCGCATTTCATTTTTTCAAAGAGAGCTAATTATACCAATCGCAAACATTTAGATTGGCACGGTTATATTTCTTCTCGCCACACAGCGCCCAATACCTCGAATGCTGCTTGCGGCGGATCTCAGTCATGGAGGTGGTAAGAGCAACACGATGATGGACAGCGAGGGGCTGAGCGTCATCGATTCTGGGACGGTTATCGATTCTATTCCTATCCATCCGATGGGTATCAAACCACTTGGGAACCAGTACTTCGCACATGGCCCCAATGCCCGACAATCTACAGGTATTATCGGTCAATTACCAGACGAGATGATCCTACATCTATTTGAGTATCTTGACGCAACGTCACTGATGAAGCTTGCTTCTACGTGTCGCTTTCTATATGCCTTTGGGCAGTTAGATGATTTGTGGAAAGCCCTCTTTCTAGAGTGAGTCAAACCTGTGAGCCCTTGTCTTGTCCTCAAAAGGAAACTCTGTATCGGAGCTCTAGTCGACACTCTTTGCTTCTGACGCAATGTGGCCTGATGAGTGACCCATCAGACATGTTATTCGTGAGCATGTTCATAAGAGGGGGGAGGGGGGATCTCAAGGGCTGTACTGGTATTTGAAGCATCTTCAAATAGGTACCCCAAGCCGGCATGGACACCTTTAGGCTTGATATTCTTAGGCCGCCCTCTTTCGCGAAAATGCCAACAAGAGGATTAGATTGACTGACTGACTGACGGGTTTTGTTTGTAGGTCACAAGTTACCCCCGGAAAGGGTCCCTTTTGGAAAGGCACCTGGAGAGCCACGTATCTTAACATACCACTTGAAGCACGAACCAAAATCGATTGCAGCAATATTTTCTCTGATGTCCTACACCGGCCGTTTGCTTGCTCATATATTGCTTTGGAGAAATACTCGTCGACCATACCGCTGTCGAACGAGATCTCGCGCTTAAAAAATCTTACTTATGATGAGTTCGCTCAAAATTGGAGCGATACTCCCTTTGTCCTGACTGATTGTATACAAGAGTGGCCAGTTTGCCACGAATGGAGTGTTCAAAAGTTGCTTCAGCAATTTTCCAATGTCAGCTTCCGAGCTGAAGCGGTTGATTGGCCATTCTCAACCTATCAGGAATACATGTCAGAAAATCACGATGAAAGCCCATTGTACCTGTTTGATCGGTGGTTTGCGGAGAAGATGAACATCGACATTGGATCCCAGAACGGCTCGGTCTATTGGCCGCCAGCCTGCTTCGGTCCAGATTTGTTTGAGGTACTGGGCGCAGAACGGCCAGCACACCGATGGCTCATCGTCGGTCCAGCTCGCAGTGGCTCGACTTTCCACAAAGACCCGAATGCAACAAGCGCATGGAATGCTGTCGGTGAGTCATATCTGGAGTCATTTCCTTGGTATTACCGAGAATGCGAGGGTCCAAGAGCTCTTCTTTCTCTTCTTTAAGAGAGTATTACTGACTTCGGGTGTTGTAGTCCAAGGGTCGAAGTATTGGATCATGTTCCCCCCATCTTCTCAGGTTCCTGGTGTCTTCGTATCTGAGGATAGCAGTGAGGTGACCAGCCCACTTAGCATAGCCGAGTGGCTTCTCGAATTCCATGCTGAGGCCCGAAAGATGCCCAGTTGTGTTGAAGGCGTCTGCAAAGCGGGGGAGGTGTTACATGTACCAAGTGGGTGGTGGCATTTGGTTGTCAACCTTGAGGCTGGCATAGCTCTTACGCAGAACTTCGTGCCCAAATCTCACTTAGCAGACGTCCTTTCCTTCCTCAGGGATAAACCAGATCAAGTCACTGGCTTCAAGAGGACAATCGATACCCCGTTCGAGCTTTTTGTGCAGCGGCTTGATAACAGCTACCCGGAACTTCTCAACGGGGCGTTAGAAGAAATCAGCCGAAGAAGTCAGAAGAAGAAAAGGAAATGGGAGGAAGCAGTTGGGACAAAGAACGAAGAGGTGGGTGGAACCAGTGGCTTCAGTTTCGGTTTCGCAGAAGAGGATGACGAGGAGATACCCTAAGATTTTATTGATCTCAAGGGAGCCCGATATCATGGTGGTATAAGCGCAATGATGAATTAGATCCACGAATGTCAGCTAATAAGTACCTGCTTGTCTTACACGTGTACCTTGGAAGACACACTAGCATACTTACGATGCTGTGTTGTGTGGCTGGCGGCCCTCACTGTTTCCGGAAATGGGCGCAGTCGATGGCGTTTGTGATGGGTGGCTACAGCATAGGTACTTCTGGAGGGATTGGGTCGGGTTACCTGGGAAGAGCCTGGCGTTTCGGTGAGAGAGATGTGTACATGCGGAAACACTACCTAAATAGGGGTGGGCTTCTCCGTGTTCCCTTGTTTTGCTGCTCATTCTTCGGGTGCGACAGGTGTGCTGAAACCGTACCCTTCAGGCGCTAACCTGCTGTAAGAGCTCCCCACTATGAGGTCTATTAGCTACTTATCTAGTACTTATTAAGTACTATTATGGTTGGCCCCCACTTGATTGCATCAATCATATCCCATCCCTCTCTCGCACTCTTCATATGTATGCACCTTCGTCGTTACCACCAACCACTCCCACTCCTCCAACCAAACACATCCGCTGCTATCAGCACCGGACGATCTCTGGAGTGCCTGTCTCGCGTGGGTGGTACCACCGTGTCGCAGTTTGAACCCCCAACAAGGCTTTCTTTCTTTTTGGTTCATACACTTGCAGGCAGACACACGCATCGTTCTTGTTCTTGTTCTTGTTCTCGTGTGTCGATGTCGTCTCTCGTTTCTTTTTGATTCTTCAAGTTGGTAGTCTTTCGTCTCACAGGATCTGCATAATGCGAATAGTCGCCTATTGTCCGTGGCACTCGACTTTTAGTTAACACTCACTCTCCCTTGTGGCTCTGCGCCCGTCTTTCTCCCTTCACTCTCATTCGAAGTGTACGCTTGCCCGCCAGATTGCTACCCGTTCGTTCTGTTATACTTTTTGCTATGTATGCGCTGCTAAGTACACTCTTGTTACAGTACCATACTCGAAGCTTACTCTTCCAACCGTAACCTTAACCTTCCCATTCATCCGTCTCCCACCACAGCCGCCCTTCCGCTCCGGAGCCGCGTCGTCATCATGGTCTCCGACGAGACATACGAGCTATGTCTCCCTATACTGCAGGATTCAAACATAGAGGATGAAGATAAAACGGATAAACTGGAGGAATTGCTCAAGAAAGAAACCACTTTGACCGGCTCATCCCTAGAGAACGCGATACTCGATGTGTTATGGCGGCACCGTGAGGTAGGCGGCAGCGCGACCTCACCGCCCCCCATCCGACAAACCATTCTCCGCCGTCCATCGCCAGCCTCATGGCGGGGCTCTGCAACTCCTGTATCTGGATCGCCTCGCTTAGGAGTGAGCCCGCTGGCACCTCCAGGTTTTGTACCTACCAATCTCAGCAGAACGAAGTCCTCCACCGTTTCTCCATTTTCGTCCCCACGGCCATCTCCACGTCTTGCCTTCGCTGCGCCAGTGATCCCGCATAGTCCGAATCTCAACGCATATGAGTTTGCTAGCGACACAAGTCCTGCGCAGGAAATATTCGGGGACTTTCAAACCGAAAACGTCGATTGGCTCGTTAGCGACGATGCGCTTAGTGTATCATCATCGGTAGGAACCCCGAGCGGCTTAAACGCCGCTGCACCAGAGTACGTCTCGGCGCAGCAGTCAGATATGACTCCCTACGATATGCTTCGTTCCATATTAGGTCAATCCAAGACGGATGAAGAGATCGAAACTGCGCTCGCATTGCATGGCTACGATCTCAGCGCGACCATAACGGCTATGATGGAATCTCCGAGTTCGGAATCTACTGATACGGTGGCACTTTCTCCCGAATCGAAAAGTTTACTCATTGGAAAGTCTACGACACCCGACATCAGACCCAGTACACCGTCTGCTCAGCAGAAACCGGGTATTATCTGCAAGTTTTATCTGTCTACCGGCCAATGCTTAAGGGCAGATTGCCGATTCAGCCACGATTTGACCAACCACATCTGCAAGTTAGTACTTAGCTCGCTATTACTAGTACAATTAAGTTGCTAATTTGTACAGATACTGGATCATCGGGAACTGTTTGGCAGGGGACACTTGCATTTTCTCTCACGATCCAGCTCATCTGATAAACCGACTCAATGTAGATGGTAGTAGCACTCCACCTCAGAAGACTCAAACCCTCCAAGTCCAAGACCACAGCGCTTTTCCATCGCTGCGTCCTGGAACTCCAGAACTAAACCCCTATGCTCCTAGCTTCAACTATACGGGTACCGCACTCACCCCTCCACCAGGCCTAAAGCCGATGCATCCCTTTGTAGGTAATGACGGGGGTCGTTCGCGTTCTCGTCCGGGAAGCCGTCCCCAAACGAAAGACGGTACCAGTGCCCCATCGATGGACGACAATGACGCTTTCCCTTCTCTTGGCTCTGCTTCCTCTAAGCCCAGCAAGAAGCACCACGGAAAACGTGGTGGCCATGGCCATGGACACAAGGAAAATTATACCCCCAGCTCCTTGGCCGATATTGTGAAGATGTCACCCTCACCCAGTCCGGGCCCGAATAAACCAGAGCCAAAGAAACCTGGTCGAAATGGAAGTGCCACGAACATTAAAAATGGAGAGAACAGCGCTGCTGCCCAGGCAATTCCTATGCCTAAGCAAATACCGTGGCTAGAGACCGGAGACAAAGCTAATAAAGCATACTTGAAGTCTCGCCAAGAGGCCATCAAGCACGGTGGCCTACGCAATAAATTTCTCCAGAGGTGAGCTCTTTCTAAACATATTTTGTATTATTGCAGCCTAACATGTGCCTAGCGCTGCACAAGCATGGAATCGCAATGATGCTCGGGCGGCCAAAGCGCTCAGCCTCCGGGGTCAAAGTGAAAATGATCTAATGCGAAAGGCGCACCGAGAAGCCGCACGCGAGCTTTACGAGGCCCGAAATAAAGGCAACTCGTCTAGCAACGAGATCTACGTAGACTTACATGGATTGCACCCAGAAGAAGCAGTTGAGTATCTAGAGCGGGTACTGCTCGACAACAGCAAGGAGAGTAAGCCCGTGTATGCGATTACGGGGACAGGGCACCACAGCAAGAACGGCAAAGACAAAGTTGGCAAGGCAATTAGAAATTTCCTAAACGAATGGAGATATGCCTACCGCGAATTTTCAGTGCCTGGCGACCGTAACAGCATGGGGGGCATCCTTGGCATCGACGCCAGAAGTTGGGACAAATCGCTAGTGAGAGAGGACACGAAAGAGGCCGCAGAAGCTGAAGAGGAGGTAGACATACTCAGCCAAGGCGTTGAGATTGGGGATGGTAAAGTGAGACTACTCGTTCGTGACCCTCCTAAAGGGCCTAGTGGTAATAGAAGTCGATGATTGCTTGTGTGGAAAAGGGTCTCTCAACTCAACATTTAGAACCCAGAAATGGACAGCCTCATTGGTGCAAGTATCCAGTGACTAACTCCATTAGCCCCCTGGTGAGAGGAAAGCTCGCATTAAATTCACTCACTTGTTGTCGGGAGGAGTTGCGATTATATGGCGAGTTCTAATCACACATAGGACAAATAGACAACAATGCCCCGTAGGTAAACAGTAACTAAATATGGATCATAAATAGCAGATAGAGCAGAATTAGCAATGGAGAAAGAAACAACGAAGATATAAGCGAGTCAGTTAGTCTTGTCGGTTATATAAGGAGAAAGGCTAAATCTGCTGTTCACTGTAGTATAGATCTGCTGTCCTCCAATTGGCACCAAGTGCCTTCAGCTGCTGCACAGTGGGCTAATCTTTTGTAGCCACCTCCAGCTGTAAGCCCCCACCCCCCGAATTCGTTCAACCCTTCGTTCAATCGTTCAACCCTCCGTCTTTCTAACTTCAATACATACATCCTTCAACCTCTAACTATTAAAACTTTATTAAAACAACAAAACTTCCACTACTAGAATTAACCATTTAATCGAACTAAGTAATTTTTTAACAGCGCTGCAGCTTTTATGTTCTATTATAGCATAACTATCTGTTTTTAACATGTACGCAATAATATATATATAGCTGTATAAATAAGTTAACTTACTATACAGTATTGCGTGCTGCTAGATAAGTACGCTACTATACAATTTTAAGTGCGGAGTAGCTTACACGGTAGCACAGCTGACTCCAATTGCCCTCACTTGAGGACAGCAGATCTATACCACAGTGAACAGCAGATTTAGCCTTTCTCTATATAAGACCAAAAAAAATAGAAAGTAGGGGTCTCAGCCCTTCATGTATAACGTGTCTTTGATTTTATGTATATCTCTAATATAGTCACTACCTATATATCCTTTGCAGCTATCGACAGCAATTGCTTTAACACAGAGTACGAATGCGTTTGGTGGATGTAGCCTAGGTCTTAAATTCTTGCAAGTTAATACATCTCCTAGTGGATAACTTTAAGGTCGTCACCGTTGATTTATGACTTGCTCGACGTCAGGCTAACACCTTGAATTACGAGACATACGTGAGTTAATCATTTATTAGAGTTATGTGGTCTGCAATGTGACTCTCGCTCAAGGCTAGTAGTAACAACGATAGTTTCAACAATTTCTTATTGTTGAAGCTTGTGCTTAAGCCTAGATAATTATAGTTGGCTACGCAACGAAATAATAAAGTTCTACTAGACTGTACAACTTGAAGATTCCAAGAGCTCCTTAGCACTAAACTCGATGGTTTGGGGTTTGGCTAGTGTTATGACGTCAGCTATAGGATATCACTGTTAGTAGATATTTACCAGGTAATCGGTATAATCTCGTACTACGTTAGCTAATTTGGCTTTTGACGCAGTGATATAGTACACCTCCACCCACTCAATGGTGACAATGTCGGCAACGGCTTTCGCATTCGCTCGTCAGAAGTACGATTGATATTAGCTAGAGAGAGAACTTACAGTCAGCGTAAGCAACAATGTTGTAGTTAGACTTTCGCCAGCATCCATAACGCTGGCAAGACACAGCTTCATGCCAACCCTGTCGAACCGTTCGATCCAGTCGTTAGTGACGCTGACAGTAACTTTGTAGGTAACCATTGTGAAAGTTTGGTCAAGCTAAAGAACTGCTAAACTTGATTCTGAGGAGTAAAGGTGCCAAAGGCTTCCTTCAATGCTTTTCAGTCGGTCCAAATTCGAGAATTTTATACAGCTGAAGAAGGTATCTAATGATAACTCCCTCAGTAGTTGATGATCAATTTGACTCCTTCGACCCCCAGACATCCTTTGCTTCTGATACATTGAGTAGCTTATGCTAAAGTGGCTCGTAATCATCCGCGACCTGCAATCTACGACACTTCACCCTGATGCGTGGGTTGACTAATCAATCTCAAAGTGTATCATAATTTTGCAACAAGTTAGTTTGAACCTAGATTCTCGAACGTTATACCGACGTACCGGGCAGAAGCAAAAGAAGCTTATATGCCTCTGCCTCGGCCATCATAGAACACATGTTTCACCTATACTGTTATACCACGTCAATCTTAACACTTAAGACTACATGACTGCTCGCTGTTTTTACTCGAGCGCTTCTCAGCTTAGCTCAGGCTTGAGTCAGTTATAATCAGGTTTGCTCAGGTTGCTCAGGCTAGCTCACAGCGATACCGGAATCGTGAAGAACGAGCCATCAGTGTCCCCGATATCCATAAACAGCCCGGGTAGATATAAATACGGATAAAGCAACAAGCTCGTTTTTAGCCCAGCCTTCTCCAGGCTATAATCAAACTCATTTCCTTTAAAGCCATTAATCCGTATACAGCTCCTAAAGAGCCATGAATAAATATATATAAGTGCTCTTAATCCCATATGCTATAGCTAGCCGAAACATATAAAAGATCATTCTTTAACACTTGAGTAATCTTCTATCTTAGATTCTCCAACATTATAAAGTCTTTTAAGCCTTAAACCCACTTTCTTCTTATTACTCTAGAATAATTACTAGCAAATAACTCTACTTCGTCTATAAAATAAAAGATCGTAATCGTTTTAGTATCAAGAAAGTGATCGATCTTGCCATCAATAGCGGCCTTTTAAAGCGATCTATTTTCAACCATCGTATTGTTCGCAAGAAGCTCAAAGATTTAAGCGAAGCCGCGTATAATCAAGATATGAACAGTTAGAGAGCGTGTGTTTAAGACTCCATCTAGCTTAAAATAACTACAGCTATTAGCTTTGCTAGGTATAAGAAGCGATACCCTGCCTCCGATCCCCGAGATATGCACCTGCGGGCCGTCACCCGATCGATCACGCCGAATTTCTTCGACTTCTCCGTGGCTAGCTGGAGCAGTCGCTAGGCGACGGCGTCATCAAGCTGGGACTAGGGGGTTTGCGAGGCGTGCTGTTCTAGGTCACCCTGCTCGCATACGGATATACCTTCGTAAGCAAAGGCACTGTGGCGGCATTCATTCCAGATCTCCAGCATGAAGAGACGATTTATGAGCACCTCAAGCAGGAACAGGGTGTTACGATCCCCATATATCTGGGTGCCGTGTATCTCCGCAGTATTGGTAAGGTGTATTATTATGATCATCGTGTCAATATTGAGTACATGATGTTCCTCTCATGGGGCAGCAACGGGGTTGGCTCATTGATTAGCGTGGATAATGTGCTGGGATGTCTGTTCAATACATCGAGCGTATGTTATGGCCCATGCATACATAATCTCCTGATAAGATAACTATTGCGCCTAACTTCTCGTGTTTAAATAAATACATATCTGTTCTCATAGGCACAAAGCCAATTTTTAAGCATGTTGTGTAGAGTTTGAAACCACCAAAGCGGTGACCGTCCAAGACCGTATAAAACTATCGATGGTCTTCAAACGCGGGTTGTGCATCACTGAAGCTTTCTGACTGGCGGCAGTATATATCGTATCCCTCTAGGTACTTGCTGTTAAGAAATCCCGTAACTATGTACAATAGCAAGCACTCTAGGTCCACACTTGCCATCAAGGATAGGAACAATTTGACAGAGGTAGCTGAAGCAATGGCAGCATCATCTTCAAAGCGCTGGTCTACCACCCATTTTGTAGGTAGTATCTTAGCTCCTTTAGGAGGCTCAACAAGTTCGAAGACCTTTCTGTCGGGACGACCCACCAAGGCTCTGCCAAGGCCGCACTTGTTTAGCGCGTACCGCAGCGTCAGTAACGGTGCCCACTATCGAGCCAATGCCCGGCAGGGAGCCATCAGAGCCAGCCAGGTAGTCTTGGTGTTGATGTCGACGTTTGCACCGAAATCGAGAGTTTAGCATCGATTATGTAAAATTCAGACTTTCTAGGAAGGCGAATCCATTCTTGGTATAGCAGGGCCAACTTGCTGACAGTTGTAGCATTGCTCCGGTCGGTCTCGCTGCTCGAATATTCCCGTAGTGCTGGATTCGCCCCCCGCGTGGAAGAACCCCGCCCCGAGAAGCTTCCTCGCGTCGGCTGCCTTTGTTAGGTACACTACCATTGACCCGTATGCCTTTGAGATGTCTTTCTTGCTTAGCTATGCGAGCTTCGCCACCGTAGTCTCGTTTTCTTGGCCTAACGCTTCTGCTGCTCCGTCTCAGATCTCGCCGTTCTCGTTTAGGAATGCCGTTCACTTGTCGCCATCGACCTTGATCGGGTACAGCTCGTCGCCTCACGTTTGCTTCGGCCGCTTTCTTCACCATTGGTATTCCTCCTCGTCTCGGCAGGCAATCTTCATCCGGCTCTCTTTCCGGGGGTTTATCGTCACCGCGCGACATCGCCAATGTTCGTAATATTTCCTCATTCTGATTTCTCTCTCCAGTGCCGTTCTGATAGCTCCGGCCATTACCTTGTCACCCTCCTCCTTCTCGACCCGGGAAATATCGACTGTACAAAACAAGGTGTCGGCATACGAGGGGCATGTCGTGTTTATCGTTAGGGAACGTATGTTGCTTGGTTGGCGTGTCGGTGGCATTCGCGCGATCTTTGCGTAAGTTGCTTGCGGACTACTGTGTACGCTGTTGTTGAACGCCGGCCTGCTTCGGATCTCGTCCAGCTGTTCCCAGACCTGTCTGAGTTCTTCTGTCAAGAAGCGGATCGCCTCTTTGGTTGCCTCGTATCGTTCGTTGAGCTGTCGAATCGTCGTGTCTTGCTTATAAACCACCTCTCTTAGCCCTTTGATATCGAGCTGAGAGCTCGTGAGCAACTGCAGGAGTTTTGCAGCATTGCGTTCGTGGTGCTTCCGTTTTTCTCTTCGTCTCTTCCGCTCGAGTGTTTGGCGCCATCTTCGGCAACCGAATTTCGACCATTGTGAATGGTATTCTTTGTGGCCGCTATATCTCCCGTATCTCGTGCCTTTGTGTTGGGTTTCAAGACGCGTCCCGAACGTGTTATGGACGTCTCAATAGGATTGGTCGGCCCCACCACGATCGAATCCTTCGGTTCTGTCATCCGAGACGGTTCCTCCGCTACACAACTAATCTAGTGTAATACCTCCTCTGTTACAGAGGTAACGAAATCGGCTTCCTTCTTGGCAGCCCCCCAAAAATAATAAAAGTGGCTAACGACATGCCGTTCTGGCAATCACACTGTGCGAGATGTAAATGTAAGCTCATTCAAATTTGGCGCTCACAGGCATCATCACTTTAATGCGGCAATGCGCATCAGCTAAGGCGAATCAAACTTTCATGACGCCGTCATCCAGATTGCAAGGCTTCCATTGCGGCATATCTCAACTACGGCATCGCGTTGCTGTCTGCTGAATGTCCTTTGTCCGAATATCCCATGTCCTGTTATATGATTAGTACAGCGTATACCTCCCTCTAGACAAATGTGACGTTCGGTTGGCTGATGTTGAAGGGGCGAAGCTTGAGACTATTACGAAAATTAAAAAACGATCGAGGTTGCGGACGCCAATGCCGCGATGGCCATTGGAAATAAGCGAAGCCACCTGATTGGAACAACCTGCAGATCTCGTGACAAGCTCAGCCTCGTTCTGGGACCGCGACGCTGATGAGGGGGTGGTTGCGCTGCCGTCTCGGGGTTCCTACCGACACGAACCACCAAATGTTAGGCAGGGCCAGACCGCAACCCGCTGAACATTACGTCGACTACATGCTATCGACCGTATACTAGATCTTCGATGACTCGTCCTCATTTTGCACCCTCGCAACCCAAAGTCATGCGCCTTTTTGGCGGTCGCATATTTGCAATGCTCCGAATGCCCATCGTCTTCGTAACGCGACACGACTTTCGATCATGCGCCTTTTATACCCCCAAAAGAACGGAAGCCTCGCGCTGACCGAAGATCTCGTTAGAGACATCCCACCTTACGTTATACTATCGCATACTTGGGGACATGATAACCAGGAAGTCACTTTCAAGGACATCTCGGACGGCACTGGGCAACACAAAGAGGGTTATCAAAAGATTGAGTTCTGCCTTAGTCAGGCTGCATCTGATGGCCTCCAATATGTCTGGGTGGATACGTGCTGCATTGACAAATCGAATAATACAGAGCTTTCCGAGGCTATTAATTCCATGTTTCGATGGTACAAAAATGCAGTCAAATGTTACGTCTACCTATCCGACGTCTCGAAAAACAATGTCACACATATCGAGGAGCCTCTCCAATCAACGTGGGAAAAGGAATTTCGCGAGAGCAGGTGGTTCACTCGTGGCTGGACGCTTCAAGAGCTCCTTGCTCCGTCATCGGTAGAGTTCTTCGCCGTGAACGGCCAGCGACTAGGTGACAAGAAAACACTAGAACGGCTAGTGCACGAGATAACAGGAATCGCCATCGACGCTCTTCGAGGAGGTCCACTTTCGGATTTTGGTATTAATATGCGAATGTCATGGTCAAAAGGCCGCGAAACAAAAAAGGAAGAAGACAAGGCTTACTCGTTATTTGGCATTTTCGGTATTTATATGCCTCTTATTTACGGAGAGGGAGAGGAAGAGGCATTTAGACGCTTATGGGGGGAGATTGATCGAAAATTAGGGGTAAGTGAAACGTCTGTTCTACTCTTAAAGTACATAACCGACACGATGGATGCTAACCGTACATTTTGCTTTTAGAAGCCAGTGCTCGATAAACTGCCCATCGCTGTAGGGGCTGCCTTCGACTCTCACGCCGAAGAACACAACCCGACATGTCTTCCTGATACACGAGTTAATCTTCTCCGCGAAATATCCGATTGGATAGAAGAGCCTGAAGCTAAAGCCATCTTTTGGTTGAATGGCATGGCCGGCACGGGAAAGTCAACTATATCACGCAGCTTGGCCCATTCGTATTCTGATCGTGGCCAGCTTGGCGCCAGCTTCTTCTTCAAGAGAGGCGAGGATGATCGAAAAGGAGTATCCAAGTTCTTTAGCACAATTGCTGCTCAATTAGTTCGGTGGGCACCAGCACTTGCGATACATGTCAAGAATGCTATCGATGCCGATCCTGCTATTTTTGAGAGAGCTTTACGAAAGCAGTTCGAAAAGCTGATTCTGAAACCTCTGTCAACAATAACTCCACGCAATCAGGAAACCAATATCCTTGTAATTGTTATCGACGCCTTAGACGAATGCGACCGGGATGAAGATGTTAGACTCATCATTTACCTATTATCTCGTGCTAGTGCCTCCAGCCCGATACAACTGCGGATATTCTTAACCAGCCGACCCGAGCTGCCTATTCGGCTTGGGTTTCAAAAAATCAAAGGCACATACCAAGATTTGACACTTCATGAGATACAAGAACCCGTTATTACACATGATCTATTTGTCTACTTCAAGCACGAGCTTACTAAAATTAGGAAAGAGTATAACGATTCTGTACACGAAGATCGGCAACTACTCTCGACTTGGCCTGAACAATCGAACATTAAAATCCTCGCTACAATGGCCACCCCCTTGTTTATTTTCGCTGCTACTACATGCCGGTTCATTGCTGACCGTAAGAACGGTACTCCTGATGTAAAACTTCGGAAGATTTTAGAACACCAGACTAAAAGTCAAGAGTCGAAGCTTGATGCAACCTACTTGCCTGTTTTAGATCACCTGCTTGTTGACCTGACTAGCTTTGAAAAGATGGAAGTGTTAAGCGTTTTCCAACGCCTCGTTGGTTCGATCGTTGTTCTTACGAAGCCTCTTTCAGCATTTTCTTTAGCACACTTACTTGATATACCTCAGGATACAATCGACAACCATCTCGATTCTCTCCACTCAGTTTTAAGCATCCCCTTATTATCGAGTTCTCCCGTACGATTACTACACCTATCATTCCGAGACTTCCTTACCGATCCGTTAAAGTGTAGCAAGAATCCTTTTTGGGTAAATGAAAAAGAATCCCATAGGAAACTGGCTATTAATTGCATACGTGTCATGAGCGAAACACTCCAGACAGATATCTGTGAAATAAAATGGCCGGGAACTCCTAGCGCATGCATTAATTTACAAATAATAAGCGACAGATTAGCACCAGAAGTCCGGTATGCATGCCAGTACTGGGTATACCACATCCAGCAAGCAGGAGATTATATACTTGCCGACAACCAAGTTTATTGCTTTCTTCGCCAGCATTTTCTTCACTGGTTAGAAGCATTAAGTATTATAGAGAGAGCTTTAGAAAGCCTCAAACATATCGAGATATTGCGGTCGCTATATCCAGTACGTTTTCATCTACTTACCGCTATGCCTTACTACTAAATTGCTAATTTGATTTAGTCCAAGGCCTACCCTCAGCTATCACATTTCCTTGACGATGCTTTACGCTTCGCCCTAACGAATATTTCAATAATACAAGAAGTGCCCCTCCAAATATATTCCTCAGCTCTTGCTTTTGCACCACGAACGAGTACCATTCGTCAGACATTCCGAAGTGATATCCCCAATTGGATATCTCTTAGTCCTCAAGTCAACACGCACTGGAGTAACTACTTGCGAACGCTCGAGGGCCACAGCAACCAGGTCAGCTCGGCCACCTTCTCGCCCGACGGTGAGGTCGTAGCGTCGGGCTCTTGGGACAACACGGTACGGCTCTGGTCGGCCGTTACAGGCGCGTGCTTGTATATACTTGAGGGCCACAGCGATAAGGTCAGCTTGATTACGTTCTCGCCCGACAGCAAGGTCCTTGCATCGGGCTCTGAAGATTGCACAGTATGTCTTTGGTCAGCCGCTACTGGTGCGCGCTTATATGTACTCGAAGGCCATAGCGACACGGTTAACTTGGTTACGTTCTCACCCGACAGCAAGGTCCTTATCTCGGGCTCTAGAGATTTCACGGTACGTCTCTGGTCAGCCGCTAGTGGCGCGTGCTTGCGGACGTTCGGGGGCCAGGGGCGCTCAGTTGCGTTCTCGTCCGACGGCAGGATCGTGGCATCGGGCTCCACCAGCAAGGCGGTGCAGCTCTGGTCGGCCGCTACGGGCGAGCACCTCTATACACTCAAGGGCCACTACGCCCCGGTTAAGTCGATCGCATTCTCGCCCGACAGCAAGGTCGTAGCGTTAAACTCTCGGGGCGTGGAGTCTATCTCTTGGAGCAACACGGTGCAGCTCTGGTCAGCTATCACAGGCAAGCACCTGCATGAGCTGGAAGGCCATAAATATGGGGTTGAGTCAATCGCGTTTTCGCCTGACGGCGGGGTCGTGGTATCAGGGTCTTGGGACCAAACAGTACGGCTCTGGTCAGCTGTTACGGGAGAACACTTGCAGACGTTAAAAGGCCATTACCAAGCTGTTACTTCGGTCGCTTTTTCGCCTGACGGCAGGATCGTGATATCAGGGTCGGAGGACAGAACAGTACGGCTCTGGTCAGCCGCTACAGGCGAGCACTTGCAAACGTTAAAAGGCCATAGCGGCCCTATTACTTCAGTCGCGTTCTCACCTAACGGCGAGGTCATAATATCGGGCTCCCAAGATAACACGGTGCGGCTCTGGTCGGCTGCTACAAGCCCGCACTTGCGTACGCCTGAAAACTATAACGACGTTATCAGGTCGGTCGCATTCTTGTCTGACGGCAAGATCGTGGCGTCAGGCTCTGAGGACAACACGGTACATTTTTGGTCGGCCGCTACAGGCGAGCACTTGCGGACACTAAAAGGACATAGCAGCCCTGCAATTGCGACTTCAGTCGCGTTCTCGCCTGACGGTACGGTCATAGCGTCGGGCTTTTGGGATCACACAGTACAGCTTTGGTCGGCCGTAACAGGCGAGCATTTGCAAACGCTAAGAAACCATGGCAGGCCTGTTACTTCGATCGCGTTCTCGCCTAACAGCAGGGTCGTAGCGTCGGGCTCTTATCATACGGTACAGCTCTGGGCGGTGGCCACAGGCACGTGCCTATATACACTTGACCATGTAAACGCGGTCAACTCGGTCGCATTCTCGCCCGATGGCGAGGTCGTGGCGTCGAGCTCCCAGGACAAGACGGTGCGGCTTTGGTCGGCTACCACGGGCAAATGCCTCCGATCAATTGACCTTGGTATTTATAGTTCTAAGTTATCCTTTGACCAAGATGGCAAATCGCTCCTTACCAATGCTGGTGCTATTTTCCTTGGTGGTCTGTCCCAGTCAATGCCTATCGTTCATTCCAGCCCCAATAGAACGTCCGCCATATCCCCCATTGGAGCCTTGTCCGATCATGACCACATCCATCACCTAGGGCATGGAATCGGCATACATAAGTCCTGGGTGACTTTAGACGGAAGGAACCTCCTCTGGCTGCCAGTGGACTATCGATCAGCGCACGTAGCATTCTCGGGGTCTACTGTGGCCATTGGCTGTCCATCAGGAAGGATCGCTATTATGCGGTTTTCTAAAGAAAGTCTAGTAGGAAGTTAGCCTTGGTTATATCTAGCACAATCTTCGAGTAGACTTATAGTATTATTCTTCTACCTTTGCAAGAGGGTTGAAGGGAAGCCGGTGAATACATATCAAAGAGTGCCTTTGTCTAAATGCTTCTAGCATGTTTGCCAACAATTATTTGGTTAAAGTACATATCTAATAATGAATGGTAAGGCAGAGTCGTTAAGGATATGAATTACACCCCTTTACAGATCACTGAGGGCAATAGCGCCGGCACCAGTGAGAAGGCATTGGCTACCCCTGCATCTAGCATATCACTAGGAGTTTTATAATACGCTCTTCGTCAAAGAAAAAGGGGTTGGGTAAGGTTGGATTGTGCTGAGCATCGGAAGGCATTATCATGCTGACAAGCTCTTCGAAGAAAACAGCCGTCTCCCCGAAAGCTTGAATAGAATCTAGGTCTTGTACTTAGTTAGGCCGGGAGTACCATGTCTAAGCATCTAAGTGGTCGGGCTTCCCTTCTCTGATCTTTTTTATTTTTATTTTTTTATTTTTATTTTTTAAAGCACTGTTCAAAATACACAGTATCTTCGATTAGAGCAGGCCGAAAACATCAAATCTAGTAGCTCGCAACATCTAGTTTTATTGCTTCCAACGCGCCGAGGATATTTCGTAAGCCCTGGACCAGCTTCTCAATATTGTTTTTCTTGTTACCATTAACCAACTAGTTGCGCATTTAGTCGACCTATCCGTCTCTTAAAGGTGCACAATAAGTTTTAAGAACTCCAAACAACTAAGAAGCGAATTTATCGGGATTAGTTATGCCTTTACTAAATTACTGCATAATCAACTACATATTAGACCTTTTATCTAAACAAAACAATCTCTTTTTGGAACAAACGTTTAGATAATCTCCTTCACGGATTTAAGCAGTAATAGCAGGCATTAGTCTTCGCTGTTCTTATACTTTCTGATAAAAACGTTCCGGTCCATTACGAACTGTTACAGTTAGTTACACAAAGTATCCGAGAATTAGTCGGCTTTATGTTGTTTTCATCTATCCCTCTCCTCGTCCAGATTAGGTCGAAGATGAACCCGGGGTCGAAGTTGATGTCATGACAAAACTTAGGACCGTGAAGAATCTTCGTCATATCCAGCTCGCTCAAGGTGGCCTTCGTAATAGGCAGTTCCAAAAATCGAGTACTTGGTCTTGGAGAATCGCAGGCGAAATTTCGAAAATGGGGTTGGTTTAGTCCGTTCCTAGTTGTCGAACAGCTAGTGTTGTCGTCGGCTCCGTGACTCCAAAATTTCGCTTTTTTGTTCGCCCATTCTAGTCGCTTCCTCAGCAGCGCATAGTGTTGGCGGGAAATGGAACTGCTAATACTAGATAAGCACGTAACTTACACATGTGACTATTGGAAGTTGATTTAAGCCAGTCTTTTTGGAAGCGGACCAAAGATGTGTGATATTGTCAAGTAAAAAGATCGCGTGAGCCGCTTATGTACAGCGTCTGTATAAGTAAATTTGCCTCACTATTTAAAGCAGAGACCGGCGCAGAGACTGGGGATTGTCAGCGCCGTGAGAGCATTGTGGCATGACTTACTTGTCTGAGTCCTGGTGGTGAACAGCCCGGGCCTTTCGGTGTTGCCATGCAACGACAACCAGATGCCCAGCTTCAACATCGAAGAGCCGCACATCCTGGGGTAGTGCTCGGGGGTTCCTACTCTCAGGATGAGACAGATCTCGAGAAACTGGCCTAAGAGTATATACAGTATTCGAACGGCGATATCAACGCCGTCATCAGGATCGACAACTACGGTTTACAAGCATCAACGGTGTCATTGTGGCTGTCAAATTATGTCCGGGAAGCGGGGAGGAACTGGACATACTTGACGTAGAGAACGAAGTCGCATACCAGGTATGTGGTATGGATCCATTTGACGGATACGGCTAATACATGCAGCCATTCCGGTCTCCCTCTGGCGTGCATATGAATGAAGCGCAGGATATTCGACTGACACTAAGTGATTCTGCCACGAATGAATTTTGCCAAGTATCGGGGTTGATAGAGATATCTATAGCATTCGGAAAGCTTGCCGAGCTGCTAGATCAGGCGGGGGAAATAAAAAAAAGCGAGTGAACATAGGCCGGGTAGCGGTCTCAAGCCTAGGTACACGAAAAACTAAAAGGCGCAAGCGGAATTCCAGTCCAGTGGATCTTCTGCTGTTGAAGATGAGGCCCATCTTCGTCTTGAAGAGGAGAAGGCTAAGGAGAGAGCGGCTGCCGATGATGATGATTTTCAGCCGCCATTGAGAAAGAGGAGACCTACAGACTACATACTGCTTCCAGTAGATATATGAGGCTGCACAGATCTTATCTCCTAAATTCTGATGTCTGAAAAGACTTCTACTGCTCTGGGACTCTGATAATAATTCACACAAGGACGGCGATCTCGGCGAACATCCTAAAAGTCGAATCTACATACGCTGGTTGTAATCGTGATTGTTAGAACCGATGGTTTTGCTAAGTCTTAGTGCCCTATTACTAGCAACTCGTCACGGAACTCTATATCTATGTAGCCACTTGAGCCAAGAGTGGCCAGAACGGGCTACCATAGCTCCGGTGATCCCATATATTTAACAGACCTTCTAAGCCCAGCCTAGGAGCTAGAACTTAAACAAGTAGGGCCATAATACAGCAGATGATATGTGAACTACTAATCACGGTACCTATGAATATCCTTCGTGTGAGCTATCAACCCTCCGCAAGAATAATTAAGCACAAACCTATGATATGCCGAGAGTCTGAAGGAGGCCCAGCTTAGGTTTTTCTGACTGAGGTTGCTTTTGGGAGAATTCTTACATAGTTAATAGCGGCGTCGTCGTGCTTCCTATCAAGTCCTTGGTGCATAGACGACGAATATACTCTGGCTTTTGAGAAGCAGACCGATCGGTACCGATTGACCGCGGGAATCCCGTGTTGGTATCAAGGAGTGACTCGAGGTCCATCGTCTTTCCATCCGCAGATGTTATATATAGCCGGTTGGTTTGTTCCTAAATAGCACAATGCATATTAGGTTCCAGCACCTATCGTTCTATTTGAGATAATAACGGCATAGTAATAAGTATTTCGAATGTGGGCGATAGCACACAGGCTCAATGCCGCTAGGGCAGATCCATATGGCCAGAACAGCTGTGACACAGTATTATTTAACTCCCCCATGCCAGCAAGCTGTATATGTGCTACAATGTAACGCCAGGCCATTCCAAATGCTTTTACCAAGACTGGATTCTTTCATTGCAAGGACGTCGAGACTCGTAGCTCAGCACTTTTCTGTGGAAAGAAGTTATTTAGAATGTTATGCTCGAATCAGGTTGGTTTCAACTTTTATGAGCCGAGTTCCTACCTCACTATCAGAAAGTTAAAAGGTTAACCGCAGTACTTTTCCATGGTACTACGCTATTTATGCTGACACTCACATGGATGATATTTCTACGATGACCATCTTTAAGACGACAAACATCTTGTATCATTTTTTTTTACAGTAATAGAAGGCTGAATGTTAGAAAGGATAATAGTTAGAACGTTAGAGGAGTTAAAGCTTATAATCTACATGTAGCTATAATAACGAAGTCATCATAGGGGCTAATTATTGAGCACATTCTTGGCCCTAGGTTTTGCAAGGCTGAACCTTGCAACTATTCCATCAGTAAGAATATAACTATCGAATACAGTAATCAAATAGTAGTAATACAGCCCCATAATGAAAGTAGTTTCTGTCAAATTCAAAGAATTTTATGTACGAACGTTCTATTAAACCAAACTCTTTCCTTAGTATCCTATAGATTATATCAGGCAACTACTTGTATAGGGCTATGCTCCATAGGGCCCGGCTTGTGTGCGGCTATGCCCTTTGACGCCCCCTTGCCACTAAATTTAGCAAATGCCTGCTAAAACTAAAAGTCTTGGAGCGACCCAAAACTACCAGCCTCCCATCCCCCAAATTTCTCTCCAACTCTTCTCATCGCGGCCCAAGGGCGCATCAGCAACTCCAAATCTGGCGGGCTTACCCGAGTTCGCCTCTGGAAGGCAGATCCACTCCCTAATACAATCCGGAATCTCTTCTCTCACATGACTAATACATACCAACGCCTGGTCATCGGTCAAGCCACCAATCTTCACATTGCCTGTCTTCGAGGCTTCGCTTTCCACGATGGCTTCTGAACCGTCGCTTCGTTTTGTGTATTGTTTCGTCTGACCCGCCTCAAGAAATAATAGACATTTATCCCGGACCCCATCGTCCATGCCACTGCATGCTTCATCGAGAACCACAATATCTGGATCCTTGACGATCGCGCGCAAGAATAATGCTACGCGTTGCGCCGAGGACGAGAGCTCGCCAAACATGTAGTGATCTGCCCATTTGAGATCCTTGTCTTCTGCCTGTGTTGCAGAATGGGATAGTACTGTATGAGCCGGGTTCAGCTCTGCTTCAAACCACCGTAGACACGCCTCAACCTTCCCCGTCGCCTGGTCGTCTAGCTTCGCCTTGGAGCGAAATGTGTCCGCCCAAGCGTTCTCGATGACCTGTCGAACAGTGAGGCTCCGCGGCATGTGCTGGTGTATTTCAGGACTCGAGTGTCCGATCCGTGACTGAATGTCCCAAAAAGTCAATGGAAGAACACCGGAACCCGGTTCCGGTAATCGACTTCGCCCGAACAGCTTGATCGGCATCGAGTACGTCTGGGGATGATCCGAGCAGATGAGAGATACGATCGTCGTCTTGCCGGAGCCATTCGGCCCAAAGATGCCCCATCTCTCCCCTCTTCGAACAGTCCATGTCAGTCCTTCTCGTTCCTTGCTGTTGACCTGGTCTTTCCAGTTGCCCAGCGCGATCTTGCCTCGGTATTGCACTTGACACCCCTCCATCTCTACAAGTGGGTCTCCGATATTCCTCGGTGTGCGGGCCGCCGAGTTGGTAACTGTCGTCTTATTTCCCTTGGCGGCCTCATCTCCCATCAAGGCTTCTCCTTGGATTCCCTTCGCAGTGAGTGTCTTTCCCATTTGAACTAGGTTGTGCACAGCCATCTTGTCATCTTCCATAATGGCGCCACTCCATACTCCGCGGACATACTTTCGAAGACCTTCCAGGACAGCCTCCTTTCTGCCCATAGCAGCGATCTGACAATCCGCCCTTAAGTAGACTAGATTTGTTATCCAATCAGGAATTGGGTCTTGTGGTCTCGCACTGAGCACGAGCCTTGGGCTCGCCTTACTCGCCAAGCCGTGGAGGAGAGGGCTGAGCCCAGCGACTGTCGGCGGATCAAGACCCATGAAAGGCTCATCTAACAGTAAGACCTCGGGGGCTGTGAGCAAGGCTCGCGCGATCCTTGCCCTGCGTCCCTGCCCATTGCTCAGGAAAGCCACGGGTAGATCCAGAAGCTGCGAAAGCTTCAGATCCCTAACCACGCGGTCAAGAAGCGCATGGTCAGGTTCATCTTCGGGATTGCGATCTAGAGAATTCAGGGCTGTGTTGCCGAGCAGGAAATCCCGTAGCGAGAAGTCGGTGTTCTCGCGCTTAGACTCGTAACGAGCAGAGAGGTAGGCAGAGGTAGGGACCCCAGACGTCAGACTGTCGTCGTTGAATCCAACATATCGAATGGCCCTACTAGGCACGCGCAGTTTATGAGAAACTGCATCGGACGACAGATAAGGATAGGTCCGCGCTGCTGGAGGTATGCAGAGGTGGGCTCCCCTTAGAAGCTGCAGGAAGGTCGTTTTGCCACTCAATGATGGCCCAATCACACACCAATAAGTTGGAGGGTCAATTGTCGACGGTAATGTGAAGTCCAGGTTCTTGAAAAGTGCTGGATTCGGATGAGTTGAGCTGGCATTGGGGTGGTGGCGGTAAAAAGTGCCTTTGGCGATGTTAACCACAGGAGCACGAACAGAAGGAGGCCGCATGATCTCAAGTCTCAACGGGTAGTAAATATCAGCACCTCATAACTTCAATTCAACAGCTTCCCCTATGGCCATTGAAGTTTTCAGTTAAGAGGCCAAATGAGCATGGAATAGGTAGTTGACTCAACAAATCGCAAGATCAAATACCACTTTCGAATTACATATATTACATATGACCTATTCCGATAATCGGATATAAGACGACTTCGAATGCAGTTGCACACTTACCTAATGACCGGGACGCAGGGGCCAAGTACTGGGGTTATCTGCACCTGCAGCTCCTAGGTCCTTGGCAAGGCTCCACCTGGGCAAACACGAAAGCTCTCTGGAGCCTGCCCTGCCTACCTAGTTACCTACCCAGTGCCAGCTGTTACCAGAGCTTCCACTATCCACCAGGCTTCATTCAACAGGTTTACTTAGGTACTTCCATCATCAACCACCAACACCTAAATATCTTCGACATCTCCATCCATTCTCAACCACTCTTATTCGACCCTTTCTTCTTAAGCCGACTCTAAAAGGAACAAAAAACACGACCACAAGACTAGACAGACAGACAAGAACTCCATTAATTCCACAGACCACCCGCCAAGATGGTAAGCAGACATCCCATTACATAGCAGTCGTCTTTCATCCAACCTCTCTTGACGAGTCGACCAGGCTAGAAGCTAATCTTCCATGTTTCCACAGTCGATGCGCATTGTACCCCCCGCCCAGCACAGCAGCACATTTACGCACCTGCCCTCCTCAACCTCAGCGCCATCCGCCCCAGGCGTCTACGACGTGCTCCGAGAAGGTCTCAACCCAGCAACCGCCTCCGCATCATCCTCTACCACGCCCGTATCCCGACATCCGCTCGAAGCCCGTCTCAAGGCCTGGGAAGCCACGCAGGAGAACCTGCGCCTCGAGTCTCTGCGCAAGACGTTCGGCATGGCGGAGCCCATTCGGCGGGGCATGGAGCTGAAGATCACGCGCGAGGGGTCGTGGCGGCCCGCCTGTCTGGGCGGCGTCGGCGGGAACACGGGTGTCGGCAGCTCCAGCGTGCACGAGGACGTCCTCACGGGCCGCGATGCCTCCTGTGATTGGGAGGATGTGTTTACTGGCGAGGAGCAGCGCGGTGCGCTCGGTATGCATCAGGAGATGGAGCGGAAGCTGAAAATCTAGATACCCCATATGTCTTGATGGACGTATTGGCAGGAACGAAGTCCTCTTTTCTTGATGATCGATGGGTGTTGCCGAACGGTCGGCCATCTATTTCCTAGCCTCTTAGTTGTTCAGTGTGAGAGCAATAGACGCCTGAGCATTAGACAGGGGATTTATCTACACCAAGGCCTTCGAGTTAAGAGGATATGGAAACTTTCTTACAGAAATGTTTCCTATCACTGGCATTATGATCAAAGATCGGGTGAAGCATGGTATACATGGCTCTTTGAACATGCTGTAAGATACTGGGAGTCTAGGAATAGAAACAGACCTTCTATCTGGCATCGGACAGTACTCGCGGACTTGCCTAAAATCTAAGGAATGGCAGTATTCGTGCTCCACTGTCTCGTACGGTACGTTTCAAAAATATTTCACTAATATAGGCAACCTTCTCAAACTCTGTGCCATCCTATTCCATCCTGTTTCATCAGTAACAATTATAACAGGCCTATCCGACCGCTGTCCAGTTGGGGTAAATATGTTCAGGCTCACTAAATTCAGTCCATCTCATCCTGCTTTTTATTCTGTGCTGTGACCGCAGCATTTCCTTCTTGGGTGATTGCTCTCACTCCATGATCCAAGAGAATGTTAGTGTGTGTGTGTGTGTGTGTGTGTGTGTGTGTGTGTGTGTGTGTGTGTTACCGATTGCCTAGTAGGTTCGGCGGATTCACCACTTAGAGAGAGAGAGAGAGTAATATCTATCTTCCCATAATAAATTACAGTCGCTGTTCGCCATGGGCAAGCCCCGCAGCCCTGGCCTTGAAATGAATCCCTTTTAACGCCGCCCAAATGCCTCAACGTCCAAATAGTCCCTCGACCAAAATGCCTGATGCTCACTCGCCTCGTTTATGTTTCACAGATACGTCGTCGTCTGGACGAGCTCGGTCGAGGGTGAGCCCACCGTATCCGATTATGATGTGTGTCCTCGCAACTTCTGATCATCCTTTATAAGATGACGCAGCAACCACTCCTACCATTATGCGAGCTAGACTCTTTGACCTTCTTGGCTGCTTCTTCTTCGTCTAGCAAGTCTTGTGGTTTGACCGTCATATGTACCCAATTCTTATTCGTGGTACTGAAGTGGTAATCTAGAGGGATAGTGTATTTCGTTAGAAAGAGCTCGCTCGTGTATTTGCTCTTCGTAAGAGTCTTTGGAAATACTCACGGCTGAGTTGATTCCTGTCTTCTAGCAATTTGCCAAAGTGAATCAACCGTATACTGGATGGTTCTCTTGGTGCTTCTTCCCATTCTTTTCGCCAATCCCTCAAGATGAGCTCTTTTAGCGTATAGACAGTGATGCTCGCAGGGTCCATCTTGCCGTCTTCCGTCTTGCCCGTGACCGTAACGTTGCGCTTAGTAAGATACTTTTCGTCGATACGGAATGGGTGTCTAGCGCCATTTGTGAGTTGAAGCATGATGTTTACGGAAAGCACACCGTTGCTCGGCTGGGCTTCCACCGGATCTATTGATAAGTCCTCATCTTCGGGCGCTGCTGGACCTTCATGTTGGGCTGATGATGACGCTTCGACGATTGGTAGATCCTTATCGGGAACTGGTATTGGTCTGTCCTCGCCATCGTGACTTTGTGATAGTTTCATATCGGGATTCGCGGGATTGGGCTGTGGTTTAGAAAGTTCTTCCAGCTCGACGTCGCCAGCAGGTTGATGCATTGACAACCTTTCCTCCTTGGAACCATGGTCTCCACCGACAGAGGCCGCAGCGGTGTCAGCCATAGTTGGGACGGTCGGAGGGCCTATAATTGAACAGAGCGAGCACGTTGGGTTGGAACAGAAAATTGGAACGGCAACAGAATCGTTATAGGACGATAGCGAGAGAGGCAGTGATCGAAATCAGCGCGTCGATGTGCGAGAAGTCTCAGCAGAGCGCGGCGTAGGGAAATTATTGGCTGCACAATTGAGACATTCGACTGTTGCGATCGGATCCCCAGGGAGGGAAGAAAGGAGGGAAAAGGAGACAAAGCGCAGGTACACGGCGGTGGTAAAAACAAGAGACACAAAATGAAATATTAGACGGATCGCAGGCTCACTAATAGGAAGGCCAGATTGTTCTTTTTTTGAGGAAGGAAAATTGCTGCAACCAAGGAATGTTAGAAAAGATGGCCAAGCGGAGGGTGGAAGGGTTGAAGGGTCGGTTCAGGTGGGAAATGGGATGTTGGTGGCGGATGACAGAAGGATGATGGTGGTCATGGCCAGCAAGAACAGGCACCGTTACAGATAGGTTGGCCTAGAGGGAATGGCCCAACGATTTTAGGGCCACCACGGCACTAGATTACGGTACGGTAACTACATAAGTACCTAGGTAAGGTATAGCTGGACGTTTTGCAAGGACGGAGACCATTGCCACTAGCCAACACTTGCTGCCCGCTGACGATTAGGTACAATTTACCACCTGATTTGCATGTCTCTTATTGGTCTAGTAGGCCCGCTCATAGAGCCTGTGGTGGATGTCTGTCTTTCCGTCTGGGGATATCGGGGGCACCTGGGGGGGATTTGGAGATCTGCTTTCTCCTTCGAGATACCTAGAGAGTACCCACACTGTTCCGCAGCTTTCATAACCCTACCAGCCTACTTAGCCTGGTAGGTACGTATATGTAAACACCATCAAGTATTTCATACTTGTTTTGTCCATTACGGTCAATCTTCCAACCCCCAAGTATCTCCTCGCATCCCATATAGTCTTCATTCAATCCCAGGGCATCTAGTCTAAGGGATTTGCGCCCTAATGGCTGGGTCTAATTAGCTAAGTTTACTACCTACTAACGTAATACGACGTTATGCCAGTGAAACCGCTGCGAACAGACCAATAGTCGCTGTAGTTCATTCTCATTGGAATTCCACAGTCGCTTGATTGGATTGTTTAGGTATTCGGGAATATGAGCTTGGTTTTCGGGGTTGAGGGGCGAAGGTCGCATGAGAGGATATCGAGTTACAGCTGATAGCAGAGCAGCTCTATTCAACATGGCACAAGGGAGATTAATGTCATACATCTGACACATCGACCTCCGGCCCAGACCACGGGAAGCCGGCACAGCGGCATACTTACTCTCTGACTGTACGCAGTCCGCATATCAAGGATCCAAAGCAGAATAAAAAGATAATGTTTACTATGTTGCACTGAAATTCTTGTTAGTCGGTGCTGTATCCTGAAGCTCTGCAAGCTTTGATATTTGATAAAGGAAATGAGGTATCGCAAACACCGCTTTGGCTGTGCATAATATCATCATTCACGAGTCCCTCTGATAATTGTTTGACCGTCTGATCTCGCGGTCTCTCTCAGTGCACTTTGTGCTTGAACACTTTCCCTGTCCATACTAACTAGTACCAATCCTACGAAGCCGGCTTAGCGACCATTGATAATTAGCTGTCGATAGTGGGATGCAGGCTGTGTTTCAGCTTCACCTCGGATTGGTTTACCATTGATCGGATGGAGATAGCAGAAGAGCAGTGATACTTTTCTTGCTGATACACTCGAATGTCATGGGTGACGTCATCTCGACTCCAGAGGACTTGATAACAATGTCTGCTACGTGCAGTATCGTCAATAGGCGCCGCCGGTAGTAGAAGACAACTTGTATACCACAAGAGTAGTAAGTTTGGTTCAAGGTGACAATGAAGGACCACCCTGCTTTCTCACACCTTGCTTCTGGCATTGGTCATTCCTCCAAGCCGTGTCTTCTTACTCGCCAAATGTCTTCTAAATTGGGTAGTGATCTACTATGATACAACAACTCAGCTGCATGCGTCCTGCATCAAAACCAAATGCAGAGGCTGGTAACATTAAAGAATCAATAACACTGCACCATCTTACTATGATGGAAATGTACTGTATTATATGTCTGCGCAATACATCTCTCTCACTCCACAGTCCATTGATGACCTTATCCAGATTTCTTACAGGGTAGGACTCGGGACTCGGGGGTAGTTTGCCGTAATGCAACGGCCCCGGGGAGCCCCGCTTTTCGTTTCCCGGATGATCCGACCACCTGCACCTCCCATCCACAGGATAGACGATGATTAGTAATGCTACGACTTTGAATGGAAATATGTAATTCGGGCACTACTTCACATAATTTGGCTACAGTAGATGACTTATCAAGGTTAATGTATATAGGTGATTGACACTTTTTCAGAGCCTAGTCGTGTCATAAAACGTCTAGAATTAGGTGTAACAAAGTATCATGGTATTGTTATTTCGAATGTGGGCAATAGCACACAGGCTCAATGCCGCTAGGGCAGATCCATATGGCCAGAACAGCTATGACACAATATTATTTGACTCCCCCAGTGCCAGCGAAAACAAGAACATAGCGTAACTGAAGGTTCAACACCAAAGTCTAGTAGTTTATTTATTTATTTCTTATTTGGATCTCCAACGCTATATAATCTTTGCTTTCGGCTTCATGGCCGATAGTAGCACCAAAAGGGATTAACTACTACTATCGTCTGTCTGGTCAGGGTGAGCCGGCCGCGGTTGAAAGTAAGGCTTTGTCATAAGGCACAGTCCTTAAATTCGGCCGATTTTCAAAATAGGCAATTACTCCTATTTCGATATAGTCATTTTGCAATACCATCTTCTGTTCAGCTCCGATGAAGATTGTGATGACGCCGAAGCCGTTTCGTTTTGTCCAGAGAGGGAATCCTCCCACTGAACTGTACTTATCGTCTTTCTCTGGCTTTAGAACCTTTTTTGTGGCAGGACTGTCCCAGCTCTTTGCTCCCCCGGTATTTGTTGGCATTTATAGTTAAAAGCCGCTCTAACAAGGAAAGTTTGAGTTTCCGCTTGGAAGGCATGGAGACTTACGGAAAGAGAGAGGTTGAGGCCACCTCCGGTAGCTGAGCCTTCAATCCTAATCTCGCTGACATGCCAATTGGGGCCATACTGCGATACGACGACAGTAATGTCTTCGGAGTGCCGGTTTATGACCCAGACAAAAGGCTGCACGTTCCTGATCGTTCGGCCGAGACGGCTAAATAGCCCCTATCAAGGAGAAGTTAATTAGACCATAGGAGCATATTACGAAGCTGGATGCCTTGCTCGTTTCTGCGGGCCGCCGAGGAGTTCCGATCCGTTAGTTGTTTTGGGTCAGGGAGTTCTGTCCCGCATGTTGGGGATTGTAATTTGAGCGTAAACCGCTCGACAGATACCTAGAATCGGACAGACGTACTGCCTGTTTCACGGCCAATGTCGCGGGTGGTTCCTGCTGCGATGGAGTCCACAAGTTGCTCTAGCAGAGACACCGAATTTCTACTGCCGAAGTCTCTACCAGAAGCCCCTTCGAGGTAGCTGAGATCGACTGCTGCCTACGTCTGTATGGCTACCAGACATTCTACCACTGACTGCACTCTAGGAATATCCTTCGGCCACGATACCGGAACACCATTAATAATACCAAATTCGTTCTTTCCTATGACATCTGTTGCACCAGGCGCCAAAGAAATCCCCAAAGGTGTCAGACATGTGACCAGCGAGATCTTCCCAGCAACATTGACATTAAAAACGTGAACATAGACCTTGTTGGTGCCATTGTTCTTAAGGGAAATACTAATATGATCTCCAGGGTAGATGTGCCCCATACCATTTGTTTTGATCAAACGCTTTTCCTTTTTCTTCTCCACAACCGCGACTTTCATCTCTATGCTGCTCGCCATCGCGAGACTTCCTTGGTCAAGTGCCTTGAGACTTAGAAGGTGCTTCGCCCGTGCAATTTGCTCCGCTTGCTTGACAATGCTATCGAAGATACCTCTCGGCGGTGGCGTAAATAGCGTTATCCGGAAATCTTGCGTGGAGATCTCTATTCCGTCCGGTTGCGTAAAACAATTAATTCGCTGTCGAAATCAAACCTAGCCAGCGGCGGGACAGTTCGATCGTTAGGCCCTTTTAGTAGCTCTAGGTACCGAGATGTAGCAATCTGGGCTTCCAGGATCGTCTGGGCTATCTCCGGAAGATCACCGAGTACTACCGGCAATTTTGGTAGAGCGAGCTTCTTTAGAAAAGCAACGGCTCCTTCCTTTGGCAACTCCTTTTCTAGAGATAGTATCACCTTGGATTTCAACCCCATAACTACCTCGACGGTCGCCTGAGTGATCTCCCGCTCGGGGTCAAAGGTCGATGACGTATGGGGTAAGATAGAGTAGACATTGCCTTCGTAGACTTCTCTCAGTCTGCCCCCTAGAATATACGCGGTGTCGTCAACCCAGCTGACGGGTGAAACAGTGTTGTCATCACCATTTCGGAGAGAGAAGTGTATGTGCGAATATAGGCCCTCCACGCGCGGGTGCTGTGATTATGTCAGGGGTGGGTGTCCCGGAGTGAATAGGTAGGTCGCTACAGCTAGGTAAGGTGTATATTAGGGCTCAATAGTAAGGTCATTTGATTCCTGAACCTCCCAGGATCTATATGGGGGCTCCAAGCCACCTATATATATCCAGAACTGTAGATACAGCCACCCTAAAGGGTGCTGGCAGATATACACCTGACAGATTAGAACCGAAGCCCCACGAGCTGACCCGACTTCGGTAGTCACAATGCCTGAGACGCCTAGAGCAAATCCACTTGCTGGAGTTATTCGTGAGAAGGAAGCGATTCAGGAAGCTGTGGCTAACATCTATAGCTTCGATCTCCTAGATCGTCCTAGCGCGCAGCAGGTTCTAGTAAAGATGAAGGACAACGAGATCGTCCACTTCGCTTGCCACGGCTATGACGATCGAGCAGACCCTTCGGCCAGCCATCTGCTTCTTCAGCAGCCTGCCAGTAATAATACATTAGAATCCACCCTATACAAGCTAACAGTTTCGACTATTTCGAGCCAGCGCAGTCTTAACCGAGCCTGGATCGCCTTGCTCTCAGCGTGCTCCACGGCTCGAGTGAAACTCCAAAAACTCGCTGACGAAGGGATTCACCTTGTAAGCGCATTCTAAGTTGCCGGGTTTGGACACGTTATCGGGTCCCTCTATCCTGCCGACGACGACGCGTGTGTGGAGGTGGCCAGGCTGTTCTATAACCATTTGGCGGGAAAGAAAGAAGACATCGGTGATGAAAGCAAAAGTATGGCAGTTGCAATAGCGCTTCACGCTGCCATATTAGATATTCGGGCAAAGTTTCCCAATAATCCGGCTAAGTAGGTGCCGTACATTCACTCTGGTGCTTAAGATATCTTTGTGTATATGCGTCTTATGAGGTTGTTTAAGATCGTGGTTGATCATAGGTACTATAAGATGCTGCTAGCCATGTAGACAACTAAGAATCGTGGGAAAATAATTCAGTGTCAATGTCTACATCGCTTTACTTAGCATAGCGTTATCAATAATATATTCCTTGTTGGCTTGCAAGTGGGGTTGCATTTCCTTGAGGCTGTTGGCTTCATCGAGGCTTGGAATTAGGCATACAGGCGGTGCGCCGCGGGACGAGCAAGTTTCTATCACTTTCGTTGAGGTAGATATATATCTGAAGAATCTTCGTGATACACAATATCCCGGTAAGGTAACCACCCTGGCCACGGCCTACCCCTTCACGACCTATTTTCTAGCAAGATAGACCATGTTTAATTGAAGCTTAATTGCGTACGCAATTGTTATTGTAATGCTTTTAAATTAAGTAGAATTAACTATAATATAGTCCTCTAGATTGTTGTTTAATTTAATTGCTTTTAAAAGGTCTAGCCGTAGTATATTTAAGAAGTTTTTTTTAATAGTTTCGTTTTTGTAGACTACTTTATTTTATATTATTCGTTTAACTTTTTGTATATTAGCTATGCGTATAAAGCGTTGTAAAAGAGTTAATTTAACTGTTTTTCGCTTTTTTTTTTTGGTTTTTTTAAGCCGCTCTTGTAGGATATTTATAAGTATTTTTAATTCTATAATTTTATAGGTTTAGTTATCGAAGCTTTTGCTAATTTTATGAGTTAATAGCTAAAAAAAGGGGTTTTTTAAGATAAAGTTAATTATACTTAATTTTTAAATATTTTTACGGTATTTTAGTTTTTTAAACAGTATTTTAATAAGTGTTTTAATTAATTCGTTTATAAAATTAAGTGTTTAAAGTTTTAAAAGCTAAGCAAGTATAAAATATGATTAACAAGTTTTAAGATGGTTTTTTAATATTACGAATTTTAATGCTAATAGTTTTAAAATATTTTTAGGATAAATATTAGTAGTTTTCTAGCTGTTTTTAATATTTTTAATATTAAAGATTTTATTTTAAGCTTTTTTATACGTTTTTAGTATATTTTTTTTTGTAAAAGTTAGGTTTAAGAACATACTTTAATATTTTTTAAAGTACGTTTTTATTTTTTTTTTTAATAAAGCGAAAAAATACATATTTAATAGTTATAATACGTAAAAACAGTATAGTTTATGTTAAACGAATATATCGTTGTACATGGGTTATATATGAAAGGTAAGACCGTAATGTTGTTTATAATGAATGTGTTGAACTTATTGTTGTTGTTAAAGTTGAAGTTTATCTAGAAATCAAGAAACAAGACCTTTATATATACACAATCTCCCTTAATTCCATATATTTCCAATATATTCCATCGTATTAATAAGCATTAATAATATATGCTTATAAATCAAACGAGTGGAGTCGAGTGGCGTAGAATATTCGAAAATATTCTACGGAATTCTATGGAATTTCATAGAATTCCATGAAATTCCATGACATTCTATAAGTGAATATCGGGTAAATCATAGAATATATGCTTATAATAAAGCATATTTTCAACAGTTTATAATAGATTACTTATATTTTATTTAGTAAATAAAGCTATAAAAAGTTATTGCTTATATAGAAGTTGTAGTTATTACAGATTAAAACTATTTATTTATTACTGTGTATGCTTTAAATATAAAGTATAAAAATGTTTTTAAGCTATAAACAACTGATCTTATTATTTGTTTATTTTTTTTTAAAGTTTTAAAGCGTTAATCTTTTTAAAAGCTGCAGTTTTTATTAGAAAACTACTACTGTTAAACGTTCTTGCTTTTAAAAATAACAAGTAGTGAAAAGACCTGATTATTACTGCTAATATACTTGATTATAGTTATTTACTTGCTTTTTTTTACATTTTTTTTAAAAGTAATATTAATGGAAATATTGTTAATAACTTAGTAATCTTGCTTAACTTTTTAGCTGAAGCTTATTTTGTTAACGTTATAGAAACGGTTTGCGGTAATAGTTTAAATATTAAGAATATTAAATCGGTTAAAAAATATACGGATATTTGTAGTAGTAGTATTGTTTACACGTATATAGTTAATAATAGAAGCTTTTATTAATCGAATTAATAAGTTTTTAGTTAAAAAATAAGTGTACTAGTTTTTTTTAAGCTAATACGACAAACTAGATATTGTTATTATTTATTAAGCTATAGTTTTAAACTAAATTAAAGCTAACGCGAAGCTTAGTTTAGCTTAGCTAACAGCTTAAAAAGTTAGTTTTTGTTTTTGATAAACTAATAATATTTAGGCTTTAGTGTTCGTTTTTTTGTAAGTAAGGGTGTTTTTAAAACGGCAGCAAACATATAAGCGGTTAATATTTTATTTATTGCAAGTAGTACAAACAGAAGTATTAAATTTAACGTTGTAAACAGCTGTATAAGCATGTACTTAGCTATTAATAAGTAGTATAGATAAATAAAGAAAAAGAAGGCGATTTTAAATATATAAGTTAATTAAATATGAGATATTGAGAAGTTAAAGTTTTTAAAGAGTAATTAAGAACGCGTAGATTTTAAATACGCGTTTTAGGTAATTAAAGTGGCTGGGTCGTGGGGGGGTGGGCCGTGGCCAGGGTGGTTACCTTATAAACTTGAAGTATCTTGAACATAAACTGTTGAGAGGCATTGCCTTTATCTTGTGCACCTAGGCCGAACCATCCAATTGGCTGCTCACAGTAATTTAAGATTCGAAGCAATATTTAGAGTACACTACATCGATATGTCTAGCAACCATATCTAGGAATCAAATGACTCCTTACTAGGTAGGTAATGAGAAGAACAAACCAGTAATCCTTCGTACTAATTTGCTTTAACTTCTCCGTAGCCGGATGTTGCTGCCTCCAGTAACATGCTATTTGTCAGAACCAATTGGAGGCGAGCCAGGTGATTGCACTTAATTGAGGGTTGTGTCGATATAAAATTGGCTTTAGTGTTGGATCTCTAAGGTAGATATATAAGAGATTCAGGCCGTAGGTACCCGCATGTAATAGTGATGGCATTAGGTATCTCCTTTAATCTCAATGACATCCCTGGACTTCCCGTGATTTTGTCTCGGAATAGTACCTAAGGTAGGAGCGCTTTCCCACTCAAATGTGGTTCCTATGGCAGTTACAGTTGGGCATGTGTACACACCTGCAGCTAACTCTTCCTCAAATTAGGTACTGGGTAATTATCATGGAACTGATTAGGTAAGTAGTAATTGACAAAGAGAAAAAGCTATCATAGGCAGAGTTATGTAAACCAAACAATAATTAAGAATATTTAAAGCTAAATTTGATTTGTATCGAGTTGCTCTTCTTCATAAAAGCTGTAGATGAGGGATACGTACCTGTTGATTTCGTCATGGCTTCTTAGCGCTGAGTATTCCCAAGATGCAACTTCCGTTTGTTGCACTTGCCGTTTATGCGGCTCCGGAATCTATCTCCTTCTACTTCACTCATGCTTCACACAAGAGACAAAATGTGCCTGCCTTGAATGTTCACTCGTGTCTGAAATTTTTCACTCCTACCTTTTAAAACCTTGGGCCCTCTCCAGTCCACCAAGTCTCCCAATCTCCCACTCACTCACCCATCTTTCCATCCTCCCATATCTCGATTTCTCACCTCTTCCTCCTTCATCTACCGCCATAGGTCAGTCCAGGCTGCCATTCGTTTCCACTTCATACTTCATACTTCATACTATCAGTCTGTCATTGAGAATCCAATCTACATCTCTAATAACGCACCTGGCTGCACTGGCTCAAGCCTTTTCCACCCAACGATGCAGCCGTTTGCAAACAAGCTCTTCTGGGCACTCTTGGCCTTGTGCCATATCGCTGTGGCAACCGAGCTTGATGCTGATCATCCTACGATAGAGCAGGCTTCCTCGGCCGTATCGACCTTCACCTCTATCCTTGCCCATACTCTCACTCGTTCAGGCACCGTCTATGTTCTGGCTACCCAACCCACCGTCTTGTCTTCCGATACTGAACTCATAATCGAGGAGAGAGATCGCCCTATTCGTGGTGTCGAAGGCCAAGCCGAAGTCACTGTTGTTGTTGCCAGTGTTCCTGGTGCTCTGTCAACCATACTTTCATCTCAGGAACCCAAGCCCAGTGGTGCTTATGGTGGTGGCAACAGCACTGGCAGTGATCCCGGAAGTGACACCGGGAGCAATCCTACTGGCGGTGGCCTTGGTAGCGGTCCCATTGGTAGTGGCCCTGGGAATGGTCCTGGGAGTGGTGGAGAGTCCGGCCTGCCCAGCGGAACTTATGGTCAGCAGCCTTCCAGTCCTACAGGCGAACAGCCTCCCAATTCTACAGGACAACAATCCCCAAACCCTACAGCACAACAGCCTCCTAATACTGCAGGTCAGCAACCCTCCAATGCTGGAGGACAATCACCTAATCCTACAGGAGGACAATCTCCTAACCCGGCCGGACAACAACCTCCCAACACCGAGGGCCAGCAACCTCCTAACCCTACTGCCACCAATCCAGGAATTTCCGTCACCACAGTCCCTGTGACGGGAACTGTCGTCGAGACAGTAACTGTTAGTCTGGAATCTGCCCCAGGTAACAGCCCTCTTTCGACGCCTGGCATTTCAGACACGGGTGTCTGGGGACCCTTTTCCGCACCAAGCACACAGCCTCCACCTACGACAGTGGTCACCGTCCCGGCCAGCAGCCCTTTCTCGACACCATGCGAGTCGTCGGACACTACCCCTTGGGGACCTCTATCTGCACCAAGCAATGGCCCATGGGGTCCTGAGTCCACACCCAGCAATAGTCCTTGGGGTCTTTTGTCTATATCAAACACACCACCTCTGCCCACCACATTTGTCACGGTTCCGGGTGCAGGGGGTCCGGCACCTATTCCAACAACTTCAAGTACCCCTGGCATTGTTGTTGTTACCGTACCAGGTAGTCAAGGGCCGTTTTCAGCTCCAGCTGCTACTGGGAACCCTATGACTCCTAATGTTCCAGGTTGGGCGACAGTTCCTGGAACTACTGTCACAGTTCCAAAGCCTCTGCAGACTGGCCCGGGCACCACTGGCCCACAGATATCTTCTACTTGTACTACCGGTATTTACACTAATATTATTTCCGCCTCTGCCTCTGCTCAAAGTACGATCACAGCTGCAGCTACACTGGCCGAAGGAACCAGCACGTCGTCTCACCAGACCACTTGGACGGCAAGTCCTGCCTCTCCAATCCCAATCACCAATATAGGAATTGCCACTGCCGAGGTTAACCTGGCTATGCTTTGTGGCGTAATCGCCCTCGCATTCTTCGCTGGCATTACTGGACTCATGTAAGCAGCGGAGGAGTTTCAAACCAAGCGGCCTTCACCAAAAATGGTGGCACCACGCACCGGACCTTATATGGGGCTCGGGGTTTGATACTGATAGTTTCCGTGGGTGGTTGCTTTCTTGCGGTAGAAGTATGGATCTCGTCGAGCTGAAGGATGATGGAAGTCTAGGGAAAGATTTGATTTTTGGAAGTTTGAGCATGTACAGTGCGCGGCGTAACACACAGCTGCTGCATGCTAGGTTCTGATGGAGAGTGGAGAACTTGTCGAGAGAAATTACACACATAATCTGTTGCTAGTGCTAGGTATTACGAGGTGGGAAGATGTATGCTAGGGACTGATCGCACAATTCAACATGTCGACTTTCATCAAACCACAGGCGTTATTGAATGAGCCACCTCAACTATTTTTCAGTTGCCCTCAATAGGAGAAGACAAATGTGCCTCAGAATATTAGCTATCAGTAAAGCTCATCCACAAAGCTACTAACTTCTCTATAAATTTGACAGCTAAATCAGCTCCATGCGGAAGAATTCTAGTAAAGAGAATCGTTGGGCTTAGAGCCTTGACTACCAGAGCACTACTTCGGGACTTGCAGATATAAAGTCATCATCAATCAAACTTGAGTGGCAGAACTACATGTCCCCCATATGTATTACTATGTTAGTCGTCGGGGGAAAGTAACCACTGATAGCATATATCTCGATTATTCGCGGTCTTTCTCTCATCTCTGACATGCATTACATCGTTACATGTGACCTCATCTCCACACCATCACGACATGCACAATTCTATTGCCATCCCTTAGAACTTCGCGAATTAGTTCGTACTTGAAAGTGCATAGGGTATCTAGGTACTTGTAGGTCAGGGTGCGGTATGGGCTTTATCTACAGCATCAGAAGATCCCCATTACTCCCGGAACCCTGTGCGGGTTGTAGGACCTGCTGGGGTGCAAACTGGTTCACGACGTAGCCGGCCTCAGTGCCGGCGCCGCCTCCGAAGCCATCATCATGGATCCCTATCGCTGCCATGCGCTGGCTACCAACACCAGCAAAATAATCGTCCGCATCACTAACGGCGCCGGTCATGTTGTTGGTGTCTGCTGTGGCGGTGCTGGTCGTGACGGCGTTACCACCAGGTCGGACGACGGCTGGTTGTCCACCCATGCCGAACATGGAGAGTGACTTGTTGGCGTCGAAGGCGGGCAGGTTCTGGGATGTGGGTAGGGTGCTTTTCTGCAAGCATGGGGAGTCGGTGAGGCGGCGAGGTCGTGCGCTGCGGAAAACGGTCTGCACCGGCTTCAGGTAGATGGTAGCGAGAGTGCCGACATTTAGACACATCTCCTCGAGGGTCTGGGGGTCAAGCTTCTCGGACTCAGCGGTGATGGGTGGTTTCTCGCCCATGACGATCTGCTTCGCTAGGTTCACGTCTGTGCTTAGCAGCCTCCAATACATGTACGCCCGGTCGCGCAGGTCCGGGTTGTCGGTTTCTTCCGTGGCCCACTTTAGGACGCGCGGGACGAGGTCTTGGCCCTTGGTCGGCCGCTGGATGAACAATTTAACGGTGGCCGTCAGTAGGGCGAGTTGCACCTCGACTGGTTCTTCTGCGAATGAATATAGGAAGTCTTCGAGAAGTGCGTCGCTATTCTCGATGCGGTCCGCGTACTGTCCAATGACCCACACCATCGCCGCCTTAGCTTCGGGCTCATCGAGAGAGTCCAGGTGCTCGCATAACACGCCGATGATTGACTCATATTGGTTGGGATATTTCCGGAAGATGTTGCGGATAACGACAGTTGCTTCCTGCACAATGTACGGCACTTTTGTCGAGACGAGTTCGAGCAGGAGATTGATGCAGCGTCGAGCAGCGGGCTCAATCTTAATGGCCAGCTTTCCTATGGCACGCACGGCTTTGCGAACGAAGTGGACGTCGACTTCCGTTGCGTACTCCCGCAGTTCCGTCAGTACCTCATCGATGTTCTTCTCGTTTGCTAGCATGAAGATGAGCTCAAGCTTCGTGACCTTGACGTAGATCGGATCATTGTATTTGCAGAAAAAGACGCGAATGTCGTTACGTAGCACATCTGGTCGCCGTTGAAGAATAAGTAAAGCGTTCCGCAGTGCAAGGTACTGAACTTCGGAGCCCTTCGCTAGTAATGTTACAAGTGGTGGAGAGAGCTTTCGACATAGTGCCGATATTTGCTTCTCGTCGGCGATATAGTTCATGAGATATAATATGACCCGTATACATGTCAAGACCACGGCTGAGTTGGAGTGTGAGAGACGCGGTGCTATGCGTTCTGCGAGAAGCGTTGCTTCCCCCGACTCTTGAGGAACATATGACATGAGAGCTTCGAGGATGTATGTTTGACCCCATCTATAGAATATTAGCCTCACCATTTCATGGTCTTATGAGTCAAGTGATAACGCACTCGGAACAATCTGGTAGGATGGCTACCATTTTGGAGGCATTGCCGTAGTCTAATGTGAGTTTGATAGTCTCACTACGCTCCCAAATATCCATTAGACTTGCTAATGCGCTGGCGACGACGGTGGGGTTATCATCTCTCAGCAGCTGATTCAATCTGTCTATCAAGTCGGAACGTTCCACCATCAACTTATCATGGTCATACAGCTTCGCGACGCAATAGACTGCTGTCTTCCGAACATAAGGGTCAACATCCCGAAGCAGTCGTTTTACCAGCGGGACAGTTGCTTCTACGAACTCTCGAACATGCACATATGACATAGTCCGGAGGGCTAGAGCTCTAACTAAGGGATTAGGGTCGTCCATGTCCTGAATGTTGTTAGTCTTCCCCTTTAACTCTACTGCCTCGTAGGCGGCCCGGTGAAGCTTGCCTGTTGTAGGACTGGGATCGCTTTTATCGCGATTTCCGGCCGCATTCTTGAATAGTTCACCAAGAACAAGAAGCACCTGCGCTTCGCTGTAAGCTAGCTCAAATAGCTCTCTCGTGCTTCATAGACGAGCCTTACATTTTCTTGATTTCCAAGCTTTGGATTTGCATACAACTTATTACGTCGGGAAACAAGGAGACCATCTCGTTATTGCTCATGGTCATATTGGCTACTATCTTCTTCAGAACGACCTTCTTCTGTGTAAAGTTCTTGTCTTTCTTGCTACCGCTGTTCAGCTCGGCTCGCAGCTCGGCAACCTTGCCCTGTAGAGTCATTCGATGTAAGCCATAGTCCGGAGGTATATATGCAAGGAACATGGCCATGATGGGCAAGTTTATAGAAATATCGCATAGTCATGTAACAGTATAAGAGTTTATTCAGGCAAGGTTGGAAGATACGTTCGATGCATGCGCATTGGTTCGGATACGGTTAGAGAACCCCCGAGGTCATCTTGGTGATTCGAGGACTGCTCAAAGAGCACCGAGTGGAATGTTCGTAATGGCAGCGTTATCTTGAAGGGATCAATGCAAGGTAGGTAGATGGTTGGTGAATGAACATAAGACAAGCGGGAGGATGGGGGGCGCATAAGGGAAGAGTCGCAAAGACGAAGAATAATTGGGCCAGATATATGAACAAACAAGAAGTATCCAAATAATGAGAAAGATGTATCAAGATGATGTGCTTACTCGAGCGAAGAGCTTCGAGTCCCCAGTTTGGGTACTCGATGACATGTTGACGAAGGAGAAAAAAGCGCGGGAGGCGGAAAGACTGTATAAGGAAGTTCCGGCGTCGTTGGTGACTCGATGTCACGACTGGCGACTGGCGACAGAACTGGCGGGCGGGCGGGTTGAATGAGGGAGATATGTCGCATGTGCCAATGTGTGTGAATGGCCCAATAGTATACTGTATCTAGGGGATGACGGCTGGATGGGATGTGGCAGCTGAGGAGGGGGTTGTCGAAAGCTGTCACATGCACACCAATCCCTAACTTTAGCCTTTTTCGTCAATTCGAACCGCTCGATGTCGTTGCAATTGTTGTCCTGATCGTATGAGGTCTGGAGTGGTTGGTTGGGCTTAATTGGTCGAGATAGCCGAATGTACGAGGGCGGCATTCGATGAAGAGGGTTCAAGACGGTCGGTAGATAGGTCGGGTATTTTATTAGCAGAGGCGGGATTCGATCGTATGAGTATCGTATACTTTTCCCTTCAAGATTCGTTTATTGTAAACCGTTTCGCTTTCACTTCGTTCTGGATAGGGGAAACCCTGGCAAAAACCCCCGTCATATCCGGCGAATGGTTGCTGCAGATGAGGGATCCCGGGTCAGGGAAGCTAGGTACCTAGGTAGACTCAGCGCCAGTTGCCACTTGCCCGTCAGCTGGTACGTGGGCGAAGTGGGATGGGTACCTGGGTACATCGGGTTTTATTACGTACATATGCACTTATGGGTAGTCTAGTTGGGGTGCCGTTGGTTATCTTATCAGGTAAAGTACATGCTTCGTACTGCTGTACAGCACGTATTAGGTAATCTTCACTTTGATCACGGACGCGGCTCTGGCTCCAGCTTCGTCGACAACCGCGGATCTGTGGGTCATATCTTGAATCCACCATCAACCTCCACCCTCAATTGATCCTCTTCTACTTTATTCTCTATCACCACAGTCGTCTTTTGCTCTTGTTACCTACACTCAGACCTATATCTGGAGCATCCACATATCAATATTATACTGCTTTCTCTTCTGCGTTACGAGATCGCTATGTCATCCAACGCGTCTCTTGTCCCCCAATGGGTCGCCGAACTCAACTCCCCCCCAGCGTATAAGTCCAAGAGTGGCAGTATACTTGATCCTCCTGGCTATCCCTCTCAATCGGGTACCTTATCAAAGGTATGAATACCGCCCACCGACTAGGTATCCCTTACTTACGCAACGTGTCGACAGAAACAAGCCGCCAAAGAATCCAAGATCCAGCCCCGAAAGCAGCCTTCCCCCGAAGAGATGGATACGTTAAAACTGAAGAAGGCCTGGGAAGTGGCGCTGGCCCCGGTCAAGAGCTTGCCCATGACCTTCATCATGATGTACATGTCTGGCAATTCCTTGCAGATCTTCAGCATCATGATGGTCTACATGGCTTTCAAGAACCCCATCATGGGTCTGGTTGGAACGAATCAGGCCTTCGAGCGCTTCGAGTCCGACACCAACAGGACGAAAATACTATCGGTCAAACTAGCCTACGTCGTCATGCAGTTAGTTGCGCTAGCAGTGGGGATATGGAAGGTCAATACAATGGGACTATTACCGTACGACTCGTCTGCTTTTTATACTCGCGCATTCGGCTTGGAGATGCTAACAACGTATAGGACAACAAGATCGGACTGGCTTGCCTGGGAAGCGCAAAGGGATCCACTAGAACACGCTGTATCGGCTTTTTAGTTAACGAACGTCGGCCTCAGTCTGTTTATAAACTATCGATACCTGTTGTCGTTCAACTCATGATCAGATGCTTCCTGTGTTACTGACTTGTGTGGCCTTCTTCTAAAGTGAACCATCTGTGGCGCTTGTGTCGCTCTGTCTCACTATTAAACTGATTTCACTGTTCGGAATGATTTCGATCTGTTTTCGAGAGCTTTTTAGCACTGAATAAACAAGCTAATACTGCAAAGTAGTTAGTCAGTAATTGCCAGAACTTGTGTGCACTTGCATGTATACGTGCGGACGTCGGTAATCATGAGGGTAGTACCAATGGAGGATACTACGGTTAACCTTTTACCCTTCTGATATGACTCGGGGATTACCGAAGACCTCGACTAAGTCGAACGGAATGCTAAAGTTCTCAGGTCGCCGCGCCGCGCGGGCGACGTGGATATTCTACAGGATGCCAATGCCGCCGATGCCAACGAGGAACCACGTGTTATTCGTGAGGCTCGCGGCGGCAAACAACAGGAGAATCCACAAGATGGCCATGGAACACGGAAATAAGGCATTCAAAGTAGAACGCCGTTTGGAGAAAGCCGGCAATCTCATCCGGGTTTTGATTGCCGGAGCGAAGAGGAGTTCCATTTGACTCAACCTGATTCTCTACAGGGCTTTTGCTTCGATGATAACTTGTTGCGTATGTTCCAAAGATGTTAACAACTCGGCACCAAACATAATCAAAGATACAAAACCACACGCTGACGCATCGTCGAGGCACTAAGTAATGTTTCTACTCCCAAGAGCATGGCTATGTTCGAATGGGGTCGCGCTAGTAAAGGCAGCTAGTTACCTAGCCAGGCGAAGACGCTGCTAATAGTATCTGTCGCCAACGGGTACAAACATTATAAATGTCGGAAAGCTTATGCACGTTGAAAGCACTGAGCGTTAGCACAGTCATCGAACCACACGGACAAGGTCATTCTGTGTTTGGCAGTGGTGGCGTGTTAGTAGGAACCCTTATACCATGCTCAGATATCGAAGACGCTGACATTTGCTGGGAAGAGGCTATATAGTTCTCGCTAAGGCAATGTCTTGGCACATTCGCAGGCTGATTAACCGAGAACACTTCACCGCCTAAAATGAATGTCGTGGCGGTACTTGAAAGTCTTCTTGCGCAAGTGGAGTGAAAAGGTGTGTGAGTGACTGCAACATTAACGTACATATGAGAAAATGCTTTCGTTCGACTTACAAGTCGCGGAAGGATATGATATCGGTCAAAACTCGTGAACAGGGTACGGCCGTGACGGCTTGACACACTGACATGCCCTAAGGAAATTAGACAAGGTGGCATACAATAATCTAGTCTAGCTTGTTGGATGACGTCTAGACGAGAGAATTGTCGTTAGGTTGCTAGCCTATTATATGCAGATATCTACACAATAAGCTAAGACAGGCAACGATTCTCCTCCCAGAGCCTCTAGCATCGAGCTCTTCATCTGTCAAGTTGATCTCCTCACCAAAAAATAGATCGACACGATGGCCTTGAGATAAAAGCAAACCCAAGGAAGAGGAGCAGAAGAAGGAAGAATAACACTGCATGACACACAGTTTGCCATCCATAGTAGATGACAACACGGCTTGCTTTAGGGCGGAACATGTACCTGGCCTCGGAGCATATATGCGTTGGATGAGAGAGCAGTTCTACGACTCTTACCCGCCAGCTACAATCTCACCTTGATAGCTCTGTGCAGACCTAGCAGGGCGGGGGTGGTTCGAGTTTGATGAATAATGCAGCGCCATCTAGGTCCATTGAATATTATCGTTGAGAAGATCCTGGTGTATCCCTCGTTCTGTTCATGAACTTACTCTGTCAAAGGAAACGTAGCCATGGCTATAGTATCACCCATGCTACCTTGGCTTAGTGTTTGAGAGTTGAAGTTTAGCTGGAGTATAAAACCCAATGATTTATTAATAAACACTAGCGGTTAGCTTGACGTAAAGCGATACAATTGGCTGCAATTACTCTATGGAAAGAATGTAACGCCAGTTGATTAATCTCCAACTTGAACCTGCTAAAACGAAGACAATACAGATCTCAAATGTTTTAAGGAGTATATTCAAAAGTCAATAGCCATATCCCAGATGGACGACTTCTAGAATAGACACCCTTTTGATGCTGTTAGGTAGGCTTGCATTAGGTATTCCCAGTAACATACGTAGTTCCACTACAGTATATATTCTAGTAATTAATACTGTAGACAAGGTGATGAGAATGTTCCAAAAAGGGGCAGCTTCCCGGGTAGGTATGTCGCTTTTCCATGTGATGGGGCCCAAGCTTTATTTATGCTCTGTTAGTGGAGCCGCCGTGCACGATGACATCGGACACCCGCGGGGGCACATTTAGAGCTTCACTCTCCCTGTTTCCACCTAGGTACAATATTCTTTTGTTGCAGACATATCTGTATACCATGGTTAAATAAGCCCTTTTATTATTGCCTCTCCTCTAGGCACAATCTAGCAATTTCGATTATTCGAAGGGATATGTGTCACTGTTCTCCAATCATGTTGTCTACAGGAGAACCGTCGTGATGGCCGAGGCAATTGAACCCGATGGCGACAAGGCCAACGGCCGGCCTCAACCTCAACCCCAACCCAAACCCCGGCCTCCCCAGACTGCAAGCCAACCATCGAGCGCTTCTGCCAATGCCGAACCCGATGATGCACCCGAAGAAAGGGTGTTGACCTTGAACAGCGATAGCGACGAACCTTCCTTCCCTCTCCTGCAGAACAATGCTAGTAATGAAACCCTCTTGCAACATGTCAAGACAAACAAAAGTAACTCAACCGAATATGACAACGACGAAGAGCCATCCGTGGCTCGGCCTTTCGTCCGAACCCACAGCCCAGACACATCACAGCGAGAGAAAACCCCGCTTGACGACGAGCGGACACCCGTGCCTTTGGTCTACAAGATGCACAAGTTTACCTTGTACGAGACGGCCAACCGTTATTACATTGTAGGCGGCGATGTCACGGAGAAACGTTTTCGCATCCTGAAGATTGAGCGCAACACGCACGACTCAGAGTTGAGTATTACCGACGATAAGACCATATATGGCCGGAAGGAGATGAACTCGCTCCTCGATACCATTGATCACGGAAACAAAGGTACCGGCGGTATCAAGCAACGGTGTACTACCTGGGGACTTATCGGTTTCATCAAGTTCACTGGACCATATTACATGCTTTTGATTACCAAGAAGAGTACCGTAGCAATGATAGGCGGCCACTACATTTATCAGGTCGATGGGACCGAACTAATCCCCCTTACTCCGGCCAAATATAAGACTGACACGCGAAATGCCGAAGAGTCTCGCTTTCTCGGCATCCTCAACCATCCAGATCTGACAAGATCGTTTTACTATAGCTACTCATATGACATCACAAGGACCTTGCAACACAATATCTGCAGGGAGCGAGCAGCCTTGACGGGGGGGTTGCCTGGTACAACCTACCATGATTATAACAAAATGTTCGTTTGGAACAGTCATCTTCTGCGGCCCGCGTCAGATACTCTCTCTAATCCCTTTGATTGGTGCCGTCCCATCATTCACGGATACATAGATCAAGCTGCTATATCCGTCTACGGGAGAACGGCGCACATTACCATAATAGCCCGCCGTTCACGCTTCTTCGCCGGCGCTCGCTTCTTGAAACGTGGCGCCAATGATCTAGGTTATGTCGCCAATGACGTCGAGACAGAGCAAATAGTCTCGGAGTCATTGACTACCTCCTTTCACTCTCCTGGACCCAAGCTTTTTGCCAACCCTCAGTTCACTTCGTATGTACAACATAGAGGTAGTATTCCACTATACTGGACACAGGACAATATTGGGGTGACACCAAAACCACCGATTGAGCTCAACCTCGTCGATCCTTTCTACACGGCTGCTGCGTTGCATTTTAATAACTTGTTCGAACGTTACGGCTCCCCCATCTACGTCTTGAATTTAGTTAAGTCCAGAGAGAGGACGCCGCGAGAATCCAAATTACTCCACGAATACACTAACGCTATTAACTACCTCAATCAATTCCTTCCCGGAGAACACAAGATAATTCATAAAGCTTGGGATATGAGCAGGGCTGCCAAAAGCCGGGACCAGGATGTAATCGGCACGCTCGAAACTATTGCCGAATCTGTTGTTACTAGAACAGGCTTCTTCCAAAACGGCGACGGAGACATTACACCGAGTAGGGTTCAAAACGGAGTAGCTAGGACTAACTGCATTGACTGCCTGGACCGCACCAATGCGGCCCAGTTCGTTATTGGCAAGCGAGCCCTAGGGCATCAGCTACATGCTCTTGGGATTCTTGAAAATACATCTATCGAGTACGACACCGATGCAGTCAACCTCTTCACCCATATGTACCACGACCATGGCGATACAATCGCGGTGCAGTACGGGGGCTCTCAACTTGTGAACACTATGGAGACGTACCGCAAAATCAACCAATGGACCAGTCATTCACGTGATATGATCGAGAGCTTTAAACGTTACTACAATAACTCGTTCCTCGATAGCCAGAGACAGGAGGCATACAATCTTTTCCTGGGTAACTATATCTTCGCTCAAGGGCAGCCTATGCTGTGGGATCTGTCTACAGACTACTACTTGCATCATGAAAATCCTCGAACATGGTCTGAGACACAACATCATGATTACGTCCACTGGTTCAATCCGGCTTTCCTCGAGAAGATGACCTTACCCGTCTCCGTGCCATTGAGCGGTGATCTTGGGGACAAGCCAATTTCATTCCTTGATGACTACTGGCTTGAGTATTACCGGCCGGCTACGCTCTCATCGTTTCCAAAGATGTTTTCATACAAGATGAATTCGACCATTAAGTATATACCTCTTAGATCAACGCAAGAGGGCAGGTATGACCTAAGTCCTTTCCGAGTCCGCACGGAGGGCGATCAGGAGACCCACGAGAGAAGGAAGCCTGTAGCCAAGAAGGGGGTTACCATTGTTGACCCTCATGATGTTATCAAATCTTCAGACAACGAGACTTCCTCGGTCACTACGGAGCAGACGACAGAAAAGGCTAGCGCGAAAGGGATCTCCATCCACCGCTGGCTACAACCCCTTCCTGCTGACAGGGCACCAACCGTCCCCCATAGCATCATGAAAGAAACGCTCGATACGCCCATCGACGGGCCTAGGCCCAAGCCGACACCACAGGAGAAGTCAAAGGCTGCCCAATGGACCTTCACGAAGGTCGTCCACGAGTCTCTAAACCCATCCGTTAGTGCGCAAGAAGCGGAGGACTACACGCGGTACATCAGCCATCCGCAGAGCCTGCCGCTAGTGGTCTCGAACGAGGCCCCGACGGACATCGACTCGTCGGAGTACCAAGAATACCTAAACGGAAGCTGGCAGACGGATGGCCTTGCGCCTAATGGCACCGAAGAGGATGTCGCTGCGTACTATGAACTGCTGCGCGTCGGCGACAACCCGTTAACCGTCACCGAGGAGGACCTGCCCAAGAAAAGGTACAAGGCATATAAGAAGTGGCTTCGCGGCAAATCCCTCTTCAAGCAGCAGCCGGTTGACTAGGATTCGTCGGCTGCGTTAACGACGCCTTTGAGCGACATATTTGAGTATACCCTCAAGTCGCCTTAGGCCGAAGTCGGGATTTGTCTCCTTTCGGGTTAGTGACAACCTCATCTCGCTTCGCAGCATGTGAAAAGGGAGCGGAGTTGCGGCTCTTTCGCAACGAGTGGGCTCACTCGATCTGACATGTCTAGCTTGGCTGCTATCATGATCGCGGAGAGTACCTCGATGGTTTTGATTAGCTGCTGCTTTAGCTCTGCCTTCGTTGGCTCGCTGGGTGAGAAGGAATCCTCGTCCTCTATATTTAGCCAGCAGAGCATCATGGTTTTGGTAATTTCATTACAGTAATGCGGCATCCGAGGCCAGCACGTCTGTAGGACTGCCTGTAGGAGACGTGTGGTGGAGAGAAGTGTCGGTGGATATTTTGTACCGAAAGGATCCGTTAAGATTTCTGAAATCATAGGGATAATGTCCTAATTCCACTGTTAGCCCCACTGTATGCTCTATGACGGTCTTCGAAGAGGAGTCGATCTTGTCAGCAAGGCGGGTAATGGCTAAGAAATGTAGTGAAATGCAGACTTGCATCCTGCTGGTCGCGGAAGACATGAGACAGGGGGGATAGATTTAAGTTTCTGAGCGCATTGGAATGGGCAAAAGACGGAGTTTCTAAACGGGCGTAAGACGGTAAAGGAGTGACGCACCTTGAGATACTTGACTGATAATATACCCATGCCATTCACGAGACGGTGCAGCATTTGGCACAAGAAATCTACGAGTCGAATGTGCTCTTTCGCATGATGATACCCGACCATGACGCCCTCTCTGACGATCTTATCGAGCAATTTTCGTTGCGCCTCGGAGAAGCCTCGTCGTTGAGGTTTGGGCTTGCCGATTGCTTCCTTGCTGTTAGTGCCTTTATCGTCTTCATCCGCGACAGTCCCTGACTCCATGCCCACAGTCGACAGTGGAGAAGTAGTAAAGTCGAGACCAGCCATGTCAAAAAGCGCCGGGTATGCTGCACCTAACAGTGCAAGCGACTCGTCTTCAGGTGTTAGGCTCGGTAGGCTCAACACGGTCGGGAACACGGCCTGCTCAAAGACGTCGGCTAGGCCAGTGCGCGAGAGTAGACCGTCGGGACACCGGGACCAGAAGGCCCGGAAGATGGAGAGAGTGCGGAGTTTCAGGAAGGTTGGCTGCGACTCGTCGAGCAACGTGAGAAGGATGGGCGTGTAGAGCGGCCAGTGCTGTTGCAGGAAGTCGGTCTGATAGGGCGGGTTAGTGAAATTGTCTCAAGCCGTTTCAGCAATGGGATGGAGACTAGAGTTTTCAGCTCAATGGGATTGTTGTGTAGGAATAAACGGACCCGGGGTGTTCATAACACTATTAATGAAGCTAAAGGGGTGTTCAAGGAGGAGGTTACTTACATCTGCATTTCCCACCGCCCATTCAAATACGGTGACTGCGTACCGTCGCGTGTACTTCCACGACTTTGTGACGGTAATGTCGTCCGCGCCGCCGCCGAAGCCCTCCCCTTGCGTGTAGCGCGGAGGTGGTTCGGGGAAGGCAGCGGGACGCCCAGCCGCCGTTACTGTCGTGGGACGGGATTTCGCGAACAGGGGACGTAAGAAACTAGTTAAAACGTCCTCGGTGATGAAGCGTGCTCGCTCGGTTTTGGGGGTCTTTTCACTGGGTTGTGCCTTCGCCCCAACATCTCGTACTGAGCGGGTGGATGAAAAGACAGTTGGTTTAACAGCTTGTGTCGGCAGCACACTATGGAAATAGTCTGAGAGTAATGATCGTGAGAGTTCAGCGCAAGAACTTGAGGTCCAAGGGTCGTCAGGATTAGTATATGCGATAACGGAGAGAAGTGTCCTCGCAGGAAGGACTATATTATCTCGAGAAAGTTTTATCAGCTGGTTGACGATATGGAGGCCTAGCACACCATTTCGATATAAAGATGCGTAGTCAGTTGAGTCTTGGTTAATTCGTCAATCAGTAAGACTACCTTCAAGTGAAGCTCGTAACCAAGAAGAGTAGAGGGGCACACCTTCATCAAAAGATGCGCCTGAGCAAACTGGCTCCATCATCTGGCCGACACGGAGAGCAATATCCTCTAGCACAGCCCTGGACTCGTCTCCATCGCCAAGTCTGATTTCAGGTTTGTCGGACTTCAACCCGGCATAGACGGCCCATAATACAGTGAGAGTGTCCTGGAACAAGACTTTAGCTCATGCACCTCAGACCCGGAAACTTGCTGGACAAATCCACGTTGCGCGACTAACCGATCCATCTTGGATTTCTGTAGCTAGGTTCCTAATATCGTCTATAGACAACTCATCCGGAACGGCTATGACAGGCCTCATTAGCATGCGAGTAGTTGGAGTGACATATGATTTCACATCAGCCCACCTTGCGACAATAGCTCGGGTACATCCGGTGGTGAGGTCGCATCATCTAGATCACGAGCTGATTTGAGAAGTTTCTTAAACATTTTGGCTCATTCTACTTGTCTCGTCATCAATTTTAAGTGGTAGTTTTGTCTATCGACTTCGAGATAGAAATGAGGTTGAGAATTGATAGTCAAGGGTACGTACCCCAGATACCTACATATGTACGTAACCCAGCATCCATGGACGGGATTGGTCTCAAAGTGGCTGGCACTGTCATAGATGGCTTCCGGCTGTTACCATCTGATCACTCTTCACTTCCATTCAAGCCCCCACACCTAGAACTTATTCCGCGGTGTCAACAACACCACCCAAAAGTCTGCAATGTACCATATGATTCCGTGATCCTAAGGTACCCACGACTTATCTCCACGGGTGTTCGTGTTTTGTGTGACCTGACGGTGCATAATCTAAACTTGCTCAACTCTGCCCGGTCTTCCAGGTTCAGGCTTGGCCATGATGCGCTGGCCGCTGCCATTGTTCTTACTTAAAAAACTCCACCACCAGTTGAGCGCTATGATTATTAAACCAATCTACAAAGAAACCTGGTAGCGTAAAGAAGAGAAACAACTCTATACCAATGGCTTTCAACTCAAGTTATCCTTTGCTAACCTGGTTTCCTTAGCTCTGAGTTTTGGTAAAGAGGTGGCCCATTGATTCAGCAGGGGGCGTGACTTGACCAATTTGGCCACCGCGAGCCAAGTCTCGCCAACGCGAGTCTGACAGCTCAACAGATTTGATATTGGTGGAGCTCGGATCAGAACATCAAATTCTTCAATGCTGCTTGCGGCTACAGCTCGCTTAAAAAAGCTATCGGATCCAAGAACACCGCTTCGCGTAGGTGAGATGACGCAGTGCTGTACTCGGTACCAAATATGTTGGCCCAGAGGGCCGCTCGGCATCCTGACCTGCTGATAGTTTATCAGCGTGCATCTACGCGAACTTTTAGCTTTGCTTCGTGCCAGGATAGGATATGGGGTCAGACCTGGGCGCCCTCGTTGCTATGTCGCGTACTATAGGCTGAAATGCTCCGCACTGGCTGCAAGCTGAACTATATTCTTGGCATCAGAGACGCAGGTTCTATCGTCTATTACCAAACGGTCCTGCATGCATTTATGTACAACACATAACGACCGATATGGGATAAGATCTACAGATTTGACAGCAACGAGGCTATGCTATCTATGGACTCTCGGGTCCAAACCTTGCCCACTTCGGACCAACCCCGAGTTCCTACGACGTCAGAAAGCAGGAAAGATGTTCACTTTCTCCAGTCTTTGTCTTTTTCACTGCGTTCTTGAACCTATATCAGGCTCGCGACCTGGTAAACCCTGGATAGCGTTGCATCCTTCAACCCAAGCGACCTGGCACGTTTTGCGGATCTAGCGTTGTAATGTCTTTCAAATCCGGAATTCTTCAGCTTCCACCTGTGGAGGTAGGGGTGGGAGCTCAACGAAGCTATCTACTTCGGTAAGGGGTCATGCCAACAAGGGGTCATGGCTGCGAAGTTTGTGAAGGCACCCTGATGAGCATAATATACGAGCAAATCCCCGAGCCTGTGCTGCGAAAGGTAAGTCATCAGATTGTATCATCGACCAAAGGGACAGGCTATCTATTGAAGAGAATGTTGTCGCTTCGAGAGCGTATACCACCAATGCGAGCAGCACTGCTCCTTTTGCTGCTCCCGGGCACGCTTGTCAGTGCAGACACATGCTCTACCATTGCGGCAACGACGAACATCGATGTGGCATATCCTCTCTCGCTCGATTACATCTCCGAGCAGAACAAATACTGGTCTACCTCATGCATTTCGCTCACGCCTTCCTGCATTCTGTTCCCGACCTCAGCAGCCGAGGTCTCCACCATAGTCAAGACCATAAATACAGGCAACGAAAGTTTCGCGGTCAAGTCCGGCGGCCACAATCCCAATAACTACTTTTCTAGTGTGGGTAGTGGGCCGCTGATTTCCACGGCTAAGCTAGATCAAGCCATCCTTGATTCTAATACCGGAGTTCTTCGTATGGGCCCTGGTAACCGTCTTGACGATATCGCAGCAAAGTTGCAGGGCTCCGGGTGGACGTTTGTTGGTGGCAGAATCGGAAATACCGGGACTGGTGGGTTGATTCTTGGCGGTGGCTTATCGTATATGAGCGCGCAGTACGGTTGGGCAGCAAGTTCAGCGCTCGAGTATGAGGTGGTGTTAGCGAATGGAACGATCGTGACCGCATCGAATGATGAGAATGCGGACTTGGCTCGCGCGCTTCGAGGGGGTGGAAATAACTGTAAGTACAAAGTCTCTCAGGTCTCTTCACATCGTCCATTGGGCACACCACTGGAGAAAAATAGTATGAAATCAATGAGTCAGCTAACAAAGAACGTCTTAGTCGGCATTGTAACGACATATACTCTTCAGACCTATCGCCAGGGCAATATCTGGGGTGGCAATGTGATTTACCTGCATGATAGTGAAGTCGCTTCAAACCTGCTTCGGGCCGTTCGTGACTTCACGGAGTACAACACGGACGACCGAGCAGCCGTTATCGTAACTGCGGAGCGAAGCACCGGGCTTGTGATTCCGGAGCTAATTGATATAGAGCTTATTGACACCTGGATTCTGTTCCTATTCTATGACGGGCCGACACCGCCGGAAGACCTCTTTCGCAATTTTACGGAGGCTGGTGTACCACTCCTTAACACTGCGAAAACGCGGACATATTCCGACCTCATCGGTGGCAGCAACTGGGTCGTCGTGAAAGGATCCGTCGTCCAGATCGGGACAGAGACCGTACCTTTGCCCTCGAGCGCGAATTCAGTGACAGTTATGGAGGGTATTCACGCGCACTGGCGCAACGTCTCGGGCACGACTCTCCTTGAACCCGGCATCATAGCCTCGATCGCATACCAGCCTTTCCCGAAATCCATTGCACGGCAGGCAAAGGCCCGCGCTCCAGACTTGATCGACGCGGATGATGCAGCGGACCGTCTGATTCTCGAGTTGAACTACAGTTTCATCCCACAAACGGACTACAATAAGATGGCTAACACCCATGAGGCGACGTATACTGGCGTCCGGGACCGTGGTAAGTAATTATCGGAGTCATTTTCTTCTTATTCAAGTCATTTGCAGAGTAACAAGCCCCATTATTCGGGCTAGGACAATGTCCTAAGAGCCTTGCATGCTCCTTGAAACCCTCACATATTCCGCTCAAGATGGCAATTACTGACCCGAGTGTTGTAGTGCTTGGATGGCAACAGGAAGGGATATTGCCGGACGTGTACTGCCCCGTATTTATGAACTATGGGTTCTACCGCGAGGATTACTGGGGTCGACTACGTCCTGAAAGCCGGGCCTTTGCACACCAAGTTTCTCTCAAGTACGACCCTGATGGATTCTTCCGGGATCGTACAGGAGGTTGGAAGCCGTAAAGTGTTGATCTAGAAGGGTGATAGCGGAAGGTTTAATAAGATAGTCCGAAAGGTGGACAGGGGTAGTAATCTTCGTTACGGGTGCTTATGAAGGAGGGGTAGCCAGGAAAAATAGCTAAGGCAGTGTGGTCATACTGCGTATCTAATGAGTAGAGCGAAATTTGAATCGACCGAGAATGATTGCAAATTTTGAAGCTGAATACCAGATCCTTTTATCGCTTAAACCGATAATGGCGTTTTCTCGCTGTACGAGAGCTTTCGCATGGCTACAGTATTTCTATGGGGGTATCAGGGGCACCCTCTAGCCTATTTCAGTCTATTTCGACTCTGACGGCCCGCCATCGCAATTGTAATCAGCCCTACCAGGCAACCCGATACTTTCGGGTCTCCAGAATCTGTCTCCGCCCTGCGAATAGCATGTGTCAGGTCGCCTTGCCACACCATTCTGGTAGATCCAATAGCTATTTTACTAACCTAGCAGCTATTGAGCAGGCAGCAGTTTCCGTCAGAAATACATCTGCTGTTCTCACCTTCAGGGCAGCCTCATTTTCCGACTTGGGAGCCGGAAGTCACTTCAAATATAAAAGGTTGTGGAACAATCGACCTCATATTCGACTCCTTCACTTGGGTAAATAGCAGCATGGCGACATAAAATTCAAGCTTGTCAAAACATTTTTAGATGCTGCTGATACTCTGCCTTATGTCGCAATCTCTTGCTGTTGGAAACCAGGCAACAAAGACAACGTGAAGCTTATCACAATTGGAAAGTCCAAGTTCCCCGTTACTGATGGTCTTTTCAAACTTCTCAGCTCTTCACGTGCCGCCGAAACCCGCCAGCTATGGTACGGTCTCGGGGAGTTGCTTTGGATAGGCACTATCTGTATCGATCAACAAGACGGGGCCCACAAGGCCCACCAGATCGGCTACATGAAAAAGATATACGCAAATGCGGAAAGGGTTGTCATATAGTTGGTTTCGCAGGGCATGGATTCTCCAAGAAGTCAGCAACAAGGATTCTGCATTTGTTCTTTGTGGTCTCAAATCAATATCTACTCACTATTTCGCCATAAACCCTCATCTAATGCGGCTTCAGACCTCTCCTTGCTGCTAGGCCCTTTTGGAACTCATGCCTGGCCCGGCCATAAAACCAGCCAAAATGGTAGATCTTTACAGCCTTCTCAAAAAGTTCCGTAACTATCAAGCAACTGAAGAAAGCGATTGAATAGTTGCGCTATTCGGGCTTCTCTCGAACGAGTAGGCTATTGGTCACTCACTTTATATTATGAAAAGTCTGCCCATGAACTCGTCAATGCTGCTATCTCGTTTTATTTGCTTTCGCGAGATCGACCCCATATCCGGGAATCCGCCCGAATTCCCTCTTCTTGAGCTCTTCCTTACGCAGTTAGAGAGGCTTGACACTGTGGTGTGGCAAAATCTCATTAAAGCCTCGGATTACTCGGCCCTGAAAGTCTTTATATATCGCCGAGGACAGCATTTTAAATTTCATGCAGGTTGCATGGAGGCACTAATACTACGTGACCCGAAAGCGGCAGGGATATTGGCAGAAAAAGGATACTTAATCAATCACTGCCGAGCTCTCGTCCCACAACTAGCTCTCCTAATACACCGTAACAATAAACGGGGCATAAGAGCATGAAAATATGTTTTGGTACAGCGGTGCTCGGAAAATGACAAAGCAACAGTGTGGACGATGCTCAAGCTCACATTGATGGGACGTATGGATTTACGGATATGGGGTGACGAGGGTCGACTAAGATCTTCAGATATGCCACTAATGCTGGTTAATCATACATCTATCTCTTGCTCTCTCGCTTAAACTATTTCAATAACACATGGTTCGATGTTTTTGAAGCAGTTAAGCTCCTGTTCTGTTCTTTCTCCCCAGCCAGCGGCGTCCGTCGCGCTTCTGCTTCGAAACTCATCCAAGCTCGTTGCTAATTCGAACACGCCAATCCGCATAAAGGTACCTAAACCGTCTTTATTACTATGCTGTGACGCGATCTCGCCATCAGTAGCACAAAACGGACACAACACTATCCCGAAGCTGAACCATGATGGCCCAACAGCTCTACTTTCTATCTCCAGCACCATAACCTCACGATCTTCGTTCCGACTATGGGGGCTATCAACTGCGTCCTCAATATAGTCAAGATAAAGCCCAGCAGTTGCTGTACGAGTTGCTCCCATGATTTTGATATCGTGGTCACTGGAGGAGTCAACCCCAGGAGGGTCCTCCCTCCGGTATGTTGCTCGTGCAAGGCGTCCTTTGACGCTCAGACGCCCCGATCCCTCAATGATCGCACCAAATGGTGCCCGGGCGCTCACTAATTCAGTTTGAATGGATGATATCTCGGCATCGAATCGTTCTGGGCCCCATTCGCCTCTATTGAGTTGTAGGTTGAACACGGGGCCGCTGACGGCGAGCCATGACCATGACGGGCCCTGGTAAGATGGTGGCCGTCGCCCTCGGTCTCTAGCTAGCACCGCCCAGAGAAGCCCTGATTTCAGATATCGTTTCCATAAACCGGCAAAGTACTCGTCGCCGACGAGCTGGCCGTACCGTTCAGCCATGCCCGATATCGCTAAAGGACGGTCGGTAGCATGGGTGAGCTTGCGTTCGCTATATTTCAGGACGATATATTCCCAGCCGTGATAAGGGTCATCTTTAACTGTTTCCCATATCTTTTCATCTCCGTGCGACATAAATGATTCACCCTCTTTTCTCCAACCATCGACATAACCGACCGCCGAATTTGGCTCTGACAGATGCTCTTGGCATGTACATCTAGTCTACCGTGTGCCAAATTCTAGTACTCGTGTTGATAAGAATCGCTCCTGGAAAGTCCAGCCCCTATCATCAATCGGTTCCGGTTGCGTGTCTAACTCTACTATCGTCACGGTCCCTATTTGGCCGTCGAGACAGCGCCACGGAAGCTGAAACGCGGATACATTCTCTGGAGTTGGGATTCTCGTTTTTAGGAAGCCGTCCCACGCCGACCGAGCGCGGGACGCAACAATAGTGAAGACAGCCCCACCATATATGTAGGGCATCTTCGCTATTTCGATAGTTTTGTCGGCGTGACTGTCTTGTAGGATGCAGAGCGCATCCACCCATAGGTAGTGGATACCGAGCTGCTCGCACACGGTGATGGCGTCCTGGATTGTAGCAGGCAGAATCTCGATTGGAATGTGAGTCTCAAAACCCTTTGTGGTAGATTCATCGCATCTAACCGTCTGGTCGCCACCCCAACAGTAACTCAACGCTGCAAATGGTGGTAGTTCCTCTAGGGCTTCTGTATCTTGTAAGCGCAGGTTAGCTTGCTGCTCACTTAGTTTTTCAATTCGTATTAAACGCTTAGGTTTAACTCCTGTAGCATGTGTTTGTAAACTTGTTATTATGGTTCGGCATCTAGGATGGCGCCGCTTGCAGTTTTCCAGCCAGAACGATATTTCGTTGAAACGTTCCGAAGGCTTATTTTCTATAGGGCGTGTGGACAAATACACGGCAGCCGTGTCCTGTTCACATGTAAAGGATTGGAGGCTGCTCGCGGTCCGATAGGGGATAAGCTTCGTCCGCGGGTCCCAGAGTCCGAAGTATCGGATGCAAAGAATGTCTTGGCTAGATTCACTAACCCTGATAATCGGAGGGTTCGTGGTGGCAATAAGAAGATACCCTTATATTTTAGCACCTCGGCTGCGGACAGCTTCTAGCAGCGAAGGTTGCCTGTAGTCGAGGTTCTCGTCATCGACACGGGCTAGCAACTCGTACGTTGAGTGATCTATCATGTGGCTATCTTCAACTATATACGGGGATTCTTGAAGAAGCTGCCGAGAGATAGCCTCGCCGTTGAGAATCCAGCTGCACAGCCCGCACCCGTCTGCTGCGGCTGATAACAGATCTCGGAAAGTGAAATCGAAGACCACTTTGTCCTGCGACATGTTCCAATCTCGAGACTCTTGCAGTATCTCATCTTTAGTCGCGAGGTCGATTACTAGTCGATTACAGTGCCGGCAAGAGTGCGCTTGGAAATGAACGGGAGCCATTGTTCATGCTAAAAGCTATATAGCGGCTTGCAGGACAATCGTTACGACTTAAAGCCAGAGAACGTTGTGATAATAGGCACAGAATCTGGCGAAGGTGAAAATAAATCTTTAAAAAACAGTTGATCGTGTTGATGAGGCTGAGATTTAAAGATGTTAAGAATATGATATAGTTATCGGCGATCAGCCGCACAGTTGATGATATCTCCGATGAGGGGTAACATAATCAAGGCCCTGCCAACCCCTTAAAGTGATTGCTTGAATTGGTTGTCTATTATCTCTTCTACCTATCTACTACCGTGCCTTGCTTGTTAGTGACGTCCTACTTTACTCTGGAGCCAATCTTATAATATCTAGCCCGGAACAAGTACTACCTTATCAGGGTTTCTAGAGCTCTAGCAAAATAAAGTCTGAGAACACCAAAGGAGGGCAAAGAAATGCAAAGTCACACCAACAGGTTCGATACCGTGTCATGAAGAATCGCATTTTATGATGACCTCTCTGAACAGTTGACTGCAATACCATTTTCTTATCTCTTGAAACTGAAGCAAGCAGACCCATTCCAATAGCAAAAGCCAAACTCCCTCTGCTTGTTCATTTTCTAGCTTACGATACTCTCCGTCTTCCAAACTACCCATACACTCAAGGATCTGCCAAGCCATGACTGATGGTCTAAGCTAACTCCGCCCATCCCACTTGCAAGCCCAACCCATCCCAGACTGTGTAATACGACTTCAGGAGCGGAGACCCGAGGATCCAGTATGGGCTAACAGTATCCTTGGACATCTTGTGGTTAAAGACGGCTTGGCAGATGCCCGGTAGACCTGAGTACTCGCCGAGGTTAAAGGCGCTTCGTGGCAACGTCACATTGATAAAGACATTGTCCGCACTCAGTGTGATCACAAAGTCAGCGGCTACGCGGTCCACCTCCTCGCAAGCGGCGCCCTACGCTCCTGCTGGGTCGATCGGCTTAATCGCGCTCGACAGTGAACCGTACAGGTCGCGGGCCGTCTCGTGATCAGGGACTTGGATAAACGCCGCGCCGGTATCGAGAATCGCCGCCGCGCCCGAGAATGGCGCCTGCTTGCCTATGACGTCGCCGGAAACGGAGCGTGGAAGTCGCTGGCCGTTGACGTGAATTGCGTTGAAGTGATGTACCCAGGTGCCCCATTTACGGTAATGATGGGGATCCAGACTCAGGGTCGTGATAGGTCCTACGTACTTCGTTGTGTCGACGTCGCCCAGCGTGATCTGCGCCTTGTTGGCCTCGCCAGCCGGCAAATAGAGGGAGAAGACGGGGTAATTGAGCTGATGGGTCTTCCATAGGTTCCAGAAGAACGAGCGCTCGCCGATGTACGACGTGTCGTATGGCGCTAGGCCAATGATGCCGTCAATGGGCATTTCTGCAAAAGACGGGGTGTAGTCATCGCAGAGAATCATTCCTTGATTGGACTGCGCAAGATCGCCGAGGGCTACCCGATCGTAGACCAAGTTGCAGTGCGCGAGCTCAGGTGAGGCGAGTGGGGTCGAATTCTTACTCGTGGTGAACAAGAGGGACAACTCTCCGTACTGGGCATTTGAGAAAGAGGATGATCTGGTAGGATTGAAGGTTTTGTGTACGCCGCAAGTCGTGCAGCTGTTCTGAAGAATTAAGAGATCACTGAAGCTGGTGTCCCAAAGAACGGTGCTATGATATTCGTTAGTATGTCTTTGTTTTCTGGACAAACAAAGGAGGTACGTACAGGTTCTGGGGAGGAGTTCCAATGGAGATGGTGCTGTACCACTATTATTGATATTAGCATCGACAAAATGGGCCTAGGTGTTGTGGTTGTAGAGCTTACCTGGAAATCTGAGTGACCAAGCCAGTTAGTGAGAGGTATATAGAAACGATAATCTCGCTTGCGTAGAAGCTGGGCGCTTAGGAGCCCCCATCTCGTGCTATTCTTGACTTCATCTTGAATGAAAGATTTCAAAGGCACTGCCCACGAGAGCGCATAGACAGCGTGGAGCATTGCCGAAAAGGCAGCAAGCAAGAGCAAGGCGGTAGACTTCATGTTTCACGAGTTTGAAGAATCTAAGATTGTAAAAAGGTGATGCTCTTTTGTATTTCTTGCATAAATCTTTCTTGGACATCCGTCAAGGTGTCGCGAGCTAGGATGTGTGATGCTTATCGAGAGATCTTTTCCCCAGCAACGGAAAACGCACTACGCGCAATGAGGGTACTTTTATACTTCCTATGAACTAAATATTAAACGTGAAATCTCCCTAGTTATCGCAGAAAAATATGATATATCTGGGGATAACGAAGTCCGAAAGGCAGTACAACGGAACATAGATACATAGCTGAAAATTGTTGCGGAACAAACGTCCAGTTACAAGGCTGATGAATACCCCCTTTTTTCTTATTTTTTCCTCCGAAAAATAGAAATAGCCAGCCAACAAGCCATCTTGATACCAACGTTAGCTAAATAGTAAATAACTAGAAGACTGCGCGAATAAATTGCCATAGGTGGTATGCTTATTGAAACAATTGCGAATGTAACGCGTAACCTGAAGCTTAAGACTTCAGTTCGAGTTAATAGTAAAATTCGCACTCTGATCCTATTTTGAAAGATTTTAAAGTTTTAATATAATTAATACAAATTTATAACATTCAATATTTATTAATGCGCTCTAGTTTAATTTAGCTTTATAAAAGTTTAAACTTATAAGCATATATAGATTGTTTTAATAAATAAAATTTATATGTTATCTTGGGCTTAGGCATCATGATTACATGCTTAGCTTCAAAAATAGGCTGAGGCCTACGTTAAACTATTTGTTGCCTAAGTCTATACAAGGTCGTGTCAGGGGCTAGATACCACTAGAAAGTCCTGGCATGGCGAAGTTCCGGATAAGGGGGTTATGGTGATTCGGGGATTTTGGTGAGTGTGATTCGCATATCCTAATAACTCTAAGGAGAGGAGAAACTAGATTCCATAATACCCTGGTCTTTTCAAGCAAAAGAAAGAGAAGCTCGTACGAGGATAAACTTCGAGCGAACGCCAATAGATGTGATACGGCAATAATTAGCCCTCGAATACGAGGGCTTGAGACAGACCACATGATACCACGAGACAAAGCCATACAGACCTTTTCAGCCCCTTGTTACATTACGACATGCGAGATCAAGATAGTACAAGGATGCGAGACTCTCGAATTCGGTCGTTGGAGGCCAAATTCTAGGTCAGATGATTTGTAGTTTAATTAGCCCGGCCCCTTGGGTAGCAAGGGGGTCAACGACCTTGATGCCATAACTGATTATTTCTATTCTGAACATGCTCCAAGCCCTTGTATTAACACTCGACGTGTTTTGCCAAATGCGGGTTCGGACATAACCACGTAGGTAGCTCGCGTCACGTTCAAACCCTCAACGTTGACATGGGCGGTTGAAGTTAGGAAGGCAATGGATTTTGCTCTTAATCCCATCCGTCATCGATAATCTCCTCTTCTGGTCAACGCTAGCCAAACGAGCTATGCCTCTATCTACTTAAGTAAGATTTTTGAGATAACTGTACAGCTTCCTTCGCCGAAAAGTTGCGAAATTCGTTCAAATCGCAACCTCCACAGTCTCAATGGTAAAATTAGCAGGACCAACGTATGTCTGTGACATTGTGGTACCGCCATTTTGGATAATGAATTGGTCTGCCGTAGCGGTGTCTAATGAAGAAAATTTAAAGATTAGTATTTGAAACCATTTCTCATATCATATAGTAAAACCAGAAGCAATTAATCGGGTTTTTAAGAGCAGTATCCTCGTACAATCAACATGCGATATGCAGTATTTTGTGTCATACAGCTGAGTAGGCACCTCGCATACACATTTTTCTGCGGCACCCCCCCCCCCCCCCCCCCCCCAGCAAGAGAAAAAGTGAAGATTAGATGAGAATCAGGGCTCGAAAAATCAAACTTACGGGTACCGGTGATGTTGGTGTGTACATCAAGCGCCGAGGTCACACTCAGAGTAAGACCTCCGTCGGCGATTGCAACGGAGTAGGCGAATTTCGGATCAAAGCAGGCCGTTAGGGGGAGGGGTGGAAGGTAGTCCGGGCCATTGACCAGATTGCCGCATATTGTCCCGTTGCTACCGGGCGCATCTGTGGATGGAACTACTCTGAAGCCGTATCTGTACGTGAAAATTAGCGAAATGTAAGGTTTATAAGAGCGAATGATTATATATCTCCATATATATCATATGTCCATGCATAAGGTGAACAAGCCGGTACTGTCGTAGATAATTAACTCACCCGCACTGAACGCTATGAGGCATGCATAATGCCGAGAAGCCGGATACATTGTAGAGGACGGCCTCTCTAGGCTTCACGGCCGCGCCAGAGGCCGCGACTGCGAAGAGAGCGCCGAGGAGAGCTTTGGTTTGCATGATTGGTGATAGAGTGTAACAGGTAGTTAGACTTTGATGAGCACAGTAGGTAAGAGGAGATCTTGACTGATGAAATTGTGTTGGAGGCAAGGTATAAGTTGGACTGGCGAATTTACCTTTTTAGTCGGCGGTCTTGTCACCTTCTTATGAACCTGCTAGTATATTGTTTATAACATGCGGTGCCAAGACGCTGCATTATTTGGTGTCCCGTTTGGGTGATAACTCCGTTTTGTCATCATGCAAACCCTGGAGATGCAGATCATCTCGTATTGCACCTGGGCCCGCCGGACAGTAAGAGGCGAAAAACCACTGGCGGTGAGCGGCTACGAATAATCAGCCGGGTTTGTGAAATTTTGCATCTGGCTTATTCGGAATAAGCTTCTTGTAGAGCTTTAGATTTGAAGACTTTAAGCCAACCTTGCTGCAAGCGGAACAGAAGCAGCGCAAGCTCAGGTGAGATTCAGATGTGTCAGCACCTTGTTAGACTAATCATTCATAAAGCTCGATGGGGCTCTACGGAAAGATCCTCTAGACTTGCCAGGCGAAAGCTGGGAATAGTTAAGAAAGTAGAGATAGCTACCTCGTATTTTCGACTTAGTCAACATTAGCAGTTGTAATACGCGGGATAATTAGTTAAGAGTGGTGTAAAGACTAATGATATTAATCAACTATATCCTCTGTTAAAGTAAGCTACCCTTTATAAAGTGAATTTTTTTATCTTTATTTATTTGTTAAAAATAAAGTATTATTTTTAATAAGTTTATTCACTTTATATAGTTGTTTTTTACGTAAGTAAATATATGAGTTTGGTAATAACTTTAGTATAGTTTAGAAAAAAATTAGAGGCTGCATGTACTTATCACAGTTTGCGAATCAACTTGAGGGGTTAAAGAGTATGATTGAGAGATTATGAGAGACTATTCATGCTGTGTTGCGTGACGATAGGTCAAGGACGTTTTCCACTTTACTCAGTGTCAGCTCTTAGGCTCGGGTTCCGGGACATGCCTACTTGAAACCTGGCCAGCAAAGCTCCAGTCATTTTTGGAAGGAGAGCGATTACCTGGCCCTCTCTCTTCTTTCCGTGGGGTTTCATTCCAGGACTTTTTCTCCTCCTCCCAGAGAAGTTCAAACTCTTCTTTGACCGGTAATCCAAACTTGAGGTTGGCGAAGATCTTCATCATCTGCACTGGATCACACTTGCCAGAGTCCCATAGATTATGGCAATGACGAGACACTGTCTCTTCATTCGTGTTCTCTTGATCGGGGTTTGGGCTTCGACGACATTTACATCTGGGTGCCGCGACGTGTACTGTCAGGTTGCGGAAGTCTGTTCTTCCCTGCTCTGTCTTCGTCAAGAGAGATTCGACTAGGCAGTGCCAAGGGGCTTCAACCGAGACGGTGGTACCTTGCGGGGGTAAGGGTGCGGGAGTCATTGTTTAGAATATGTTGATGAATTCTTACTCTGGTTTTAATAAACGACTAGCAACTGAGATGCCTCGAGTTTTGTCTATATAGAGAGACCTAGAAGGTAGCTAAACTTAAGTTAGATGGTAACAAAGAGGTTGTTTTAGCTAGGAACAAAGACATGTTAACGACTCTGTTGCCGCTTACAATAGTTCTGTTCTTAACATAAAGCTAATGTATTGCATTGTTGAAAGAAAATATACGTCGAAGAGCAAGTGTTAGTGCGCACTCGCAAAGCATTCTATATCTTCGAAACTTGAATGTTGTTTTTGAAGCATATTATGCTTACTGTATATGGGTTGCCACAGCTTCTAAGACATCAGCCCGAAGCCGTGTTATCGACGAAATTCATCAGGTCAGGATAGGCCTGGAGCATCGTGAATGCGATCAGCTCCAGCCAGCTAATTGGGAGTTAGGCTTACCAGAATTAGGAAGGACGTTCTACTTGAAATACCTAGTTTTAAAGATCGAATTTGAGATCTGGATCATTCTCCTAAGCCGAGACTAAGATGGAGGTATCAGGATGCATTAGGTACCTGTTTCTACAGCAAAGACGATACTTCATTTTCGACTCCAGTTCCAGGAAGATTTCCAACTCTTTGAACACGGCGACTAAAAGAACCCCTTAGAGGCGGCTTCCCGGATGCCCTTGTGCCAAATTTGGGCCATCTTGAAATAACCCTGATCGTCAGGGTGCGTGCCGTCTACCAAATCATCGCAACTCGGCCCCGTAGATGAATGCATATCCACAAAGACAACCCTTTTATTCTCGGCTACGTTTTGCATGGCAACATCGCGATATTGCGTGTTAGCCCGCAATATCCGGTCTTCAGTAGCCGTATCTGCATTCACCAGCAGGCTCGATAAGATGACAGTCGAGGCAGGCGATTCCCGCCAGATCAAGCCGAGCAAGCTGCTCATTCGACTTCCCACCGAGTCGATATCGAAATCCTGGATACAGTCGTTCGACCCCGCGTTGATAGTGAAGATGTCGGACGAGGATAGCAGAGCACAATTCTTCTGCGCTCGGCTGCGGATTTGATCGATCCTGAACCCCCTCCATCCCTCATGGTGGTTGTTGTGCATGACTCCGGCCCGTCGTGACCCGACCATTTCAATGGCGTAGCCGTCGGAGATCAGCATTGAGCGAAGCCGGTCTCGGTAGCCGTTCCCGTCAGAAGACCCGGACCCGTATGTGACGGAACCACCGAGTGCCATGAGACGGAGCGGTTTCTTCGTCGCGGCAGATTCGGACTCTCCTGATTTGTGGAAACAGTTAGTACTAGCAGTCATGCACGCCAAAGGGCATTTCGGAGCAGCATACTGGCGGCAGCGGAGAAACAGCGGGCAAGACGCTGCTGGATATGTATATAGATCAATCGACATTGCACATGGTGAGTCACTGGGTGATAAGACGGCAACCGACAAGGCATTTCGTTTGCGAGTTGTATGCCTCGATACCTCTAGAATTGCAACTGTGAAGGAGCTGCAGATAAAGTAGTTATGAAGCTATTTAGGCATCTCTGTAGAAGGATATGATTGAGTGTCACGCTCTTTTAGCTTAGGTTGTGGAGCGGCTTGGCAACATTGTAGTCAACTAAGCCTATACCAACAATGGCACCATACACAGTCGCTTCTTTTCTTCAGCACTGGAAACTATGCCTTTTAGTTACTTAAAACAAACAAATGTAGTAATTAACTATCGACTTTTACACAATGTGGTTGGACTCCTTTCTGGTTAGTGTGCTGCCCTGTCACACGAGCATGCGTCCAAGGTCTTCACGATAGTAACAGGTAATGCATCTTAATACTAAGCCGCTATAAATGAAATCATCGGTCTTTGGAGTTTCGTATAATGTTTCTTCGGTCAAGTAAGTGTCTCGGAGAGAAGGGCTGAAAGGTACCTTTGATCGAGTCCCCGTCTCGAATCACGACGTCTTCGATATCTAGCAACCCCACACAACATCACACCTTGATCAACCCCTCCAAGGCAACAAACACTCTTTAAATCGAAATAAATACTCCGTCTTATTCTCGGGGCATTCTCATCGAATTATCTGACCACATGGATACATTTACAATAAGATCCATCATCTGCATCCCTAAATCCAAACCGCAACAATGGTGAAAGACACATAAACCATGATCCAGTCAGTATTACACATAGACACTACATCTACAGCGATGCGGAACGGACCTCAAAACTGATACTAACACCTTTCCCTACAGAGAATTCGACGACCTCGTTGATATGTCTGTCTCGGACCTTGAGACCTAGCTTAAAAGCGAGTCCTCACAATTAGCAGGATGGAGCAAGGGCGATGAGTTTGGGGAGACGATCGGGCATGAAAGGTAAATGCCACTAACAACTACTCAGTCTCAATCGTTGTCCATCTATTCCGTTTCCCTAGCAAATTCTATCCCCATCACATGTGGGACCTCATGAGTGACGGATTAGGTAGAAAAAGCAACATGCAAACTACACTTCGGCCATGACCTAGTTAAGTTCTCAAGCCGACAAGTCACCAGCGGCCGCAAGATTATAGCCATCCTCAAGAAGAGTCCCGAGAAGGACCCCGAGAAGTACTCCGAGGAAGACGTCGAGCACATGCGTCGCGTCGTCGCTTACTGCAAGCGACATCTTACTCAGGATGTCGGTAGAAGCAACACATACCATTATTCTCCCTTCTCATCCCTCATCTCTCAGCTATCAGCCTTCTCTCGGGCCAAAGAACAACATTCACAGCAGGATCCTTATCTATCTCTTTGCTCGAGGTGTAACCCTTTTTAAAGAAAACAAACACTTACCACAACAAGATTCGGACAACAAGAGCGCGCGGAGCTTGAAGAACTGGTGTCACGATCCACAAAAAGCCTAAAGTCTTCCCCAAAACAAGCATGATCCAAGTTCTCAAACAGGAAAGGAAGGAACCGAAATGTAGTTCTTGTAGGCTGCAAGTGACTAATTAAATAAGGGCTGTGACCTATTTAACATATATTGAAATTTGCTGGTAAAATCATATAATTGTTTCCCCCTGGCTGGTTCAGACCCCTTATCAAGGTGAAGGAACTTTTGACGATAATTTCTAAAATATCCTAGGGTATGACGCTGTGACAGCCCATGGCGCTCTTATCTCACATGAAGTCATGACAAGGGAAAAAGGTTAACAGAAACTACAAATGCAAAGAAAAGTTCCCCGATCCGACCAGACGTTGAATGTCAAGCGATTCACGTCGCGCTATGAGACAACTGAGAAGGACGTTGCGTGAAGCGTTAGCATGACCGAACCTACTATATTTTAAACGTTCTAGCAGTGCTTAGCGTATTACATATTCGTATGAAAGTATCAATGCTCTGATATCGTTTACGCACGAGCTAAATGATGAGATTCCTTATTCATCGTCGCTTGACGCCTGAATGCGAATTCGACTAAAACGTTGGGAAGCAGTAGGCGTGCAAAGATTGGTCATATTGTGGAAGGATACACATTATTAATGTATACCTCTTCAACGCATTCCCACAACAAGCTTTGTAAACTTCGTGATCTCTTCATTTTATCACACGACCAATAATTGGTAACGAGGTAGCAGTAGCGGTATCTCACTACCCCTAATCCATTCAGCCCAACCTCCATTGAATAAGTGGAAAATCCGCTCTACATTTTTTACGCCATGTTATGCGAGCCTCCCTTTTTGCGTTGGATCGTATGGCGAAAGAAAACTGGTGCATCGTGATCGTAAACGCGAGTTTTCAGTACCCAAAAGTGCCCTTCCTAGGTTGCGTAGCCATCCCCAAGGTTTTTCGGTTTGATCGTTTAGTAGACCTTCTTCTTCTCATCGATGCTGAATTGTCCGGGACCGCTGTTAACAAGCAGGAGGAGACCGCCGACAATGGATAGGATTTGGAAGAAATCGTATTTGGCAAAATCCTTGTGGGGATGGTGCTCGTGAAGCTAGTAGTGCGGTTAGTCCAATGACTATTGGATAGTAGTAGTAGAGTGACTTACGGTCCAGAAATTGTTGACCAGCAAGTTGAAGATGCTCAGTATAACAACGAGGAGAGTGGCGCTGAACTTAGCCTTGAAGCCCACAACCACCATTACGCAGGCAACGGCTCCAATAGCAGAAACGATAACTCTCCCGATGGTCCATTCACCGCTGAAGACAAAGCCAATGAAGAGGAAGATGAGGAGCACACGGCCAGCCAACTGAAAGTACATCTTTCGGTCCTTCTCGTCAAGCGTGGGCAGTCCAGCAAATGCCTTCGTCTTGCGAACCCAGGAATCGGACAAAACCATAACAAGACCACCAATGACGGAAAGGTTTCGGAGGAAGAAGTTGAGGTCGAAAATGAGACCATAACCTAGGGCCTGCGTCACAACAACGCCCATCAGACCGCTAACGGCGTAATCGGAGTGCTTTCGGATGATGACAAGGACGGAACACGAGACCATGGCGATAACATTTACGATGAGGAAGAGGTGCGTCAGACCGTTGGGAACTATCAAAATGGCCTCATTAGCTAGCGGTCACTTGGTAATGGCGCAATGAGAGGAGCTTACTGTGCCGGTAAGAGTTTAGGTAGACTAATTGATCGCTCCATTGTGTTATGATCCTCAGGGCATCCTCGAGGAATGTAACGACGATCAAGAATCGGCCAATAGCGGGTAGGTATCTTCAAGATGAGAGCGCGTCAGCCAATAGGCCCGTTTAACATATGCCGATGCATGCGAAACATCTGCACATCCTTTTTGGGATCGCGACGGGGTATAGATGCTCACGTACGGTTTCACAGGCTCGCTCACGGAGTCCATGAGGTCCTCGATTTTGCTAGTTTGCGCCCTTATGGCGTCCAAGGGACTCGGGTCGCTGCCCTCAATCTTTGGGCCTCCAAAGGGGGTTTGATTGCTCAGCTGATAGCCGGCCGTACCTCTGATCTGTGCCATGTTGATTGTTTGTATAAATAATTGCGCGTGCAGACCTGCTGTCCCGGCCAAGGAAAGGGAGTGTTTTGCGTCGTTAGTCGTCAAGGTCGGCGAGGTTGGGGGAGGAAGGAATTTCGGTACGACGGAATCGAGGTCGGAGAAATGGTGCGAGGAAGTCAGCACAAGAAAGATACTTAGTCGAAGTACCCGGGATGGATTGTGCGCACTGCGACAGAACGAAACAACAACAGCAGCACTGGTGACAGCTTGCAGGTATAGAAAGAGTCGTGTTGCTGTTGTTGTTGTTGTTGCTGCTGTGATACAAGTTACCGAAGGGGGGGAGTCGAATGACTTGAGCTTCTGAAGTCGAGTCGAGGCTGGTGGAGCGATGAGGTAGGTAGATGTGAAGGTCGCCTTTATTACCTGTTCACTGCTAGACAACCGTGTCCTCAATTGCAAATCGGGAGCAATGATGCAACTGTACTGGCCTGGTTCCGCGGCCTAGTCTTGCTTCTCGCCAATAGACGTTCACTATTTATTGTGCCTCCCGCAGCTACTTGCTTTTACCGGTATAGCTTATATCCGCTAACCTTATTTTATCTAGGGCACATTTCTCCCAGGGTATTGTGGGGGAGGGAACATCATCTTTAACAAGCTGCACTTGTCTTTTTATTCCATATTGTCTGTCGGTGCCAAACAATTTTATTAGCAAGTTATAACCGCTGCAATGACGACATTCACGTTGGCACTTATTTGCCCTTTTCACTATTGTAATGGGTAATCCTGTTGTCCAAGCCTATGCCATTATCCCATACCTTTCCTGTCAGTTTTATTTTGTCGGTTGTGCTAATTGCAAGGTGAATGACAAAGCCTTATCTGGTTAATGTACTGTCTCTCCGTTAAGAGGTCCATGTACAGTAAGCTCAGGCTGTGAAGTACACAGCGGCAGTGCCATCTCAGTGAGAAGAGATAATAGACAGCAATTGTTCTCATTGCTCAAGTGATCGGCTATGCCATGTGTGCATGCTAAAAATAACATCACTACTATTGCGCTACGGTTTATCCGTAAACCCACATCTGACATCTACCAGGCATGCAACAGATCTGCCTATGAACCGGTCTTGTTCGTTGCATCCGAATTCACAGCAATAGTATAAAAAGGTATTGTCGTCCCATACACCATATATCGTTCACCTCTCTATTTATTTTGTTGTTGAAAATGTATTATTGTTATGGCTCCCGTAATGGGACTGGCATCTTTATTAGAGACCCCGAGGAATAAGGATAGGTATTGTCACATGATCTCACCTCACAATGAGCCGAGAAGTTGGCTGACTAAAGAAATTAAGTGGCCCTTACATCAGGCCACTTTCCTCTCCTCTACTGGCCGAATTGCTAATACCGTGAAGACATGAAAGATGTATTGCAAGTCTTGAGATTCAAAGTTAGTTAAGCTAGACTGTTAGATCTGTCCAACTCCCATCCACGCTCTACATATAGCAGCATCGGATATATCAGCGGATACAGGGTTCCTCTGAGTAGAGTATCTTTTGTACATGTCCCCGAAACCCCAAGCACGTAGATTAAGCGTTTCTTGTTCTCCATACGCACCAGTGCCACTGCAATAGTCGGGGTCAGTAAGTGCCTTCTCGAGCGAGATTTGTCAAGGTTTCAGGAGCATGTAAAGCTCTTAAGACGTGATTCTAGCCCGAATAGGAGCCTTTTCACTCTTGAAAATGACTAGAATGGGAAGAAAATAACACCAAGAATTACATACTGGTAGTAGCCTGGATCTGCCAGAGCCCAGTGCTTTTTCTTCGCAAGGTTCGCTTTGCCGCATGGTTTTACCCGAAGGAACTTATGGGCCCTTCAATATCTTGATACATGTTCCTTTATCTGCACGGCCGGGGCAGTAATAAGTTGCTCAGGGTTGAATAGCCTTCGACAGGTACGAGCACGGAATCGTGCTGCATGAGCCAGCATCTGTAACCCCAGATCAGGTTTTATATGATCCACGATTCGATACTGCCATGACAACTAACTGTTCATAGCCCGCGGTACGTTACGGAGGAAAGGATCTGATGCAGTATGCGCCCGCCGATATTGACCTGGATGCCGGCTAGCTGCATTGCTAGGAATCCTCGTTTGTTCAATTCCTGTGATAGTAGGTTTGGCTGTGATATACCGCCAGAAATGCGCGTTCTGGGAAATATACCATGTCACGAGTCAGCTTATGGAATAAATAGCTGCTCGACCGATGACCTCGCAATCGAGATAACTCGCTGGCATGTCGGAGGCTCTCCCGGCTTGTTAATATTTAGGAAACCACACTGAGGTTGCTGCCAGATACCAGCATCGACCATGGTATCTAGCAGAGCGTGTCTCGCCTTCGACTTATTCTCCATTAATAAGACAATATCTTTTAGGCCGAGGTGGAATGGATCAGTATCAGCTGCTGTAGCATCACCATTACAGTTGCCCGAGATGCCATAGACATCTACCTTCAACAAGGCACGTACCGTCAGCCGCCACATCATGGGTTCCATCTCCCTGAAGTTAAAATTACGTTGGGCGTCGCATAAGCCATCGTCGCCTAAGCGTCCCCAAATACCCCCGAGGCCGTTTAGTTTGAAGGTGACTTTGCGGCGCTCCGCTACTGCGCGCTTCGTCTCCTCGTCTACCACGTTCAGCATCCGTTCGTACGCATGCACGATGCTCGGTATCAGCGTAGCTAGGAGCATCATGGTTTGAAAGCTGTGCACCATGGAATTGGATCCAGCTGGCTGATGTGTCGGCAGGTCGAGTTTGAAGGAACAACTAGGGCAAGTGACGACCTGGTATGCAACCTTCGCAGCCAGGCGGGCCTGACGTATGGCGGGCTCGACTTCGGTCGGTAGCTTCTGCATCGAGCTCAGCGCTGAATATAGATTGGCTATACAATCACAGGTTGGTCCGGAAGGTGTCGCCGTAGCTGGACTTGTGCCACTACTCTCCGGTGAACTAGTCGTATTCGAGTTCGGGGAAAGGGCTGGAACATGTTCCACAAGGGGTGGATCAAGACCCCCTGATGTGATGAACAAGGCGGGATCGATATTGGCGGGGGAGAAGGACTGCGCATGTTCGGGTAGGGGGTCGAAGTTAACGTCGCCAAAGCTGTTGTAATCCCAAGGTTGGTCCCGTATCTGAGCTTGAGTGTCTACCGTTGTTTGTGTTTCTGCTGAAGGATCGAAGTTGAAATCATTTCCTAGCAACAAGTTGATAAACTGCATACCCGGGTCTTCTATGTCAGGCGGCAACTCTGTCATGGTTGTCTTTGTTGGTGGCGCGGCCGCAAGAGGCTTCTCGTCAGACTCTTCTCGTGGTCGTTTCCGGGGCCGCCCCATTGGTTTTTGTGCAGAGTAGTGGCATGGGATGTTCTCGCGTTTGCATCGGGAGCAGCCATCAGATTCTTTGGTGCATGCAAGTTTCCGAGTACCTGTGGCAAATATGTGAGTCCGGTTTCCGTCCTTTCGTGGGGTTCTAACATACGGCATTCATCGCAAGCCCGGTGCTTCTGAACAGCGCCATTCTGACCCGTCGCACTAGACGACATGATTATTCCTAGAGAATTCTGTGTCCGTATATGAAGTGTAGTTAAGGTTTTGTTCCTCTTTTTACGCTATCAATAAATACAACTAAGATTGAGGCAACGGCCGCATTGGTGAAATTTATGGTGATATGTAGAATATGGTAGACAGATATGTAAGAGGTAAATAAATGGGCAGGTATCTAGATGGTAGTCAAATTCCAATGAGCGCTTCTAAGTTGATTGATGGAATTCGTCAGCTCTTCCACTACTTGTCCCTGCCTGTTGGTAAATTGGGACGGGAAGGACGTTGGTCGAGCCCCTCTACACTAACTTGAATTGGCCACTTGGTGCATCAGCCTTTGAAGAGGGCTATTCTAGGTAGGTACCTAGGTACCTATTACCTAGGTATACTGCCGATTGGCGATCAGCTGCAAGCAGTCGGTAAATCTGAAGTAGGCGTCTCGTCCACGGCTACGTAACTACATGTACCTACCTAGTACCTTAGGTAGGTAGGTACTGGGCCCGACCTAACCTATATGTGCCTGTGAGTCAGCCTCTGTCAACTTATTAAGAAGGCATCCCAATTCAAAATATGTATGCCCAACAGTGAAATGGGTGAAACACATGTAGTTCTTCGAGTTGCTACCTATGCAGATTATGATATTTCACTATTTAAGGGTGGCCGTGTATGTGAGCCATAGACAAGCGAGCACCCTATGACGACCACGGATGATCCTGCTTATCGTCGGCTGTTCCGATCCTGAATACGCTGAAGTCTTCTGCTCTCTGCACGTCTCTCCCTAGCCTGCTGGTCTGAAGAACCAATCTCGCCTATATCCTCAAACGACTTCAAGTCTGCCAAAAATCGTCGAATACGTAACCCTGTCTTATGTTGTATGTACGCATCATACAGGTCATCTGCTGCCGCGTGGGTGGCCACCTGTAGGCCTTTGATGACATCCCGGTCTTTAATGTCTGCGTCATCGTAGTCATTTAGAAATACATCCAAGTCTTTCAACATTTTCTCCGCCTTGGCAAGCTCGGCTACCGCATTTTTACATTTGCCAGTTAACGCGCGAGAGGCAACTGGGACGTCTGGGACAGCTAGGGTTTTGCGACTTGGTGGAGGAGGTTTTGTATTGGAACACTGCTCTGGCGTAGCTTGGGCCGCGGATACAGGTTCTGGTGGTAATGGCTTAGACGTTGACAGGAGCGTCTCTACCTTCGACATGTTCTTTTTCAAGTTTAAGAATTTGTCAGCTGAATGCGGCTTAGGAGGGAGCACATCATGAGACACACGATGATGTAAATCTCGCTGTGGAATTGGTGACGCCTTCTGCCTTATCTTCGCTTGTTCCGATTGATTATCCGCTTGTCGGTTCTCTTCGTCAAGCTTTCGACATGCGTCATCCAGCGCTCGTTGCAAGGACGAAGTAGTACTGGCTGCGAATCTAGCTGCGAAAGGAAGGGATGGGACGGACGACTCGTGGGTTGCCGAAGAAACAGCGACAGGTTGCTGGAAAGTGCCTACTATGGCGGTCGTCATATCCTTCCACTTCGTTGGGGACAAGCAATGGTCTTGATTATTATGCTCGACTGGAAATACGGTGGTTTCTGTCACCTCCTCAATAGTCGCTATGGGTTCAGGGCGCGCCTTGAGCAAAAGACCTCCGGTTATATCTCTTTTGCCCTCCAGTCCAACTCCACCTAGAGACGGCCTAGCATCAAAGACACTACGATGGTGCCCGCTATCCTGCATCGGGCGAAGACTTTGGTCACTTTGGCCACAGTGACCAGCGGTCAACGCAACGGATGGTTCCTTCTTGGGAGTGACATATTTTGTAGGGAGAGCTAGTTTTAGCGTGGATTTCCTGGGTGTATTCTGCATAGCTGGTTTATGACTTGTATGTTGGGACCAACGGTGATCATGCCGAGCGAACGATAGATCATTGGATTTGATTTGCCCTCCTTTGACTTGCCGGATTCGAACTGGCAAGGGATATCCACGAACGCTACCATCTTTGATAGATGGTTTCTTGAGAAACCAGGAAAGGAGACGTTTTTTCGCATGGCAATGTTTTGGCTTCGTGTTGGCTTTCCGTGGAACCAACGGCGCAACTACGTGTGACATATGTCCGTTCGGCGGACTGAATTCAACGTAGGATCCGGAGCTGGTACGTGATGTTGAAGTGGTTGTTCTAGAAGAAGTACCATCACTGTGGCCATCGAGCTCTTTTCTCGCTTGCGACTGCCTGTTCGAGTGTCTATATGGCCTACTCCTTCGAATTAAAGATTGTGCATGGGCTTTGTTGGTCAAACTCTGGCTCTGTTCTGCAGACGTCACTGCAAGTCCTGCAGCGCAAAATTCATCTTTGTAAGGCACCAATGGCTTGACAGTGTGAATTGACGCTTTGGATTCCGATATCGTTGGTGTAATGACAGGTGCTTTACCAGCTGCACCGGCGGCGTCAGCGTATTTTTCAAGTTCTTTTGCAAATCGGTTAAGAGCTTTGCGTTGGCTTGAAGTACGAGAGACGGAATCTACGTTTTTCTTCGAGGACTGCCGTATCGGCACGGCAACCGGTCCATCCGCGACGATTAAGTCGGATAATCGTTGCTGCTGCATGAGTGACCTATTGATGACATCCCAAGCGACAGGATCCGCGAGCCCGAACCGTTTTTTCTGTTTCGGTGTTTTCCGCCCTAGTCTCTTCAGGTCTGTCGACTCAGGACTATAATGGAGATCTTCTGTATTGGGTAGTGCCTTATCTTTAGCAAGAGCAGGGTTGGCATCCTCGGTGCAAGGTACATCTGCTGTATGATCGTCAATTGGGCGATTTTCTCTCGAGTTCCTACAAGATGCTGAAGACAACTGCAATGCACCCCAGTAGGGATGGTCTGTAGACCGGGATGCTTGCAAGAGGGGGGCTTGGTTCTCCGCGGCAGAAAGTGTTCCTCTGCTTGCACTAGCCGGTAAATGCCTGCTAACTCGCATTCCATGTTGATGATTGCGGCTTATTCTGCGCTGTCTTTTGTATCGTAACGTAGTAGATGATTCGGGTAAAGAGGGCTGAGATACTCCGTGTGTAGACCGTCCAGGGTGAATTTCTCCGGCATCGGCTGGCGATGGGTAGTTGAATTTTGGTCGATGATGCGGACTCCCCTTCTAAGGTAAACTGAGCGTAGCCATCGTCTATATTCCAAAAAGCCTTCCAAGAAGCCAAAATATTATGCTGTTAAAAAGCTGTACTTCAGGGCTTGATGATGCCGAGATAGAACAGGCACCTAGGCTGTTGTTGGGAGAAGACTTCCTCAGTTGATATGCCTGTCTCGTTTCATTGCATCGTAGCTGCTTGGTGTGTCTAGATTAGGTCATGTATGGTTGAAACCGCCCGGCTGGCAGTCATCATCACTGCCGTTGCGGCTGCATACACGATTGAGAAGGCGCTGGTGGAAGCCATGGTTTATGATCGAATATCTTTGATGCCAGGAGCAGAGTAGACCTCAAGCTGGCGCCGACCTTTGCGCAGTAGAAACTCAACGGCGGAGAAGTCCCTTTTATCAATCTGGATATTTTTGTGGAATTCGGATCTAGGGCAACTTGTCAAGCTGGAATCTCTAATCGTCATTTTACAACGGACTATATACCTTGCGAAAGCTTCAAAGTGAGGTCGTGTTGCCTGTTGTTTCAAGGTCAGCCTCGCTCATGTGTATGATGGGTCTTGGAGACGGACCTTCGGTTTCTTGCGGCTTTCTCGGAGGCAGCTCCTATAAAGAGACAGCACGTCCTTTTGAAGACCAGACAGACGCATTGTATGCTATTGATTCTCGTTAGAACAGTGTGCTTGGTCACCTAAGCCTCTAAGACTTGTCTGAACATTAATTACTCCTTAGTAAGTACCGGTATGTAGCACGAAAGAAGGCAACGGAAAAGGAAAGGCAAAAAGCGCATTTAATTAGGGAGAAAATCTGATGATGTAATATTCGGCTGTCGGGTTTGAGATACATTTCCTGAGGAGCCCTCGGTGATTGAATAGCCGGAGTGGGCCGCTATCGGATCGCTATCAGCTGCCCAGTGGTCCTTCTAGTGATCGTTTACCCTGAAGATGGACCAGCAATAATAACATAATATACATATCGTGAGCTAGAATTTTTGTTCAATCCTACTATGAGCCCTGTTGGCTTTCAAACGAGGTGTTACTACCAGGCTAGGCAGTGAAGTACTCTGGAGTAAACACTCAGCTAGCAGCGCAAAGGCTCCATATGAAGAGTAGAGGTACAATGTCTAGTTTGTACAGCATATAAGCAACGCAACGCTTTTCCTCCACCTATGATACATGCTCTAGCTATGAAGTACAGTTAAAGCATAACGGAGGATAAATGAGTTCCAATTCTAAGAGATGTTTTATTGAGCGAAGTGTTTGTTGGTAGGCCATATAGAACGGCGCCTCAGCTTTGTGTCACGGTGCGACGTCCGAAAAATGTTCGCAAGCCGGTGATAGCAACCCAGCCGGCGACGATGACGGTAACGGCGATGCGCAGCTCACGTGCCGCGGTGATGGCCGATGCGTCGAGTCGGATGAGGTGATTGTGCTGAATGGCACCAGCATGCTGGGCTGCCAAGCTGAAGGATTCCATTGTTTGAATTGATGATTAATGGTGTTGGCTTGGGGGTGGCTGGATATAGCGTGTAGATTTTGAAACGCAACTACCTATTGCATGGTGCAAGGAAATTGCTGTTCGAGTAGGTATTATAGACCCCAAGGCGTATTGTATTGGTCGGTGCCAACGATTGTAAGAGTGCAGGTGGTGGTGATGATGGCGATGGTGATGGCTTGTTCGTTGGTGGATACACTTACGGAAAATAATTAAATTTGGACCGTGCAAGCGGGAACCACTCCTGGCCGTCGATTGCCACCATCTACCAAAACATCTCTATAAGTGCTGCCGAGTCGTAACGTAGGCTATCAGTTAAACAGCAGAGAGAAAATAGTAATTTCATTAATATCACACATTCAAGGTATACTGATTTATTAATATGGTTGCATAGGTTGTTTACTGTAATGTGAATATATGTAAGACAATGACCTAACTCATTACGGAACATGACGCCAGCAATATGCGGGTTTCGTTTTAATACTTCGCTTGCGCACTACTCTATACCTTGGCAGGAATTTCGTGACTTTCGCGCGCGATCTCATTCTCGACTTTCTCGAGATCGACATGCGCGACCTGCGCCTCATCACCATCGATGACCTTGGCGAGTTCTTCAAGTGTCGGGCCCTTGGTCTCGACGTACATAAAGTAGACAAAGGTCAGTTCGAGGCCAATCCAGAATGTGTAGATGATGTACAGTTTCCAGGCGTGTGCTTCACCGAAGGCCTTGAAGGCGACCGGGTTGGCATATTCGTTGAGCAACAGCGCTACTTGGATCGTGAGGTTGAGAATCATGAGACCCTTAGCACGCAGCTTGTATGGCAGAATCTCGATGGCATAGCCCACGAGGAGACCAGACCACGCAATCGAGTAGAAGATTTGGAAGAACCAGATGAAGACGATAAGTGCCTTGTTTGAGCCAGGCGCCTTGTGCTCGCCGTACAGTCCCGATGTCAAAGTCCAGAAGATGAAGACACCAAACATGCCGGCAGTCGAGGTCAGGAACAGGGGTCGTCGGCCGAACTTGTCGATAAGCGTAGCCATGGTGATGGAGACGATGAGGGAGAGGATCGTGGAGCCGGTTTGAAGCTGTACCACCAAGTCAGTACTCATATTTGCTTGATATGGGAAATAGAACTTACACCGAATTTCTGTTCCGAGTGTTTGATACCTGCTTGCTCGTAGAGCACGTTGGAATAGTTGGAAATGATAGCATTACCAGACCACTGCGAGAAGAGACCCAAAGAGAATAGAACGATCAATCGGTAACGGTTTCCCTTGGTCCTTAAGAAGTCGAAGTACGAGCTGTTGTGCTTTGCTTCCATCTCCAACTTGATTGTCTCCTTGATCTCGCGGAATTCGAATTGCACTGTGGGGTCGTTGACATTGCCGTTGGCGTGGTACTTGGCTAGGATCTCGAGCGCTTTCTCGTGCTTGTCCTTTGCCATGAGGTATCGAGGCGACTCTGGAACCCACCAGATGAAGATGATCTGGATAATGGAGGGGAAGGCCTGTCCAAGGGCGGGAACGCGCCATGACCAGCTGGTAGGAATGTAGTTGGTACCCAATGACAGAATTGAGACGACTATTCGATCATTAGAGCTGTTTTCCTCGAGTACGGTATCTTCCAAAGCACTCACCAATAGCTCCAGCGTTCCATAGGCAGTTATACACTGCAGTGAGACGACCACGATGTTGAGGGTGGGCAATTTCTGTAAGCAACATGGGAGACGCGATCTGGGCCAAGCTGTTTCCGAAACCCATCAAGACACGGCCGCCCATGAAGGCACCAATTGAACTCGCTGTTGCCTGAAGAATGGCTCCCACAATCATGATTACGCATCCGATCACGATGGGCACCTTTCGGCCAAAGTTGTCGCAAAAGATAGGCCTGTGGAGGATTAGAAATTGGCAGTCCCATCGTTCGATGTCTTAGAACTTACGCAAGAGGAATCGAGACCACACTACCAATCTGATATAATGCGACAAGGAGTCCCAGTTCGGAACCTTCGGGGTGACCAAAATACCCTTGCCACTGTGGGAAGACCTGCACAGCGTTCAAGAACGAGCTGGAACGAGTTAGTTAAACTTTGAAGTTCATCCTTTACAGAGTGAGAGGCGCGTACCCATCGTATCCAGTTGTAGCAGAGGCAATGCAGAGTACAAAGGCGTAGAAGTATAACTTCCGTAGTCCAGGTTCCTTGTACCAGCTAACTTTCTGGAAGTTTGGAGCCTCTTCTGCAGCATGAGCGGCCTCCTCCTTCTTAGGAGCACTGGTCGTCAGAGTTGCGAGACCCATGTTGACGGTAGCACAGCTCTAATCAGGTCAAGATTTAGAAGTCTGTGTGAAGGGAACCCCAGAAGAACGACTTCCGAAGGGAGTTGGGTTGAAGAAGACCTTCAATTATCCTCCTGGCGGCGGATGTGTCAGGGTGAAGGAGAGGGTGTTTCACGGAAATGTAAAACATGACCGCGAAGGTCAGCAGCCAGAAGATATATAAGAATGTATAGCTTGGAATATGTATCTTGAGACGGGCGAGCGGACCGGTAGAGAATGCCCTGCTTTCCTACCACTTGCATGACTACCCCCCATAAGCCTTGCTGAGTGGCTGGGGATCTCGAACGGGGTACACCATCGTGGCAAGGTGCTCCCATGGGGTTTGGCGTGCAGGGCCGCTCCATGCCCCATCAAACCCCATCTGGGGCCCAACTTGAACTCCCCAGGAAATAAAACTGGGGGCAAGAGGGCAGGGGAAAGAGAAATTAGGAGCTGAATCCGAAAACCCTCGCAGATCGGATAGTCTAACGGATTCGAGTTCTGGATCTTACTGGATACTACTAGTTCTAAGTACTACTAACTAACACGGATAACGTGGTGAACGGTGGAACAAGGGGTAGACAAGCTCTGTTGGTTCGCTGTCGCTTGTCCTACACCGGCACCGCTCCCGAACTACTTTCCAAGAGCTCCACGAGCACTTGGAAGCGAGCGGCGTAGGGATCAATATTCTGCCCTTCTCCGGGATAATTCTGTAGCTGTTGCGTACATCACGAAATTCCCTCAAGGGTAGTGGCGATCAAGTACTAAAGATTATTCCATAGAACATGAGCCCACAGCGGGATGTCGTTCGGTGGTGATCTGCAGTTCAATTTGTTGCGACCTTGATAGTTGTCTATCTCGGGCGAGGACAACTTGTTAGATAATCTATTCGAGGGAGTTTAGATAGACAGGTATTCGACTGAACTGCGGAGAAATACCTTTCAGTAACACCGACTGTTGGAGCATTGCTCTCACGCCCAGGATCGTAGACAGTCTTCACAGAGGAACATGGGAGGTGTTTGCCGTCGCCATATCCCCATTGGAGGATCATCGTCCCATCGCGACATTTCCGCATTTTGCTATTTCAGGGTAGCGTCCCGTGCTGCGGGTGCTAGTGTACTTAATTATTATTACCTAAGTAATCTCACTCTCATTGAGTCGTTTCGTCTAACCTGCTCTGATCGTTTCCCGACATGGTGGTTCCATAGCATTGGGCGTGGCCTAGAATATTATTAGCTGCTCGACAATAGATGACATTGAAGGATTCCATGCACCTCAAGTCCATTCGTAAGATTGACTGCCACACCTTACATTTTTGTTATGAGCAGGGGTTGATAACATCCGTTCCATAAGAAGGGTGGTGTTGGTTCAATTTCGTGCTTGCCACGGCCAAAGACGGTTACAGTGCAGCGTTGGAAACGGAACCGTCCCTTGGCAATCATCGTAGCCGTTAGCTTAATCGTACAAATCAAATTAGACATCTATATGTATACCGTAGTATGCTGTTTATAAACCTTTAATGTTAAGATAGCGCTCGAATTGGACGCTAGGTGTTTCTATTTGCTTACGCCTCGGAGATGTATGTACCAAAGAGAATAATCAAGAAATCCTGGTCAGAACCCGGTCATGAATCATTAGAAGTTGAGGTATGTCCTTTTGATGGTCACGTGGAACCATAAAATGGTTCGCCATGAGATAGCTTCGGCAGTGCGGCTCACTTTCAAATAGCAAAAAGTGCCAAACCATCCAGCTTAGTCGTACAACAGTACAGATATTCTTTTTTTCCTTACTGATTCCACAAGGATAACAATATCAAAAAAGAAACAAAGCGGAATCGCGAGGAGGACCTCAGGACTCGTCTGTGTCGGAGTTGCGTCCCGAGTTGCCGGGGGGGTTCGGTGAGAACAGGTACTTACATAGCTTGGGCTTGCGGCTTGCAGTTAGTGGCTTGATACGTACCTATTACCTGCAGTCAACAGCCTCTCTCTTTCTGACTGTATAACTGTGAACAATCGTTTTGAAGGCGCTGTAGCGAGGGTATAGTCTCAGCACCTTGAACTATCCCTCCGCACCATGTGTTACTCGCTTTACCTATAGTTTGGGTTTTAAGACCAGTCACATGCCTACAGAAATCTCCAGCTAGGTATCTCAGCTTTCCTCTCATTGGTTTCCGAATTGGCGCTCCAAACAACTTATTAGTAACCGAATAACGATATTGTGTAGGGGTAAAGGCCGTAATGAGTGTGGTCAAGCAGCTTTGGATTGGTATCAATCCTCAGAATGGTCTTCGAAGAAAGTCCTCATCGGATGTCTCGACTAGATTGCTTGAATTGCTCTATCATGAACCAATCAAAGGATTTCTAAATGCCACGGCGTGTCGTCTGTAGCGTGGTTAACGTTGGTACCCTGCACCTGTTCCCAACACTTGCATGAGGGTCCCTGTCGATGCATTTAGCCTAAAGCCGGCAGAATGACTAGCTCGCAGGGCTGATCGTGCGAACGTGGTCTAGGTAAACCTCGGGTTCTGCTACTAGTACGCTTTACAGTAGTGTAAGCATGACAGGACTGCAGTAAGAAATTGACTTGGTAGGTATATGATAGTTGAGCTTTCTAAAATACCGCCACTATGGGTGCTGGCCTGGACCATATTCGTATGATGACAGTCACATGATGCTCAAACCTGGTAGAGAGGTATGATGTGCATTATGAGCATGTGCCAGCTTGGGGGGGTAATTCTACGTTCTATTGGTCTACCAACCTGTAAAGCTTGGTATCATCACTCCAGTTGTCTATCAACGAGGCGTCTTATTACCAGGAAGTATAGCGCCACACAGTTACTCATCTCTATAATCTCGGTCGCGTCTTTTAGAATACCACGACTTGACTAGGCCATTCCCGGGTCTAACCGCATATACCAGCTGGTTCTTTATCAGAAGAAAAAAAGTGGCCGACATCAACGAGACATATCATTATATCAAGCACCCTTAAATCCCAGGCCGAGCGTGTAATGTGATAAATGAGTCAATCGCTTCCCGTGAGAAGTTAATCAGGAGTTACTGGAGGATGTCTGACCTCTTCACAACCCCAATGGCGGAGGCGCGGGATCGTAATGCACATATTTTGACGGTATGGGAATCTCTTCAGTTGAACGCCGCCCAATGCAATGCAGTCAGTGGCCACAGTGGCTGTCTATCCATCTTACATCCATCGTACAGCGCCTTGATAGCCGCTCCGAGGCAGTCCGGCAGAATTTATAATATACACAAAGATGTTGATCGTATCGTCTATGCTCTCCCGGCCATCAGTGTTAGATTTGGAAGCCAAACCCGGCCATGCAAGTCTTGTACTGGTCGATAATAGGCTTGCAATCGCTCGTGGGATCGTTCGACTTCGAGAACAGCATGCAGTCGTCTCGTAGCGCTTTCTCGTCTTTGCAAACACAGCATGGCTATATTTGAATACATGTTAGCAACTATGAAGGTTGGCCGAAAAGAAACCTTATTGACAAAGTGATGGGATCCGAACCTTGGGCTTAGAGGCTGCTGCGCTTGCGTTTGCGCTCGGTGACGGAGCCGCAGATTCGGCCTTTGGCGAAATCGAGGCTACAGAGTTAGTAGAACACCGGAAGAGGTGAAGAGGAGGGTCATACGAAGAGAGATAGATGAAGACATGGTAACTGCGACGAGTAGAGAGTTGTCGAGAAACTTTGGGGATGTCGGTACTGTCGGTAATCTCAAGAGTCGCCGGTATAGAGATTCCCATGGATTTGTAATAGGAGCTCCGATAAGGAACTCGATAAGAGCGTGCAGTAAGCCACAGCTTCGTAACTAAGCCACATATCAAGGTGGTCAAGAGAGACAATGTGGCTGGTGCACACTATCATGTCGACCATTCAAAAGTCCCCTGATTTCCTTTCCAGGACTTATACAAACAGCCTTCGTCATATCCTGTGTTAAGCCAACCAATGCCACCAATCCACGTTATATCACGGAAATGAAGAAGAAGAAAGCTTGTGTGCATGAATGCATAAATCATTTATTCAAAACCACGGTAGCAGCGGACAATACTGCTTCTCTAGCAGCTCAATCTCCTCGCACGCACGAACGCTTGCACATATCACAAAGCCAGGGGTAATGATCTAGATTTCTAGATGAATCTAGGGATGTGGTACATTCATTGGGCGATAAGATGAATGTCACATCCAGTAACCCGGAATGCTTTTCACTTAGGTTCATTTATTGTTCTAATGAATGAGGGTTGAGCCATTTCACGATCCAACTTGTCGGGTTAACCTAATGACTTTCAAACAATGCGTCCGAACATGAGTCTTGAACAATGAACTTTTGGGACATACTAAAGTGACTAGTCTGGTCAAATTCATAGACAAATGTAACCCATTGAGCCTCAACCTTGTGGCAACTGGCTAGACCATGGAATATTGCACGGGGAAATTATGGGGACCGGTGAAGTGAAGGATTGAAGTAGTGACTAGGATTGAATTACTATACCTGTTACCATCGTTTCCATTGAATTGAACTGCCTTCCAGGGCCAACTTGTAAGTGTATATGTACCGCTCTGCCCATTCCAGTACTCACTCTTCCAGTTCTTCTGTCAACTTAACACGCACCTCTAACAACAGTAAGACACAGCTCATCAGTTTCTGCCAAACGACGATGATTTTTTGCTCGGTAATCAGACTCCTGGCATTAGCCAACCTGGCTCTGTCCACTACGGGAGACAGACAGCCTTCGCCGTTTGTGTCTAAGACAGATTGTGATGGACAGGTCGGCAATCCTCAGTGCGCGTGCTTGGAACTCAGTCAAGCTCTGACTCACGAGAACGGCACATTGTTTCCCTCTGACGGCGCAGTCTACGACGACTTCGAAGACGAAAACTAGTGAGCCCATATGACTATTACTGAAGCTGTGTACTGTTCTAACGCGCGTCCTCCTAGTTCGGCCGCTTGCCGACTGCCAGCAGCTTGCATAGTCAACCCAGGCAACGCCCAGGAAGTAGCCATGGCGGTTGAAATTTTGAGCAAACATGAGACGAAGTTCGCTGTTCGAAGTGGTGGGCACAACTACATCCCAGGATTTGCCAGCGTCAATGAATCCGGGGTCCTGGTTTCCCTCTCGCAATTAGACTCTATTACGCTTTCAGAAGACCAGAAAGCCATCGAAGTCGGCTCTGGCGCTAGATGGCAGGCCGTATACGAAGCCCTCGCGCCAAAAGGTTTGATGGCAATAGGTGCCCGAGAAGGATTCGTTGGCGTAGGTGGTCTCATCTTAGGAGGTAAGCCTTAGTTCATTCTACCGTCTTGGCTAGTCTGGAAGCTAATGATTTGCAGGTGGATTGAGCTATTTCTCATCAGCATACGGCCTCTCCTTAGATACCATCAAGTCGTTTGAGGTGGTCCTTGGAAATGGCTCGGTGGTTAATGTGTCAATCGACAATGACCATGCGGATCTGTACAAGGCACTGCGTGGAGGCGGTAGCAATTTCGGGATAGTCACTCGCGTAAGTAATTCTCGGTGTTGTTTTCTTCCCATTCTAGTCATTTCGAGAGTGAAAGGACTCCTATTCGGACTAGAATCATGTCTTAAGAGTTTTAAATACTCCTAGAACCCTTACAAATCTCGCCCAAGAAGACATTTACTGACTCCGACTGTTGCAGTATGAGCTCTACACATACCCTATCGGAAATATCTTGATTGATGCCCGGGCCTACGCTCCAAACCAGACTATCGACTTCTTCAACGCCTTTGCAGAATATCAGAGACAGGGGCAGCTAGATCCTAAAACTAGCATATCAGTTCAAATACTCGAGACCGGTCCGACGCTACTCATGCTGTACAGTGGTTTAGTGCAGCAGCCCCAAGCATTTGCTCCTTTCTATGCTCTGGGACCCTATCAGCCTATTTTATCACCTACGAATGGTTCTTTCCTCGATGTCCTCGCTTTGAGTGGATCGCGTTTCGTGACTGGCGATATCCGAGTCGACGGCGAGACATTCAGTCATATCAGTGATGCGGACTTGATGAACGATCTATACAGCATTTTCGTCGAGGAGACGGCCAATTTACCCACGAATGTTACTGGAACCTGGGTTCCAAACCCAATCTCTCCCACAGTGGCTACCATAGGCCAGCAGTACGATGGCAATCTTCTCGGGTTGTCTGAGGTCTCACAAGTTTGTACGTCAAAGTTTATGTGCTGTTCTTTTGCAAATACTGATATCCTTATGTGTAGGGTACGAGCCCTTCATCACATATCAAGACCCAGCCCATGACGGCCTCGTTCGAGAAGTCACAGCGCAATACACCCAGAGGTGTATCGCTGCAGCTAAAGCGAGGTCTTTGGACTTGCCTTATCTCTTCGCGAATACGGCCGGAAGGGAACAGAAAGTGTTGCAGAGCTATGGTGACGAGAATGTGGCTTACATGAAAAGTGTCGCTGCCAAGTATGACCCTGAATCTATATTTCAGAAGTTACAGAGCGATGGGTTCCTTCTACGGGACGTTTAGCTAGCAGCATTTTCTTCTCATACCATAGTTCTGTTGTAATAGGAATACACTTCCATTCATATTTTGAAGCTGTACGGTGAAACAAGGAGATAACTCTCGTAAGCGTGGGCACCAAGGAGTCGCAATATACTAGCCGAATTTGACCGTCTGCTTCAAGTGAGCTATCATCACTCGACGATTTCGTATCGCTCAAATTCCCCAAAAGCGGTAGTTTTACGGTGCCTAGCTGGACGTCGAGCGAAGAATTCGCAGGTAGTTGTCCCTAGGCGAAAGGCCGTCTAGAGCCGACTACCGCCACGAGGACATTAGTTCTTATGTCTCATGCCATACGAGAAGTAGGATGAGTGAGACCCCCTCACTCTAGTACCGTCATTAATCTATTCGAGACTGCGTCATATATAAGCATTCTGCATCCCGTCTAGTAACAAAGACTCTAAAGATAGATCGTGAATGCATATCCAGCGCATCAAGAGCAACCTCCAAATCTCACCTACCTAGATTTCCAATCACTGTATTCTCCTAAAAGCCTAACCTTTTTGGATAATACTGCTTGACGTACTCCGGTCGCAGAAGATCACATGACGGCCTGGGCCTGGAGGGAGGTTATGTATACATAATCCATCTAAGGCGGAACACTCTGGTGATACGAGCTTGGCTCAAGATTAATTGGCTCGGGACTTGAAGCATAATAATCGAGCGGCGAGCCACGAGTCGCTATTCTCGAATATAAGAGAGAACTTGGAAAACATTTATGGCTTGGAAAGCCTGGGTAGCGCTGATGAATCAATATCAAGCCGGATGCTTAACAACAGCGCATTGGAATAAACGCTGGTGGCAGTGAAGCCGGTGTCGTTTGCTAAATCAGTGAAGTGCGATGTCGCATTGAGGAGGCCTCACCAAAGCCTCCCTAATCAGAACTATGCAAAACCCCATGTGATGAACTCTAATGGGATGCGCTGATCTTGTCGCCAATACGCATTAATAGGTGTAATAAGTCTTGGGGACGAACTCGGAAAAGCGGCAAATCCTAGGTTAGGCCTATTTCGCACGTCCTGCTGCGCCACCATCGCTTGCGATTTTTCGCACTCGCCGGGACTGTTTTCTCATTATCCTAGTGTCAGCCCTATAGGCTACCACATTTCCATTCATCCAAAGAATCCGACATATCTCTTATGAAGTTCGACGTAGGCACAGATCCTTGGCACTTGAAAAATATATTATTTGAACAACATTAGCTATTGAATTTCGAATACTAGAATAGAAGTCATAAAGACCCTGATCCAAAGGAACAGCACCTCCGCATCACGTCGCATCAGGAAATGGACCAGCAAAGCGGTATCATCTCCGAGAAAGCGGCGCAAGCGGCAAGACCTGTCCATCGCCTAGAGAGCGATGTGGCTGGGCCAAGCAGTCCGAGATTGGTGGAGCTACCCGGGGATGACGCCACGCCATTGCAGCAACAGCAACAGCAACAGCAACAGCAACAGCAGCAGCAGCAGCCATGGCAGCCTCCACCATATTCCGGCCCTTCAAGTGGTGTTACAGATTCACGACGCCCGGGACCAAAGGGCCCGCAATATTATCCGGGTCTGCCGGCCTTAGATTACCGGCAATATTCACCTCCGATGTTCGAGCTGTCTGCCGACAGTACCACCATCACTAGCAAGGCGACCTACCTGTCCGAAAATGTCAAGGCTCTATCGTCGCTAATACAGACCCTGGCTACTGTTCCTCCTAAGCCCCAGATTCTTATTCAAGGTACTCGGAACAGGAGGGTCGACTTCAGCGTACGGCTCAACCTCATGAGTCTACTGGTGCCCGACAACCCCCGAGATCGCATGGACTACCTGCGCTGTGTGACTAAAGATGAGATGGCATACCGCGGAGGCCACGAGCCTTCACTGAAACCTGAGCTTGGCACCGGCGAAAACGGGCTCGAGGCATGGTGCGCGCGATTTGTCAAGGACCAGTCAAGCGTCAAGATGTTTACTCTGGAGCGAGTAGTGGCAAACCTCGATCACAACTGGCTTGAGGGTCAAATTCGTAGCCTAATCGCTGCTACCAACTACAAGGGGCTCGTTACGGTGCAATTCCCGGTAACGCATGCACGAGTCATAATTCAAAACCCTGACAAGGTCAACAAATTCTTTACGAGTGTCACGACGCTATTCTCTGGGAAAGCCAAGTATGAGGTCGTCAAGGCAGTATGGCCTTTTGCAAATGCAAAGAATGGGGAGCAAGGCCGAAAATGCATCGTCCAGAGCGAAAAGACATGGTGGGAGGAATGGAGAGACCCGAGTATGTGCACTTCCTTTCGCAACTTATCGCCGTCATAGGGGTTTTCTTGCTGCATGTCAGATTTAAATACAACTGTCAGACCGAAACTTGCTGATTAAGTGCCTTAGTCAAGTATGCCATCTCTCAGAAACGGCAGGGTTGGATAACAAATGAGGACAAACTTGAGTGTATCATGGAGGGCAAAGCAAAGGGGGCGTCGTTGGTGGATTGGGGCCCAGCAGAAGAATGTTAACAACAAAGCTAATCAGCTTCACAGTCAAGAGAAACCAATTCCCTACTTTTTAGGACCTTCGCGTAAGTTACATGAGATAGAAGAAATACTTAATGATGATTAGATCAAGTTTAATTTAGCCTAGATACGACGCAGCCTTTGTGAACTCCTTTCCCATCACATTTATTCAAGGGTTGGCATGCACCTTTATCAACGGTACCGCGACGGTTAGAGGTATGGTTAGTCATGATTCGCAGAACACCGTACAATCCCTCGATTTTGCAGAAGCTTCTATTATCACCACAGGAGAGGTTGCAAACTATACGTGTACGATCTACCAATAGTCTTCGTCTGACTGCTAAGAAATACCTAACTCATTTTGCTACTCGGCCATATACCAAGTAGCCAAGCTTTGATTCTGGAGCATGCTGGCGTCAGCTCGCTCATGTCGTTTCGGCCCACTCACGCTTTAGACAATCCGGAGATAGCAAAAGGGGATAGAGAGCAAAATGGCGGTGTAGTTAAAGGTTATCAACATTGCAGATGAACTCGATGGTGGAGTTCCAGATTCGTTTCAGTTCAGGATAGAAGCTAGAGAGTTGCCTTAATGATTTTTGATTTTTATTTTTTCTATTTTTTAACAAATTAAAAGAAAGTTAGCAGTTGGTGAAGGGCGATGGCTCCCATGAGCTTGTCTTACCGCCCATACGGCCGGTGTAAGGCACCATCAAGATCTTAGACAGGCGAGTAGTTACACGATAGACTGGGGAATAGCATTTACTCACTAACTATCCGTTCAGTAACGATGGTTGTGACAGAGCGTACATCATTGGCCGAGCACATAAGCCTTTCGGCCCAACTCACGTCTCGGGCCTGAAGCGGGTCGTTGTACGTGATGGTCTCACTCGCAGACAGTCTATTACACCCATGAGCTTACGTTCACGATAAAAGTGAAAGAGCGGCATGGCTCACCTGTCTCTCAATGGTACATGATTGGTTTAGCGATGGACGCAAGCGACGATCTAGGTGCCGGTCCCGCTGTCTATGAATATGGCTGACGTTACAGACGACATCATCAAACCCGTTGGTCCGTTCTATATTTATGTCTCCTAGTTCATATATTTCATTAGCCACGAAAGACAAACCGGTGTATTAACACTGCTCATACTGACTAGCACTTCTTGACCTTTTCTAACGTGCTACGCCCTGCTGAGTTGCTCTCAAGGGTGACTATTTCAACTTATACTGCCTCTAGGCAATCGGCCTTACGTCTTCCTCCCAGTATCACCACTACCAAAACTTCCACTCTCCCTCCTAATCCTGCTTGTATAACTATGAGCTACGTTACAGAGACGATTCACGGCGCTGGTGAGTAATACGAAGAGTCGTTTTCTTCAAATCTCGGCCAATTCTAGTCATAAGTCTCCTGTTCTGGCTAGGTCCATGGCTCGAGTGCCCTCGTACTCCTAAACTATTTACATATCTCGACTAGAAGGACAATTACTAACTTTTGATGTTGAAGTCGTCACCGGAGGCGTATGTTACCTTGAAAAGTATTAAAAACGAGAGAAATTTTCAATGACTCACATCGTCACAGGAGGTAGCGACGGCCGACGATGTCAAACTCGACATCAAGGCGCTCCGAGAGCGCATTCCAGCGCATTGCTTCCAGCCCTCGATGCTACGGTCTATGGGATTCGTAGTCCGCGACCTAGCCATCTACCTTGGTCTGCTCTACGGCACTCTGCACCTCGAGAAGACCATCGCCAACGTATATGTCAGCTTTGTCACTCGCTACGTGGTGTTCCCCTACCTCGCCGGTATAGCCCTGACGGGTCTTTGGGTTCTGGCCCACGAAGCCGGGCACGGCGCCTTCTCGACGAACAAGAAGGTAGCTGACGCGGTGGGCTTCGTCATCCACTCAGCCCTCATGTCGCCGTACTTTGCGTGGCGGTCCAGCCACGCGCGCCATCACCAGTATGCCAATAATGTCTCTGTTGACCTGAACTATGTACCACCGTCGCGGGAGGAATATCGCACGTTGTTTGGACGGGATCGTAACACTCATGATGAGATTGTCAAGAGCGGCGAGGGTGAACATGACCGAGACATGCAGGACGATATTCTCGAGGACGCACCGTTCGTCGTGTTTCTTCGTATTGTGCTGCAGCAAGTAATCGGCTGGCATTGGTATCTACTCTCGCACATCACAGCAGGGCCCAATAGCGGTGCGTACAAAGGCCCTCCGTGCATGATTTACACTAGTCGTTTGTTCTCGGTGTATCTTTCAAGTTCAATGCTGACCTTTTCGCAGTGAGTACAGACGCTTTGTCTATGTCAGCAGACAGGAAAACTTGAGGATCCCGACTAACATATTTTTCCCTCCCTAGTCGCCTAAGAAGTCGCGCGGTTGGTGGGACAATAGCCATTTTTTGCCCGACAGTTCACTGTTCCGCGACGATGAATTTTGGGGTATATTCGCCTCTGACGTTGGGCTCCTGGTCATGATGGGGGTGTGTATGACCTTGGGGCAGTGGTATGGGTTCAAGACATTGCTCTGGACTTACATTCTCCCACTCATGTGGGTGAACCACTGGATCGTCATGATCACCTACCTTCACCACACGCACACCTCACTCCCCAAGTACGCGCCGGAGAGCTGGACGTACTTGCGCGGCGCGCTGGCGACTGTTGATCGTGACCCCGGGTTCGTCATAAGGCATATGACGCATCATATCATTGACTTACACGTAGTGCATCATCTATTCCCGTAGGTCCTGAATACAAGTTGTGCTATGTACATACTGATACTAGGCGAAACACATAACTAAAGTTTTTTTTAATCAGCCGGATTCCGCACTACCATGCTCAAGAGGCGACGGATGCTATAAGACCACTTCTTGGTGATCACTACCATTCGGACAAGACTTCGTATTGGGGGGCGCTGTGGAAGGCTTTCACCGAGTGCCAGTGGGTTGAGCCAGATCCAGAGAAGACTATCAAAGCAGTAAGATCACACAATCCCTAACTACATTCATCTTTGGATTAGTATCCAAACTAATTGACCTCTATTAGAATGTGTACAGCGCTAAGAATGGAGATGCTGAGGAAGCTGCGAGAAGAAAAGCGGTTGACGAAAATGGCGTCCTGTGGTATCGGTCTGGGCGGATGCCACCTCCCTTGGTCCAGATGCGGTCATCTGTAAAGCGGGCGGCTTAGGTCTGTTGCGGTGTATCGTCCTATAGGAGATATTACAAGGACGGCAGCATGAACGCTTCTTTTCGCGGCGGTTTTCGGTTAACGGCATCGTGATCAAGTCGTAAGGTGTTGAATATTTAGATTTAGAGAAATATTACATATCTAAATAGCTGAATCTCCTAATGAGTAAAATATACTGTTTACGTAGATCATCTCTGAAGCCTTCATCCCTGCTTAGGACTTCAACGTAGCTTGAACTGATGGCCCTATGCATTTTCAAACTTCAGTCAGTAGCGATACCAACATATGTAGTCATATTTCTATACTCTCGTATGAGCTGAGATGGGCTTTTTATTGAAACTCACGGAAAGCGCCATTGCAGTTGAGAAACCCAACCCTGCTGGTCGCGATTGGCGTTGATACGAGACATACATGACGTTTCGAAATTTCTCTATTTCTTTCATAAGACATGTCACAAATTAAGTCTTGAGGAAAAACGCGGTGTCATGGAGGGTCCTCCTACCCAACCTAGGAAACTCATGCAACCTATGTGAGCCAAAGTCGAATTGGTATTTAGATCATCGGTTAGGTACTAGACACATCGACCTTTTTCATTCCGAGAATTATATTGATAGGCGTTCTAGAGCCAGAAATTTATTCTCTTTATCTCTATACCTACGTATACGGGAGACCGCAACCCCTTTATCCACGATTTTCGATCGATTTGTGATATACAGTAGTATACCACTGGATTATCCCCGAGTCTGCTCAGGGCTGCGCATGCGCACTCATGCGAGCTGCAAGGCAGTGCTCTGGTCTCGGAGGCCTGTCGTACGCCAGACTGCCACGTGAAATAAATTAAATTCATGCGGCGTGCTACATCTAATGGTCTTTAGGTATCATCACCACCTAGCGATGAAGCATACGTTAGCCAGGATCGAAAACGCCGTTTGCTCCCCCCTTTTTTGACTTCAAAGTAATCCAAACGTCTAGCTTCTCTCCCATCACATTTTAGAAAAAGAGAGTTTCTGCATCATTACGTCCCGCGTGATCTGAATAGTGGCCGGACGATCATGAGAGGTCCGTGGTTCCCTACGACTGCCACCAGTGCTTATGATGGTCGTGACGCTTGGCTGCAGCCAGTTTAGTTGGGTGTCCGCCCTGGTGCGGGTTTGTGAGATAGTAGGCACATGTGTGGCCTTTGGGGTGGTAACCTTGCCTCCGGATAGGCTTTCCTTCGTGCTGCGGAGGCCCATGATGCCATCTGATGAGGTGTCTCCGCTCGTGCTACGATACACGCCGCAGGCAATATCGCGGCGATAGAGCGCATCTTCACTTCCGATGCCATTACTCTCTTCTTTCGAACCCTGGCGTGTGTGCTTGCTCCCTCTTCCGACATCCGTCGCCCGGGAACCAGAACGTCGTAGATATTCCATCGATGATCTCTGTATCCTGCTCGCGAGAGCTGGGACGTACTTTGCTAGAAAGGGTCGTAATGTTGGCAGGCTGCAGCAGGTTACCCCGGAACACTTCATCAACGTTAAGAGTCAGTCGTTTGTATTCTAAGTGAAATATGTAAAGGTTTCGGGAGTGTGCAGAGCATCCTGAAACTGGAATTTAGCCGTAACAGGAAATTTTTACTCCTGGCACTGGCCATAATGAAAGAATATGACTCCTGACGTTACTCACTAGTTCTGCGATTGACCAACTTGATCCTTCTATGTTTTCGTATGAGAAGTCACCGCCCTGCTTAAGGAACTTGATGCGAATGACCGAGATTGCGCAAGTACTGGGGCTGATGTGAGCCAATAAAATATCGCGTTGTGGCGCTATACAAAACTGATAACTTACAAGAAACCTAGGCTGAAGATACCGACAAGAGAGAGTCGCTGTGCTTTAGGAAGCTTGAGGCGAACCAACACAGGGAGGGGCATGACGAAGATGGCGATGTCTGTCACTATGTTGCCCGCAGCGTTGATGTACCACTGAAGAGGAGTCGGGATACACTGCGGATTCAGCGACGAGTCCCAAAAGCCCGCGACGGGAAGGCATATGAAGATGCCGACGAGGACCTGAGAAAAACTCCAAAGTCCAATTATGACCATGGCGACTGCACATATGATCCGGAATCTCCTCGAAACAAGCACACGATAGTATTGCGTTAGGAAAGTTAACTTGACGACCATGAGTCCGGTGTTATAGAAGATGATGCTGACGTAGAAGTTCTATCAACTTATTAGCAGAATCCTACAGCATGCTCGGTGAAGTGAGTAGGCAAGTACCTTCAGGTATGCCATGATCTCTTCGGGAAGTTCTAGGTCCCATACATGTTTCCCTAGGCCATACCTAGTATCTAGGTAAGGCCTGTTAGCGACGTCATCTGCTGTAATGTGATGTTCTATAACACCTGATACTTACTGATGCATTGGGAAATCCCAGTTGCGATAGCTAGTCCCTTCATCATAAGTCAGTGGCATTCGCAGGCCCGGTCAAAATTAGGAGCTCACCAGTGCTAGCAGCGAAAGGTAGTCATCTGCTCCAACCTGCTTGAGCAAACATACTCGAGTATAAATGCGAAGGCCTACGGAGAGAGTTGCGATGCTAAGCAAGATAACCACGACAATGACGAGCACATGGGCTCGGTTATCGTGAGGTAAAGTTGACGAGTCGACGGGAATATCCATTATTAGGGCTTGGTGACTGGCATGCCTAGAACACGGAAGTGGCAACTGTTGATAGAAACCATCAACTTGTTCCCTACAGGCTGTAATGTGCGACCTGTGATTTCCTTACACTCTCTTCAAACAAAATCATTACCATGCGATGATTTATAATTATCATATTATAATAGGACCTGACGTTATGGAAAAGTAGAATATCTTGTATCGTAAAAATATGACAGCTGCAAGAAATTTCCTCTCTTGTCTCGCTTCAGTTCATGTTTTATACTCATAGACACATTCCTCGGCTACGGTATCCAAAACAGAGACTAATCCGAGGAAGAGGAGACACCTCATCCTCAGATCTTCTACATGAGCCGTGTCGAGGGCAACTCACATTTTACTCAGCCAATCAACTATATTCTATTCACCTCCATGTTGGCCTATGTAGTTTAGCTCACGAAAAGTTTCACAACATGACAAGATCCGGTTCCTGGTTGCTCGACTTTAATATAACCGACCAATGAGGTGAATGCGGGGGAAGAACGACTACCGAAACACTGCAGGTAGAGTTGCATAGAGCTGCGGAGATGCGCACGGCTCAATGACAGATCGCCCGTTGCGTCGTAGCTGTTGAGCTTACTAACGACGAATGCGGTAACTCCCATCTCAAATTCCGTATTCAGAGATCCCGTGCGCTGCGGCCTGACTTGCCGCTGACTCCATGTATGGAAAGAGTGAATGGTAGAATGAATGAACACGACGATTACCTTCTAAGGGAAGATGGGGTAATAATGATAACAATTATGGCTCTTGGTCATTGGGTAAAGCACACACACCTTGCGGCATGAATGAGAAACAACTGAATACTTCATGAGGTTTCGACATCACTAGTCTCCACCTTGTTATGAATGTGTGTTTAAAGATTCGCTATCATGACGTACGTAGCAATCTACGCAGTAGCTCGATGGTCTATGATGAAGTTAGATGGTACGTAAAGAGGTTGAATGATTATCTGTTATTGTTGGTTGCAGCCTTGTGTTAAAGCATCATGAATGGCATAAAGCTTTTAAACGTTTGATTTGGCGTCCCATCTTGTAGCATGGTAGGGAAATGACCCATACGCGGTGAATAGAAAGACTCATTGAAGTTAGGCTATCTTGGGTTTGCTTCAACTCACCTTTCCCACTTGTCAATCCTGGTACGCAGTCCGTTTCTACAGCATCTACAAGTTTACCCCTGGAATAATGTTAGCGCTTACTCCTCTGCGCTATATACACCACTTTTGCAACTGACAAGTTTTGTACATTTGTTAATATAGCACCTCCTTTTTCTGAATAATACACCTACTTTTAATACAGTCTACTGTAGAGTTAAAGTGCTGAAACATATACAGAGGTCATAGGCGTATATGTATCCATAGCCATGTAATTCACTGTAGGATTCCCAAACTAACAATATTTTAGGGATAAAGTAAGAATGGTCACACGCATGAGCCGCTTTGACCCTACCGCAGAAAGCAGCTACAGGCAAACATGTCAACAAGACACTGATCAGAGTGGGGAGGAATGAAAACTGCACACCCCTCCAAAGTGAGTGAAGAAGTCTCCCCAACTCTATTATTTCACTATTGCAACAACACAGCTAAATAGGTCCTATTAATTTATAATTCTACGAGTATATAGAGCGGGAGCTGGCAATTATACCAGTTATTTTAGTTGGGGTTTCTTTCCTTTTATAGAACGTTATTTTAGCAGTACAATTAATTATCAGAAATAGGAGACCTTTGGTGCTAATCTGGGGGTGTGCAATTTTCATTCCTCATTCCTCCTCACTCTGCACTGATGAACAGCTTTGAGAGTAACACTACCGACTGAAATCATGTTTTGATTTCATGTGCGATTCTATCTAGCTGGCGACCCAAGCGCTATCCTACTCGAATGGGCAGTGTACGTCTTGGAAGCATGATGCCTAAGGCGCACATATATAAGCGGTGTGTTTTGGATCATCGATAAGAATGAACGGCGTGGAGTATCCTGGCTGTAAATATAGATGCTAAGCCTCAAAGAAGCTTTTGCATTCTTAAACTATTCTGCATTGCGCGCAACGGGGTATACTTTCCTCGGGAGCTTCTGCTGGTAGGTTAGAAGTGAATAAGAGGCATCTAGTGAATCTCAGGGGGATTCCCTATCAATTGGGTTGTAATACCTTGTGTTAGGTCTCAACAAGCAACTTGAAAGAGCACAGTACAAAGTCAAAATGAGTCCGAGATAGTGTATCCCCAATTCCGCAAGCAGCGAGTACGATCAAACCCCACATCACCACGATAACCACACTTTTGCAGTTGACAGCAAGGGATGGGGATGATGATCTCAGCAAGTTCCACAAAGGGAACACACAACGATTGTGGCGGCTAGTGAGCAGCTGAAACAACTGCATCGACATTCCACTTACTGCAAGTTCATATGACCAGACACAAGGTCATAGCGTTGCGTGACGCCAAGTTAGCCCTAGAGCGGAACTCGAGCTGCGTTTCTGACTAGACATATCAAGATCTGCGGTCATAGTACGTACGCCATAATCACAACCAGCCCCCCTGTCCCTTTCTTAACCTCGTGACCTCAGTAAATACTGCGGTTTTCGACACAGTTGTTGTTGTTACGAAATTCCCTTTTGGACCCTGTGTGGTGTGTTTGACTTGCGGGGGTAGCCACAATACCTGTACCAGAATCGGTAGGGAAGCGTTGAGCAATGATGACGAGGATAGTATTAAAACATGTTTTATTCGAGTGCCTGCCAGTATATTTAATGAAGCCAACATATACTCACAAGCACATCATCTTGATTCCAGACGTGAGTATAATTCGGTCTGAATTGTTGCTTAGAGCATGTCTTCTCTTGAAGAGATGGGGAAGTAAGGAGCAAAGGATTGCCAGCCCGCCTTCAGAGTCCATGCGTACGACGTGACGAAGTAGCCAATGAGTGCTATAGTAGCACAGATGCTTGCATGACAAATTTGCGATGCGTCTTTGGAAAGGACCAATCGGGCCAACTGAGGAGGTATTTCTAATGAGGCAACTGTCGGTCAAGAAGGCTTTCTACTCATAGGTAGACGCCGACTTTGAGACACATGAGGAGTACTACGTATGTGCCATACTCAAAAGAAGTTTGGAAGGAAAATTGGTCAGCCAATAGTCAACGCTATCCATGATGGGATGATGAAGAGGGGTGTCAGACAGAGGTGGGGCAAGCGGTTAGTCCCTTGATGACATAAGATTCTTTAACACTATTCATAGCGACAAATAGAAATGACTTCAGTGGGGTCGGGTATGCCTTGAATACAGCTCGGTATGCCGAGTCCTACACGAACATGCTATAGTCAGCCCCAATTACACCAATCTCTGTCCCTCTCGACACCGTCACCAAGGTATAGGATCGTGCGTATGTACTACCCGTTGCAGAATACGACGTTGGACTGCATGGAATCCTCCTCCCGTTATGCATGCCACTGAGTCGGAGTTGGGCGGTTTCTGAGTACGGTCTTATAGAATTTGAATAAACATATTTAAGCTCAACTACGGACCGGCCCGGCCACTCTGGGCAGAGTCGGTCGTATAATCCCCATAATAGACTATCGTTGAAGCGCTCCACATCGGGAATGAATGTTCGTGGGATTTCTCGCGTTTGACGCCGATGGCTTTCCGAAAGAGCGGGCCGAGGTGCGAATGCGTTGATTCGCGGTGCGTAGTATTGAAGCTGCTCTATCACCGCTCGTAGAAACTGTGATTTGGAACACGAGAGAGCCTATTTAAATCATTGAGGTCGGGAATTTGAGGCCTTGTTCCCCAAACAAACTCCCAAATGATTGTACCTGCCATTAAATTGACATTGCAGCCAACTAACACTTAGGGAGCAAGGCCAAAACACTACTTTAGTCGCACTCCAGTATGCCAGCTGTATCTACATCCGCAGTGCTTCATAGAAGCCTGAAGGTTGATTTCCCTCGAATCGTCGGCGGTGAAGGGAACTATGTCGTCCTAGAAGATGGACGCAGAATTCTCGACGCTTCCGGTGGTGCCGCCGTTGCCTGTATTGGGCACGGCAATACCCGAGTTCATGACGCTATTGCCGCTCAGCTCAAGCAGATATCGTATTGCTCAACCATCTTCTATACCACCGATGTATGCGAGAAGCTTTGCCAGGAATTGGTTGATTCCACTCACGGCGTCATGAAGCGCGCATATATCGTTAACTCTGGTATGTATATCAAGCTCGCGCCGCAACGTCTCGTAACTGACACAGAGCATCAGGCTCGGAGGCAATGGAAGCCGCGATGAAGCTGGCAAGGCAGTATTATCTTGAGAAAGATCCACCAGAGCCTAGCCGGATGCGATTCATATCTCGAGAAAATTCGTATCATGGAATAACCCTAGGATCGCTCTCAATGGGTGGTCATGTTACCCGACGGGCTAACTTTGAGCCGATGCTCCTTGACTGTGTTTCTCGAGTCTCCCGTTGCTTTACCTTTCGAGATAAGCTTGTGCATGAGACCGATGCACAATACGTGGCAAGGCTCGCAGATGAGCTAGATCAGGAATTCCAGAGGGTCAGAGCCGACACGGTGTGCGCATTCGTTGCGGAACCCGTAGTCGGAGCGGTGAGTGAGCAGCTCAATCAGCTCAAGCGAAGCAACTCTAATGGGGTTTGTAGGCTCTCGGGTGTGTCCCATTTGTTCCAGGCTACTTAAAGTCAATGAAAGCAGTCTGCGACAAATATGGTGCACTATTCATACTCGATGAGGTCATGTGTGGGATGGGACGGACAGGCACCTACCACGCTTGGGAGCAGGATGATGATGCTGCCCCTGATATTCAGACCCTCGGGAAATGTCTAGGTGGAGGGTACCAGCCTATTGCTGGCTTGTTGGCAAGTAAAAGAGTGGTGGATGCTTTCGAGAAAGGCAGTGGGTAAGTGTCAACAGACAGAGTCCCGCCTAGTCCGTCTCTCCTGACATAGCAACATTGTCATAGGAGCTTCGTCCACGGCCATACATATCAGGGTCACCCAGTCACATGTGCCGCCGCCCTCGAAGTCCAAAAGATCATACGCGAGGATAATCTAGTCCAAAACGTGTCAAACATGGGGGCGCTACTCTCAGCAAGACTAACAGATCTGCTCGCCAGCCACCCGAATGTTGGTGATATCCGTGGCCGTGGTCTATTTTGGGGTATCGAGTTTGTCAAGGATAAGACAACGAACGAGCCGTTTCCCAGCTCTTCGGGCGTCGCCTTTGGAGTGGCCGAGCTAGGCTTAACCAAACCCTACTGTATCGCAGTCTACCCAGGGGCGGGGACGGCCGATGGGGTCAACGGAGACCACATAATCATCTCGCCTCCGTACAATATATCGCCGGCTGATGTTGAGACAATCGCCACTACTATGCAGAGGCTGGTCATAGACTACTTTACTTCCATGGAGGCAGATACCAAGGGATGAGGATGGTCGTCCTGAAGAATAGGTAGGCGCACATGAATAGGATTGGTGGATGGAAGCGATTGAAGCTATAAGGAAAATATCACGAGCTTGCTTGATATTACGGAGGGCGAAAAGACATGGGAAGATCGAGAGTGCATGAATTCGATTATACAGTGTATAAATACAGTGTTCTACAATGTGTTACTGTACACAATCATACTCGGTACTTCTTAGGGGGGGTACTGCCTGTCACACCCGCCAAAACATTAGTACAATCTACCTACTACATTCTATACCAGCTCCTAGTCTAGTCCAGCTCTTCAAAGTTGGCTAGCTACCTACATACCTCACGAGGTTCCAGGAGGTATCATGAACCAACTCCCGTTCACCTAGCGACGAACCTGTAGGTTATCTTCGAGGTAAACGGGTCTGTTGCCTCTCTCGGCGTGCTCACGGGTTGGCTTGACTTTAGACCTATTCCTAATTTTGATCTCATACACAATCCCTCGGCCCGTTGATAGAAGCGCCGACAATCATTACCCTGAGGAACCCGTATCATGGCTGTTGGCTTAAGCAACGGCCGCCATGCCGCCGACGAGGAGGCACGCGCCGAGGTCGATGTGCTAAATTCGCGACTCGAGAAGACGACACAGTTAACAAAGAAGATCCAGGCCTGCCTAACGAGGTTGGAAGCCACTGGCAAGAGTGTCCGCGACGTATCGGGACCCCTCAATGGTGAAACCACGAGGCTCCAAGTCCTGGGGAACAGTATGGCAACTCTGACAAGTCTCTGGTAAAACTGACAAGCTAATTTTACCTTGCTCCAAGATATCGACGCCGTTATTGCAGCCATCGAAAAGCTACGACAGCCCGCCGACTCCAAGGATGATGAAGAGAACATCATCCGCCAAGGGCCAGAGAAAGCTGGCTTGTCCAACTACCTCAACTCCATCAAGCGCCTAAACAAAGCCCTCGAGAATATGCAGACCTCAAATCTACGTGCCAATCAACAGACGATCAGCGACCTTCAACGCCTCGTCAAGAATGGAAATACACAGCTAGAGAACTCGTTCGACAAGTTGCTCCGAGGCGAAACCCCGCGATCTATCGAGCCTCTACACTACATCACCAAAGATAGACCCTTCCCCTTGCTTTCCCAGGACACGATATCCAAGTTGAGCTTAATGAATTCCTACGTCTCAGGCAATAGCTCCTCCGAGAACCCATTAGTCAAGATATACGCCGATGTTCGGGGTTTATATCTTTCACAGACTTTGGTGAATCTTGCATATGCGAGTGTCAACACGGCGAAGAAGAAGAGCCATGACGCCATCTACCGGTCAGGCACCAACGGCATCGGTATGTATGCTCAGGCAATGGAGGGCCTCTTCGTTGCCGAGTATGAAAACATTTGCAACATTTTCATGAGGCAGGACTGGGGACCGGCCTTTCAGACGACTTATCAGGCTCCCATGGCAGAGCTGGCGCGAACCCTTCGGGAATTGAACAACCACATCAAGGCTCATCTGAGTACGGACTGCTACCTTGCTTATGAAGTTACCGAGATAATGTCTGGTCTATCGAGCAATCTCGAGACAAGGACTGGCGAGCTCAAAACAACCCTTGCTGCAGCACTCAAACCTGTGCGCGAGACGGGCAAGATGTCATTGGCTGAGTTGCTAGACGATACGAAACGCAAGGTCAGCACAATACAGGCTCTACCGCTTGATGGTTCGCCAATGCCTGTCGTATCTGAAACAATGCAACGTCTACAAACCATGGTTGACTTCCTGCGCCCGATATCTAGCATCATGATCTCGTTAGGCGACGGCGGGTGGAAGTCGGCCGCGCTATCTAATACAAGCTCGGACGCGATACCCAGTCTGGCGTCATTCGATATTGGCGCAGATGGGAAAGAAATATTTGCTCATTATTGCACCGACACCATAGATATATTGATGTCGGCGCTGGAGCAGAAAGCCAGATTACTCCTAAAGGGTAAGTCCGTATTAGGAGTTTTCTTGGCGAACAGCATCACCATCATTGAGCGAATGATTCGAGATTCCGACCTCAAACCCCTCCTGGAGGGTAGACTTGGTGCTCTGGATGTCTGGCGTAAGAAAGCAAAAGCTCTGTATTCCGATGCTTGCAAAGAGATTTCTATACATCTATTCGATGTAATCCACACAAACCGCACACAGCGACCGCCTTCAGGCTCGAATGAATCTGCCTCAATCGTCAAAGCACTGAGCAGCAAGGACAAGGACAGCATCAAAGCCAAGTTCCAGACATTCAACACCCAATTTGACGAGCTTGTGGCCCGACACAAGACATATAGCATGGAGCGAGAAGTACGGCAGATGTTCGCCAAAGACATGCAGCAGATGCTCGAACCCCTTTACAACCGATTTTGGGACCGGTACCACGAGGTAGACAAAGGCAGGGGCAAATACATCAAATACGACAAATCATCGATCGCCGCTGTTTTCCTCAGCCTTTACTAAATTCTAGTACATCGCCCTTCTATCGACTGGGATGATAATGACAAGAGGTCATTGAGCACCCCCTGAAGGTCGGCATTCCACCGACACTCATCCGACTATCCAGTGCTCTAGCTTCGTAATACGTGTTTTGGGATTGATTCGGCCTTCGGTTTGCAACGTCTCTATGAGTGTATTCAAACGGCAACTGTCACAGAGTGCTTTTTATCACTATCATGGCCTCTTTTCGCGAGCACTTGTTTAATGATACCCTTTCGAGGTAGCCGGAGTTCAGGGAGTAGACTGCTTCTGGATGTTGAATCGAGGTTCTTTAACGTCTTCACGTGTATATATCTTTGAGGCGGACCTGTGTAACCAAGAAGGCATGAATTGTGGCTCTAACATGTATTCATAAGCTATGATATGCTATGATCTAACAGTATAGAGTATATTTTGAATACGGGGTTAGTATTAATATTCTTAGAAACAGGATTCCTTTGTTGCATGAGACACGCCGTGCACGAAGAAGCGACTTTCTTTCGAATTCATGCGCTTTGGCAAGCCGCAAACACGCCGTACTACCCATACAAACACTTACGTATGTACTGAGAACCACTGGACACAAGGTGAACTGCCATCTGGATGCAAACAAGTTACAAGATATTCATCAAATAAAATAATCTATTCTTAGATTATAGCCCCGTATGCGGTACGATAGCCTCTTCTCCAATTGTACCTGCTATTGGCCCCCAAGTGAGCTTGGAGAGAATCTCATCAAACAATAACTGTCTCTGTTGGTAGTATCGCTAGGTCGTCTTTATTCTCATCGCTCATCGGGCTTCATGATGTCAAGGCATGACACGCTCTCCTAGCAAATGCCAGTGAGCATCCCAGCTTGCATCCCGTAACGATCACGATGATCATCTTCTACTTGACTCCGGTAGTAGATCGTCTCCCGCATGCCCATTTACCAGGTTTTCGCTGGGCTCGCAACATGTCACACGATATGATGTGATAACGGCGGGTGTTCCGAGTAGTGTTACCAGGATCCTAGCAGCCGCCAAAAGAAGCCGCCATGGTGGGACTTCGGGGGGATGGGAGTTCTTAGTTACTTCGCATGTGGGAGATGCATATATCGTGTAGGTGCGAGCTGCTTGCTCTGCCACTCCGCCTTCGGATGTACAACATGTCTAAATAAGGCTTAGGCACTCTCAAGGACGAGTTACCAGGTACCCAGGTGATAGGGCGTCTGTTCCTGCAAAGACCCTCGGTCTGAAGGCTTATTAGCATAGCTGGCTACTTAGGTAATGACGATGAGACAAAAGAGTTGCAGTTGGTCGTCCTTACAAAACAGTATACGTTTGTGTGCGTGACATTCTTTCGCTGCGGCTTGTTTGAACGGAATATTTCTCCCCTCAGTAGGAGTTTCAAAAAACTGAAAAGAAACCTGTCTGCCTCTCGGAGAGACGGACTCATGCTGTAGCATCGATGCCACCCATCGACAGAACTTGTCATGTGGCGTGGTGATCTAAGCCTGAGCAAAGGCTGATTAATTATCGTCGACCGAAAGAGGGACTTTTACCTGAGTTCTAGTCTATAGTTGGATTGCCTAAAGAGGCCAATCACATCTTTATGGTGGTTGCATTAGGGCGTCCAGCCTGTCTTGGCCGGAAACATTCAGCTTGGCATTTTCATCAATCGAGGGGTAGGTATGCTGTGTCGTGTTGAGAAGGTGAAATTGAGAAGCACGAAATACATACTTCATGATAGCGAACATGTTATCAAGCTTCTTTTGTGATCATTTTTCGGTCATGAAGCCTGATTTGGTAAGAATACCTAGACTAGGTAGAAAGAGAGGGCATCTTCCCCGAGAATCCAGGCCAGATAACCTTGAAAGGGTTGCGCCCAAGCTGACATACCTAGTTGCAGAGAGCCAGGCCGAGAAGTTCAAGGTCCTGCGGACGAAATGAGCCACATCCGTAGACGCGTTCACCCTTCAAAGGCCTTGCCTCAAAGTTGCATTCCGCAACACCGGCCCCTGCTTTTCCCATGCTCACATGGTTGCAATGAATGCAGCCCGCGATGATCCAAGCCCGGAAATGCACCTGCAAGCACCAAGCCCACTCTCTGTGCCATCTCCACATCAGCCACGACAAGCGAGCATCCAAGGTAAAGCCCGGGGGGGGGGGGGGACTTGAATGCGAAGTCGACTTCTTCAATCATAACCTGGTTTTCCTTCTCCCCTGCCTACATTAGATCCCTACAAAGGATGTCATTTTCGAGTGTTTTAGGTAATGTTATTGGATTAGAGGCAAAGCAATCTTTCGCCAAGCCCCAGGAACGCAATTTCTTTCTTTATCTAGGTAGGTAAGGACCAAGGTAGGGTATTTCTCAAGCCCAATATTAGCTCATGGTGACCGGACCCCAGCCAGCTTTTCTTCAGCACATCGTATACATCAGATAGGACAAACTCGAAACACAACTACTGTAGGTAGATAAGAGACAAGGCGAAGAAAAAGCGCAGCCTGCATGTCAAGTAGGTAGGTCGCTGGGCAAATGTAACAGCTGTCCTGTCCTATTACTCTCATAACTGCTGCTACATAATTATAGAACACGCCCCTTCTTCTGAGAGCCTCAACCCGTGATTTGGGTTTCTTATTTTTCGCGTCTCTCTTCTGTTTGTCACGGGTCTAAGAGTTCTAACTTATTATCTACTATCGCTCCACACTTAAACTAATCGGTCCTCACTAAGTTGTGAGTCTCAAAGCGAGTTCCGCATTTGTGAGCGATATCAGCCATAAGAGAACGCAAATCCCCTCTTGGGTTATATCAGCTGAGGAAAATAAGACCAGCCCTGAACCTCCTCTTCCTCCTGCTCTTGTAGTTTCAAACGCTCAGAGCAGTTTCTTTTCTTGAACTCATGTGGGTGAGGCCAGCGCGAAGAATATATACAAAGAATATCTTCTGAGGATCAAGAGGGGAGCTTGCTCCTTCTCTTGCGTTGAGTTGCGATGCGTCGCCATATCACCACTCTAGTGCTCACAACGAGCACCCTGGTCTCAACGGATGCCATCCAGCTAAGGACTCCAACTGTAGACGAAGGCTCGACGCTCCTGAGGCGTGAAGCCGATCTCACTCCTGGGTTGAAGAACCTAGAAGGGCGTACTTGGGTTAGCCGCCCCCGCTTGGAACTTGAATACGTTAAGAGGCATGACGACAAGAAACCGAAGACTGAGAAAGGTGGCGGCGACGACCAATATGGCGATCGCCCGGGCGACGGAGGAGATGACCCAGACACTGACGACGATGACGATGACGACGACGATAGTTCATCAACAACACCACCGGCACAAATGCCAACATCAAAACCACCACCAATGCCAACAACTCCCTTAACAACTTCAATACCCCAAGGTGATCCCTACCAAACTACCACACCCATCAGCAGCATGAGTATATCTGCTTCTAGCAGCGTGGCGAGCACCAGTTTTACACCTTCGCCTAGTCCTACCGGCACACACACCGGGAGCACCTCCTCTTCATCTTTCCTCAGCAGTACATCAACCACGAATACCACACCACTATTATCACCATCACCATCACTTTCGACCACCAACCAGAACGGCGGTATAGGTAACAGTAACCACCATGACGACGACATACCACCACCATCCGCAAGTCAAGAAGCACACAACAATAACTCAAACAGCGCCAAGATAGCAGGCGGCGTAGTCGGCGGGTTGCTATTATTATTCTTGCTACTATTCCTCTGGTACTGGCTCGTGATGCGACCGAAGCGACGAGAGCGACTTAAGGGAGGCGAGAACATGGCGCTAGCAAATGACACCGATCCAGAGAGCCATGTCACCGTGGACCTGAGGAACGGACCGCATACCCCTCCTCTTGACGGTAGAAGCAGCAGAGGTGGTGATGGGTCGTCATTATCGTCGGGCAATGCCATGTCCTCTGTTCCTGTTCCTGCTCCGTTCGCTGTCGCAGCAGCCCACCACCTATCTGCTGTCCCTGCATCTTATTCGCCGTCTCCATATCAAGCCCACTCAGCAGAGCCGTATTCAGCTTCACAGCGATCACCTGAAGCCTCTTCCCCCGCCACGAGCCACCACTCTTTCATGGACGGATACGAGGCGGTATATGGCCAAGCTCATCCCCTGGCTTATTCTCCCCTGGGCAATTCCCAGGGCAACTCTATGTCCATATCAGCTCTTCCTCCATCCCAGAGAGCAGCACACGACCGGCCCTCCCCTCTGCAGATCAGCAAGCACCCCAACCCGGCGATGGAGCTAGACGGACGGCCGCCGCCACCGCGGTATCCAGATGCCATAGCTGCCACCTCGCCGCCGCATCCCAACGCCAGCCCGACATCACCTCTCCCCGTGTCCCCGCTGTCCGTCATCTCACCTACCCTACTCATGTCAGAATCACATTTCCACCACCCACAGCAGGGATTAGGACCAGGATCAGGACCAGGACCACGACAGCCCAACTACGAAGCCTACGAAGCCTCCACTCTACCCGAGGTCGTATCCCCGATGTACCAGCTGGGGCAGGTATCCGCGTCACCGCCCGAGTACGACGAGTCGGCCGAGACGGCGCAGCAGAATAACAATAACAACAACAATAGTCACAACGACGACGACTTCGCCCATCACGGCGACGAGAAGCAGGCCTTGTCGTCGCAGCAGCCTATGCCTCGGTATTAATTGAAAACAAAAAACCGAGCCCGCCCTTATCCCGACAACGAACTCACGAATCCAAAGTTAAAGAAACCCCCATGAAGGGGAAATTGGAAAAGAAGGCGAATCATAACTACCCTCGAAAAAGAAGGGGTGTTGAGCCTAACCGCGTATATGTAAATATATACAAGGTAATTACATAGAGGAATATACAAGAGGACGGAGTAAGAAAAGGAGAGAGGGAGGGCGGTGAAGATTACATACGCATGTGGTGGCAGCTTGGACTGGGAACAGGCGTTTTCTTCTCTCTGTGAAAACACAATGCTTTGTAAAAGGTACATATATAGGTATCCGACCAGGTATATACTCAGGCAGGTCGTCCTTTTTCATTGAACTTGAACGCTAAACTCATATTTAGTTATTTGACCTTCGTGCTGATTTGAAGTTTTGCATACATGGAGTCTTCTCATTGCCGGCTGTATCGACGGTTCTAGATGTTAGTTGGATAGAGTCCTTGGGCATCAGTATCTACCGCTCAATTTAAGACGATGTAATAGTTAGAGATATGGGCGACAGATGACGGTTCAAAGCGCCCTTATATTTGTCTGAATTTATACCTACCCTAATCTTGAAAACAGCTGATCCTCACCCACCTATTGACAGAATCCACAGAGCGCCAGACTAAGCGAATGAACGCAATACAAAGTGTAACCACGATATCCATTTCGCACGATGCTCTAAGGAATAGATGCACTTACGCGCACAAAAAAAAAAAAAAAAAAAAGAGTTACAGGATAGGTATCCAACTTCCAAGAATTTCAATCTACGTGTACAGTTCGACCGAGAGAGAATAATGTATGAATTTCAAGCTGATCGTGTCTTCGTGAGAAATCGGTTTAGAGAACACAGACTGTCGTCATGGGTGGGCGTTCGCGAAAATAGGCAAACCTTCTTCATCTGACTGATTGGGCTTCCGGACCAAGGGGGTCGACGTGATTCCTCCACTCATATACCCGGTTCATACCGCTACCTGGCCCTGTAAGCCCGGCAAGTTCGGAGGGTCTTGGTGGCTCCATGTCACGATATCTTCGTCGGCTCGATGCTGGATGTAGGGCAAAATCATCCATGTAGTCATGAGTAGCTCTTCGGGGTAAAGGGTGCCCGGGGAAAAAGGGATTGATCGGTACGTCATACATGTCATCGTCCATCGTGTGACGTCTTGAGATGGGGCTCGGCAGCATTGGAGCCCCAAAACCCATACCCAGAGGATGGGCCGGAGGAGGTGGGCCAAAAGAATGATGAGTGGGGATGGAAGCCTGACGTTGTCCTGAGAACCGGTCTGCCAGTCGTCTTTCCATCGACGAACCACGCATACCTCTTGCTTTCTTCACCCCAGAGACATAATTTGTACCAGATTTGGCGCGTTCGGGTGCGGCTGAAGGCGGCGGCAGCGGTACAGCGGGTGGAGCAACTGGTGGGACAACTGTACTATGTGATCTTCTCCTATAATCGGCGTTCAAGATATGTCCGGCTGCGTTTCCAATACCAACTCCATCATCAAGGTCATCGAGGTAATCGTCATCGTCGTCGTCGTCGTCGTTGTTAGCATCGGCATGTTGTAGCCGCCGAGCTCGTTCTTCGTGTCGTTGTCCTTGACGATGCCGCGATCCATGCATATAGCTCAAGCCAGGATGTGGGCCCCATGGCAAGGGATCACTGCCACCAAGGCGTTCTCGGCTCACCATCGGTACATGTATGTTCATATGGTCCGGCTCATCTTCCTCCTCCAAATCGTAAGTGAACCAAGGACACGCGCAAGTCCCCCATTTCAATCCACAAACCATGCAAAATTGAGCACCGCAGCGGCTGTGTTCTGATTAGTAATCATCATCATCATCATCATCATTCCACATAAACAGGAAGGTGACCATACCATGTCATATGGTCGCAACCTTCCTTCAGCTCGACCATGGCTTCGCAGTGGTAGCAACGTTTCCAACTCGCTTCGAATTGAGCTGTGCCTGCATCGGCAGGGCAATGCTTCGACTCATGCCACTTCTTGTAGCACAAACCACATATTAGAGTGTTGCATTTTCTACACTGAGCATCGCTGCGGCCATCGCTGTGATGACGAATATCCTTCGGCCGGATCGGTTCCTGACATTTCCGTTTAGGGCAGCAGTTGCGGTTCCTGCTAGAAAATTCTGCGAATTTCTGGTTCCAAGTCCTTTTGAAGTTATCTTTAAATAGATGATTGACGTGCTTTATCGGAATATAGTCAGAAGTGCAACATCTGGGAGGCATGTGCTGGGCGTCTTGTATAGAGAGCTTGAAGAGTATTTTCAAACAAGATCTGCACCACTGGTGCCCACATTTGAGTGCGGCTAACTTGGTAGCGGATTTTTCTTTACCACATTTTATGCACTCACGGCTAGACACTAGTTAGTATGGTCCTCTACTGGAAACAATGCCTCAATTTATCCAGTATTCACTTACATTTTAGAGCCCTTGTCGTGATGTTGTGGGGGGGCTGATGTGTGAAAGAAGTTGTCATTAAAAGGAGAAGATCGCTTTGAGGAAGAGCTCAGGCTATGAGATGATGGTACGCGTGAGCTAGGCCGTGAGAGAAACGGGTTTTCGGAGTACGATATATCAGAATGATAATACCTCTTACTAGGACTGGAGCAAAACTGGTCATTAATAATATCTATAAACCACATCACGTCCACGTACCGCTTTGGTGAACTAGTGTGCTCCTCACTATGCTGGCCGTGACGGCCACTATGGTTCTGTGGAGTACCACTTGGGGCTCTCGATTGATGTCTGTGTCTTCGTCGAGATGGTGATGATCGCTTGACGACGACGCGTGGACGATGAGGCGGAGATTTATCCTCTGAATGCTCCGAGGCGCTCTCTACTTCAGGTACGATTCTGCTTCGGGGTCTTCCTTTAGACCGACTACGATCTGTTGGGGTAGGAGCTGGCTCTGAATCCGGCGTGCCATTCATCCGCTCTTTCAACGATCGGGGCTTCATCCTATGATCTTGAGTGGAGTCGGACGACTCAGAGTCGCCGCTTGAACTCTCAGACGCCGACCCTAGTGAGGGTACAGAAGGAGGTGCTGAACGATGGTGCATGTACGATGATCGTGTTGGGGTTGGAATCGTGGTGGATTCACTCGACTGGCTGCTTTGGGAACTTGGTCTTATTTTTGCTCTTGATCTTGATCTTGATTGCATTCTCCCCCTCAACCGCTCTTTTTCATTATCTTCATCGTCGTCGTCGTCATCTTCATCATATGCTGGGCGGCTCCGAGATTTGGTGGTCGCTGACCGGGCTAACAATTGAGCTTGGGAAGGCATCGAACGGACGACAAGAAAATCTTCGGATGGCCTTGATCGATGGGACGACGAGTACTTTGGCCTCCTGCCTTCGGGCCTTTGTATTTCAGGTTGTCGGGCTCGGACTCGATAAGGCAACGAATGGCGCGACTCTTCTCGCCTGGGTTCCCAATCATGGGTCTCCGAAGAGGATGTATGGCGTCTGTGCCTAGACTGATGCTTTCCTGCGACATGCTGCGTATAGGCCATTCGTCCTTGGTTTTTACCCGCGTCAGCCCCAAAGCTCAGAAGTGCGGAGGGAAGCCCAAAGCACCGTCACTCGGTTGGACGAGCGAGACGTGCCGATACCTTATGGTGCAGAGAAAGACAGCTGGTTGCTCCTGAGTGGCCACCTGCACGTGTGGTATCGTCTGTTGATTGGGCTAAGGGGGGGTTGCACTCTGCATTAGAGGAGTGATGGCAGCATCAGGGCGGGATTGAGACACCAATGGTCAGGCACCGAACTCGCAGGAGGGTGGTTGGGAGTGGATGGCGGATTATTAGTTATACGGCAGCCTTCAGAGGACACACAACGAAGCAATTGAGGCAAACGAACTGCTTGGTCTTCGAGAATAGACCTTGTATAATTGTATGCAGGACAGCTTCGTCCTTCTTGGTCTGTTCCTCCTACCACGCTACTGTATAGAGGCGTTCACCAAATAAGAATGGAGGAAGCTGAAGGGGAGGGTGGGGAGACGACACTGATTAAAGTCATACCAAGGCGAAAGACCCCTGACGCTTGTTGACTGTGCTCTTTCCCAGGTTGGTTGGGGGGGGAGGGCCTCTTGTAACGACGTTGCAAGCGCCACAGGCGCAACCCCTATTATCCCCGTGCGTTCAGTACCTAGCCCCGTTCAGGACCCGTTCCAGTGGCTGATCCCGCCATTCCTGTGCCAGATACATACATGTAGGTAGGTACCTAAAGTACCTGTAGTGAGCCTTGTAAGATACCTAAACAGTCTAGTGTCGGTACCTACTTTGATGATTGCCATGTGCCAGTGCACACATCCCGTGCCGTGAGATCCCAACCTTGGAACTTCTGAGCAATGGTCTTGACCACCTGAGCTAGAAAGATAAAGTGTGAAAATGATCTTTCACATGTGTACGTGCGTGTACGTGTTGTGGCCAGATTGTGGGGTTGCACAGTCTCGGCAAGAGATATTATTTCAGATGTAGTAATGAGAGACATGTCTTTCTGTCAAGTGACTTATCAAGGAAGTTGAACGCTGCTGTTTAGGAAGAGTTGCTGTTCTACCTGTCGTACTTAATTGGTTGAAAGAGAGGGATGCAGGAAGATGGCTGGATGGGTGAGAAGATGATGATACGTTTGCACCATGATCAACATGATTGCTTGTTGATCCGACCTCTCTTATTTGCTACTTCTCAATTTAGTAAATGTGACGGCAACTTCTCTAAACTCTTGCCCGCCATTAATGATGAAGTCTTGGACGCGTCAGGCGCCCTCATTAGGCCCGGCCGAAGAAGTATAGTAGTTGACGCTTGACACATCAGGCTCGTCGAAGGGACAATCGATAGGTAGCCCAAACCCAGTGAACTGGCCAGCCCAGGTTACAACGTCGTCAGCTTACATACTGTATGCGACGGCCTCATGTAACATGCAGCATGAGTGATACTGGTGTACCGCCTCATAGTGCATTACTGACGAAGGATAGGTATGGCTGGATCCGAGCACGGACACCTATCCAGCATGAGACCAGCTTGGCCGAGACCACACGTTGGACGAAGCAAGGATAGAGCCAGCGCAGCTTGCTTTTACTAGAAAACACAAACGAGCGCTCACCCGGCCTCGATGCTTTCAACAGTCTGTCCAAAGCAGGGGAGGTATCCATAGTGTCATCGTGGGCTTCGAAACACTGAGCCGAGCCATTGGTACTGAGGGCCCATCGAGTTTCACTCTTCTGTAAGATGACATCGCGCATGCATGTACTGCCCGTGGTTGTCCAAGCAGGAGTCGTGTATCGAGTTGATATTCTCTTTCCGCACGTTCTCATGGTTTACGTAGAAATCAATGTGGGCTCGAAGGCAGGAAAACTGCGACAAGCATCATCTTTTACTGTTATTAATATATTGGGTTACTCAGTTGTCCCGTCATAACTATTCCAGCTACTAGAGCAGCTTGCACATAAATTTGCATTGGAACGAGTGCTAACATGTGGTTACATGCATCTGCAAAGCTTCGTGGACAGCTTCGTTAAAATCGATTTTCTTGGTATTAGTCGCGAGGCATCCCCAAAAAGCAAATCGGATTCAACTAGTAAGAAATACTTGAACTTTTCTCTCTCCGCCAATTAGGGATGTCGCTTATTGCAGTAAGCTTTCAGACTTGGACTTTATTCGTATTGCTTCTGATGATTGAAGATAGTGAGCGAGTTGAAACTTGACTTCGCTGGGATCTTGCTCGAAAAGAGTGATATGTGATAGGAGCCATAACTTAAAGCAACGAGCCGTTCATGCTGGAACCAAATTGTGACTTGAGGCTATAAGGCGAATCAGGATGAAATGATTTAGCATGGAATGAATGAAATTTATGTGCTACAGGTAGATACCTACTCAGATGAAGAATAGTCTCTACTACGTACCTCCAATTTGAGTTGAGGATGGCAGGATACATGTAGTTGTGTCTTGGTTTATAATAGAAGGCAAGCGCTTAATAGGGATCAGGTATGGTAGAAATGGTGAGCAGTGCCGCCGGGCTGTACTCCTTGCGGGATTCTTAGCTTAGACGTTTTAGGCCTAGTTGAGCCGTGCCCACGTGTGACTTCGGGACTCTGTAGCGAAATACCGTATACTGTAGATAGAAACTACTCCCGCTAAAGTATAGCGTCTATAACGAAAAAAACTGGGCCGAGTGGTTCATTTCGTCATGTCTGACCGGACTCTTCTGGCCCCGTTATCCCGTCGTTATCCTCCTCTTCATTGAGAACCTGAATTACCTATTTCCCAGCTGAAGCCTAGCCCCTCCTAGATAGATATATTTACTTACCTACTTCGTACTTGATTAATAAGGCTCTGGTTGATAAACCATGGTTCTCTGACCGAGACCGGCCTTTAGATACGTGTGTGAACTACCTAGCCTTTATAGCTATTACGAGTACCTACAGCATAGATGCGATTGCTGGTCCTGGCTCTATCAACTCCTTCAAACGATGATCTGCACCATCCGATGACAATATGCTCCTCCTACACCAAGTAGGCAGCGTCAAGATTGGCGAGGTTGTCCGCTACACCGTCACCTACACGCCGTCACACGATCGCATCCTTCCCTCGCCCGAAGTCCTCCACCTACGCATTCGCAATACATCACCGTTGCCGTTGCGCGCAGCTTTCGTCCACGGCCCCTATACCCTAAGTGTATCCGCGTACCCCTCTCACTACGATCCGAACACGAAGTTCGAGAACCCCCGTCGCTATGGCGTCCCCGAGTTTGAACCCATGCTCAAGGCTGCCGGCACCTGGTCCTGCCAGTTGATTGTACCAGACGACATCCGCCAGAGTGCGGGAATGGGGGCAGCAAGAGGCGATTTTGCGAATAGTGCCATCGAAGGAAACGAGCAAGTGGGCGCGAGCTGGGTGGTCGAGGTTGCTAGTCAAGTGATCTTCTCGTCCAGTGCTAGTGTCGGCTTCGAGATATTGCTTGCGCGTGATGAAAAAAGCTTGAGTTTAGGTGGCACGCCTGTGATTAAGGGGCAGGTGAACGTTCAACAGCCAGGGAAAGTAAGCGACTTCCAGCAGAGCGTCGGTGCAAAAGACGGCCATCATCCAGCACAGCCAAGAGGCGTATTTTCAAGAGCCATAAGTTTGAAGGTCGAGGATACGGCGAGCTTATGGAACACACCCAAACTGCCCGGTTGGGATGAATGGGATCACGGGAGGGCCAAGACACCGGGAGACAGTACTGCGGTTGACAGTGTCACCAGTCCACCTGGTCAAGAGGGAGAGCCAGAGAAGGCGCAAAGACCCAAAAAGGTTCATCTGGTGATCTTGACGCATGGGCTGCATAGTAATCTTGGCACCGATATGTTGTACCTGAAAGAAAGCATCGATGCGACAGCAAGGCAAGCCAAGGTCGATGCCAAGCTCCGAATGGCTCGGGAGAAGGCTGATTGCAATGCCAACCAGGCTGGGGAACAAAAAAACCGGCCGATAGAAGACGAGGATAGCGAGAACCCCGATGAAGAAGTCATAGTACGAGGTTTCTCCGGAAATGCTACTCGGACGGAACGAGGTATCAAGTTTCTAGGAAAGCGCTTAGCACGCTACATCCTCTCGATGACTTACCCGGATCAGCCTTTTCTGCCAACAACGAAGAAAGGTGCAGATAGTATAGCCACTGTCTTTAAGGGTGACAGCGCAAAAGATGATCAGAACGGGCGACTGGCTCACGCACACACGAGTCAATATGGTGAGAATGAGCGGAAATTTCAGATTACCAGCATCAGCTTGATCGGACATTCCCTTGGTGGCCTTGTTCAGACCTATGCTGTCGCATACATCCAAAAACACTCTCCTCAATTTTTCGATCTTATACGACCTATCAACTTTATCGCTCTTGCTTCGCCATTTTTAGGTTTAAGTAATGAAAACCCCCTGTATGTCAAGTTTGCACTGGACTTTGGTCTGGTAGGGAGGACTGGTCAGGATGTAGGATTAACATGGAGAGCACCAACCATTGCCAGAAGTGGTTGGGGAGCGATTGTTGGGACTCTGGGGGAGAGTGCACATAAAAAAGTTATGGGTGAATCGCAACCGGAATCGAAGCCATTACTAAGGATATTACCAACTGGACCAGCACATACGGCACTGAAAAAATTTCGTAACCGAACCGTGTACTCCAATGTGGTAAACGATGGTATTGTGCCACTGCGGACAAGCTGTCTGCTTTTTCTTGACTGGCAGGGTCTTGATAGGGTAGAGAAAGCTCGGAGAGAAGCCGGGCTAATGGGAACAGTCGTTGGATTCGGATGGGCCGAACTGACTGGTACTGGTATGTCCTCCTCTCGGAAAGGCCACTGGACCCCAGACGCAGAGGCATCGCCATCTCTACAAGCATCCAGCCCCGCATCAGAGACTCCCTATGGTGACTCTCATGAGGTGCCCCAGCCTTCCAGCAATGCTACCGTCGAGGATGTAAGGCAAAGCTTAAACCTTGTCAATCCTACACCACATCATGAATTAGGGCCTAGTCAAAACTCACAAACGAGCAATGATTCTCCGTTTTCCGGGTTCTTTAATCTTTTCAAGGGAACTGATAATTCGAAAACGTCAAACTCAAAGGTGCCGCCCTCTCAGTCTCCCAGGGAGAACAAAATTTACAAGCGGAGCCAGACATTGAAGTTAGACGAGTCGGTCAGCAACTCGGCATCTTCGAGTAGAACAAAGGTTTCTTCAGGCCAGGAGCTTGAAGATAACCAGAGCAATGGGATGTCCGCCCCTCCTCGAACGTCATTTTTCGAATCTGCTGGCGATCTTCTCAACCCCAAGCTACCTCCTGTAGACTTCTTGCTTGATCCTTCCAAGCGCCCTCGCACGATATTCCATGACCGAATCTACCATCCATCGGATATCCCTCCACCGCCACTGAAGAAACGAGCAGCCGGTAGCCTGGGGATGAGGAGGAGGAATTCGAGCCACAGCAGCAATCCGTCGCCAAAGAGCGAGAGAGTCGGGGACCGCTCCGCCCCAGAAACATCAAAAGCCGGCGTGCGACACCAAGACTCTAGCCTCTCCACGCATGATTATGATGACCGTTCACATACGGACCCTGACAGGCAGCCAGATGAGGTAATCGACAACTCCAGTATGAGGGTCGAAGAGAAAATTGCCAGGGCCTACCACCGCGATCTGAGCTGGCGAAAAGTTCTAGTAAACCTGGAACCCGATGCACACAACAATATTATCGTACGGCGTACGTTCGCCAATGCTTTCGGATGGCCTGTTGTGAAGCATTTGGTCGATGCCCATTTCAGCGATGATGCTACTGCACGCACACGGGATGACGTAGAAGACAATAGTGAACGCGCAAAGGAGATGAATAAAGGACCAGACGAGACGGGTACCGAAACAAAACAATCGAATGGTGAAGATGGGAACACCAACATCGGCAGTGGTAGTGATGATAAGCCTCTGGATACCGGCAAGCAAGTCACCGGACACAATGTGTCCAAATCTATAACTCTTGAGCGTTCCGCAAGCTTGGCCCGCGAAGCCGCAGACACCGTTTCAGACCTTCCCACATCCCAGGACAGCAAGAGGGAAGTATCTCACAGCTTCCGGGAAACTCTTCCACGGCCTCATGACGAGGCTGTCGACTCGGCCGCCTGGAGTGATCGCGACTTTGCCGACAGTGGCGACGAAAGCGAGATGGATATGGACATGGCGTACGGCCGGCATTTCAACCCCAGATTACAACCTCCTCAAGACGAGAAGGGCAAAGAGAGAGAGCAAAGAAATGGGAGCCCTACCTGGAACTGGACTGAAAAGATCGTCGGGAAAGGCGCCACGCGGAAACCGAAAGGGACTGGCCCCCAGAGCCAGACTGATTCCCGACCGGAGAGCCGCGGTTCTGACGCCGCCGCTGCTCCGTGATCTGATCGATCCGAGTGTGGATAGTAAGTGCTTGATCAGTGCTTCGCTTCAAGTTCTTTTGGAGACAAACCGGGGTTCGCTTATCTTTTATTCTATTGTTATCAGGCGTGTATTTAAATAAAGGTGGCATTGCATTAGCAAAGGCAGATAAAGAGTATTATACATCGATTCTATTGTATACCTTAGCTTAGTATACTCAGCATAGCGGGTTAACCCAGGTGTTCTATAGACGGCCAATTCCATATAAATCCACGTAGACAAGCTCTTCTTCTTAGACTAAGACTTACTAGACATGGCCTTGGACTCAGCAAGTGATCCATTTTACTAAGAGCTTGGATTGGAAACGAACCCTTGACTAACAGCGACCCAGGTAGTATTGCCCGTCCCTCAACTTACTTACCTAGGTACCTGTGATGAAGAGTGTCGGTGAGCTGTGGGGTGAAAATTGGGGTGGTCTGTCTGTCAATGAGAAGTATAGAGAGAGGATGATGGGCTTGCTAAGCCATGATAAGGAGAAGAAATGTTCTAAGCGAAGAAGTAGACTGATAGATATACACTGCCCACTTTCCGGGTTCGTGCTTATGTGCATATACAGCGTGAAAGGCTATCCAGGAAATAGAGGGTAGGAAAGTGAAAGGAATGGAGAGAATGCCCTAAGTAACGAGAATTTTTGTCTGGCACGCATCAAATGGTGATCTCTGATGGCTTATAGACACGACACGAGTCGAGATTGCGAAATGGATAGCACACTAGAGCGGGGAAGGAAGGCCGTTGTTCACACAGGTAATTGAATTCAGCGCGAATACATCGCTGTCACAAACTGACTTGCCTATCTACCATAGTCACGTCCATCGGTCAGTCCGTCGATCACACCCACAAACCATTCAGCACATCCAGTCCCTTACATAAGAAGAGCGCAGAAGTGCCCCTGTCAATTACAAATTCTCTGTACCGCCTCTGCGGTATATCCATCGGCCTCTCAGAAAGAGAAGCAAAGAAAAAGAGAACGCCAGGCCATGCCACACGTACTAGGTATGTGTCTTAAGTAGACAAGGACCCCCCGACACCGAGAACAGCTGCACAAAGACATGCGCATACAGAGCCTGAGGACACGTAGGGGGGAAAAACAAAAGAAAAATTATGCAAATCCCCATGACAACCCCTTCCTTGAACGCCGGCTACTATCCGTCAAAAGTATAACCTTTACACACGTATTCCAGAGGACATTCCAGAGGTGATATAAACCGACATATTAAGGAAATCTGCGAAAATCTTCACCGAACGAAGAAACAGGAGGCAAACGCAACGCTGCAGGTACGCTTCCACTACGTGTCGGCAATTCCTGCTTATTACCACTGTTTTTGGTCTCTCTCAGAATCGCACCGTCTGCGAGCGGGACGGGAGGACATCCCTATGCGGCCTCGGAACCGTCCGCATTCTTGCTGAGCCACTTGAACATCTCAGCATACTTCTCTTCGAATGACTTCTGAAAGCGCTCCGCAGCTGCCGACATCTCATGGGATCGGCCCCAGTATGAATAGCAATTATTAAAAATCTGCCTGACGTCGGCTTCGAACTCTTCCGCAGTGTTATACTCGCCATGATCCATCTTGCTTTTTATAGTGCCAAGATCCATGGGCTTCTTGATCTTGTCGAAGTAATCGGGGACACCATCTTCAGCGGGTTTGACAGGCTCTCTGAATGGCCCGACAAGCCGGGTCCAGAATCCTGTTAGGGATAGGGTCAGCTTTTAGTCCATGTTTACTGACACCTTGTACAGGGTGAGGTTGCTAGACATCGGTAATAGTTCAGGACGAGGTAGACAGGAGAGGGAGAAATTCTAGGAGTTGGCGATGTGTTGGAGAGGTATGTCATAAAAGGATGAAACTTGAGTGTCGGCAGTGTAAGAGAGTGTATATAGAGTTTTGTAAACATGAAAAAGACACCAAATGTGTAAACCAGTAGGGTAAGCCTAGAATTACTAATGTACTATGGGGGATGTGATAGTACAACGTTTTTCACGTTTCGAACAGTAAGTGTACTTACCAGGGCCAGAGAGCATGCGATTCAGAAGATCAGAGCAGAAATTCAGCTTGTGATCTGGTGAAAATAGGTTGTCATCGTTGACATTAATGCTGCTCCGTTTCGTCTTATGAGGTTTAGGGGCAGGGGGCAGCGAGGGTCTTGGTGTCGCTTTCTTGATACGATTCGGTAAGCCATCTGAGTGACGGTGCTTTGTTGCTTTGGTCTCTCTCTCCCCGCCTTCGTGCTCCAGATAATGCACGTTTTTATGTTGGGCCGAGGGTGATGACGGAGGCTTCACCTGAATGACTGGCGTAGAATTCAGATGGCTCATAGCTACCACTAATTCACTAAGAACCTCCTGCGGGAGAGATTTTGTAAACTCGGCACGAGACTCCGATGATCGAATATACTCAGCGGTCCAGGACAGAAGTAAAGCGCGGATTGGAGAACCCTCGGGGGTCTCGTTCCAAGCCTTCACAAGGAGCTCAGTAGCAGGGATGCTGTTTGTCGCGGCCCTGCACTCTGACATAGCCTTAAGGGCCTCCTGGCAGAGACCCTCAATTCCTAATTCATCACCCAGCTTCCACACCGCGATCAACAGGTCATAGCCTAGCAGTGGTTGCGGTGCGGTGTTTATGGTCCCCGTAAACATGAAGAGCTGGGCGAGACCAAAAACTATAGGATCGGTGTTAGGGAAGCGAACAACCTCCTCGACTTGCTGTTCTTTCTTCTCGGCGAAATATTTCTGGAAATGGGTTGATTTGGCGACGAGAAAATCCTTCTGGATACCAAAGGCATCTTCATTCTCACCGACAAGGATGATGCAGAACATGGGATGCGGGTCGCTGTTGGCATGGCCATCAGTTAAAGCCGAGCAGAGTGAATTACGACAATGTGGTGAGAGAGAAAAGACTTACAGCCATGAGAAAGTGGCCGGGTTTGGGCCGTCTCCAGTGTCCTCCGTTGCCATCGTGTTTCACTGGATCGAACAGAAGATTAAGTTAGCTAACCATCCAAAACAATAATGACGAATAATTTCCCAGATCCTGAATAAAATGAAAGGTATTTGATGATTTAAAAGGCACTTGTCTTGCACGCATTAGAAGGCCATGATACATAGAACGCCAAGATTTCCCGTTCGGCAAATAATTCACGGTCACATCCGCAGAGGTGCAGGATGCGATGGACAGTAGAGACGACGGAGCAGAGGAATGAAACGGTTGTAAGGCGGGTGCGGGAGAATAACATGAAGTCGAGTGCATGGAATGGTGATAATGAGATTCAATTAGTTTGTAGTGTTGGAAGAGTGTCAGGATGGATGATGCTGACTTAAGGCGTATAAAGTGCTGTTAAGTGTGTCGGAACGTGTGACAGAACAGCATGAGCACTCACCTTAACAGAGCACCGTAAGCACTGCTAGAACACGTCGCAGATGTCGATGAAAAGAAAGAATGGGACTGATGTGCAGCAAATCAATATGTGTGATGGAAAATGAAAAGGGTGAGAAAGAGAGGGGCGCAAATTGAAAACGCGGTTCGTTCCTGAGGGTCGGTAACGTGAGAATCCAGCAAAAGGTCAACTTTTTGCAGCGGTGGTTGTATTGGTTGGGGACCCAGCAATGTGTTTGGGTGGTATGGGATGAAGCAGATAGCCAAGTGAAAATACCAACCATGCAATTTGAACTCAATTAGGAAGATGTACAAGATAATAATCGTGTCCAGCTGTTTGTAACGTTGTGGTTGGTGCAAGTATATTTGCAGGGAGGAAGGACAATGGAAGAATAATAGAAGAACAATAGAAACGTGAAAGCGTGATGCACCTATTTCACGTTCCATTCAAATGTTCTCTGATGAGGAAGTCAATGGCGCCGTCTCTGGGATACGCTTCTGAAAATTACAGTGGGTTCAAGCGCTCAAGGGTTAAAGGGTCTGAAGGGGAACATTTGAAGCTGTTGCAATCTGATAGGTGGCCCCTTTATGTACATACTCCCCATGGACATGCAACTTCAATGTGGCCCGTGCCCTTACTATCATATTGCTCAAGTTCAATTCATGAACTTCATCTACATGGCATCAAGTTATATATGAGCAGCAAGGAGAGTGTCTGGATTTGCTTACCCTTCTAGTCTAGTATTCGTCCTAAAGGAGACGAAGAAATTTCATATGTCACATTTGAAGTACATTTCATTCGGGTATTATCATGTTAATCAACTGACCCGAACACTGGCAAGAGGGTTATGCATAACTTGAGAAGCACACCCCGGTGAAGCTGTCCCCGGTGAAACTGAAGCTAGCTCTACTAGTAGCCATTCGGTACAGAGCAAAGCCAGCGCAAGATCTGTTAGAGTGTCCGTCCCTATCCTCATCCTAGAGAACTCTGCGGTTGTCGGCTGTTGAAGCCTAAGACTATCAATTGGTTCTCGATTGGTATCGTCCTTAGCGCGGGTGAAGCAACACTGATGAATACATTTGTTGTTTTGGCAGATTTCGCTACTTAGTTGCCTTCCAAAATACCAACTCCGTACCTTCTAGGATAGTGGGAGTAAGGGTATACCATATTTATTTTGCATCGCTACTCTGCTACATGCTCAACAAACATGTCAACATATAAACCATGGACGATCTCCAACGTCCCCCTCATTAGCCACCTTCCACATTGGGGCAGCAGAAATCAGCACAAGGATGACGATGGCCAAGGCTTGCTGGAGGATGATTCATTAAGTATCCTGTTAGAAGACCAACGCCTCGAACTTAGCCAGTCCAGTCGGGGGGAGCTGCCACCACACCACGATAATCGCCCTTCTCAAAAACATAAGGTTTCCCAACCTCAATATATAAAACGTGTATTCTCTCGACTACTGTGTCTGTTTCGACTCAGGCAAACTTGCCTCGTGGGTGCAATGGTGGCTTTGATCCTGTTGTTGTTGGTGGCGTTTCTGGGGACAAGGGCACGATCTGCTCAACCTCTTCAGGGTCTCCTCTTATGTGGCAGTCAAAGATACTCGATTATTAATGTAAGTATAACCCTTGTATACACTGCTCTGATACTGATCTCCGCTAGCAAACTTGCTATGATGGCAATTTTCTCTGTCCTGTTGAAGACAAGCAGCGCACGCTGAAGTGTGGCAATGAATGCTACCGTCCTCGAAAATCATAGTACGCTATCCATGAGGCTTTGAGTGCCCTCTATTGACTTGAGATAGCTGTAACGATGGGAGGATTGAGCTGCGAAAGGGAACCGATATCGGCAACAAGCTTGCTAATGGCAATGCCAGTGATTCTTGCCCTCTGAGTTACCTACACTTGACTGATAGGCCTTATGAAAACTATATCATTTCAGACTGCAGCAGCGCCAGCCAAGTCGTGGTTACTAGTCCTGTAGCCGACAGTGATCTGCGGCTCGTTGACCCAAGGCTTCTCGTAGGAAACACCTCCAATTTGCAGTAAAGCCACGATTAACCTCGACTATAGATTGCTTGGCCGGCTGGAAACAGCGGTATCGTTACCTACTTCTTATCTAGCGACCTGTCTAACTCAACTCTTGCTGTATCCCTTGAGAACATGCCCGATGTGAATCGCACACTCAGCCCGCTTGTTAGCGGTGTAACGGGAATTATCACATTGAATTCTTCAGCTGTGCTCAATCTAGCCATCATAGGAAGTATCCGGACTATACGAGATTACGTCGAAGGAAACAACCTGAATCCCAAAATTCAGGACGCGTTGCAAGTTCAACAACTAGCTGATGGGACCATCCAGCTTAGTCGCACATGGCTGGACAACGTAACCGAGACATTTCTGACCTTTCAGCCTCGTAAGGACGAGGTTACCGTGATTCAGGATGGACAGGCTCACTTCGAAAAAGGCACTTATCTGTTTAGTGCGTGGCACAACTACCCCGAGCTTGAGCAACTCAGCGCCTCCGAAACCCTGAACCCAGAATCCCAAGACCTGATCACAGAAAGTCCCGATGAGACCCAATCTCTCTCCTTCTTCTCATTCACCACAAAGGTTGTGGCTGGAGGCTGGAGGTTTCTGACATACTTTGGCCGAGATAGCCTGATCTCGTTGTTGCTTCTCCAGCCTATTCTTAGCGAGGGCGAGGGTGGAGCTGTCGAAGCCATCCTCTCTGCCGCTGTAGAACGGATCAACGCGAGCGACGGGAGCGTATGCCATGAAGAAGTCATCGGTGATTATGCCACATACCTAAATGAGCAACAAGGAATATATAGCACCGATCCCCAGTGTGACTACAAAATGATCGATACCGACTTTTTCCTCCCAATCGCGATGAACGAATACTTCGTCAAATCTTCCACTGGCAGATATCGACGTGATGCATTCCTCGCTAATAATGCGTCCATTATTCTGTCGAACCAAGGCCTTACTTATGCTGATCTAGCACTGATAACAATTGAGAAGATAATGGACACCACAGCAGCGTTCGAGCAATCTCCTATAGCAACGAATCTAATCCATCTCAAGGACGGACAGCCCGTTGGAGAGTGGCGAGACAGTAACACGGGTCTTGGAGGTGGTCGCGTCCCATACGATGTGAATACAGCGTTGGTTCCAGCCGCGCTCCAAGCTATTGCTTCATTAGCGAGTGCAGGTCTCTTCCTATCACACCCTGAATGGTCCCAGGCGGCAGGAAAGCGGGCGCAGTTCTGGGAAGACAACGCGCTGGCCTTTTTCGAGGTCAAAATATCGGCAGACGAAGCCCAGGCCTTAGTCAAGAACTACGTCACCGAATCAGAATTTCCAGGTGATGTCAACACAACCGAGCTGACGTCTCCTATCCAGTTCTATGGGCTGGCCCTTGAAGCGCCTGATCAACCTATCGTCAAGGTGATGAATACGGACGACTGTTTCCGCCTATATTTGTTAAATTCGACAAACCAGACTCAACTTTCTACATTCCTGTCGCAGGCGGCCGACAATATACTACGGCCCTTCCCCCTAGGCCTTTCCACGTCGGTTGGATTGCTTGTTGCCAACCCAGCATACGCTGGGGGCTCGGTAAACATCGGCGACTTCACGACTAGCTCCTATCACGGTCTAGTAGTCTGGAGCTGGCAGCTCTCGATGATGGCCGCTGGGTTAGAGAGACAGCTAGGCCGATGCGACGGCGACGGTGATAAACCAGATTTCTGTTCGGATGAGATACTGCATGACCGCGTCGTTGCAGCTTACGACCATCTGTGGGATATAATTGAGCAGAATCACGACCATCTGAGTAGCGAGGTTTGGAGCTGGGTCTATAAAGATGGCGATTATGTTTACACTCCTTTGGGTGCCCTACCGGGTCCTGAGGGCCAAACTCCTACAGGTACGTGCTGCTTCATTGGTCGATCAAGGACGGATATGGTGTTGCCGGTGCTCTTAAACAACGTATGAGTTAACGTCCCTTACAGAAAGCGACATCAGGCAACTTTGGAGCCTCACGTTTCTAGCGGTAAAACGAAATCCTGCATATACGGCTCAGGTTGGGTTTACCTAGGCCACCGCGAAAGACAGCTGCCTCTCTTAGAATTGCTCTTTTTCCCTCCGTCTATGGCTGAGTCGCTATAGGATCAGGTCTCACCTTGCTTCCCTTCGGCAGGGATAGTCACAAGTGATGCGTTGTGCGAATGATTTTTGCAGAAGCACAGCACTCGCCGACACTCATCAATCATCTCCAAAAACCAGCCACCAGGCCGAACTAGTATATTGGGACCTCCTATATCTTTGGTACGCTCTATGGAGGCACGCCTGAGAAGAGGAAAAGGTACACACTGTGAACATGTGTGAGAGATGGAATCGAAAACACATGGTAGTTAACATCTGGCAAAGTCACCTAACTTCAATTTTTTTTTAGAAACCAGGTTTCATAGAGGGGTTCCAAATCATTATCGAGCCCGAGATGCCATACCCTCGGCAAAGGTGATGCCTCGGCCAGGACAGCTAGTTTAAACATGGAACGATTCTCGTAGTGATCAGATACTTGTCCAGCTGCACATTTGAGAAACGTCTTGTTCTCTGCCAGGTCGCCAGATAGGTTTGGCATGAACCGTTCAAGTGCTTGTTAACATCACACAGGCCGTATATTTATTTGCAATGTAGATATCAATTTTGCCTCCTTTGCACCTGATTCAGATCCTGCAGGTCGAGAAGCGACAAATCCTTTTCCGTCCTTGTACATATGGCCACAGATTCGGTCCCAGCGAGTGCACCATTACCAGAGGGGTGTGCGGTTTGATATACTTACCAAGAAGTATGAATTGCTCAGGTCTCCCCTAATCTCTCGAAGCGTTGATAATCGGCAGGCGGCCCAGGCCGCTGCATTTGAGATAACGGCGTTTCTTTATTACAATCGTACCCTCGGACCTGGATCTAGGTTCACCGGACCGTCTAAAATTCTTCAATATGTAATTTGCATTGGGTTGTTGCCGGGCGGCTGTTTAGTGTTGATCGAGAGACAACCGCGTTTTCGATGCGATGCGCAGGGAGTACTGCAACCGACAATTCGATGGAAAGACGGCTCAGTCTTCCGCGCGACGCCAAGGTGCCCCTCTATGTAGAGTATACTAGAAGAGGAATTGGAGCTTTTCTGCAAGCCTGCTGCAGACAACTCTGTGTCCAAGTTTGTGAACAGGTAGCAGGCGCGTCTTCGGTTTCATTTCCCCAAATTCTTCCGTGTGGCGTCATGTCTGCGTGCGTAGACCGAGTTCTCTCGACCGGTCTGCAAGGATGCCACAGCCGGAACGGCCCTGAGGCTTTAGCGAGAATGCAACGCCGGCAGACTGGATGCGAGTTGGGGAGCAGTTGCTTTGTCGTGCGTGGTGTTATCGAATGATTGAGGTTGACGGCTTGCTAAGATTTAAGTGCAGGTGCAGGATATCTTTCCACATGATCAACAACACACCATTACCGTATATCCCTGTGTGACTTGGACAGCAGATCGCCCAGTAGTCGATCATGTAGTTGCCCGATGCCGATATACATCTCCCATGTGGACAACCTTCATAATATGACGCTACGTGCTGTTCGAAAGTATAAGGCCAACCTGCAAGGGTTCGGCACCCTTGCAGTGTGTAGTCGCTATGCGGGGAGATCGTTAATGTGCATCCGTTGGAGTACTTCGGGGAATCTGTCCCTTACAGTGCTCGTCGAAGCTTGCTGGGGTTGATGTAGACAGATAGAGACAGGCTTGCCTAGACCCTGAAAGACAAAAACAGTGAATGAGAAGATGCATTGAAACGCTGCACTGCGACCATCCTAACCAGGTATTGCATCTCGACCGGCTAAAAGTTGTTGACGTGGTTGAACATTTAATTAGTGGAGCTGTCTGATGTTCATATTTTTGCCATTTTTGCTGCGACGCGCTGCTCAAGCATGAATCGCTGTTGACATTGGTTCGAAATATCATGTCTCTAGCTTTCCTTAGCTTGACTGAAGTTTTCATCTGGCACAAAAGTGTAATTGAATGCCGAGGACCGAGGAAAAGAGGAGCCCTGGAGGGGGGAAAACAACAAAAAAAAAGGACCGGATGTGCTCCATTTTTGCAATCAAAGGGACTACTGTTCCTACATATACACGTACGGATAGGTAAAAGGCCGATGTGTGTCGCGTGCGAATGGCGTCTAGCCGCACGGTCTTATCTGGCCCATCTACTCGGCGGTATTCAACCGTAGAGCCCCAACCTACTGTGTGCGCCTGCAAGAGACCAAGAGGTGGGGAGACAACGAGATTGACGAAGACGGTGTCAAGTTAAAGTAATGAGTTTCAAGCTCCAATAAAAAGAGCCGCAACCGGTCCCTTGTGGCTCCTCACGCTAGGAACACGAGGATGAATGCCAGTTGCACGAAAATATTCTATCTGTCTCCAGAGTGGATTGACCCTCATTGCGGTTAAGGTAGTATTAGGCAAACAAGTGAGCCTAACAGGCGGGTATGGCTTTAGGGAGAATCATCATGTATCAGTTGTTCATGCTCGGAGCTTGATATAACAAGAACCGCATCTTGGCACGGCTTCCCAGATTCTGACAATTCAACTGTCTGGTGGTCGTTATCATCTTCTTCCTCCGCACGACCAAGAAGAAGATCTTCACTGCCTTGCCATTGTGGTGGCATACTTGGCATTTCAGCTTCGTCGTCATCTTCCCATCCGTAATCTTCCCCCTCGCTATCGGCGATTTCAAAATCGGACTCGTGAAACTTTCGCTTTTGACGGTAAGATTTTGTTGCAAGTGCCAAAGATGGCTGATCGGTTTGCAAATCCAATTCAGCGAGGCCACCCTGGTCAATTCAATATAACGATAGCAAGTCGGGGTTAAGTTGGGACGTACATTGCAGATTTCAAACGGGACCACCAAGCCAATACCATCGGGACTAACTTGGCCATTGCTCTTTTGCACTCCAACGAGGCGTACGTCACGCAACTCGGTATCTCCCATTGTCCAATCTCGGAAAAGCACCAGCCGAGTGGCAACTCCTTGTTCCCAAATAGAGGCATTGATAGCTGGAGTTATTGTGGCACCACGCTCAAACTGCATTTTGGTGGCACATTGGCTTAATACTAGTAAGACCAGATCTCTAGTAGCCGAGAGCTTCTGTAGTGCCGATACAAGGGACTGAAGAACTTGCAGCCGTCTGGCGGCCGGGCTTAGCCCTGCAAATGATAATGGTTAGCATTAAACCAAACAAATACACCTGTTTCTAGAGCTGACTACCTTTGGGAGTTTGCCGAGGTTCGAGATTTTTCGGGAAAGCATGATTTACCAACCCAGACATACCGTCAACTACTAGAAGGGATGTGCCGCTGGGAATACTGGATGCCCCTGGTTTGCAAAGAAGCCCAATGAGATGTGCGAGAGTCGGCGTATAATAGTGAACGAGGTTGGCTAGGGCGTCAGGTGCATTCAGGGGATTACTTGCCCTTACTGAAGAATATGAAGAGTTCATCATTTGGCCAAGCCTATAATGGCATAGGGGGTGGAACGTGTCTGTTCAGCGTGTTTAGCGGACTTCACATAAAGTGAATACCCTCAGGGTATGCGAGGCTAATCTAGGGGGTGGTGAAAAATGCTGGAAGACCGACCTACCCAGACAGCTCTACTACCATCTCGTAAAGTGTTGGCAGCAAGCTGCATGCTATGCATAAATGAGCGCACGACACGGAGCAAATGGCGTGCAGATAGGGTAAGTACGCAAACGTCGTCTTCCCGGAACCCGGGGGCCCCCAAACTTCGATAATCTGGCCCTTCTGAATGCCCCTGTAGCGCTGTGGTTTGTCGCCGTCTTCAAGCGACACATCGGCCAGTGCCCGATCGAGAGCCTCTAGACCAGTAGGGATAAACTGGCAAGGATCGGTCTTGAGGTCATCGAGAGCTTGCGCTGCTGAAACAGTAGGCAACCGATCTGGCGTGGATCAGAGACATCAACTCATGCAGCAAGACATTGTATATATCATTAGACGACTCACGAGTAGAGGTAAAGTCGAAGCTGGAGACATCCTTGCCATGAATCGACTCGTACTTGTTCATTGTGCTTCCTGAGGTGGATACGGATAGATTCGCAGTATCCTACATGGTTCCTTGAACGATAACTGTCGGTTTCTCTGTGTTTATCAAATTTGCAGAAACTGATTGCACGAATACATTTGAATGGACTCTCATAAGCTATGAGGTACAAAGACGTGCATAGGGTGCCCCTATCTACTTTATGTTACAGACGGTGATGCTGTTTCAAGGAGTGTGAGTGATAGCGCTGATAAGCAGATTACAGCACGTCACAGTCAAAGGTCCCTCTCAAGCACGTGACATTTTAGGTACCTAGGTTGGTATCCAAGCCTCGCACCCCACCCACCCCCGTTCTACCCGGTAGATCGCGGAACTCCAACATGAGGCTCAAATGCTTGGGGTAGACTACTGTTCGTCGGCAGGTCTTAACGTTCAGTGGTTGATCACGCTATCCATAAAGTGTGACGACCTACAGACCATTCATGTAAAGGGCCTTGCTATCATGATACCACTTTATGTGATATGCCTAGAGGTTGATGGAAACTGCTCTCGTGGGCCTTCGTTTAGTGAAGCAGAAAGGCTTCGCTTTCTTCTTACTTGCTACAAGGCGTTGTTGGTCATCGATAACAATGCCAGGTAAAGAGCTTGCCAGGGCTAGTTCGCCTTGACCATTGCTGTGGAGTTGAGCATTATCATGGCGAGTATCCCCGATCATCTCCTGGGTTTAAAGACGAGAACGCGCCGCTAAACTTATGGGCAATACGGTATATAATAAGTAGCTTTCATGTAAGGCTTGTATTGCTTCAGTGTCAATATTCGTAGTGTTAACTTTGGAGATGGATAATGCTCATTTTATTATCAGATGTATGGATAAGCCTCTAGTTTTTTCATCTACGGTGCCTTCAATGTGCTAAGCAACCGCTTGGCTACCACACATATGGTAGATCAAGGAATGCTAGCAAATCATTTAATGACATGGGCTATTAAACAAGTTTTGTATCTACTTACATTCTTATCGTCGGCAAAGACTACTACTATGGTAGTACCTGCGCTTAGCCTTGTGGGATAATGGAGACGAGGATAGGCGGCCCGAATAAAATCTGCTAGATAAGAGGTACAAGAATCCATTCGTTTGCCGCGTGGTAGTTCCTCTAAGCGGGAATTCACCGAGCGCCGGGCCGTTTATGAAATACAATAAGACTTGGCAGGCCGTCGGTTATCACGAATCCTCCCATAAGCCCCATAGCATGCGTCCAAAAAGTGTCACTTTGAACATCTTGGTCCCTGTGCGCGTGGAGAAGCGAATTGGGGCTCTTATTGGTTCCGAGGACCAGGCCATACCATATCAAGCGACAAACGCATGTACATATCTCGCCGGAATGTCACCTCTGGGGATCACCGACAGGGGCCTTGATGCAGGTACGAGGTGCGCTTTGTGTTAGGGTGGAGTTTCAACTAGGTTCTCCTCAGACTCATCTGTGCGATACTTCTATACTGTATCTAACTCGCTGGTGTCTGTCAATGCACTAGGAAGATGGCGTTGGTTTTGGGGTCTAAAAAGACATCGTTTTCTGAATGGCGATTCTTTTGTATACGCAGAAACAGTAGTCCGCCGCTTGGAACTTGCCAGCTGGTATGAACCCTGTAAATGCTCCATTTCGGGGTATTTCGGGCTCACCGACCGGCGGGACACGAAGAAGAGGTTGAAAAGAATAAGGAGCTAGGTAAAGCCGCAAGTGGCGTAGAGGACTAGAGATCCTACCTAGCGTATGTAGCATGTGATCCATTCTTATTACCATCCTTACATCAATATTCACATGCAACAGATAATTCCTAGAAAAGGTTCGACATGCCTTCCGCATTTCCGGGTCGAAGGCTCCGGGATGTGACGACCGGTGTGTATGAATAAAGAGAGGCATCGATATACTATGGTTTGGTATTCATGGTTTGGTATTTGAGTGTGATGGAAGATCTAACGTTTCGTTGGCTTGCATCTTTTCCGAGCATTCCTGAGCTGTGAAGCGAAGCGGGGGCTAGCTTCGACTGGTGCAATTTTGGTAATTCGATAGTCTCTATGTCTTATTAGGCTAGATAACTTCTCTTACTGTGAGGAAAAGTTTTTATTGGCGATCAGAAAGGGTCTGAATTAATACTGGACACGTTATGAATCATCATTACAGTACCGTATTATTACGTTCGCCGGGCCCTGACTGTTAGCGACCTGCCTGACTCGTACCTTGTGCTCGTATAGTGGGTACAGAGCAGTCGGAAGATGGATCTTGAAAAAATCCCATTGTCAAGAACTAAATGGACCCTTAATGTGTTAACTGACGCCTAGTGACATCGGGGAAAGCTGAACATTGTAGAGAAAGCTTTGAGCCTCTCTTCGCCAACTGCTTCTTCCATGGAGAAGTCGCAGCTTACAATATGGAGATGAGAATGGATTCTCGATACGAAAGATGGTGGATTGATTATATAGCGTTAAAAGAAAGTGAGGCAAGGGCTGAAACGTTACACTGATGGGAAGCTACTCAAGAAAGTCAGAAAATTCATGAAGAATTATTTAGGGACGAAGAGGCAGCGATAAGTCTTATTTTAATTATAGTAACCCTATTACAATGTGATTTTCGAACACACCGAACTGGTATGTGATCAATACACACAAGAATCAAAGAAATAACCTAGAGGCAACGACTAACCAAGACAATCCAACATATGTTTCCACATGCACGATGTACCTGACACTAGGGGATTGTGTGTTGTACAGCTTATTAGAGATACCGCCAGAACTCATCAATCTCTATTAGCCTAGATATCTGGTCGTAAGAGGCCTCGTGGGTGTTTCGCATTTATAATTTTTCAGAGTCAATCTTGCCAATTGAAAAGTTTACCTAATGATCGATGTGGGGAACATAATGCAAATGAATATGTGAATCGGCAAGATATATTTCGGCTGTTTGAGTATGCTCGACAGTCCATATCCTCGTAGACAGAGCAATAACCAACGTATGATGTTTGAAGACTAATATATTTTCGCTTGTCTAGTAGATCGAAAGAAATATGTTTACTTCTAACATGAAATCTGAGGTCTGACTTGAATGAGCCTACGAACTTGGTTAACAAATAACTTAAGTTGGGGGGGAAGCATTTACACGAACCTGAATGCACGACATGGATATAAGCTGTTATGGTCAGGGTTTGTGATACTCGTACTCACCTATAGGTAGATTCAAACTGCAATGTGATATTTGTTCTCGCAGACACGACTGAATTTCACAGGCCGTGCGCTTCCGTGCTTACATTTTCAGACGGGTTATCTCGGAATTGTTGGCCATGTAAACTACCAGAACCCCCACGATTCGATAAAGCTTGGCAAGATTAGTTTGGCACGCTACACTCTTCGGTTAACGATAGATCTTTCCGAGGTCAGTGGACCCGAGGCTCCCAAGATATCGGATGCGGCATTGCAGAGATCAGAGTAGGATTCACATGTGGAACCATAGGTAAACTATCGTCAGTTGTTGTTTAGAATAGATTCAAGCCGGGCCACTCTCTTTCTCTCTATAATAAGTCGCATATCCCCCACACCCGGGGACATGGAGGCCGACCAGTGTCAGGTTCGACGGGGCGGCTTGGGCGTAAGCCCCCTAGAATTTAAGCCAAGTGGCCGAGCATTGCCGTTGAAACGATCCTAACAGCTGAGTTAAACGCAGATATGTAACCACCATTTACTACACTTGGCACATTTCTACAGTACTACTAGTAAGATGTAGGCAGATGATTGCAAACAAAAGAAGAAAATAATCTGGAACTTGGCCGCCACATATTGTCTGGGGGAGCCCTAAACCCCCGACATGCACGAGAGTAGCGCCGGAGCAGAGTGTGGGGAAAGCGTCCGTGACCTTGATAGGCTCACCAGCAGTTCTATATGACGATATGTACAGCGTTATCGTTTGACCCCAGATTACATCTCGTACCATTCCTTAAACGATCATACGAGGTGGCGATCGATGAGATGGAGTTCACTGGCCTCGTCGCGCGGAGTGAAGTTGTCATTATACGCGTCAACCTCGCCATTGTGAAATTTCCGGCCTGCCATATTGAACATGTTGTGGAAGAGGGAAAATCTCATTTGCAAGCCACTGGCAGCTGGAGCAAGGCCCTGACAGTGAGAGACAACGCTTAGGTAGTAAACTGCTATGAAAGAGAAGGATCACAGCTAGTTACCTAGGTAGTTGGGTGTTATTTAGTAGCAGGCCAATATGATGACAGACAGCGTTGTCATGTGTATTCCGTTCTGTATGCTAGCGGGCTCCGCAGTCGCCGATTGATCTGAGGTTCTGGTTATGAGGAAAGCAACCGACTCATGTAACGACACACACTCGCTTTTTGCTAGGTTCTTATCTACTATATCCACTCCCCCTTGCTTTACATTCTACCCACCGAGTCCCGGCCCCGCGGTCTCCATATATTGATTATCGTGAGTTTTTATTAAAAGGCGTCATCAGTCAGCTGGGTCAGGGCCAAGCTGTACGGTGTGTACAGCTAGGAGGCCCGGTCAGGAAAATACAATGTCCTGTATGATTTTAGTCTTATTACTTCAGCTCAGCTGGTGGACAATATTGGTGGGGGTTTTTGGAGGACATTTTGTGCGTGTAAACCCCAAAGATGACCGAGTTTCAAGCGAGCAGGCGAGTCGCGTTCTCCCGAGTCAATTGTTGCATTTTTCTCGTTCTCCACAAAAGGCGGTGGTGCTACTAGTACTCACCATAGTGGGTTGACTTACATGAGGCTAAAGTAATAAGACTGAATAGCATCTTACTGGAGAACAAATTTGCTGAGAAATTTCTGATATAAATTTCTTTTACTCTCTCTTTGTATGGGGCGGCACTCGGTAACCGAAAGGCGACATCATGGTAGAAGGTAGGCGATCTTGAAGACTAAGATAAGAAAAATAAGAAATACTAGGTAGATGAAAACCTGGTTACTGTAGATGTGTGATCAGCGGAGTGAGTCAACGACGAAGTCGATGCGATAACAGAGACAGAGACAAGGCGCCGGGGAATCTGGCAGTAGAGAGGTTAAATTTTCTTTGCATACAGCATACTAAAGCTGCTCATGCCCAATACCGACTGGAGCTCTTTCTCAGTCAGCCTATATGGTCTCTTGAACCATCGATAAGTTATTACGCGTGCCTGGTCCTAAAACCAGCTAGACTAGCGATATGCTCGGCAATTGACCTTCAACTCAAGGCAATGTCTCGATGTGGTTCGGTAGAGACCGACCTAGTTTAGCGGTATCAATTAATAGCCCTAATAAGTTGTAAATGCCTACAGTGCAGTACTCAGAGAACAAGAGACCGTGTAACTGACTCTCTCATGCTGCTAATTTGACCGCCTCACACCTCCGCATTGCCGATTCTTTTCTCCTAGAGCCATTTTCACGAGCAACTCGACCATGACGAGTCTCCCACGGTATTTACGTATCCATTTCTTTCGTCTCTCTGGGATCTTCATGTTGTATGTGTGAAACAGATGAGCGAATGTTTACTTAGATCTTGTCCTCGGCTGTCAACAAGATATTTGATAGCTCCTACTACTTTGCACCGTAGGACTGGTATGAGCTTAAAACATAACAGATGAGCATCTTGAACAACAGTACTAACATTACAAACAACGAATGTATTTTTCTATATATACATATATTGGGTTTTCATGGTCCCAAGCTCCTTGTGCTCTGCCGTTCTGCTCAGTATCTAATGTAGTATCATGTACCTCGTTACGGTACCTTATGTGGCACGGCCAATAGGTCCCCCCACACATATGTGTGGGGATCCCGAATTAGCGAAGCTGTACTTTGGTACTTCTTGTACTGTAATAAGGTGAGAAGAGCCAAGAGCTAGGGGAGGGGCCAGGGGGGGCTAAGAGCAACAGGGCTCAGGCGGAGACCGACAAGTTACAAGACCGCAGGTACCTGAATGCACTGTGCTCCTGAAAAGGCATTGTATCATGTAGCGATGTACCTGCTGTGCAGCGCCCGTCCGCAGCCCACAGGACGCTGAATTCCTTTCCCCCCCCCCTCCCCCCGTTCACCCCCAGTATATCCCCAGCGAGGGCTGCCTGGACCCGTCCCAAGGTTTTTTCCAACAAGGGCTTGACCGACCACTGTCTTGTCCGCTGGCTTACCTCCTTTATAACGCATCCAAACCCCCGTCTACCCGCACAAGCTTTCCCGTCTCTAAAACTTCAGCCATACATACATGACAACAAAAACTTACGTCCTCTATTCCCCGGATTCCAACAAGGACAAAGTATCAACACCATCCCTTACTAGCGATACTGGACGACAACGTCGAATATAAATCACGACGCCCCACCAAAAGATTTATAGGATTACGAAGAATAAGCGGTCGATTATTTGCAAGAATCTATGCGCGAGTTTGGACCGTTGGACCGATTTATAGTTGCACACTATAACAACGAATATTCACCACCATATTCTTACCCCAGAAAGTATCACAGCTAGGGAAGGTTTAGTGCCCACTTGGCTGGCGATCACATGCAACGCTCACAGTCAGCGGTGGTTTTTTCCAACCTGCTGAACCCGGTAGCCACTGCAACACCCGCGAACCCAAAGAAGGACGCTGAAGGTGACGTCGACATGGCCTCTGTTAGTATTATCAGGCCGAATGGACCTCTACCAGGCGGGCAGCCTACTGAAACGCCAAACGAGCTGCCACGACCTTATAAGTGCCCTCTGTGCGATAAGGCCTTCCACAGGTTAGAGCATCAGACAAGGCATATCAGGACGCATACGGGCGAGAAACCGCATGCCTGTGCGTTTCCCGGCTGCACTAAAAAGTTTTCGCGCTCGGACGAGCTCACCCGCCATTCGAGGATACACAACAACCCCAACTCGAGGAGAGGTAACAAGGCTGGACAATCCGCGCACCATGCACTCAGCCACGCCTTGTCGCCCGAATCCATGATGCCGCCTCCTACCTCGGGCCCGCGAAGTATTAAATCCGCCCCAACTTCTACGCTCGTGTCGCCAAATGTGTCTCCGCCGCACTCATACTCTGCATTCGCTGTGCCGCACCATGGCTCCCTGCATCACTACGCAAGAGGAATCGGTGGCAACAGTCCGCTCTCCGGGCCTAATGGTGAACTGGGCATCCTGGCGAATGCTGCACATCAGTTAGAGCATGAGGGTTTGTCTCCCAATAACTCGAGACAACAATACTATTATTCCCATAGCCAGCACAACTCACGTAACCACTTGCCTTCTCTTTCTGCCTACCATATGTCTCGCTCGCATTCAGGCGAGGACCACCGAGATGATCACTACTCGCAGGCTGCTCGTCTTGCAAAGCGATCGCGGCCAAATTCGCCCAACTCAACCGCACCATCTTCCCCAACTTTTTCGCATGACTCCCTGTCGCCCACCCCTGACCATACTCCTCTCGCAACGCCTGCTCACTCGCCCCGACTTCGGCCATATGCTGGCATTGAATTGCCTACCCTACGCAACTTGACCTTGGGCCATACTCCAGCCCTCGCGCCCATGGAGCCACATTTGGAAGGCTCAGGCTTTCAGCTGACGCCTCAGCCCACCAGCACCATCCGGTCTTCTAGTACATCGCTGACTGACATCATCAGCCGACCTGACAGAAGCAGGAAACTACCAGTTCCCCAAGTGCCTAAAGTTGCGATTCATGACCTACTGTCAAATGATACTTTCAACCCTAGCGGTCGGAGCTCAACCAGTGGCAGTATCGCTGGCGGCGACTAGGAGAGCCGTGCCCGATGCACCTGTTATGACGACAAGTGACGAAACCGAGGATTACGATATGAATAATGACACTTTCATCGGAGGCATAGAGGTCTATATAGAAGAGACGGAAGCGTTTTTTGGTGGCTTTTCAAAGCACATACCATCCCACCCCACTCATAATTACGACAGCCGGATGCGGCTGTCAATCGAAGATACAGAGGAAGTAGGTCGACTCGGGTCGGGATTTGGTGGTGTGTTTTTCATGGGCTTTACGATTTTAGATTTCAGCTTCCCTCGGCGGTTAGACTTTGCTTAATATGGGCAGGACATTTAAGTCGGCGTTTCTGCTTCCTGAGATTCGGGGCTGGATCTTCTGGGGACAAAATAGCGAATACCAGTGTTCTAATTCCCTTTTCTTTCGCTCATGCGTACAAGTCCCACTCATCTCTTACACACCACAATCCCAGAGGTGTTCTCAATATCATGGGACGCTTTTACTTTTTATTATTATTATTTTTCCCCTTGGGTTCACGTCATAGAGGGTGGGATAGGGAACAAGGGAGAAGTAGGACATGTTCGTCTTTGGGGTAGTGTCTATTGGGTATGGCTAATAGCTTGACTACAATAAGAAAATAAGGGAGGGTCAACTCCACTCCCATTCAGCAAATCATCGATTGCATGGCTTCATGATACAAGAGATTACAAGCAACGTGTTACAAGATCAGCGATGAAAGAGCGCCCAGCATGTTAGTTTGTATGTGACTCTTGTCCTGAGCTTGGCATATACGAGAATAAGCTTGACGAGACCCGTTATTTACCTATATTAGGGGGAGCTGGCGGATACTTGCTCATGCAAATCACACATGTAAATTGGAGGTCGAAACGCACTCACGCTACCGTACATCGATCAATCTACCTTTTCGTAGATATGGCAAACCCGGATTTGACAGATGTTCTGCGTAGAGATACCTCCGATCTCTCCACACTTTTTGTATCACGACTTGATGAAATATTGTTTTTTTACTTGAAGTAACCCACAGTACTAATAAGCTTGCGACCTGCTCTATTGACTGACGTATGCATCTAGCTGGGCTATCCCCTTGGGCCCCGCAGCCGACAGGGGCCGATCTACGTTGCGATGCGAAAAGGTCTACGGAGTAACGATAGAGAAATAGTAGTTCTTGGGACAAGGGGAGAGAGAAGGGGAGGTTCATCGCCTATCTACCTGAGAAAATCTCGCGTCGCCTCTAAAGGATCTAGAGAGAGAAAAATTTGCTTTTGATGTTAGTTGTTGGTTGATATTGAAACAATTATGCGCAATTGCTGCGTGTTACGTTTTCCGGCCCCGGATTTCGAAAACCCCGGATCACCCAAGCCCAATGCCACTTGGCACTGAACCAGTAGAGTTGCATACCCTATCGGCTGCCGACAGCGACGCAAACCACTGCTGTGACCCTCAACTGACAGATATGTTATGATGTAATGCTATTATATAAGGCCGCTGACCTGACGATCTCTCCATACGGCACGGTATTGTCTATTATTAGTCGAACGGGTTTGTTTGGGTCGTAGATAAGAGAAACAGAGTCCCGCGTTATCCGCGCCTCGCGCTTATTATTCTTTCAAGCATTGAACACACACGCAATGCTTGATCAGTTGTTCATCATCAGAACACTCGTGACTACTTGAAGGGTTTATTCTTCACCGACATCTTCGGTTCCGGGACCATAAACGATGACCTTCGGGGCAACCCGTTTTCACTTTGTTATTTTGTGAGCACTTTACATTAATTACCAGATTACTACGCACAGGCACATCCCACGCTCTTGTAACCTTACAGTACCTGCCTAGATAATATAAAATATGCGGGTGTATAGTACCGGTATGTAGGACGGTAACAAGCCGCCCCCCGCCCTGCCTGGCCGTTCGCGCATACACCCGCATGTAGTAGAAGCCGAGTATGTAGGTATATATCATGGTGGTGGTGTATACTACCTAAACATACACTAGTCAATATGCCTTGACCGACACCCCAACGTCTATATTACCATGCCTAGATAGTAACCCCTTACTACACTACCTATTATTGCGTACGTATACAGGTCGTTGCATCCCGAAGATTGCCGTCTCGAAGCAAGGCAGCGAGCGGTTGTTGGTGGTAGAAGCAGAAGAAGCAAATACTTATTAATTGGACCGGCTTTCATTTTCCGGCATGACAGGATATTGGTATTAACCAGGGCATGTATTCTAGGTTTGATACACGGTATGCGAGAAAAGAAACGAAGACAAAAAGCGAGGCTGACCTTGCAACATCAGGCTCGGGCGTCCCCGAAAATACTACTTACTCAGCATCACATGGTTGGACAAGCCAGGTTTAAGACAGGCTGACAATGTTGCATAGAAGAGGCGGTGGGCAAGAAAGAAAAATTCTCATCCCATGGCTTGCTTGCATCTAATCGGTAAAAGATACATGGGAATACCGAAACTACCCTATCACGAGAATTTCTCGGGGTTATAGGTCGGCGAGACAGTTGGAGCCAGTCTTTGTCAGTTTAGATTGTTGTTCAATTCAGCAATGTACTATCCTTTCGGTGTCTTCTACTCTCCGTGTTATATACTGGCTTGGTCTTGGGCCTATTTAGCCCTCGGGGTTGCGTGTGTATTAATGAGTACCCCTGTGACATATAGGGTAAATAATTCCATCGTGACGTTTAGCCCACGTCACGTTGGCTGACGTGATATGGGGGATTTCTTTGAGGGTTAATCATTTTGGGGTGGTGGGGGAGACCCCACGCTCGACGTTCTTTCGGCTCAGAGCCTGCTGTGTTGTCGCGTGCTAGCCTGTTGCATAACGAAAGAGGCGGAGTTTGCTGTTGCAAGGAGCTGCCTTAAAACATACTGGGGAAGAAAAAAATTTACAAAAGAAAATAAATTCGGTCCTTGGTCGTGAAATTGGCACTGTAAGGGGGAAATGCAACTGTCACATTTATTGCCAACAATGGGGGACAAGTACCTTACGTATCAATATTATAACTCGCCTATGTAGGTAGGAGCACGCCACGACGGGCGATAGCGTTGCTTCATTGATTTCGCAGGCGTTACCTACCTAAGGTACGCCGTGACCTCCAAACTGCACGGTAGGTAACTTGTACCCATGCTGGGGGAAAGAGGAAAGAGGAAAGGGGAGAAGAGTTTTGCGGGGACTCCATCTGACTAGTGTAACAAGGTATTCGCGGGGAACACCGGAAATCTTGCTGATCGCCTGGTTACATGCCTTAGCGGCCGAGAAAAGTCAAGCGCACCCCTGGTTTTGCAGGCCATTTTTGGTCTCCTTACCATATTTGAAAGAGAAAAGGAATACCAAGCGGGTAGTGACATCTCATTTTCATCATATGTACATATGTACCTAGCACCCTTGCGTTATGTTTTCCTTATTCATCAATATTGGAGGTCATCTCGTCTCATCTCATCTCATCACCACTCCATACATACTATGTACTACCCTTTCGATGTCATTGTCATTGTCATTGTTATTGTTACCCAAGGTCACATCGGAGAGTTGACGTAAGCGAACACCTACTCCTTGCATTCCAAGATGAGGTGAGTCCTATCTAGCTGATAAATTTGTTACAAGGCATTTAGTGTCCGTTCAAGACAAATGAAGGCTCAATACGTCCTGCCAGTGACAAACATACTTCTCGTGTTTGCTCACTATTCCTTCTGTGTTGCCCTGGGTTCACCGGGAGGATGCGCAATTTCTTATGCACTCCAACCGGGCGATTACAGACGCGCACACGATTACGGGGTGAGGCAGCATGAAGAGAGAAATCCGGTTGCCTGCTCCTGCATTTGTTACTTGTCACCAGACATTGATACTGTCGCAAGGGGAATTTTGGCTTGGCCCCTTTCCCCTGGTCAGCTCATTTCTGGCCTCACGTCGCCTGATTATGCGGCGTCTGTTCATTGCTCGAGGAAACTTTGCGAAGCGTTTCCTCATAGTCATTAGGGGCTTTGGCCTCCCCTATCCTAGAAGCCCTAGGCATTTCAAAAGAGTCTACTTCGTATCTGGGCCAAGCAAATTAGTTGGCGGGTGTATCCGCCAACCGGCTCGAGCGCTTCAGCTCAGCCACTGATGCTGACGAAGAGACGACAAGTAGGACTAATTAATACCTACCGGTAGATGAATTATTGCAATGTCGCAATCTACCGTACTAGTACCGACTAGTATACCTATGCCATTCGAGGCCAAGAGACTTTCTTTTTTCTTGCTCACCGCAACTTTGGTACGAGCGTATATATAAGCTGAGGAAGCATTATATTTTCCGATCTGAGGCTGTTTCTGCATACTGACTGGCTGACAGCTTTTCTCGGGGCTGAGAGTGTGTGAGGTGAGATAAGCTAGGGACAAATGACAGCGCACAAATGTGAGTCGTGACCAGGGAGTGCAATACTTTGGAAAATTCCAGACTTTTTCCCTCTCCATCCCAAGTGATCCCAACGGGCTGTGCGGGGTGACAAGTCTGGGGAGCCCGGTCGCCTATCTTGTTGTGTCGCGTTCCCGATTCGCTCGCCTGGAATAACCCTTGCCATGTACGAGAATCACGTTTGTCTTAGTGTTGCTTTTTTTGGGCTCCTGGCTGACACTTTCTAATCCTTGTTATAAGATACCAAGCAATATGATACCAAAGTATAAGTAGTATGCTGTCCGTATTATTACATACGGTGACAAGCCAAGAATTGGTCAGCCCCGGAAGAGAAAATCACCCAGTAACTCTGGGGAAGTATTCTGGTCTAGCCAGCTATACTTACTTGAATCGTCCGTCGTCCAACTCAAGGCAGACAAGACGGCGAGACTACACAAATGAAACCTTGGGGATAAAAATTGTCCGTGACGCAATCTCTCCTCGTGCTCGTGTTGCCACCACTACCGACATGAATAGTTGAAGTTGGTGTCACATATTGTGGGGGAGCAGGCAGATCTCTGCATCAAGATCGGAGTAGCCTGAGCAGAGGAATGGACAAGAGGCCAAGCGCAAGATGACACGCGTCTCTTGTTGATGCGTAGAATCCACGTGTACTACAGTACCTGACCGAGTGTACTTGGGCAGAACCGTGCCGGCACTGATGAAGGTCTACACGCACAGTGGTCTAGGTGTACCTCGGAGCTGAGACTGCCGACACCCGTTTGAACAATGGTGAGAATACGCCAAAGTCCTATCGCCCTGAATATCAGCGGCGCAGACCGATTCCAAATCCTGGAGCTAAGCATCCTGTCTATTATTCACAGCAGACTCATACAAGGCTCAGGAGCTTACAGTAGGACATACAGGCCTATCAAAGGGTATGGGTATGTTACAGTCTGTGATTGGACGGACACACGCTCTCTCTCATCTGTAGGCGAGTCAGGCGGACGCCAAGAAACCCCGTAATCTGGTGGAGCGTGGGGGTTGCGTGCGTCCATTCTATGGGGTCGAAAACCCCCTTGTTTGATTGCCGATGTGACGATAATCCCAACCCCACAGGATCTGTTGCAGCAGGCTCTCGCTCAGCTCCCTTGGCGGATGTTGACGTGCTGCCTGGCTTCGGTGACGAGTGATGAATGTGAGAGCTTTGCTGTACTCAACAAGCAAAGATAGGAAAAATCTGACTGCTCTGGCCAGACTAGTATCGCCCGCCCTTAACTGCATGGTACTTTTTACCCCATACTCATAACCTCGACCCCAAGTGCCCAAAACAGAAGTTGTGAGAAAGCAGCCACCAGAAGATTGTTAACTAGGTGCCCGATGTATAGGATTCATGGCTCTACACTAATAAGAGCGCATACGTCCGTATCCCTTGCACGCAACGACTCTCTTTTCTTGCCGCGTGTTCCGGCGAACAGGATTTCCCGGCGTTACACTGCAGCCTCTAATCCTCGACACTGCCGACCTGAAACTGTTGGAACACAGGAGTACCAGAAGGCCAGATTTCGCACAGCCAACAAGGCTTGGGCACTGTCACTGCGCACAGTATGCTTACCGACCATATTGTGGGAAGAACCTTGCTATTGATCACTTTTGCGTACCCAGTTGAGCTCTACAACCGGACCAGTTAGAAGCGGAACACATAGCTTCGTTGTGTCAAGCCGTCGATTCCGTACTGCCCATAAGTCGGCATTTCGGCAGAGCGTTCCGGACCACCCTAGAGGAGCATCATAACCAGCGCTATGTGATCTGTGTTTCCAAGCGGATGGGCGAGTCTAGGTCGAGTCTTTATGGTTTTGATCCTTTATTAGAATGAAGTTTAAACACAGCAAGGAACACCCGTCGCATGCTGCGAGCCTTGGTAGCGAGCAGCCAATATAAAAGCAGTCGGGGCGAGCATTGCCAAGTTACCGTAACTGCATCAACCGACTACAAGGTGCACCCGAGGCCACGGCACTCTATCGCTTGTTTGATTACAGGTTTGACCGTCTCATTGCCCACCGAATATAGGTGTGACCGGTCGTTTTAAGTCATGCTGTAGTAAGTAAGCAGCAGCCTTGGTCAAGAATACGAGACTCAACCCCAAATAAGCTGAAGCGAACACTTTACTTGGCAGGCCGCCCCCACACTTGAACCGATCACTGACATATTCAGCTTGCGGGATCTAGTAAAAAACGTGGTTTCGGTGAGGAGAAGTATGGGGTGCCGTTACCAGTATATGTCAAGGTTTAGCGAGTCCCAAAATTCTGCCTCTTGCCCACTGTATAGGGAAGGTGTCTCGGCCAGGGGCAGATGATGCCATCTTACTGTGTGATAGCGCAGTGGCAAAATGAGGATGAGGGGAGCAGGCCGCATGAGAAAGTATTTACGCCCCTTTGCGAGGAGGTGACAGCGGGAAAAAAGCATCTTGGAATTCTTCCTGTCTTGCGCAAATGGTGGCTTGTAAGCTAAACATGTTGCGGCAGCCGTGGCTTGCAGTATGTGGGGGAGAACCTCGTGGTGTCTTATCTCTAGGCTGGAAGCTGGGGAATGAATGCCAGATGCAGATTGATTGGCTGCATATCCTTCAGTTCTAGCCCCTTCGGATTCTTTCAGTGTACTGCGTAAGCTGACCTACTTACGACCATTCCGTTCCCCTACAGGGCTAATCGTCTTAAAGGAGGAACATCACTTTCTCCGTAGAATGCTACCTCAAAGCAGGGATGAAAAGAATCTCCGCAATCGGTGCCTGGAACTTGAAGCTGCGGTATCAGTCGGAAGAGAGCCGGAATTTCCCGTAACAGATATTCCGAGTCGAACTATCTCAACATTATAAGAATACAACTTCTAGCCGAGGCAGAACAGCGAATAACGAGAGGGATAACGAGGTAAGCTGGCGCCACAGGTATCCCATATGATGAGACATCGCGTCACAGCCGGTTTATAAAGGCCGGCAGGCTGTAAGTTAGAAAAATAAATATAAGATGAAACTTATGTAGCATCATCATAGCTCGTTTGATATCACTACTAGGCATTCATGCTCATCATCTCGGCCAGAGTCGATTGAAGAGAGACGGAGAAAGAGCAAACTCGATCCAAAGCCATTGGGGACATCATCCGACTCGACAACCAGAATACGAGTGGTGAAGATGCAGGTCCCGTCTCCTCAGGGTCGTATGTGCACAAAAGGTACTCGTATATCACTTTAAGTCTGACCTGTTGAACTTACACTTCGTCTACACGCTCAGTAGGAATTAATCTACTCATGCACAGAGCAAGCTCGGGACAAAGGTAGGAACTATACACTGCACGAGAACTTCATCCCACCCGACATTCATAATGTCTCTGACTCCGTACCAAGGCTTCTTCGTTCCGGACCAGAAAAGTCGAGAGTAATCGGAGAATCTAGATCTCTCCAACCAGCCCGACCTTATCATCGTCACCATCTAAGAGGAGCCCGGAATGAACCTTGCATTGCGTCGGTATTCTCCGGTGAGTGGCCTTATATACAAAGATATTACGGTTGTAGCTGCAAGAAGCATGATTAGATTGCAGTCTAGCTTTTTGTTGCGTCATTATCACCGAAGCCGCATTACCAGTGAGGCCACATACGACTATGTTGTTTTCTCCGGAACGGCTGAATAAGGGGATTTGCAACGAACCGGAGCGCTTTACATGTGCCTAAGAGATCGTCGATTGTGAACCTTGTCGAAGCCAAATGAGACGCTCGTTCAATCCTGAAAGACTGACCCGGCGTCGAGTAAAACCCCAAATTTGCTCTTCAGGGGCAGTCGCTAAATTCACATGCCAGATCTCGTCTACGCGGCTCGACAGATTCGTCCCGCTCGACTTGCATTCGGTCAACGCAGGTCGTTGGAGTTTTCCACTAGGAAATGTCATATCGCAGCTCCCCTGCACCGGTCGCTCTCTAACAATGTTACTTACTGTAGGCGCGGGAAGCTAATCTACCTACCGAGCCGTGAAATACTCAGTCCTGTATTTCATTCGCGGACCCGACGGCGTGGTTTTATATTATATACCCCCTTCACTTTCACTTTATCGCCGTCCAGTACCAGGATCGCTCGAGACGATTCTCCTAGTGGTCCGAGATCTTTGATTCAATGTCGGGTGTGGTTAATAAATCTCACATGTGTAGCCAAGGGATCTCCCCTTATTAGTCTCATTCTATATACCTACTGTTTTCTATTCAATCTCCCTCTCCGCAGACAGGCCCGGCTTATTAGGCTCTAATCGTGCAGCTATCCTGAGGGGAAGCCTGTCGACGTCGTATCAACTGCACAGCACGATCCATAATCCCCTGAACCAGGTGTGACCGTCTCGAGCAAATATGACATAGGAACCGTTTGACGATAATAAAGTAATGCAATATGATCATCTCCTTAACCCCGTCACTTCAACTCCAAATGTGTCTACCTATATAACCGTTGAGTTCTCATTTCTGCTGTGTAACTCTTGGCTCCGATGCTAGGATACCATAGTGTCCTTCGATTTGGGTTGTGATTTCCCTGCACTTACTTCCGTACGTTATTCCAGCTCTGTTCCTTTAAGCGCGAAGGGTGTTCATAACCTCTCAGTTCTTGTTACCTCATCAGAGCCAGCCATGGCACTCACTTGGCACCAGGGACGTCACAGCAATCAACGTCCGGTTAGGATCTGATAGGTTGATAAGTGGACGACCCAGGCATCTGAAAAATTGGGGTTCTTTCGTCCATTCTCTACGTTTCATATGCGCTTGTCCGAGATCCAAGCTTTGCATCGTCATGGTCTGGGATGGTTCGCGCGGCACGGTATGCCACACTACCCTTGTGGACACACTACAGGCATTGGATCGCAGTACCGGATCTCACGTCATCTGAAATCGGACGGGTGCTCGCATTGGCGCCGCATTAGCAATCAAATTGTTCATGGAATCTCCCTATAGCCCCCATCTTCATAGCGGCCGCGACGGCCGAGAAAGGGAAATATTTGGATACCCCAAGATGACGTTGCCCTTGGGATTTTCCGATAGTAATCATTTGTGCTGGTTTCATCCAATACCTCGCATGCAGATAGGTGCTATGTCGCTGTAGTTGTGCTCCAGGGGGAAAAACATGCTTGTTAAGAGACTTACTCACACAGACATTATAATCCACGGAGATGCTCTCCGTCCGATTGCCATATCTATAAAGGGTTGCGCCCGCTAGTGTTGCGCAGCATAAGCGAGAGAGATCCGAACCATCAAGCTCTTTGTATTGGACCAAACCTATTTGGCATTCGTTGCTTTGCAGGCAGTAATGCCGCGGACGAAGCCATCGGCTGCTGCACCCTTGAAATCTTGCAACACTTGCGAGTTTTGATGTCCTGCGACTTCGATTCGAAAAGAGACGCGTAACCGAAATAGAATCCCGTTATTACTTTCGCATCTTGAGGGATACTTCGAGATACCGTCAGTTAAAGTCAACGAGTACTCAGAGGCACTGTAGACACAGAAGACCGCACGGACTTAGCCACATGCCCGCTCGCCCTCTGTTCCAATCGACCTTAGAGCCGGATATGTCACTGTCGGCGCTTCAGGGCCGTCCAAGTCGTTTGAAAGAGGGTGGTGCATTCGCTACTTTGATCGGAGATCCCTCGATCCCTCGACTATGAGGAGTTCAAAGCCTTTTAGGCCTTCACTTTGGTGACCTTGACCTTGACGATTGATTGGGCAAGGACATAAGTGGCCGGGGTTTGATTTATGCGGGGAGGGCTATTGTGTCTTCACGCAATAGAAGTCAGAGGCAGAGCTTACTGTTCTCGTACTCGTAACATAAGTCGAAAGTAAGTGTTTGCTTAGACCCCCGCAACTATCCATGATGAAGCGCTTTAGTGTCTGTGTTACCGGTTTAGCTGCTAGATATTACGGCCAAAAAAAAAGGATTGAGCAGAGACGGGTGATAGGCATGGATGATGATGATGATGATGTTGTTGTTGTTGTTGCTGAAGGCTGAAAAGCTTTTGAGCTGGCTATAGAAGGGACACCTACTGGCGGTGCATTAGCACCAGATAACATACACCATAGGCCACGAAACATATAGAGATAGAGCTATTCACCCTTTCATTGTCCAATCATACATATGCTAGCCTCATGTCAATCGTCTTCTCCTATTTCTCGGACTAGTACCTTTACCTCCGTAGAATCCAGATGAAACGGGGTGTATCACAGACCTGTTATGATGTAAGTGTCGCTGCAAGCAGGAGCAGGAACATTTAGGGTATCAATGGCTAGAGAGCACCTATATTAATATTTCTATAGTCATAGTTGAAGTTGACTGTAGTACTATCGCCGGTGGTGTTGAACGGGCCTGCCACGAGTCCCTATCAAAAAGTCCGACGTTTCCGCCCTTATCATAAGGCACTGGGACCTCGAGATGGCGCTGGCTGGTAGTCCAGTCGCTACAATACCTTCTCGGCCCAGATAGTGATCGTATTGTGAGATGGTGGCCACAGGTTTGCTGTTCTCTCCTAGGTAAGGAAGAAGAGGCGGCTAGGGTTCCTTACGAGACTTAGGCTTCTGAGCAGGAAAAGTGGTAGAGATGATTAAGTTGCTCCCATGTTTGTTTTGAGACGATTCGTCGTGATGGAGCCAGGAAGCTGTTGCTTATAGGGCTGCTCACGGCACACGTCGTGTGTCTTCGCGGTGCCTAGCTTTTCCGGTTTGTTTTTCCCTTCACGTTCATCGGCAGCTAGTTGCTTTGTTCAGTGGAATAGTCAGTGCAGGTCAATTTTGGCATGGTTACTATATATCAAGTTTGCTACAAGTGGCCCGAGTCCAACATATAACCCGGTTACTACACATATTCTCAGCAATGCATCTGCAAATGTATACCAACAGAACATGTCAACTATGGCGATTGTAAATACAGGAGCATATTATGCTATGTCTTTGAAGATGACTTCAAGACTTTCTCTATTGGTTGTTGGTAGCAGTTCGAAGTTCAGAGTGAAGTCTATCGCAACAGGTTTCACCATCGGGTAGTGTATATCACAAGACTACAATAGGTGCAGTCGGGAAGATAGCTCTTCTCATAAATGCTACAACTAGTTTTAGGTGCTTATATAATGATGGGAGATCAGATAGACCTGCCGTAGGATCGCACAAACACAATACTCAACCATGACCACTACGTTGAGGTTGCTGTAGACTTTGTCGACGCCTGTGTATCGCACCATACTTAGAAGACAACGCATTAAATTTAAGCTATCGCGAGGTAATCACTAAAAAAACCTTGTTCCGTCTCACTGGACTAACCTCATAATGAAGTATGTTTTGGTTCCATCCTGCTATGCTTGCAGATGAAGCATGTGGTTGGTGAAAACTGGTAGAGGATAAGTCGATGTCCGCCCAGTTAAATTCGTCGAAAGAAAACCCGTAACATACACCATATAGTAGTCGAAACCATCTTCGTATATCGCCCTTGACATGCCTCAACGTGCAGTGAACCCATGACAGAACCACTCCCTCCAGACTTCGCAGCCTCTTTGTAGGTGCATTTAATCTCTTACCCTCAGCGCAGTCGAGCAGTGACTGGCCGAGGGATAATCGACTCTTAAAGGTCAATTAGTAATCAGATCCTGAATGTCTCCAAGGGTCTCCTCGTCAGACTCGTCGAATGGAGACTCTAAAGCTTTTCGGTCACCCATAAGCCAGAGTTTTTCTGCCCGAGACAGCGGCTTAGGCTTTCGGCCTTCCTTCATCGCTTCCTTGATTTCTGCCTCCTTCATCTTTTGGAGATGGTAAATACGTTCATCAATCGTATCCTTTGCGAAGAGGCGAACCAAGTATGTATCTTTCCTTTGTCCATGGCGCTTGACTCGACCAAAAGCTTGAGTCTCAGCGGCGTAGTTCCACCATGGAGTCATGATAATCACTCGATTGGCAGAAGTGATGTTCAACCCGACATTGCCAGTTCCCATGCTCGCGATCTAAAGGATAGATTAGCCTGGAGATTTATCATAGATTTTCTGAAAATAAAATGCGGCATACTAAGATCTTGATATCAGGATCACTCTTGAAGTCTTCAAGGTTTTTATTCCTGTCTTTCACAGTGATTGCCCCGTTGTAGTAGACGAAATTGATGTTAGATCTGCCAAGCAACCGACCTAGAACATTAGCAGTTGCAATCCACTCCATGAAGATCACGATTTTGTCGTCGGGCGCTTCATCTTGCCACTCTTTGACTATGTCCATCGCAGCTTTTGTTTTCGTGCTTGGCGTGACCTGGCCGAGGTTGTCACATTTTCTAAGCCAACGGCAGCTTGCATTGCTCATTTTCAGTTGTATACCGTTGTAATCATCGCCTGGGCATCGCTTCTTCAGATCGCGAGGTGGAACGACAGATATACTTCGTCCATCTGGGGTTTTAAGGACCTCGCTCTTGAGCTTTACGGCACCAGAGCCTTCTTGAAATCGCCGGTTGGGGTCGGAAGATCTGTCTGGTTTGGGCATATGAGCGATAATCTTGCCGCACCATGGACACCTGCACTGAATCTTTCCCTGCATGACGGCATTGCCGATATGTTCCTCGTAGCATTTCCTGCATATAACATGCCCGCACCGTAGAAATGTCAGCAAGCCTAGACACTCAAGTCTTTCGCTAGGTAAGAAACTATACCTCAAGCAACTGGAGTTCGACTACGCTAAAACACTCGAGACATCCCTCATTGTCTTTGTAGAGAAGTGTATCGTCTAGGTGAGGTATCATGTCGATTGCCATACTGTATATGCTTGATTCATGTTGCTCAGACCCGGATTCAGTGGGGCAGGGACTTTCGTGCTTCATTGACTTTGAGCGCTTGTGACCCACGAGCTCTTTGATTAGATCTTTCAACTCATCTCGTTTCAAGACGTCTCTTATGCATGCCTCTAAAAGAAACGGATGGTCGACTGCTTGCCGGAGACGAGTACACCGAACTCGGTGATTTGACTTAGGTGCGGTTGGATCATACTCTTCTCCTTTTCTTTTTCTCTCTCTAGCTTCCTCTTCTCTCCGAAGAAAAGCGTCTTCTAAGTTCCTTTGCAGAAAGGTAAGCATTATCCTCGAAAATCGTTGGTATACACCGACCTGGAAATGATCGCCTCTTCATTCGATATGGATAGTAATCGATCTTCGAAATGGGACTTCGGAAGTTTACACACTTCCCGCCCCATGAAGAGCTGACCGGCTTCCCTGGGGTAGCTACGTTAGGATGTAGTGATGAAGTGTTGGGAGAAACATACCGGCGGAACATTCTATGAGCTAGAACTTGTATCGTTCGGTCGTTCTCTGTGTTCTACGATGGGTAAGCATTGCGTGGCATCATCTTGTTTTTTGTCTTCGCTGGAGGTATCAGGAACTCACACTCTTAGGCCTCCCCCACCTTTTCTCAAAGTCGAGTTGCTTTTTCTCTATGTCGATTCCGAGAAATCGAAAATAGGGTAAGCATTCTGTAATGAGTTAGCCTAAGGACAATAGTACCAAGCCAGCTTGATCCATCACCTTGGACACTATTTCGTAAAGGAGTACCCGACAAAATCCATTTCAACTTTGCCTTCAGCTCCCCACAGGCTATGGAGGCTATCACCAGTGTCAGTCTCATCATTCATTATGGGTGTGTGGTATGTAGTACATACTACTTCCATAGAAGTTCCTGATATTATCGCCTTCATCCAAGATAATACGGAAGAACTCAACATCAAACAAAGGCGCTAAGTCTTCGTCTTCTTTCGTGCTATTTTGTAGCCTGAATTCTCGTTCGACTTGGCTATAGGTTGCGAGCCTATGAATCATTAGTAGTGAAAGATAGTTGAGTCCGAGAACCCAAACATACACATATGGGTAGCCTTGGATCCCCAAGGCACTTATTTTCCCCCCACCGATGTATTTGCATATCTCTTTCTTGGCTGCATTCGCGTGTCGCTTCAGCTCTTCAGCCCACTGCCTCATAAGCCCTTGGTTAGGGACGATAATCAGAGTAGCACCTTGACCCTCGCTCTTTGCTCTCATGCTTGGTCTATGGGCTAGGATACAGGCAATTGACTGCACTGTCTTTCCTATGCCCATATCATCGGCGATGATACCGCCGCGGCAGTCATTTCGCGATCTCTCCTGGCGCAGCATGAAACCAGCCCCGACGACTTGATAATCTCGTATAGTAGTACTCATTCCCTCAACCCGAAAGAGCCTATTCGGATAATCGTCTTCCTGTCCTTCGGGTTTGGCCTTGGAACCAAACACGGTGACGGCTTCTCCTAGCTGGACTTCGTCGTGTTTAAACTGCTCTGGGGTATACCCGGAGGTCTCGGAAGTCGGGTCTAGCATCCGTGATGTCCAATCGAACATATTTTCGAGCTGCTTCCCTAATTCAGCTTTTTCAGCATTGAGTTTCGTCGGTCCTCGCTTCCGCCTCTTGTATGATTTTGCTTCTGCGGGGGGCCCAGGCTGAGCACTCTTGCGTTTGCCACTAGCAATAGTTGAACTCGAGCCTGGGTCCTCGCCAATGCGCTTGATGGCGTTATTGTATCGAGATGTGTGTGAACCGTTGCAGTCACCACCGGGTGCGTTTGTTTTATACTTGATAGATAGGCTATCATCTTGGCCGTCATAGGTGTGTGTCACAAAGAGAGAATCCTCTTCTTCGTAACCGTGTCCCTCCATGGCAAGTACGATCAAGCTAGAATTAACTTGAGTGACATATGAGAGATATGACTGGGTCGTGTTTGGAGATGATCAAACCTGAGGGATATGAGTGGTGGAAAAGACGCAAGGATAAAGCAGCTTAAGAGTTCAAGAGGTAACGCCAGTGTGAGTGTAATAATGAATAGTGAGAGGTACCTAGGTAGCTGGTCGAGCTAGTATGCTGGGATTTTGGGATTCAAGAAGCCTACTGTACTTCAGGTGTGATGAAATGGTGGAGTAGCTGGGGTTGAAAGACTGATATGAATGTTCAAGTAGAAGGTATAGGTAGTGAAATAGAGTCGAGTTGACCACAAATGAAAAATCTGTGTAGTGCTTGGATAGACTACTTCATGTAGGTACTTTGGTGGGTTATAAAAGAAGGTGTGCGAGGTCGATGGTAGCTCGGGAAGCCCTAGATCCTATTCGGTTAGAAGAGACGACTTGTTACCAGAGTTGGTTGCCTCTAAATTTTGTGTGATCCAACCCAAGGGGGTGAGGTCGGAACCCACAAGAAAGTAAAGGCCGACTGTTCTGTTCCTATATGAAATTCAGAGGGTTACCTTGTGCTCTGATGTGGAATGTTGGAGGAAAAAGTCGGATGAAGACAAGAGAGAGAGAGAGAGAGAGAGAGAGAGAGAAAGTTAAATCAGAGAGTATTACCTTGTGCCCCGATGTGAAGTGTTCAGAAGTTAAATGACGACGAAAGTGAGAGTGAGAACGAATATTTAAAACCCTTGACGAAGAAAGAGGAAAGGGAGGAAGCCGGTATCTACTTCTTGAGGCTGCTGTTCATGTTGCAATAAAATTGGGTTGACGATCAATAATGGATATTAGAAGATGAGAGGTAAGATAGAGATTAACTAGGGACAAGCTGCTCCTGCCTCGTTGTAAGTTGGGTTCTTTTAGCTACTTCAACTAGGGCTACTCCTTATTCAAGAGAAGGTACGGAATGTATATGGCCGAATTGATCACACGATGGAGATGTAGTTCTTGTTGAGAGGTAGTAGCACTTATATCTAAGTACTTAGTAGACATTTCTACACCTACGAAGGTACTATCTATAGTGTGCTAACATAAGGCAAGTATAGGAACACTCCTTTTCAAGTAGACCAATATGCTCTGGTGAGAACCAAACCTCCAACAATCACCAAAAGTCCTGGGGTAAGAATGCGAGCATTTCAACCTCTGGTTTGGGGTATGATAGCACCAACCCCCACTCGAACCTGCTAACACACTAAAGTCTATGGTGCTATTCAAGAGCCCAACCCTTGACGCAAGCCTCTTACCCGAAAAGGGCACAACAATAACAGCTATAAAGCTTGTAAACCCCACCACCCAACAGACCAACTAACATCACCAAGGTAGCTATTCGTGAGTGCCTTGGTAAATACTTCCTCCTCTGAATCCCTTACCACCACCACACCCGTGAGCCAGGAAGTTCAGTGCTCAATACCGCAGAGCATGAAGCTGCAGACGAGTGCCGAAAAGTTCGTGGGAGTTAAACTCTCGCAAGGAACACTTTCGTAGCATAAGATAGTACCGTAACCTCGGGGGCTACCTCCCAGTAGTTGACGCTGTTCATGAGAGTGAGGAGACGAGGCCCGAAGTATAGTGATATGATGGCGGCCCGTGAGGGACCCAAGGATGATGTACGGCAAGGAGGCCGTCGAGCCGATGAGCAGAAGGGCTAAGGGCGGCGTGTCGGAGAAGAGCACAGGGTTATCGTATGTTTGGAATGCGCCAAACGAGTTGGGAATCTTGACTGCTATGAACAACACCACACTCGACTTGGTGGCTAAGATCAACCACTTTGATTGTGATAATGAGTTCGGAGTTAAAGGCATTAGTGCTGAGTTCTACTCTGATGATGACAGACGAAATCGCCTCTTCTCTCGCTGTTGACCCTTGTTCCCATTTCGAATGCTCCTCTACCAGACTAGATAAATAGGTACCAACTCGATCTGTGAAGAATATGCTGTTATCGGGGTCGCTCTTACCGTGTGAGTTATTGGCGAGCTACTAGACTATGGAACGACATTGCAATGGCCCCTATTATGAACAGTGTTTGCAGGAAAACTCTGGGAGACCTGTAGCCATCTATCATTGACCTTAATTGAACTAGGCAAACCTTCGCGTGATCAAGGGGTTTCACAACAACGGTCGGGATTTCTAGGACAGTCACATATCTTCGTCATCACAAACAAACCAATGCAAGAAAGCCACCTCTAGAAGCACTAGAATATTAACATTGTCTTGTCTTGTCTTGTCTTGTCGTACTTCGCCTCAATAGACACACGCCTCGTTATTTCACAATGACTCATTCCAGGAACCCAATTAATCAGTTATCAAAACAATTATCCTCTGGTATCCCCCCACAAACGCCATTTCCCATTCCTCATATCAACAGCTCATAGTATGTTTACACCTATGTATCAAATCTTGTACACCAATTCGCCATCCGTATACCTGAACCTAAGTTAGCATCAACTCATCACTGCTTTCTGGGATATTAGTAGCACTTACATAATCTGGTTAGCATCATCCATTCTCTTGAGCGCCTTGATGGCTTCCTCCCGCGAGAATACTGCACCTCGTCCGCCTAATCGTCGGTTGACTGCCTCGATTACATCGCCAACGTTTGCCGAATCGTCCTCAAACAGATCCGTATTGAGAAGCTGTCCAAGAGCAGTACGGAATGCAGCAAGCCTTTCAGAGGTAATGGGTGCATCAAGGTTAAGACCGGCAGCTCCAGCAGCGAGCTCGGCATCCTCTTGTGTGTCTTCTTCCTGTGTCTCGAGCTGTGATGCAGGTATAGAAGAAGCAAACGAGATTTGAGATGTAGTAGGTGCGTTGGACGATGAGGCAGCACCGCTACGGCTTGTGCGGTTAGTCCGACGGGGTGTGGCGTCGTAGATGTCTTCCTCATCCGCCTGTTCGCGCTCAGGAGTATCGGCTGTTCTGCGACTGGAAGCACCATTTGCACGACGGCCATTCGTAGACGGCTGGCTGGTGTTAGTCTTTCGCGTCGAGCGAGCGGCGCTAGGGCGACTCGTGGAACCCCTGAAAGCGCTATCGCGATCATCACCATCGGAGCTTTCTTCGCTTGATGAGTCTGATTCAACTTGCCGTGTCCGTCTACGCTTCTTCCTTGACTCATCTTCAACAACTTCCTTGAAGAGAGCGAATCGCAAGATTGATTCCGCCGCTATTGCGTCTCGATCCTCTACCCTGTTTGAAAGTCGAGACTTGGCATGTGCAGTTGCCAAACGAATCAGAGTCTCCAGGGTACGGACGGTCAATGGTGACGTCCTCCTCTGGTTCCCTTCCATTTCATCATTCCGTAAACCTACGTAAATCTCTGCGATACGATCTGAAGCGGCCTGAGTGAGAATGGGCTTAACTCTGGTTTTGCAGTATTGGATGTATTTTTTCATGAATGGAATGCTGAGGACCTCGTGACGCTTGTTGGCCCCGCGCCCCGAGGTTAGAGTGACGCCAGCATGCAGCATTGCATCGTACTTCTCATATACATCGGTTGGCTTCTGCGTAGCGTCCTGGCTCTGTAGAGCCACCCCAAGAGCTTGGGATGTATTCTCGCGTACGGGTGCGCCTTCATCAGTGCCTGGTTGGCGATAGCGATGCATACGCAGAACGTGTTCGGAAATTTGGCGGTCTCGACTATCTTCTATGTCATCTGTGACGACAAACAGAAGATCGAAACGCGATAGAAGTGAGTCCGGAAGCGCGATATTCTTATGCGGATCCTTGTGTGTATCGTACTGGCCGAAAATAGGGTTGGCAGCAGCAATCACGCTGCATCTGGCATTTAACGACGTATGGATACCGGCTTTCGCTATTGTGACAGTCTGCTGTTCCATGACTTCGTGAATTGCAACTCGGTCGATGTCGGACATCTTGTCAAATTCATCAATACAAACAACTCCTCGGTCTGCCATGACCATAGCACCAGCTTCTAGTCTTCTCTCACCCGTCTCTTTGTCCGATGTGACGGCTGCTGTTAAACCCACACCAGAAGAGCCACGACCGGTGGTAGCTATAGCCAAGGGCGCTGTATTGAGAACAAATCGTAAGAGTTGAGATTTTGCTGTTGACGGATCACCGACCATCAAAATATTGATGTCACCCCTCAAATGTGTACCATTTTCCAAATTCTTCTCCATGCCGCCCAAAAGCATTAATAAGATCGCCTTCTTGATGTAGTCATGGCCGTAGATACTAGGCGCTAGTGACTGAGAGAGGAGTTCCAGCAGATTTTTTTTCTTTGCAATCTTGTTGATATTGCGAATATCGGTGTCTGTAATTGTGGCGGTAGCTACTCCTCCGCTTGCCTTTGACGAGAGAAGTACTATGTTGTTCGCTAGGATAACAGTCTTGAATAGAGCACTGTTGTGATTTGTATTCCTATTACCGAGTGTCCTGAAGATACCAACGAGTTGGATTCTATCACCTGGTTTCACCTTATCGACGAGATCATCGTCTAGAACAACATCCACGCCACGAGGAAGCTGTCCAGCAGGTGCTCGTTCAGGCATTTCTTGTATTGAGATGGTCTGGTGATCTCTGTATGTACAGAAGCCGTACTCGGTAAGAAGAGGGTTCCCCTCGTCGTCTTCTTGGGGGTAGACGCTTGATGTGGTGACGCCAGCGGTCATCGTTTGATCGCGATAGTCGCGGTAATGGAAGACGTTTTTCTTCTCATTGTAGTGTACGCTTCTTACCACCTTTGGTCTTATGAGAGAGCATCTAGTGACGATGCCTTCGATCGAAACCATGTGGTTTAGGTGGTTGGACGACAGTGTTCTCGGATTGCAAGTGTTGAGACCGAAGCTGCCGGCCCAGGCGCAGTAATACAAGACATCCTCGTGGGTCTGGTCGGGTCTCGCTTGCGGAATTGTCTCTACAACCTTCTTGAGGGCATAATTGAAGGCAAGAGTGTAATCAAATGGATCGAAGAGTAGGCCTTCTGCTAGCTCGGCATTGTGATCGCGAACATGGTCTAGGTTGACAACGAGCCGTCTCTGGTTCTTCTGGAGCATAAGAATGATGTCGGACCGGTAGCTCCTCGCATGTTGATCGTCTGTTCCAGAAGGAATCAAATGTTAGTAATGATATAGCAACGTGGTTACTTCATCTGCATTTACTTACGAGGATCAAGGAACTCTTCGGCCAAGCGAATGCGCTCCTTGGCGGCCTCATCTCGGAGCATGAAACTGTCCATGATGCCTCAATTTACTGTGAATGTGCATACAAATTGAATTGAAGCAGTCAGCGACAAAGGTCTGTAGGGCTAATGCAATCTATCGCTTTTGCCTCGGAGTATGAGCGACAGGAGAGTCGGGTTGCGAAACGTGTTGATTCAAGGTGGGGGAGGATGATATTGCACAAGATGAGAAAAAGGGACAAGCGCGTGTCTGGCGCGTTTTCGTGACACCGCGTTGCCAGCAATCAATTAAAATACCCATTTTGGGAAGCGCTCTTGTCCGATATCTCCGAGCCCACAGAACAAAGAATGGGAGTTAGACTAGGTTAGGTTAGGTTAGTCTAGTGGGACTCCCTTGTTTATATCAATCATCTTAATACTGTGTTAATATTGCTTAACAGCAATTTCCCATCTGGGGTAAGTTGAAAATGATGCATGTGGTTCCAAACTTGTTACCTCTCACTATTGCTAAGATTGACTCATCCCAAGGTACTCGCTGGGCGAGTATGCTGTATGGCTCATACCGTATTACTCATAGTCGTCTAGAATAGCTGAAACAGTTCAGCACTGCACAGCCTCAAATCATCATCGTCTGGTCGCACAGCGAAGTTAATTTTGGAATTCAGATGCTCGGTTGGGCCGTTTATAACCATGTTGATGCCTTGATATTCTTTCCTTTGCTTAGGACTCTATTTCATTTCACTCACGCCTTGTGTCTCTTCAGCAGCCAGTTCCGCCACTAATTATTTGGACACACTCTTTTCTTTTCTTCTTGGCATCTCAATATTACGTATAATAGTTTAGACCATGGCGACCGAGGAAGCCTCATCACGACCTAAGACTGTGCCTGTGTCTGTGCCTGTGCCTGTTGATTCGCACGACACGGCACTATGTATAATCCCTCCCAAACACCTTTGGCCCAAGTTCGATCGTCTGAGATCGTTGTATGACAGAGCTTACCAGAGATGGCCACCTCACATCAACCTGGTTTATCCATATGTTCGAGTCGAGAACCTGTTAAGCGCATCAGCATTGGTCGCGTCTCAGATGGGCTCGGCATGTGAAGATGCCTCGTTAGATACTATCAAGATTCGTCTTGATGCTGCTGATGTTTTCCCTCATAAACACGACAATACGATATTCCTCTGCGACAATGATAAAGAACGAATATCAAGGCTAGAAGAGTTGCGAAGTATTACTTTGAGAGCGTTAGGGCAAAACACATCGACAAACTATCGCATGCACCTGACGATCGGACAAAGTCAAGACCTCAATACTTCTTCTCACAAGTTTCTCTTAGAAAAAGCATCTCGGTTCCCCGCAGCGGAGTGGGCCGTTGACAAACTTTACATTTTAAATCGAGAGCGCATGCAAGTTGGCGGCAACGCCTTCAACCAGATGACGATCTGGGGGACAAGTGAGTAATATCAAGAGTCATCTCCCTCATATTTTGGCCAATGCCAGGAACAGAAATATCTCATCCCGGCTAGATTCCTTTTTGGGAACTCTGAATAACATCGAAACTTTTACATATCTCGCATAGAGGAAATTGGCTGACTTTTGATGTTGAAGTTGACCTCACTACTTTCTCTATATGCAGGACAGATCCACCTGAGCATTTCGACGAAGGCAGGAAGCTCATCCGCACTACAGACGAAGCACTAGAAACTGCGGAGGAGAGTAGCTCTCGTGTGAATTACCCCTATACTTTCTCAGAGGAAGGGAGGTGGGTTTCACATCAGCACACTTCGACACAAATATCTAGTGAGAGCGACCTTAGTTCTCTAACGGTCGCGAGTTACAATGTTCTAGCAGAGTTTCACCATCCGCCTTCGAAAGCTAGATACGCCCTTATTGTTCAGAATATCTTACAGCAATCGATTTTGGCCGATATTCTAGTCTTGCAGGAAGTCACTGATGACTTTCTTTCATTCATCTGCCAGAATGATAATATCCGCAAACATTACCGATACGTCAGCGATGGGCCTCCAGACCAATACGATATCGAACCACTGCCAAGCCATCTGAATGTCGTAGTGTTTAGCAGATGGCCTTTCTCCTGGAGCTGGCTACAATTTAACAGACCTCATAAGGGTTCTATAATTTTGGAACTCACAGACATCGGAAAGCAAGACGGAGATATCTTTCTCCCAACCATTCTAGCGACTGTCCATTTGACCTGTGGTCTTACTGACGGGTCTGTTTCAGCAAAGAAGATCGAGCTTCAAGCCCTTCTAGCTCATCTATCAAAAATCTACCCCCGAAACCCCTGGATTATTGCTGGTGACTTCAACATTACTACCAGTGCTTTCACGATCGAAGCCGCCTTTAAGAAGAAAGCTATTTCGTCGCAAACTATCACTTACCTGAAAGGGCTTGAGAATGCACTCACTCAAGCTGGACTGGTAGACGCCTGGGCTTCTGCTCGAGTAACATACGGTGATTTCATGGATTCCGAACAGGACTTTGAGCGTCAGACAGAGGTCTTTGAAGGAGAGCAAGGTGCGACGTTTGATCCCACGGTCAATTATTTAGCTGCGGAGATCGTCGGCAATGGATTCAACAACAGACCTCAGAGGTATGACCGGATCCTTGTTAAAGGAGATGATTTCCATGTTACCGGCTTCAACATGTTTGGACGCAGGCCAGGCTATCTGCATGAAGCCACAATGACAAATGTGAGCGATTCGGAAGACGCATCAAGAAATAAAATCTCGTACGCCAGCGACCACTGGGGGGTCAGGTGTTCGTTGAAGATCAACCGAACCGGAGACGGCACTTCATCCGAGGTTGCCTCCAAGTTTTCAGAACCAGTACATCTCAACCCAGCCCCGAGTTCCCTAGACGATGTTTCGGAGCTCAAGGGTTGCCTCGATGTATTAGGTGTCTTCCCCTCAGAGACAGATGTCGCGAAACGGAAAGAAGCCTTCGAGTTGTTGAAAGACGTGGTGCTAGAGAAAGACGACGCCACAGCGCGAGGAAAGCCTGCTTTCGTCCTTGTTCCAGTTGGGTCTTACGGACTCGGTGTCTGGACAGCATCATCAGACATCGATTGTCTCTGCATTGGGCCCATTAGCTCCAAAACCTTCTTTTCTCTGGCTACCCAAAGAATTCGCAGAGCCGAGCACAGAGGTGTTATGCTTCGGAGGAGAGTGAATGCTCACTCTGGTACCATGCTCGAACTCGAGGTCTTGGACGTCAAAATGGACCTACAATACTGTCCATCGTCAATCATCGCTGAGACTTGGCCGCATGCTATGAAACTACCACCTACTGATCCTGTCTTCGCATTGCCAACACAAACGTTGGCAAAGCTGAAACCAGCAAGGGATATGTACTATATTCGGCGAACAATTCCTGATTATGCTGCTTTTCGAACTGCTTACCATCTCATTCGACAGTGGGCAAAACAGCGTGGTATTTACTCGGCAAAATTTGGCCTGTTAAGTGGAATCCAGATTTCGGTTTTGCTATCCCGAGTGTGTAAGCTATTATCACACGAGGGAAGATCCGTTCCGTTGCCATCCATTTTGACGACCTTTTTTAACCATTATGCAAATTTCGATTGGAGCGCAAAGCTGGCGTTCGATCCATTCTTCCACAAACAGCTTCGGTATGTACGCACAGGCAGGGAGCCAATGGCCATTCTAGGATTTCATCCTCCCGTCCTCAATACGGCGCTCAATGCATCCCTACCTTCTGTTAGGACAATCTCCAACGAGTTCAAGCGGGCAGACACACTATTGTCGCAAGAGGGCATGACTTGGACAAAGTTTATGAGCGCTAGCCGAGAATCTACAGAATTTTTGGCCGCATTCAAGACTTTCATCAAGATCGATACTCAGTTCTGGGGAATTTCACTGGCAAAGGGCAGCGGTTTTGTCGGCTGGCTAGAATCGCGATGTGTTATGCTTCTTGTTGGTAAGTCTAATCTCATCCCGCTTCTCTAAAGTGATACTAACGCAAATCTAGATCTCAATCGACGTGTTCCTAATATTCATGCTCGAATCTGGCCTGCACGATTCGTTGACGAAGATACTTCTGAAGATGAAACAGATTATCAAGGTTATTATTTAATTGGCATAGATAAGTGGGAAGGATCTAACGGGAAGACCATGTCCAGAGATGACATGAAAACAGCGCTGGGCTCGTTGCATGCTGCTCTGCAAAAGTTCGAAGGACAGATCCGGGAAGATGAAAAATACTTTGATCCTAACACCTCGTGGATGAGTGCATCGCTCATCAACCGGTCGGAGCTCGGGGCAATGCGCCTCGACAACCGGGAATGGGGCGAATACACAGTTGGTGATGATGACTTCGACGAAGAAGAAGAGGAGGAGGAGGATGAGATGTTGGCCTCAGATGACGGGGAACAAAGCGGTCTAGAAGCATTTACTCGCAGATCGAAATCAAAGAAAGCGATAACTACGAACCAGCCTACGCGCCCAGCATATACCGGCAAGTTTCGCTCTTCGGCCGATGTTATCAATAGAATACGCTGGGATCCAGACATGGACAGCGACGACTACATTGTAGGCTACGAGGACCGGTTTCTAGGGACAAAAGAGAGGGCACTCGATGCGTGGAAGTCGGAACTAACGGACGAGGAGTTCATTCCGCAACATCGAATTCTGTATTTCAAGCGGAAGAGCGACGGAATGATTGTATGGGACCGGAAAGAGAGACGAGATACTGTGTTTGGAAGCGGCATCAGCAGTATCAATGTTGAGTAAATAGAACGCAGCAGTTCTAATACGATATCCGGGAGCCTCATAAGATATTCCTAGTCAAGAAAATGTGATGAAGCGGTGAAGAGCTGAGCTGATGAACGTGGTAGTATCGTGTTGGATCTGAGCAAGTGATTTATCAAGCAAAATAAAGGGAATCCAGCATCAAAAGCCGGCCAGCCAATTGGGTTGATGAGTTACCCCCCACCCCTTCTCACCGCTTCCATCTTTATATTGGAATATCTCATCATACTCTGTTGATGTAGCTTTCCAATAGAATAGCCCCGTCACGGCTGACCCCGAATTTATGGGATCACCTGATCTTGTTGATATGCAGGTCATTCCCGGCTCATCCCTGCGAAATGTGTCTACCCTATCATCCCTACGTCGAAGTACCTGTCACCTTTCAGGTACTTATCTCCTCGTGGCCCTTAATATTGCTACTTTCCCCAATGGGGTAGTATTATTCGGGAGGTAGATTACCGAGTAGTGGGACTTGAAACCACGGCTCTGTGAGGTAAGGTTCATGTTATTAGCTACTGTTTGCCGCCTCACGAGATGTCCTTGCTATCCGCACGGTCGGGACCACTGGCTGTTGGAAACGAAATGAAGCGAATGGTGTAATTAGGTTGTCGAATAGGCATTTACATCTCGAGGAGGTGATACTCACCTGTATCCCCGTACTCGTCAAGATATCACCTCCCAGGAGCAACCGTATACGGATGCTCCTGAGGTTTAATGATAACGCCTTCATGTAAGGAACTATTCTAGTCCTCTGCCAGCTTATATTCATGCACCGACTACTAATGACGAACTCCTTGGCACTATTGATGATGGATTGCAACATAGAAAACGAAAATGATAATTATTAGTTATCCGATGTCTGGCCTCTTCTCTATAATTTGGACTCGTAATGATGTTACTTGAGGGTAATGACACTACTCAAATGAGTTTGCCATTTGAGATTAATGATAAGCCGCACCATGGTGAGGCTTCAGAGTTCACACTTAGTAAATGTCGAATTTATTTGAACAAAGGCATCAACTAGATAAACATAGTATACCTTTCGCTGAGGTTGAAGCCGACCGTTCCTGAACACTATGAGCTTGCTACATATTGAGCTGTATGTCGACTAAACGAATGAAGGTACACTTATGTGAATTAGAAAGCGCGTGTAAACGTCGTTCGTGTTGAGATTCAGGGGAACTCATATGATAATCACAACATCTCTTTAAGCTAACTGAGAGTGAGCACTCTATAATATGCACTCGCTTCATAGAATTAAATAAGCAAATCGACCATCCCATTACTCTCATGCAAGTGAACATAAATAGTCCACATCTATTCATATAAGATATGGACGTCGTCGATTATTCGCTCAGCCACTCAGGGGTGTCTCTTAGGCGGAGCGCTCACTTTAGGCTTAAGCTCCCACACATATAATCTGCTAACACGGCTCACATCGTCGGTTTCTAGGTGTCCAGTCATTCATGACCCCTGTTGGGCACTAGCAATGACCGATTGTTTTCGAGAATTTAAGTATGTAGTAATACAATTGTATATATTCTTAGGCACCCAGTACCAAAGTTGGACCAACACGGTTCTTTTCCCTTTCCTTGATCATAGAATCATTGCGCCCGCACCTGATATGTCTTAAGTCTTCTTCAAGATGCTTTCGCCGGTCTTGGATTGTCCAGGCGTCTCACCGACACCCTCGGGTCCTTTGCTAATAGTTCCGCTTCCGGCCTATATCATATTTATTCGATTAGCTACGAAGCATATACACGGAAAAAGATGTGGGACGCAGAGCTGTAGAAGGTAAGAGTACACGTACAAGTCTGGTCTCGTCAATCGGCTCACCGGCAAGTGACGCGCCCTGTGTCTTCCCAGCAACACCCTGATTACTTTCGGTCGACTGTATAAGAATGATATTTAGCCAAGGTGCGAAGACAAGGATATGGTCTCTGATTTTACACTTATAACGTCAGGCGTCTCCAAGGTATCGCTGCCAAAATCTGTGTTCAGCATCGCGCCAATCACTCCTTCGGCGAACATCTTGCTTGCTTTGTCGCTAGGCATTGCGATGGAAATCGGTGAGTGATGAACTATATGAATGGTGGGTTCGTCTCGAGGTAGTTTTGCTTGTTATTTGGTGTTGCAGAGTGTATCAAACAATCGATCAAGAAGATTGAATATGTCTTTCGGTTGTTTTATAGTGTAGCATGTCTCTGACGATACTTCTACGTCACGACTACGAAAGAGGCTCGGATAAACGTATGAGGAACGTCAGAGCAGTGAAACACCTTCCACCTTGCCTATATTCTGTGGTGGTTCACAAAGTTGGGCGTGGCAACACTCCGCTATTAGAGGGTATCTTTCCATCTTTAATACCAATTGGTTATTCACTATCATACTCATTTGCTAGACCAGCTACTAGGATACACCAGGTATCCAGTTGCGATGCATAATATTCTGCTCGGAGAAACAGCAGCCATGAGACTGCTATGATGGGTGCTAGCGAATTTTTTAGCTTGTTTTAAATAGATAATT